>OX459031.1:83212307-84412307 GCA_949775025.1 Tricholauxania praeusta
TCTTTTTGACAAAAAGACTTCTAAAAAAATTCTCTAGGAATCTCTTAAGTAAAACTGAGTATGAATTAAATTAAAATAAATATTCAAAAAATCGTATATAATAATTTTTAAAAAGGCCTAATAGGATTTTGTTTTTGTATAGAATATATACAAAAACCACTACCTATGAACGGTGTATGTGTTTTATAGTGTGTCCTATGCACGTTTTTATATATAATTGGATGGGTTCATTATTTATATGTGATGTTAGTGTGTAAATTGTAGGATTTAATAGGGTTTAAGTTGAAAGGTAGTGGAGGTCGGTATGTTTTTAGATCATTCTAAAAAACCTTTATATTAACTTTGTAGGGAATGTTTTATTTAAAAATATCAAAAAAATCAAAAAAATATATATATCAAAAAAATATATATTTGGAGAAAAAATGATGTAGGGTATGGGGACTTTATGACGTATAGTATAAGGTCTTATTTTGTGTTGAGAGTAGAAGAAATGGAAAAAAATGAAAAAAATTATTATGAAAAAAATTTTATTATGAAAAAAATTAAAATTATAGATAGTTTCCATATGAATGCAGTTATATATGTGATTGTGGGTGATTATGTGACGGTTTATCTTTGGGGAGTTCATATTGAGTGTGATGGCATGTTAGTTATGGATTGTTGGTATGTTGCATGTTATTGTTGGATAGGGGTGTAGATGTGTTAGATGTAAATTTATTTAGAAAAGAAGGAAAAAAGAAAAATTCTCAAAAATCTTTTTAGTTTTTTACCTTTTATCTTTATTGTACTTACCCTCACAAATTGGAATCTATAAAGTTGTGTATTTTATTGAAGATAAATAAAATTAAGTTGGTTTATTGGATAGAGAAGAAAAATAATAAAATATAAAGAATAGGACATTATGATTTAAAAAATCCTATGTTTAACAGTGGGGGAGGAAATTTGGAAAGGTTCGTGGGAGGGGGAAATATTGAGATAGATTGACCTGATATTCATTAATGCCGTGTAGGCAAAATATAGGCTACCAATAAATGTTTTTCGTCCCGACCAGAGGAGTCATCAGTTGGCTTTAGGGGGTGGTGCGGAGCTCACCTCCATCACACTAACATCACATATAAATAATAAACCCATCCAATTATATACAGTGAGACCAAATATTATTCGTACACCCTTAACCTGCAAGTTTAAACATCTGAAATTTGTCACACAGTTAATGTAAGCAAAAAATTTTTGTGGAATATCAAAACAAAAAAATATTTATTTTATATTTTCAAAACAAAAATAATAATAATCATGTTTACCATAGAAAAAAATTAAAATAAAAAGAAAATGGCACATTTCTAGGCACAAAAATTATTCATACAGTTAGACTTTAAAAAACATTTTGATTAGAAAAAAGGATATTAATTAAACTGTCAATATTTAGTTGGACCACCTTCGGCCTTAATAACAGCTTCCAAACGCCGACGCATACTTTTCACCAGAATATTTGTGTCCTTGGAACTAATTTTTTCCATTCTATACTCAAGGCAGTTTTTAAAGATTCCTTCGATGTGATGTTGTGTTTCCTGATCCTTCTTTCCAGCAATTCCCATATGTGCTCAATGGGATTAAGGTCCGGCGACTGGGGTGGAGTTTTTAACTGCTTACAATGCCAAATAAGCCATTCTTGGACCAAATATGACGAATGCTTGGGATCATTATCTTGCTGGAACAAGAATGTCTTGTGGTCGAGTCTAAGTTTCGTGCCACTGGTATATAAATTTTCTCTTAAAATATTCAAGTATATGTGCTTGTCCATTTTATCAGAAATGAACACCATTTTTCCAGCTCCAGCTGCAGCTATGCACCCCCAAACCATCACATTTCCCCCGCCATGCTTTACTGTGGGGATAAGATTTTTTTCTTTCAGCGCTTCATTGACTTTTCGCCATACTTTTTGAGGGCCATCGTGTCCAAAAATGTTGAATTTGGATTCGTCACTATATATAACGTTTTCCCAAAAAGAATCCGGTTTATTTATGTGCAGTTTGGCGAAGTTTAACCGCTTCTTCTTGTTGATATCGGAAATGTACGGTTTGCGACGTGCAACTCTACCATGGTAACCAGCACTATGCAAGCAATTCCGTATTGTTTGGGGGCAAACCTTTTTTTGTACCGTTTCTTGGAGCTTTTGGCACATCACTTTAGTTGATATTTTTGGGTTTTGAACCACATCAGCTACAACAGCGCGCTCTTCTCGTGGTGTTAAAATTCTTGGCCTACTAGCTTTTCTGTGATCTGCTCCCAATTCACCGGTATTAATGTATTTTTTAATCACACTTTGAACAGTTGAGTGCGATCTGTCAATTGCTTCACCGATTTCACGATAGGAAAGTCCTTTTAAATATAATTTCAGGACGTGTTTACGCATATCTAGTGATAAATCCTGACTCCGGCCCATTTTGACTAACACAAACGAAATCTACCGCGAAACTGGCACCAAATCTAATGCTAATACTATTGAGCGCATATGCTCCTTCAAATTAACGAAATTCCTCAAAAAAAGAAACGTCGATTACAGTTAATCTCGATGTTAAAAGATCATAAGAACACAAGTGTACGAATAATTAATGTGCGGGTTTTCCCCTTTCTTTTTTGTTTTCATGTTGTTTTTTTTTTGTGCGTAAAAAAATACAGTTTTTTTTTTGCGCATAATGTCAAAAATTAACTGCTCTCACAATCTGCAAAAAAAGAATGCGACAATACAATGAGTATGCGGGTCGAAACAGTCATTGCTGAATGCAATAAAGGATGTACGAATAATATTTGGTCTCACTGTATAAAAACGTGCATAGGACACACTATAAAACACATACACCGTTCATAGGTAGTGGTTTTTGTATATATTCTATACAAAAACAAAATCCTATTAGGCCATTTTAAAAATTATTATATACGATTTTTTGAATATTTATTTTAATTTAATTCATTCTCAGTTTTACTTAAGAGATTCCTAGAGAATTTTTTTAGAAAAGTCTTTTTGTCAAAAATATTCATTTGAGGAATTTTCTGGTGAGTTTTTTGAGAAAATTGAAATAATTTTTTATCATGTTGAAATTGCACCTGATACTTAATCCTGATACTCAATCTTGTTTACATATGATGGTAACATCATCAATTTTATTTTGCATAGGTAGGTTAAGATTCCTGCTGCACACAGGAATTAAGATCCCCAGACTTGTATTTACCATTCATTATTATACATCGTATATAGTTTTCTTAAGATTTTAAACTATATTTCCATAGAAATAACCATGAATGGGAAATCAAATCTACCACTTCTCCTGCACATTCATATGCCTTAATCATATGACTCTATACATAATGCTGTATATTCTATATTGGTGATATTACCCCCAAATCATTTGGGATCAATGTATGTTATACACAGCATTCCTAACTCATTATGTTTTTAGCTCAGTATCACTACATGTTATTCATTTTTTAACGTTGTCGTGATATATTTTGGGCCATAACATTACAAAATATTAAGGGATCTAGCCACAAAAACTGAAGTTTTTTTCATATTAAAAATACTACACCTAATCATAAGTTTTCTCTAGTTTTTATGTGCTTTCCCCATATTTCTTCCTACCAACATACTATTCTTTTTCCCCCATTGTAATATTTACCACATTTAATTATTACAATGGGAATGTCTTTTTCCATACATCATCCTTACAATATCATATTATATATAATTTTCTTCCCCACATTTTCTCCTATAAGAACATAATATATGCATAAACCCAAAAAAACATATATATATATATCTCATAGATAAGCATATAACAGAACTTGTTTATGAATTGTAATTTAATTAAATGAACATTTTCCGCTTATAGTCCATAGACGGTTTTTATGCCTTGCTATTACTATATATATATGTATTTTTCCTCTTTACACTATACACATACATATCCCTATAACAAACGAATAGCAATGCATCTTCGTACCATGCATTTTTGACGCACCACTTAGGAGTTAAACCACACACATTCACACCAAAACTTGACAAACAGTTTATTTAATTCCATCTTTAAAAAAACAATGAATGCGAGTTAGAAGGAAATTATAACTTCATATCATATGAATTATATTCTCATATCATATGACACGTAAAACAATCAATTTTCGATACTCTTTTGTGAAAACATAGTGGAACACCTATATATTACACTATGTAATATATTCTTTCCTCATTTCCACATAAATATATATGATGTTATTTAACATATTCTTAATGAATAGTTAATTGACCCAACATTAATTACATATTAATGTAATATTTTTTCAATACTATACACCTTTTACCAACAACTTATCCATATGTGATCATAGTCAAAAAGGATACACATCTGAAATATATGACATTAACCCCAATCATGAATTATTTATTCAACCCTAAAAAACTATTTATTCAACCCTAAAAATCTTTATAAAATTTCTCAATTTTTAAAGAGATTTCAATTGGATTAAAAAAAATTTTTTAAAAATTTTTAATTTTAATATTTAAAAATACTTGTTATGTGTGGTAATATATAAAACACTATACATAAATTAGATTAAAAAAATTAAAATTAATTTAAATTAAAATTATATCAACTACATTGATAACATGTAATCAACTAAACATTTTTATACATACAACAAGTTTAATATTTATCTTGTTTGTGTTGTGTTGTGTATATGATTCTTTCATTCCGCAGTATGGGCAGTCATATAGATTTCACATACATAACATCGTCGATTTCCTACTCACTCCCATTTTCTCGTTTTTGGAATGTAACAAAAAGATACACAAAAAAACCCACCCAATCTCAGTTAATCCTACACATCACATCATATTATCCCTTTTATATCACTCAATCTTACTCATATAAAAAATTCTTTCGATTTTTAATTGATTAAGAGGACTCTTTTGATTTTTATTGAATCAAAAATTTTTTTGATTTTTAATTGGTTAAAATTAGAAAATTTTTTCGATTCTTGTTTTTTTGGGAGTCTTCTGATCATTTTTCTGAAAAGATTTTTTAAACTATTTATTCTTTAGCACATGAATCTGATTTTTTGCTATAACGGCACCAATGCTTTTGTCAGCTATGATACGCATATACCTTGGTATCAATGACAAAACAGCCTCATCGGCACATACAGCCCCCAAAGCATTTAATAAAGCCCGATAAACGTATTGTAGAACTTGAGTCGACATATAGTTAGCAGATAAATAAAAACCAAAATCATAGTCCAGATGACCATACATATTAGAATGCTTAGAAATGGCTGTTCTTGGATCACTCAAAGCAGCATTTAATATTATATTTTTTGTACTTGTACCTAACAGTACAAAATACATATTACAATCTGCACATACGGCCACATAAATCTGTTCTTTCACAACATTGACAACCTGATTTTTCCCTGATGCTTTTAATGACATTTTTAATAACTTAAATAAAGTCTCGGATTTAGAAAAAGAAGGGTACCCTAACTTATACTTCGAAAACATCTTTACCAAGAAATTACAAAATTCTTCGCATACATAATATATCGGCTTACATGAAGCTCCCTTAAAAGCATGTTTTCTTGGTTTCACATATTTATACACCTCATCACTGTCATCAATATATGCAAATCGAGACATATATTCCCTCAACAACACCATACGTATTTTCACCGACTCCTCACTTTTCTCTATACACTTACTATAATCACCCGATACCACTATTGTCTCTAATTTAGCAACCTCACGCCTCATAGTACGCAAAAATAATTCGTGCAATAACAAAATTGGATATTCATTATCGCGACATTTTATGAATAAATCTTCCACATCTTTCACTAAAAATAAATTACTAGTTCTATTAAGTATTTTCTGAGAAAAAGCGACTATAGTATTATTATGAGTTGATCGCCTATAGTTCGTATAATAATGCATCATACGCTGAGACGCACATTCCTTCTTAAAATAACTAGTAAACAGTCTATCCTTTCTCCTCCACACCATTATATCTAGAAACGAAATCTTATTTAAATTTCCATCCAATTCCTCCCCCTCATATGTCAAAGTCAATGTAGTACGATCTTTAAATACTTTCTGAAAATTTTCAATATAATCCTGATGAACATACATGAAATAATCATCGATATATTTCCACCAATATACGATTTTATTCCACCCAAAAAATTCTAAATTATATGCATCCATATAATAATCTAGGAGTATCGTAGCTAACAAACCAGAGTCGCAGGCACCCTGTGGCAAACCCCTAGTTTGTTTATACACCTCACCATCAAAAGTAAAGTAATTAGCCACATCAAAAGAAAATCTTATGCAGGATAAAAACAAACCAGGCTCAATACTACACCTACTCGTGAACCACTCAGACCTCACTATTAAACTTAACACTCTAAAAATTTCTAACTTATTCATATTTGGATACATATTACTCACATCATATTTAGCAAACACCCACCCAAACAACAAATTCAATTTTAACATTTTACCCAAAACCTCAGCAACTATCTGTTGTATTGGATATGTATACCAATTTAAGGTACTACAAATTGGCCTACAAGGATTGCCATCCTTATGATCCTTTACCACCCCATACAAACATGGAAATCTTATTTCCCCCTTATCAAAGTCACGCAATGATGCATACTTCTTAAATGAAAAAGGTTTTACTTGACTCTCTTTATAACATCTCAGCAATCTTTTGCTTATAGACCCAAAAGCAGCACGCACTACAATCACATCTCTGTCATAACATCCGTTATAAAAAACATAAGTACCATCCTTTAAACTTTTCTCGATATACTCATTCATTTTACCCATATAATCTGATTTGTACATCAATGTAGTACACCTACTTTTATCAGATTGTACTATACACACTTCTTTGTGATCCATTAAAAACCCCCTCACTTTCTTCAACATAGTATAGAACATTCTAACTATAACATTATTGTATTTATCAGATGATAATACACTACCCAAAGTATAAAAATACTCATTCAACACCTCATTATAAATCAAATTAAAATCACCCATACCATTGTATACGTGATTATAGCGCAATGCAAAATGTGACATTAAATCAATTACATTTAAGAAAGTAAGTACAGTGGGAGGCACAAAATTAGGACCATAACTCAACAAAATCTCTACTTCTTTATCCACTGGAATAGATGTCAAATTTCTAAACCCACCCGGTACCATTTTCGGCAACGTCACAGCAGACGTGTGTTCAAGCATACATCCTTTTCAAGCCTACTATCCAGAGAAAATTGATTTTTTTTGCAGTTTTGAGCGGATATTTTTTAATTTCGCTTAAAATGTTGCGTTCTAATCTTCTATTAAACTTTTTTCCTTGCCCATCTTTGGACTTGCAAGTCAATATAAAGTCTTGACGGTACTTTGTTATGATTTCGTGGGCAGTCGAATGACTTTTTCCGAATAATTCACCAATTTCGTGGACAGTTTTCCTCCTCTATGTAATTTTACAATAAGCTGGCATGCTTGCTTTCTTTTTGGAGCCATTGCTGATAGTACGCGTTGAAATTAATATAATTTCTAAAACTAAATGTAACTAATAGGTGCAAAGTAACGCAACGTAAAACAAAATACTCTTAATAATCTTTTATAAAAAAAAGTTTCGACATTTTTTTCACTACTTGGTATGTTGTCCGATTATTCATTGAGCAAGTAAAACTGAGTTATTCATGCTTTATAATTTTTAAAAAATTCATGGTTAGATTTTTTAAATTTTGTTTGTTGTTGTATGAATGGAGGATTAAGGATGAATTGAATGGCATTCCAATTTCTTTGAAGTTCCAATTAGTTCGTAATTTTTCATATAGTTTTTAAAAAAAGAAAGCTTTGTCCGATTATTAGTTGGAGCCACTGTATATGTATGTAAATTTAACCACTTTAAGATTAGCCTGAAATACAATTCATTTCGTTGTGATATATTTTTGCTTACTGCCTTGCTACATTTTTTAAGGTTTATGGCTTTTTACACGAAGTTTTTGTTGGTATGTGTAAGTATCTTTGTTGACAAACCTACACAAATCCATACATATTGTATAGACAGAAAAAAAGAAGCCGAAAAAGTTTCTACCTGGTACTCATTCGCAAAACTTTTTGTAGCATGTACATATGCACAGTCCCTTAAAGTTTGTACTAAAAAGAGAGAGTATCCATTTTTTTTAGAAATTCTATGCTAGCTTAAAAAAGATTTGAAACGACGTAATAGGTAAAATTTTGTCGTATGGCATATATTTTGATCTCCATCACTTAAAAGTATACGCGAAATAATAACTTGACCAAAAAAAAAATAAAATATATCATACATCTAGAAATCAAATATTGATTTTCACCCTATCGATAAAACTTTCAGAATTAATATTATATTAGAGTTTTTTAGACACCTACAAAAGATATCATATGCTCAACAATTTTAGTTCTGCATTACTTCAAGCAGTTATATAAAAAAAAATTTAAATTTTTACGGGAAAAGTTTGCAAAATTCTAGTTTCGGTTCTGCCAAGCATTTTTCCCGGCAATCGCACAATTGAAAAATTAAAACAGTGGCATTCATTATTGTAGCAAGGTGAATACCAAGATCCCCGTTGATGAAGGGCGATAAGAGACAGTGGAAAATTTGGTGAACACCAGGATCCCCGTTGACTAGCGAGGTTTCTCGGGTGGAAGGGTAACATAAAGCTGTGGTGAGCTGTTGTGAACCATGTTGAATTTTACAACAGCTGTTTTAGTTTTGACATTTCTCAATTTCTGTTTGCAAAATAGTGTGCATTTTTTGGAGGAATGCAGTAAAAAGGTAAATAATATTGTTTAAGATATTTTTAATTTAAAATAATTGACTTTGAATTTTTCAGGTTGAAAGCGTGAGTCAAAACCACCTAAGAAACTAAATCTACGTGGTAAAGGAAGTCTACATTTGTGTAACATTGATGCACACGTGCTATGTGGTTGCATACAAGATTTTCTTCATCCATTGAGTGAACCATTAATGTTCACAAGTCTGTGGAAAGATTTTTCTATTGCCGTAGAAAATCCATCAGCTGAAGGAGAAATACAAAAGGATCTTTCAAAGCAACGGATTAACTACCTCAAGCCAATCGCGATATCTTAGCTTTTCTCATATTGCATTTTTAGCGTATTGCAGAATGCCCTGAAGTGCGCATGCCAATTGATAATATAACGCGTGGTTTTGGTCCAACAATAGGTTATTCATATCTGGATAAGCATGCAATATTCACCGAAGTGCTCATACAGTTTTCGGCTATGCAGTATCTTATAAAAATATCAGCTGACTATTGGATGCAATTTGTGTCACTCGACATGGAAAAAAGAAACGTGACGGAGGAGAACCTATGTTGGCCACTACACCCAGTCATAATAATACAGAGATGATCTACGCAATTTATAGTGCGTTTTCTTTAAAGTTTATTACAAAGGAATTAGTTTCTAAACGTTTGTTTTTCCTGGTTTACTTTTAGCCACACGATTAAAAAGCACAATAAAGAAGTGTAAATGTTATGCCGTATTTACATAAGAAATAAATAAACTACTATTGCATTTGTAGTGATACGTATCGACAAACACAGTTGCCAAAGCTGGTAGAGCAACTGAGAGCAGAGAAGACTTAACAAAAATTTGAAAAGTAATGCCACCTGATTTATGGAGGGCCCCTAATAGGCTTGAAAAACTTCATCATTTTCTATCAATCTTTTCCACAAAGTACTGCATCTGTCAGCTAGTGATTTCTACACAAGCGCTGATCGATAAGCTTCTCTTGAATATTATTGCGCTTATTAGTTTGTGCGATTGATTATGATAAGGCTGCGTCTGCTTAACCTCATGTATTTAAAATTTTTTTAAATTTATCAATTTGCCTTAATCTATTTAATAAACATTTCGCAATGCGAGAAAATTATACGTTTTACTTGTTATAATTCATTTTACTGTCTTTGTGTTATGCCTCGAAGAAAACGCTAACGGGTCGGACTGAAAAGTAGAGATGGGGACAATTTTTTGATAAATGAAATAATGTAGCGCCAATAGAAATTCATAATAATAGTTATATTATTGTTTTGAGACATGCATATAAATTTCCGTTGAATGTAATCCCAAATGTGGGTTATAGGTTTTTCTAATAAGTTTAATAATCTTTGTTTTCTCTGAGTTAGCCAAAAATCATTTACCTTTTCAATAATTTAAAACATTTATGTCGCGGTGCTAGAAATATTTTTGTATATTCTTCTATTTTATTTAACAATTTCTATTGATTAACAAAAATAAAATAATACATATTTCTATTACAACTGAATGTATTTCTATGTTCTATTCGAATATGGTATGATTCAATTAAATTTTTTCTTATAAGACTTGATGCAAGTGTTTGTTTTAAAAATAATTTATTATAATTTTGCTACACAATTTTAGACAATAAAGAGCGAATTTTGTAGTTTTAAAAAGTCTTTTTGGTACAATGTGAAAAATAGATGACATACTAAAATCTAAAAATCTGAATAGACAATTAGTACAATATATTTGTGAACTTTTCCTGAATTTAAGAAAATTATGCCTAGTGAAAAAAATAAAATTTTATTTCCTCATAGACCAAAAACGGACCTTGTCAATGCTTATCCGTAAGACATTTTTCTATTATCGTACACATATTTTGTGAACGAGTACTAAACTACATATATTATTATGTTTAATTTATTAACGTATGTTATGATATCAGGACTTAGTTGCTTAATTTGATGGCATGTCAATCACTTGAAAAATACATGCGAATACTACCAATAAAATATCTTGACTATACTTTTCACTTTGCGATTGCTTAATTTTTACATATATCAGGGCCATCGGTAATGAAAAAGTTCACTATCTTAATTATTACTAAAAATTTTGTTCGAAAACGCTTGAAATATAAAGTGGCTCACAGCTTATTTGATGCAGTTCATAAAAACCTGCTGAAAATGTTTGAATGCAGCTATGTATGTAAGCAAATGCTTTAGAACATGCTTTTCTTTGACAGTGAAAAAAAAAAAGTTTTCGTCAAAGTCAAGTAGTCTTAAGGCCCAAAAAAAAAAAAACAAAAAAAATAGAGACACCCAACTACACCACTTGGCTGCCCTGCTCTCGCAAGATACCAAATCTTTCGTCGAATGCCTCCCTTATTCAAGGCCAAAAAAAAAATTAAAAAATTCAAAATTTTTTTTACATTGTTAAAGTATAAGTTAAAGAAACAGCTTTCTACTTTTTTATTTTACTGCGAAACAACTCGCTTTATTTGCTGACAACTTCTTACTAACTACTTGCAATGATTTTTGTTTAGTGTTATGCGTTTAGTATGATGTGCTTAGTATCATGCGTTAATCCTGTTATATTTTCGTAAATATTCAGCAAAGGGCCAGTTATTTTTGTTGTTGTTGTTTTTAATAGCAAAGTTAGGCTTAGCATTAGCTTAAATGAAAGCGGCTGTGCTCTTTCGTTAAAGATTTGCACACGACACCAAAATAGTATGATTCTTGCAATTATGCTGTTGCCTTGCAAGAACTTGAGCGTAATAACGTTAGACAGGTGCGGAGCCATATGCGATCAGGGCACAGTATAGAAATTGTATCTTAATTAAAGCTGCGCTTTCTGCTCCATTAACTTATAACTCGTCGCCCGAGTTCTCTTTTACTCCATGTGCCGCTTTGTGACATTTTGAATTAAGGCTTGCTCTATAGGTTTCGAAACATTATCTTTCTAATGCTGTTGTCGCTATACATCTATCTGTTTTAGTTTCTGAGATATACAGTGTCCATTTTGCTCCATAAGCCACATTTTTTAATTTATTTATTTCTTATTTGCTGCAAATGCCAAATTTTGGCTTATGGAGCAAGTTTTATATAAAAAAAAAATGTTTTAAATTGTTAATTCTCATTTGCTCTATAAACATTACATGCACATGGCAGAAGAAATGTGGCAAAGGCAGAGAGAGATTTGGATCGTTCAAATATGGATATTAATCACGGTATAATTTATGATTTTCAAAAAAAAATTAGCATTCCCAAACGCAATTCTTCGATATTTTTTTACAAACGGAAGCTTAATGTATACAATTTAACTGTGACGTCAATTATTTCCGGAAAAGAAAAAAAAAACATACTGCGTTATATGGACAGAAGCTCAAAGGGGAGAGGAGGAAATGACCTAGCGAACGCATTTATAAAAATTTTGAGTAAAACTTGACTGGATAATTTCAATTTAAGAAACATTACTTTGTGGAGTGATAGCTGCGTGCCACAAAATAAAAATAAAATAATGTCTACGGCTTTATAATATTTTTTAAGAAATTCTACCAATGTCATAGAATTGATTCAAAATTTCTCTGAACCTGGCCCCTCACTGCTACATGAAGTTGACAGTGTCCATTTAGTCATAGAAAAACATTTGAAAAATTTAGACATACATAGTTCAGTCCATTTGTTAAAATTATTCCTATGCATAAATAATCCAAAAATAAAACTAGAGATTTTTCAAATAGATCAAAAAGATTGTGCATCGTACGCTGTACCTACAACAAAATTAAATTCTATATAAAATTTCCATTTACAAAAATAAGGATTTGATATAAATATATAAATCTAAACTTTTTATAAATGAAAAATAGGAAACTTTTTCAAATTTAGATTTTAAAAAAGTCGATATAAAAAAAGGCAAATAAAAATGCGTTGCCTACACCTCTAAATTTGTTTCTATGCAAGCCAGCAATTATTTTTTATTTTATTTCAATACTTTAAAATCAAAGAAGATGAATAAAAAAACCATGTCGAACATGTGAAACCATATTTGTGATTTTTATTATTGAAGTTTTTTATAAAAACTAGTAATATCTACTATTCTTATTACTCATACTTTTTAATTAATTTGCAATTTAATTTTCTCCATATACTTAACATTTCTATATTTTTAGTTAAAAAACTAATCAGTTCTTATTTGTTCCATTGCATGTTCTAAATGCAGGTTTGCTCCATACACAGTGGCGGATTCAAGGGGGGGGGGGGATATGGGGGCTGAAGCCGCCAAAAAATATTTCGATTCAAGAACGTTACAGAGAACCTAATAAGAGAAAAAAATATTTTGTAGTGGTTAAGTATTGTTGTGATGTATAAGATATAACGAACACTTTTTTTTCGTTTTCTTCATATCTTATACAACACAATAACACTTCACCACTAACACTCCCACGTCTTCTATTCAAAAACGAATGATTTTCAGCCAGCCAGCAAATAATCTTAAGGGCTAACTATATGCCCTTATGTGCGCATACTCATAAATCGTACATACATATATTAAAAATACAACGTACTAAAGTAACCATAGATCTGCATATTTGTTGTTATTTTTTATTGTCTAACTGTTATTTTCTGAATTAATAATTTATTTAGGAAATATAAGATGAAATAAGGTTTATGTAATAGTTTACTACGCCGAAGTATTTTGCATTCACGCAACAAAAAACTACTCCGAAATCATACGCCAACTCTCAAATTCAGTGTGTGTGAAGAGCTTCGTTTAGTTGACACCACCACCAGGTGGCGAGTGTATCATCTCTGCTGCTCGGTTGCCTTGGCAACGAATATTCAAACATGCTACTGCGTCGAATTCTGTGCTGACAGTTATTAGATAAATCTGTTCAATTATTAGGTTTGTTCGAAGCAGATTTTGTGGAAAAAATTGAAAAAATTGAGAGAGTAAAAGCTAAAATTTCTCTGACTACTCGAACCACCACAATTCTGTCTAGAACGGAAAAACAGGTAAAAATTGAAGACTGTCAAAAAGTTGCGCGTATTTTAGTAAACAAACAATGGCAGAGTTTAGGAGCGAAAACCAGCACCATAGTTGCGTAACCGTTTGGTTAAGACATTCTGAATGCAAGGCGAGTGAAGCATTTTCGAGAATATTATTGAAATAACTCAAAAAGTAAATGACCGATTTTAAAGTTTTCTACCTTATTTTTTGTAGATTCATAAACTATCTTGAACTTTGATTTATTTTAAATACATAAAGTTCATTTTAAAAAAATGCTTAGTATAAGAATAAGAGGTTTGGCATGAAGTAAATCTTAGCCAAAACTATTTTACATTTTGAGTTAATATAATTTTGAATTCAATATAAAAAAAAAAAACACTTTCGAGACTGCTTAAAATGTTAAGCTAGGCAAAAATTTTACATTTCGCATACGTTATTACGGAATTCACGTTATTTTTATCAGCTAGTCAGTCCTGAAAAGTTCTGCACCAAGTTTTTTTGCTCAAACAAAGAGTTATGTTCGATGGAATTGTAAAAACAAAAATTGGAACAACTTTGATTTAGCAACACTTCCAATTCCTTATGTTAAAACTGCGCACTTCTGAAAACAATATTTTAGAAATAATTATCTGGTTGACTACCGTAAAACCATTTAGGTGACATCCAGCTTTACGATTCCTTTTCAATAAAAAATCGCTCAGCTATTTAATTAAATAAATGAGCATTTACCAAGAAATGTTTTGATTTCAAGCTTTTTAATATGTTGCTCCTTCTTAACACAACCTTATAAGAAGTGAAAAAAAATCAACGCTGAAAATTATTTTATATGGAAAGTATTTGATAGGTATAATTTAGACAGGAAATTTCATTTCCCTCGCATGCAAAAAGTGAGTCACCAGTCTCGCTGCCTACGATTTTGACAGTCATCAATTTTTAGTCACAAGAAATTTATCTTGGTGAAAATTGAACTTATTTTTGGGAGGGGAAGTGATCAGCTGTTTCTTACTCTCATTTTTTCTCTCTCAAACACCACATTTTTTCTGTCTCGAACACTTTTTGTGGTAAAACTTTATAAATATTTATAAATATTTACCTATTTTTTCAGTCTCGAACAAACCTATTAATTACATTACATTTTGTGCACTCTTTGCTATGGATATCCGTAATTATTTTAATAAAAGGCTGCGTTTACAAGAAAACTTTAATTCTTCAGATTCGGTCAGTACTACAAGTATCAGCAATAATTCTGATACGGTTTCTCATTCTGAGTAGGGCTACCAGATGGCGTGCCTACAAAAGTAGCACATATCAAAAAATTTCAATTTAGTAATGAAAAGCAAAAATAAAATTCAAATTTTGTAATGAAAACCAAATTTTTTTAATTCCATACCAATATTTTTGATGAGCAAAAAAAAAATGCGAACATCAAAAGTAGCAAAACCATCCACAAGTAGCACATTTCGAGTGAAAAGTAGCAAAGTAGCACAGCCTTGCAAAAGTAGTACTTTTGCTACTTTAGTATGCCATCTGGTAGCCCTAATTCTGAGGTAGGATTTGTCATTTCTAATAAATCTTTCACAAATTATTTTTATTGTGCTTATTATTGTAAATTTCAATGTTCTTTTCGTAGACAACAAATTATGCTTGTAATAATGAGCCTTCTATCGAACAACATTCAGTGCCAATAAATTCAGAATCGTTCGATATTGCATTTTCTCTGTGTAACAAACATTTAAAACAAGAATATATTCATAACTTTTTGAATAATACACAAACGCCTGATTTAGGATTCGACTTTCCAACTTTTGTTGAAGGAAAACAATCACGCAAATTCCAACATGATTGGTTACGACGGTTTAAATGGCTGGCATATAGCCAAGAAAAATATGGAGCTTTCTGCAAGTATTGCGTATTGTTCGCACCACCAAATGCTGGTTCTAGCACTAGCAATCAAGTAAGTTTCTTTATTCAGATAAGCCATTTCTACGCGATTTATTTTTGCGAGATTTGAATACACCTAATTTTGTTTTTGCGCCACATATACGTTCTGAAAGGGAATTGCTTCCTCATTTCAAAAATCATCTAAAATAATATCATTATGGTACAAAAATTAATCGTTTTTACAAGCGTTGCAAATCTTTTTATTTAAAAAGCTTGAAACTACATGTTTATTAACAGAATATTACATAGAAAATACGACGTATTCACTAAAACGTAGAAAAATGCTGCCATTCCTTTTTCAGCTTTTTCGTTTTTTCCATGTTAATGGCAATAGGAATCAAACTGTTTGCGCCGTTCACAGGTTTGATATAGGAAGCTGAAATTTTGGAAGAATTTTTTTTGAGCCCAGTTCTATTATATAGACCAGCGGTGGGCACAAAAATATAACAAAAGAGGAAAACAACAACATCAAGCAACAACAAACTAAATTTTAAAGTTTTTTTTACTTTCATTTCCAAAATTGCCATTAGCACAAAAAAAAACAAATTACACTACAAACAAAAACAATTGCTACATTTGTCAAGACACAATGCGGCGCCGTCATTTATGCCTTTGTGTTTTGTTTTTGTTTTCATTTGAATTCAAGTCAACGCTGTGCCTCGATTGAAATTCTGCGAATTTTGTGCCTCGATAGCGTTGAAATTCTGCGAATTTTGTGCCTCGATAGCGTTGAAATTCTGGGAATTTTTTTTTCGCTTGGTTGTGCGTCGAATAACGGTTAGAGCAATGTAAGGAAATTGAGGCACTAAGTGCCCTTCACTGATATAGACTAATAGGACCGTAAAAAATAAAAAAATTGCCGTTTGGATATATGTATGTATATTGTCCACATTTTCAGCCTCACGAAAAATCTGAGCATAGCTTGAAAACAAGAGGTGGCACCTCCCATACAATTAAACAACTTTAAACACTATATCTTGGCAACTAAGACAGGTTTTTCTACGTTTTAGTAAGTTGTTCTTTTTTTTGTAAATTTTTAATGAAATCGGATATGAACTCTGTTCACGCCGATAACAGGTTTGAGCTATGCTCAATTTTTGCTATAATTGTTTTTTAATCCCCATGCTAAAATATAGGCAAAATAAAAATCAATATATCGAAAACTTATTCATATTCGAATATTTCCTCATTTAAAAAATAAAAAAAAAAAATAATCCTATTGCTGCTACCAGAGCTGCAAAATTTCAATTTTTTGGAATTTGGTCAAAAAAATTATGAAAATTTGATTTTTTTTATTTATAATATTTTTTAGATTTTCCTGATGTACAAATAAGGAAGTTTCGAAAAAAATGTGTCGCTATTTTTTAAGCCTATACATAAGGAGAAAAACTGAGGTCTCTCCGCGAGTAGAGCTTTGGTGTTTCTTGTGTAACAGCTCAAATCCTTTGTTGTTTTCACTACATTCAACTTAATACACAGAAATACAGTTTGAAATTGTCAATGCCACTACTTGAATTTCTCTTAAAAATATGAGGAAAAAAAAATTTAATTGTTGGTCCAAGAATTATCAAAATTAATTTTTTTTTAAGTATTGAAACAAAATATTGTAATTGCTTGCTTATAAGATACTTTGAAAATTTTTGGACCAAAAGTCAAATTTTATTTTTTTTCTCATTTATTTTTTAATAGAAATTGATGTAGTGGCATTGACAATTTTTTTTGATTATACGAGTAGTGTATTAAGGTGAATGGATTAAGGTTATTGATTCAAGTATTGAAATTTCAATATTTATTATTTTTTTCATTATCTATTTATTCATGTATTGAAAACCTTAGTTACTGTTCCTTTGACAAAATATAAAAAAGCGATCGAAGAACTAAATCGCCATAGCACGCTTACTTATCATCTTTTTTGTCAAGAAAAAGCATTGACATTTAATCAAAATATTACAAATGCAAATTTAACATTTGTTGACGTATTACTCAATGACAAAAAGAAAGAAATAATAGAAAACAATCGGAAGCGACTAGGTCCAATTGTCAAAACTGTGCTATTTTGTTCGCGCAATAATTTACCACTACGTGGTCATCGGGAATCAGGTCACATGAGTTCGGAAGAAAAACAGCATCAAGCTCTTTCAGGCCGAGAAGGAGTATTCCGATCATTACTTGCATTTCGGTTAGATGCCGGTGATCTTGATTTAAAATTTCATGTGGACACAGCGCCCAAAAAATTGTATATTAATCAGTAAAACAATACAAAATGATATTATTGATGTAATTGGTTGTCGAATACGATCAGAGATTGTTTCAAAAATAAAAAATGCCAAATTTTATGCGATGGAACAACTGATGCCAGTAAAAAACTAACTGTATGCATTCGTTACGTGGATTTAAACGAGTGCATCCTACGAGAAGATTTTTTGGGATTCACTCACATTAAATCGACTGAAGCACTTGCTATTAAACAAGTAATTATAAGAGAATTAACATCATTGGATTTGACTGTGAAAAACTTGCGTGGTCAAGGCTATGATGGAGGATCGAACATGGCTGGAAAAATCAACAGAGTTCAGGCTTTGATATCTGAAGACCAACCCTTATCATTTTACACTCATTGTTTCAGTCACTCTCTCAATTTGTGCGTGGGCAAATCATGCGATATTTCTGAAATCCGTAACATGCTAGGCACAGTTTCATCAGTGTCAAATTTTTTTTCGAACTCATTCATCTAAAAGAGTACAACTATTGAAAGATAAAATTTCCGAACGGAGTCCACAAACAAAAAAACATCGTCTAAAAACGTTGTGTGCGACTAGATGGGTAGAATGGCATGAATGCGTTGATTGAGTATCAGGATTAAGTATCAGGTGCAATTTCAACATGATAAAAAATTATTTCAATTTTCTCAAAAAACTCACCAGAAAATTCCTCAAAGGAATCTTTTTGACAAAAAGACTTCTAAAAAAATTCTCTAGGAATCTCTTAAGTAAAACTGAGTATGAATTAAATTAAAATAAATATTCAAAAAATCGTATATAATAATTTTTAAAAAGGCCTAATAGGATTTTGTTTTTGTATAGAATATATACAAAAACCACTACCTATTAACGGTGTATGTGTTTTATAGTGTGTCCTATGCACGTTTTTATATATAATTGGATGGGTTCATTATTTATATGTGATGTTAGTGTGTAAATAGTAGGATTTAATAGGGTTTAAGTTGAAAGGTAGTGGAGGTCGGTATGTTTTTAGATCATTCTAAAAAACCTTTATATTAACTTTGTAGGGAATGTTTTATTTAAAAATATCAAAAAAATATATATATCAAAAAAATATATATTTGGAGAAAAAATGATGTAGGGTATGGGGACTTTATGACGTATAGTATAAGGTCTTATTTTGTGTTGAGAGTAGAAGAAATGGAAAAAAATTAAAAAAATTATTATGAAAAAAATTAAAATTATAGATAGTTTCCATATGAATGCAGTTATATATGTGATTGTGGGTGATTATGTGACGGTTTATCTTTGGGGAGTTCATATTGAGTGTGATGGCATGTTAGTTATGGATTGTTGGTATGTTGCATGTTATTGTTGTATAGGAGTGTAGATGTGTTAGATGTAAATTTATTTAGAAAAGAAGGAAAAAAGAAAAATTCTCAAAAATCTTTTTAGTTTTTTACCTTTTATCTTTATTGTACTTACCCTCACAAATTGGAATCTGTAAAGTTGTGTATTTTATTGAAGATAAATAAAATTAAGTTGGTTTATTGGATAGAGAAGAAAAATAATAAAATATAAAGAATAGGACATTATGATTTAAAAAATCCTATGTTTAACAGTGGGGGAGGAAATTTGGAAAGGTTCGTGGGAGGGGGAAATATTGAGATAGATTGACCTGATATTCATTAATGCCGTGTAGGCAAAATATAGGCTACCAATAAACGTTTTTCGTCCCGACCAGAGGACTCATCAGTTGGCTTTAGGGGGTGGTGGGGAGCTCACCTCCATCACACTAACATCACATATAAATAATGAACCCATCCAATTATATATAAAAACGTGCATAGGACACACTATAAAACACATACACCGTTCATATGTAGTGGTTTTTGTATATATTCTATACAAAAACAAAATCCTATTAGGCCTTTTTAAAAATTATTATAAACGATTTTTTGAATATTTATTTTAATTTAATTCATACTCAGTTTTACTTAAGAGATTCCTAGAGAATTTTTTTAGAACAGTCTTTTTGTCAAAAAGATTCATTTGAGGAATTTTCTGGTGAGTTTTTTGAGAAAATTGAAATAATTTTTTATCATGTTGAAATTGCACCTGATACTTAATCCTGATACTCAATCTTGTTAAACATATGATGGTAACATCATCAATTTTATTTTGCATAGGTAGGTTAACATTCCTGCTGCACACAGGAATTAAGATTCCCAGACTTGTATTTACCATTCATTATTATACATCGTATATAGTTTTCTTAAGATTTTAAACTATATTTCCATAGAAATAACCATGAATGGGAAATCAAATCTACCACTTCTCCTGCACATTCATATGCCTTAATCATATGACTCTATACATAATGCTGTATATTCTATATTGGTGATGTTACCTCCAAATCATTTGGGATCAATGTATGTTATACACAGCATTCCTAACTCATTATGTTTTTAGCTCAGTATCACTACATGTTATTCATTTTTTAACGTTGTCGTGATATATTTTGGGCCAAAACATTACAAAATATTAAGGGATCTAGCCACAAAAACTGAAGTTTTTTTCATATTAAAAATACTACACCTAATCATAAGTTTTCTCTAGTTTTTATGTGCTTTCCCCATATTTCTTCCTACCAACATACTATTCTTTTTCCCCCATTGTAATATTTACCACATTTAATTATTACAATGGGAATGTCTTTTTCCATACATCATCCTTACAATATCATATTATATATAATTTTCTTCCCCACATTTTCTCCTATAAGAACATAATATATGCATAAACCCAAAAAAACATATATATATATATCTCATAGATAAGCATATAATAGAACTTGTTTATGAATTGTAATTTAATTAAATGAACATTTTCCGCTTATAGTCCATAGACGGTTTTTATGCCTTGCTATTACTATATATATATGTATTTTTCCTCTTTACACTATACACATACATATCCCTATAACAAACGAATAGCAATGCATCTTCGTACCATGCATTTTTGACGCACCACTTCGGAGTTAAACCACACACATTCACACCAAAACTTGACAAACAGTTTATTTAATTCCATCTTTAAAAAAACAATGAATGCGAGTTAGAAGGAAATTATAACTTCATATCATATGAATTATATTCTCATATCATATGACACGTAAAACAATCAATTTTCGATACTCTTTTGTGAAAACATAGTGGAACACCTATATATTACACTATGTAATATATTCTTTCCTCATTTCCACATAAATATATATGATGTTATTTAACATATTCTTAATGAATAGTTAATTGACCCAACATTAATTACATATTAATGTAATATTTTTTCAATACTATACACCTTTTACCAACAACTTATCCATATGTGATCATAGTCAAAAAGGATACACATCTGAAATATATGACATTAACCCCAATCATGAATTATTTATTCAACCCTAAAAAACTATTTATTCAACCCTAAAAATCTTTATAAAATTTCTCAATTTTTAAAGAGATTTCAATTGGATTAAAAAAAATTTTTTAAAAATTTTTAATTTTAATATTTAAAAATACTTGTTATGTGTGGTAATATATAAAACACTATACATAAATTAGATTAAAAAAATTAAAATTAATTTAAATTAAAATTATATCAACTACATTGATAACATGTAATCAACTAAACATTTTTATACATACAACAAGTTTAATATTTATCTTGTTTGTGTTGTGTATATGATTCTTTCATTCCGCAGTATGGGCAGTCATATAGATTTCACATATATAACATCGTCGATTTCCTACTCACTCCCATTTTCTCGTTTTTGGAATGTAACAAAAAGATACACAAAAAAACCCACCCAATCTCAGTTAATCCTACACATCACATCATATTATCCCTTTTATATCACTCAATCTTACTCATATAAAAAATTCTTTTGATTTTTAATTGATTAAGAGGACTCTTTTGATTTTTATTGAATCAAAAATTTTTTTGATTTTTTGATTTTTAATTGGTTAAAATTAGAAAATTTTTTCGATTCTTGTTTTTTTGGGAGTCTTCTGATCATTTTTCTGAAAAGATTTTTTAAACTATTTATTCTTTAGCACATGAATCTGATTTTTTGCTATTACGGCACCAATGCTTTTGTCAGCTATGATACGCATATACCTTGGTATCAATGACAAAACAGCCTCATCGGCACATACAGCCCCCAAAGCATTTAATAAAGCCCGATAAACGTATTGTAGAACTTGAGTCGACATATAGTTAGCAGATAAATAAAAACCAAAATCATAGTCCAGATGACCATACATATTAGAATGCTTAGAAATGGCTGTTCTTGGATCACTCAAAGCAGCATTTAATATTATATTTTTTGTACTTGTACCTAACAGTACAAAATACATATTACAATCTGCACATACGGCCACATAAATCTGTTCTTTCACAACATTGACAACCTGATTTTTCCCTGATGCTTTTAATAACTTAAATAAAGTCTCGGATTTAGAAAAAGAAGGGTACCCTAACTTATACTTCGAAAACATCTTTACCAAGAAATTACAAAATTCTTCGCATACATAATATATCGGCTTACATGAAGCTCCCTTAAAAGCATGTTTTCTTGGTTTCACATATCTATACACCTCATCACCGTCATCAATATATGCAAATCGAGACATATATTCCCTCAACAACACCATACGTATTTTCACCGACTCCTCACTTTTCTCTATACACTTACTATAATCACCCGATACCACTATTGTCTCTAATTTAGCAACCTCACGCCTCATAGTACGCAAAAATAATTCGTCCAATAACAAAATTGGATATTCATTATCTCGACATTTTATGAATAAATCTTCCACATCTTTCACTAAAAATAAATTACTAGTTCTATTAAGTATTTTCTGCAAAAAAGCGACTATAGTATTATTATGAGTTGATCGCCTATAGTTCGTATAATAATGCATCATACGCTGAGACGCACATTCCTTCTTAAAAGAACTAGTAAACAGTCTATCCTTTCTCCTCCACACCATTATATCTAGAAACGAAATCTCATTTAAATTTCCATCCAATTCCTCCCCCTCATATGTCAAAGTCAATGTAGTACGATCTTTAAATACTCTCTGAAAATTTTCAATATAATCCTGATGAACATACATGAAATAATCATCGATATATTTCCACCAATATACGATTTTATTCCACCCAAAAAATTCTAAATTATATGCATCCATATAATAATCTAGGAGTATCGTAGCTAACAAACCAGAGTCGCAGGCACCCTGCGGCAAACCCCTAGTTTGTTTATACACCTCACCATCAAAAGTAAAGTAATTAGCCACATCAAAAGAAAATCTTATGCAGGATAACAACAAACCAGGCTCAATACTACACCTACTCGTGAACCACTCAGACCTCACTATTAAACTTAACACTCTAAAAATGTCTACCTTATTCATATTTGGATACATATTACTCACATCATATTTAGCAAACACCCACCCAAACAACAAATTCAATTTTAACATTTTACCCAAAACCTCAGCAACTATCTGTTGTATTGGATATTTATACCAATTTAAGGTACTACAAATTGGCCTACAAGGATTGCCATCCTTATGATCCTTTACCACCCCATACAAACATGGAAATCTTATTTCCCCCTTATCAAAGTCACGCAATGATGCATACTTCTTAAATGAAAAAGGTTTTACTTGACTCTCTTTATAACATCTCAGCAATCTTTTGCTTATAGACCCAAAAGCAGCACGCACTACAATCACATCTCTGTCATAACATCCGTTATAAAAAACATAAGTACCATACTTTAAACTTTTCTCGATATACTCATTCATTTTACCCATATAATCTGATTTGTACATCAATGTAGTACACCTACTTTTATCAGATTGTACTATACACACTTCTTTGTGATCCATTAAAAACCCCCTCACTTTCTTCAACATATTATAGAACATTCTAACTATAACATTATTGTATTTATCAGATGATAATACACTACCCAAAGTATAAAAATACTCATTCAACACCTCATTATAAATCAAATTAAAATCACCCATACCATTGTATACGTGATTATAGCACAATGCAAAATGTGACATTAAATCAATTACATTTAAGAAAGTAGGTACAGTGGGAGGCACAAAATTAGGACCATAACTCAACAAAATCTCTACTTCTTTATCCACTGGAATAGATGTCAAATTTCTAAACCCACCCGGTACCATTTTCGGCAACGTCACAGCAGACGTGTGTTCAAGCATACATCCTTTCCAAGCCTACTATCCAGAGAAAATTGATTTTTTTTGCAGTTTTGAGCGGATATTTTTTAATTTCGCTTAAAATGTTGCGTTCTAATCTTCTATTAAACTTTTTTCCTTGCCCATCTTTGGACTTGCAAGTCAATATAAAGTCTTGACGGTACCTTGTTATGATTTCGTTCCTCCTCTATGTAATTTTACAATAAGCTGGCATGCTTGCTTTCCTTTTGGAGCCATTGCTGATAGTACGCGTTGAAATTAATATAATTTCTAAAACTAAATGTAACTAATAGGTGCAAAGTAACGCAACGTAAAACAAAATACTCTTAACAATCTTTTATAAAAAAAAGTTTCGACAATTTTTTCACTACTTGGTATGTTGTCCGATTATTCATTGAGCAAGTAAAACTGAGTTATTCATGCTTTATAATTTTTAAAAAATTCATGGTTAGATTTTTTAAATTTTGTTTGTTGTTGTATGAATGGAGGATTCAGGATGAATTGAATGGCATTCCAATTTCTTTGAAGTTCCAATTAGTTCGTAATTTTTCATATAGTTTCTAAAAAAAGAAAGCTTTGTCCGATTACACAGGCCGACAAAAATTATACCCAGAAACCGGACTATATATTTCCGTAGGTTTTCGATGCGCTGATTCCGAATCTGGTCGCAGAATTGCTCCATCACGTCAGGTTTTCGAGATATCCTAACCTAAAAGTGCAAAAAACATTGTTTTTGCCCATTTTTGAGGTTATGTAGCACCGTGAATTTTCTTTTTTTCAAAAAACTATATGTGTGATCTTAAAGAGCTGTTCTTCTTCTTTCCAATGTCGTTGAGTTTTCTGAAATATCTTTCTTTTTTGCCGATCTATCGCATTTTGAAATTTTCATATTTGTGATTTTGCCTGTACCTGCAAGCTCATTAGGAACATTTGTGTGTCAAAAAATTTGAAAATTTCAAAATGCGATAACTGGACTATAAAGAAAGATATTTCAGAAAGCTCAAGGGCATTTCAAAGAAGAAGAACTGTAGTTTAAGATCCTATACATAGTTTTTTGAAAAATAGAAAACTCACGGTGCTATATAACCTCAAAAATGAGCAAAAACAGTGTTTTTTGCACTTTTAGGTTAGGATATCTCGAAAACCTGACGTGATGGAGCAATTCTGCGACCAGATTCGGAATCAGCGCATCGAAAACCTTCGGAAATATATAGTCTGGTTTCTGGGTCTGAATGTTGGTTAAATTTTGTCGGCCTGTGTTATTAGTTGGAGCCACTGTATATGTATGTAAATTTAACCACTTTAAGATTAGCCTGAAATACAATTCAGTTCGTTGTGATATATTTTTGCTTACTGCCTTGCTACATTTTTTAAGGTTTATGGCTTTTTACACGAAGCTTTTGTTGGTATGTGTAAGTATCTTTTTTGACAAACCTACACAAATCCATACATATTGTATAGACAGAAAAAAAGAAGCCGAAAAAGTTTCTACCTGGTACTCATTCGCAAAACTTTTTGTAGCATGTACATATGCACAGTCCCTTAAAGTTTGTACTAAAAAGAGAGAATATCCATTTTTTTTAGAAATTCTATGCTAGCTTAAAAAAGATTTGAAACGACGTAATAGGTAAAATTTTGTCGTATGGCATATATTTTGATCTCCATCACTTAAAAGTATACGCGAAATAATAACTTGACCAAAAAAAAAATAAAATATATCATACATCTAGAAATCAAATATTGATTTTCACCCTTTCGATAAAACTTTCAGAATTAATATTATATTAGAGTTTTTTAGACACCTACAAAAGATATCATATGCTCAACAATTTTAGTTCTGCATTACTTCAAGCAGTTATATAAAAAAAAATTTAAATTTTTACGGGAAAAGTTTGCAAAATTCTAGTTTCGGTTCTGCCAAGCATTTTTCCCGGCAATCGCACAATTGAAAAATTAAAACAGTGGCATTCATTATTGTAGCAAGGTGAATACCAAGATCCCCGTTGATGAAGGGCGATAAGAGACAGTGGAAAATTTGGTGAACACCAGGATCCCCGTTGACTAGCGAGGTTTCTCGGGTGGAAGGGTAACATAAAGCTGTGGTGAGCTGTTGTGAACCATGTTGAATTTTACAACAGCTGTTTTAGTTTTGACATTTCTCAATTTCTGTTTGCAAAATAGTGTGCATTTTTTGGAGGAATGCAGTAAAAAGGTAAATAATATTGTTTAAGATATTTTTAATTTAAAATAATTGACTTTGAATTTTTCAGGTTGAAAGCGTGAGTCAAAACCACCTAAGAAACTAAATCTACGTGGTAAAGGAAGTCTACATTTGTGTAACATTGATGCACACGTGCTATGTGGTTGCATACAAGATTTTCTTCATCCATTGAGTGAACCATTAATGTTCACAAGTCTGTGGAAAGATTTTTCTATTGCCGTAGAAAATCCATCAGCTGAAGGAGAAATACAAAAGGATCTTTCAAAGCAACGGATTAACTACCTCAAGCCAATCGCGATATCTTAGCTTTTCTCATATTGCATTTTTAGCGTATTGCAGAATGCCCTGAAGTGCGCATGCCAATTGATAATATAACGCGTGGTTTTGGTCCAACAATAGGTTATTCATATCTGGATAAGCATGCAATATTCACCGAAGTGCTCATACAGTTTTCGGCTATGCAGTATCTTATAAAAATATCAGCTGACTATTGGATGCAATTTGTGTCACTCGACATGGAAAAAAGAAACGTGACGGAGGAGAACCTATGTTGGCCACTACACCCAGTCATAATAATACAGAGATGATCTACGCAATTTATAGTGCGTTTTCTTTAAAGTTTATTACAAAGGAATTAGTTTCTAAACGTTTGTTTTTCCTGGTTTACTTTTAGCCACACGATTAAAAAGCACAATAAAGAAGTGTAAATGTTATGCCGTATTTACATAAGAAATAAATAAACTACTATTGCATTTGTAGTGATACGTATCGACAAACACAGTTGCCAAAGCTGGTAGAGCAACTGAGAGCAGAGAAGACTTAACAAAAATTTGAAAAGTAATGCCACCTGATTTATGGAGGGCCCCTAATAGGCTTGAAAAACTTCATCATTTTCTATCAATCTTTTCCACAAAGTACTGCATCTGTCAGCTAGTGATTTCTACACAAGCGCTGATCGATAAGCTTCTCTTGAATATTATTGCGCTTATTAGTTTGTGCGATTGATTATGATAAGGCTGCGTCTGCTTAACCTCATGTATTTAAAATTTTTTTAAATTTATCAATTTGCCTTAATCTATTTAATAAACATTTCGCAATGCGAGAAAATTATACGTTTTACTTGTTATAATTCATTTTACTGTCTTTGTGTTATGCCTCGAAGAAGACGCTAACGGGTCGGACTGAAAAGTAGAGATGGGGACAATTTTTTGATAAATGAAATAATGTAGCGCCAATAGAAATTCATAATAATAGTTATATTATTGTTTTGAGACATGCATATAAATTTCCGTTGAATGTAATCCCAAATGTGGGTTATAGGTTTTTCTAATAAGTTTAATAATCTTTGTTTTCTCTGAGTTAGCCAAAAATCATTTACCTTTTCAATAATTTAAAACATTTATGTCGCGGTGCTAGAAATATTTTTGTATATTCTTCTATTTTATTTAACAATTTCTATTGATTAACAAAAATAAAATAATACATATTTCTATTACAACTGAATGTATTTCTATGTTCTATTCGAATATGGTATGATTCAATTAAATTTTTTCTTATAAGACTTGATGCAAGTGTTTGTTTTAAAAATAATTTATTATAATTTTGCTACACAATTTTAGACAATAAAGAGCGAATTTTGTAGTTTTAAAAAGTCTTTTTGGTACAATGTGAAAAATAGATGACATACTAAAATCTAAAAATCTGAATAGACAATTAGTACAATATATTTGTGAACTTTTCCTGAATTTAAGAAAATTATGCCTAGTGAAAAAAATAAAATTTTATTTCCTCATAGACCAAAAACGGACCTTGTCAATGCTTATCCGTAAGACATTTTTCTATTATCGTACACATATTTTGTGAACGAGTACTAAACTACATATATTATTATGTTTAATTTATTAACGTATGTTATGATATCAGGACTTAGTTGCTTAATTTGATGGCATGTCAATCACTTGAAAAATACATGCGAATACTACCAATAAAATATCTTGACTATACTTTTCACTTTGCGATTGCTTAATTTTTACATATATCAGGGCCATCGGTAATGAAAAAGTTCACTATCTTAATTATTACTAAAAATTTTGTTCGAAAACGCTTGAAATATAAAGTGGCTCACAGCTTATTTGATGCAGTTCATAAAAACCTGCTGAAAATGTTTGAATGCAGCTATGTATGTAAGCAAATGCTTTAGAACATGCTTTTCTTTGACAGTGAAAAAAAAAAAGTTTTCGTCAAAGTCAAGTAGTCTTAAGGCCCAAAAAAAAAAAAACAAAAAAAATAGAGACACCCAACTACACCACTTGGCTGCCCTGCTCTCGCAAGATACCAAATCTTTCGTCGAATGCCTCCCTTATTCAAGGCCAAAAAAAAAATTAAAAAATTCAAAATTTTTTTTACATTGTTAAAGTATAAGTTAAAGAAACAGCTTTCTACTTTTTTATTTTACTGCGAAACAACTCGCTTTATTTGCTGACAACTTCTTACTAACTACTTGCAATGATTTTTGTTTAGTGTTATGCGTTTAGTATGATGTGCTTAGTATCATGCGTTAATCCTGTTATATTTTCGTAAATATTCAGCAAAGGGCCAGTTATTTTTGTTGTTGTTGTTTTTAATAGCAAAGTTAGGCTTAGCATTAGCTTAAATGAAAGCGGCTGTGCTCTTTCGTTAAAGATTTGCACACGACACCAAAATAGTATGATTCTTGCAATTATGCTGTTGCCTTGCAAGAACTTGAGCGTAATAACGTTAGACAGGTGCGGAGCCATATGCGATCAGGGCACAGTATAGAAATTGTATCTTAATTAAAGCTGCGCTTTCTGCTCCATTAACTTATAACTCGTCGCCCGAGTTCTCTTTTACTCCATGTGCCGCTTTGTGACATTTTGAATTAAGGCTTGCTCTATAGGTTTCGAAACATTATCTTTCTAATGCTGTTGTCGCTATACATCTATCTGTTTTAGTTTCTGAGATATACAGTGTCCATTTTGCTCCATAAGCCACATTTTTTAATTTATTTATTTCTTATTTGCTGCAAATGCCAAATTTTGGCTTATGGAGCAAGTTTTATATAAAAAAAAAATGTTTTAAATTGTTAATTCTCATTTGCTCTATAAACATTACATGCACATGGCAGAAGAAATGTGGCAAAGGCAGAGAGAGATTTGGATCGTTCAAATATGGATATTAATCACGGTATAATTTATGATTTTCAAAAAAAAATTAGCATTCCCAAACGCAATTCTTCGATATTTTTTTACAAACGGAAGCTTAATGTATACAATTTAACTGTGACGTCAATTATTTCCGGAAAAGAAAAAAAAAACATACTGCGTTATATGGACAGAAGCTCAAAGGGGAGAGGAGGAAATGACCTAGCGAACGCATTTATAAAAATTTTGAGTAAAACTTGACTGGATAATTTCAATTTAAGAAACATTACTTTGTGGAGTGATAGCTGCGTGCCACAAAATAAAAATAAAATAATGTCTACGGCTTTATAATATTTTTTAAGAAATTCTACCAATGTCATAGAATTGATTCAAAATTTCTCTGAACCTGGCCCCTCACTGCTACATGAAGTTGACTGTGTCCATTTAGTCATAGAAAAACATTTGAAAAATTTAGACATACATAGTTCAGTCCATTTGTTAAAATTATTCCTATGCATAAATAATCCAAAAATAAAACTAGAGATTTTTCAAATAGATCAAAAAGATTGTGCATCGTACGCTGTACCTACAACAAAATTAAATTCTATATAAAATTTCCATTTACAAAAATAAGGATTTGATATAAATATATAAATCTAAACTTTTTATAAATGAAAAATAGGAAACTTTTTCAAATTTAGATTTTAAAAAAGTCGATATAAAAAAAGGCAAATAAAAATGCGTTGCCTACACCTCTAAATTTGTTTCTATGCAAGCCAGCAATTATTTTTTATTTTATTTCAATACTTTAAAATCAAAGAAGATGAATAAAAAAACCATGTCGAACATGTGAAACCATATTTGTGATTTTTATTATTGAAGTTTTTTATAAAAACTAGTAATATCTACTATTCTTATTACTCATACTTTTTAATTAATTTGCAATTTAATTTTCTCCATATACTTAACATTTCTATATTTTTAGTTAAAAAACTAATCAGTTCTTATTTGTTCCATTGCATGTTCTAAATGCAGGTTTGCTCCATACACAGTGGCGGATTCAAGGGGGGGGGGGGGATATGGGGGCTGAAGCCGCCAAAAAATATTTCGATTCAAGAACGTTACAGAGAACCTAATAAGAGAAAAAAATATTTTGTAGTGGTTAAGTATTGTTGTGATGTATAAGATATAACGAACACTTTTTTTTCGTTTTCTTCATATCTTATACAACACAATAACACTTCACCACTAACACTCCCACGTCTTCTATTCAAAAACGAATGATTTTCAGCCAGCCAGCAAATAATCTTAAGGGCTAACTATATGCCCTTATGTGCGCATACTCATAAATCGTACATACATATATTAAAAATACAACGTACTAAAGTAACCATAGATCTGCATATTTGTTGTTATTTTTTATTGTCTAACTGTTATTTTCTGAATTAATAATTTATTTAGGAAATATAAGATGAAATAAGGTTTATGTAATAGTTTACTACGCCGAAGTATTTTGCATTCACGCAACAAAAAACTACTCCGAAATCATACGCCAACTCTCAAATTCAGTGTGTGTGAAGAGCTTCGTTTAGTTGACACCACCACCAGGTGGCGAGTGTATCATCTCTGCTGCTCGGTTGCCTTGGCAACGAATATTCAAACATGCTACTGCGTCGAATTCTGTGCTGACAGTTATTAGATAAATCTGTTCAATTATTAGGTTTGTTCGAAGCAGATTTTGTGGAAAAAATTGAAAAAATTGAGAGAGTAAAAGCTAAAATTTCTCTGACTACTCGAACCACCACAATTCTGTCTAGAACGGAAAAACAGGTAAAAATTGAAGACTGTCAAAAAGTTGCGCGTATTTTAGTAAACAAACAATGGCAGAGTTTAGGAGCGAAAACCAGCACCATAGTTGCGTAACCGTTTGGTTAAGACATTCTGAATGCAAGGCGAGTGAAGCATTTTCGAGAATATTATTGAAATAACTCAAAAAGTAAATGACCGATTTTAAAGTTTTCTACCTTATTTTTTGTAGATTCATAAACTATCTTGAACTTTGATTTATTTTAAATACATAAAGTTCATTTTAAAAAAATGCTTAGTATAAGAATAAGAGGTTTGGCATGAAGTAAATCTTAGCCAAAACTATTTTACATTTTGAGTTAATATAATTTTGAATTCAATATAAAAAAAAAAAACACTTTCGAGACTGCTTAAAATGTTAAGCTAGGCAAAAATTTTACATTTCGCATACGTTATTACGGAATTCACGTTATTTTTATCAGCTAGTCAGTCCTGAAAAGTTCTGCACCAAGTTTTTTTGCTCAAACAAAGAGTTATGTTCGATGGAATTGTAAAAACAAAAATTGGAACAACTTTGATTTAGCAACACTTCCAATTCCTTATGTTAAAACTGCGCACTTCTGAAAACAATATTTTAGAAATAATTATCTGGTTGACTACCGTAAAACCATTTAGGTGACATCCAGCTTTACGATTCCTTTTCAATAAAAAATCGCTCAGCTATTTAATTAAATAAATGAGCATTTACCAAGAAATGTTTTGATTTCAAGCTTTTTAATATGTTGCTCCTTCTTAACACAACCTTATAAGAAGTGAAAAAAAATCAACGCTGAAAATTATTTTATATGGAAAGTATTTGATAGGTATAATTTAGACAGGAAATTTCATTTCCCTCGCATGCAAAAAGTGAGTCACCAGTCTCGCTGCCTACGATTTTGACAGTCATCAATTTTTAGTCACAAGAAATTTATCTTGGTGAAAATTGAACTTATTTTTGGGAGGGGAAGTGATCAGCTGTTTCTTACTCTCATTTTTTCTCTCTCAAACACCACATTTTTTCTGTCTCGAACACTTTTTGTGGTAAAACTTTATAAATATTTATAAATATTTACCTATTTTTTCAGTCTCGAACAAACCTATTAATTACATTACATTTTGTGCACTCTTTGCTATGGATATCCGTAATTATTTTAATAAAAGGCTGCGTTTACAAGAAAACTTTAATTCTTCAGATTCGGTCAGTACTACAAGTATCAGCAATAATTCTGATACGGTTTCTCATTCTGAGTAGGGCTACCAGATGGCGTGCCTACAAAAGTAGCACATATCAAAAAATTTCAATTTAGTAATGAAAAGCAAAAATAAAATTCAAATTTTGTAATGAAAACCAAATTTTTTTAATTCCATACCAATATTTTTGATGAGCAAAAAAAAAATGCGAACATCAAAAGTAGCAAAACCATCCACAAGTAGCACATTTCGAGTGAAAAGTAGCAAAGTAGCACAGCCTTGCAAAAGTAGTACTTTTGCTACTTTAGTATGCCATCTGGTAGCCCTAATTCTGAGGTAGGATTTGTCATTTCTAATAAATCTTTCACAAATTATTTTTATTGTGCTTATTATTGTAAATTTCAATGTTCTTTTCGTAGACAACAAATTATGCTTGTAATAATGAGCCTTCTATCGAACAACATTCAGTGCCAATAAATTCAGAATCGTTCGATATTGCATTTTCTCTGTGTAACAAACATTTAAAACAAGAATATATTCATAACTTTTTGAATAATACACAAACGCCTGATTTAGGATTCGACTTTCCAACTTTTGTTGAAGGAAAACAATCACGCAAATTCCAACATGATTGGTTACGACGGTTTAAATGGCTGGCATATAGCCAAGAAAAATATGGAGCTTTCTGCAAGTATTGCGTATTGTTCGCACCACCAAATGCTGGTTCTAGCACTAGCAATCAAGTAAGTTTCTTTATTCAGATAAGCCATTTCTACGCGATTTATTTTTGCGAGATTTGAATACACCTAATTTTGTTTTTGCGCCACATATACGTTCTGAAAGGGAATTGCTTCCTCATTTCAAAAATCATCTAAAATAATATCATTATGGTACAAAAATTAATCGTTTTTACAAGCGTTGCAAATCTTTTTATTTAAAAAGCTTGAAACTACATGTTTATTAACAGAATATTACATAGAAAATACGACGTATTCACTAAAACGTAGAAAAATGCTGCCATTCCTTTTTCAGCTTTTTCGTTTTTTCCATGTTAATGGCAATAGGAATCAAACTGTTTGCGCCGTTCACAGGTTTGATATAGGAAGCTGAAATTTTGGAAGAATTTTTTTTGAGCCCAGTTCTATTATATAGACCAGCGGTGGGCACAAAAATATAACAAAAGAGGAAAACAACAACATCAAGCAACAACAAACTAAATTTTAAAGTTTTTTTTACTTTCATTTCCAAAATTGCCATTAGCACAAAAAAAAACAAATTACACTACAAACAAAAACAATTGCTACATTCGTCAAGACACAATGCGGCGCCGTCATTTATGCCTTTGTGTTTTGTTTTTGTTTTCATTTGAATTCAAGTCAACGCTGTGCCTCGATTGAAATTCTGCGAATTTTGTGCCTCGATAGCGTTGAAATTCTGCGAATTTTGTGCCTCGATAGCGTTGAAATTCTGGGAATTTTTTTTTCGCTTGGTTGTGCGTCGAATAACGGTTAGAGCAATGTAAGGAAATTGAGGCACTAAGTGCCCTTCACTGATATAGACTAATAGGACCGTAAAAAATAAAAAAATTGCCGTTTGGATATATGTATGTATATTGTCCACATTTTCAGCCTCACGAAAAATCTGAGCATAGCTTGAAAACAAGAGGTGGCACCTCCCATACAATTAAACAACTTTAAACACTATATCTTGGCAACTAAGACAGGTTTTTCTACGTTTTAGTAAGTTGTTCTTTTTTTTGTAAATTTTTAATGAAATCGGATATGAACTCTGTTCACGCCGATAACAGGTTTGAGCTATGCTCAATTTTTGCTATAATTGTTTTTTAATCCCCATGCTAAAATATAGGCAAAATAAAAATCAATATATCGAAAACTTATTCATATTCGAATATTTCCTCATTTAAAAAATAAAAAAAAAAAATAATCCTATTGCTGCTACCAGAGCTGCAAAATTTCAATTTTTTGGAATTTGGTCAAAAAAATTATGAAAATTTGATTTTTTTTATTTATAATATTTTTTAGATTTTCCTGATGTACAAATAAGGAAGTTTCGAAAAAAATGTGTCGCTATTTTTTAAGCCTATACATAAGGAGAAAAACTGAGGTCTCTCCGCGAGTAGAGCTTTGGTGTTTCTTGTGTAACAGCTCAAATCCTTTGTTGTTTTCACTACATTCAACTTAATACACAGAAATACAGTTTGAAATTGTCAATGCCACTACTTGAATTTCTCTTAAAAATATGAGGAAAAAAAAATTTAATTGTTGGTCCAAGAATTATCAAAATTAATTTTTTTTTAAGTATTGAAACAAAATATTGTAATTGCTTGCTTATAAGATACTTTGAAAATTTTTGGACCAAAAGTCAAATTTTATTTTTTTTCTCATTTATTTTTTAATAGAAATTGATGTAGTGGCATTGACAATTTTTTTTGATTATACGAGTAGTGTATTAAGGTGAATGGATTAAGGTTATTGATTCAAGTATTGAAATTTCAATATTTATTATTTTTTTCATTATCTATTTATTCATGTATTGAAAACCTTAGTTACTGTTCCTTTGACAAAATATAAAAAAGCGATCGAAGAACTAAATCGCCATAGCACGCTTACTTATCATCTTTTTTGTCAAGAAAAAGCATTGACATTTAATCAAAATATTACAAATGCAAATTTAACATTTGTTGACGTATTACTCAATGACAAAAAGAAAGAAATAATAGAAAACAATCGGAAGCGACTAGGTCCAATTGTCAAAACTGTGCTATTTTGTTCGCGCAATAATTTACCACTACGTGGTCATCGGGAATCAGGTCACATGAGTTCGGAAGAAAAACAGCATCAAGCTCTTTCAGGCCGAGAAGGAGTATTCCGATCATTACTTGCATTTCGGTTAGATGCCGGTGATCTTGATTTAAAATTTCATGTGGACACAGCGCCCAAAAAATTGTATATTAATCAGTAAAACAATACAAAATGATATTATTGATGTAATTGGTTGTCGAATACGATCAGAGATTGTTTCAAAAATAAAAAATGCCAAATTTTATGCGATGGAACAACTGATGCCAGTAAAAAACTAACTGTATGCATTCGTTACGTGGATTTAAACGAGTGCATCCTACGAGAAGATTTTTTGGGATTCACTCACATTAAATCGACTGAAGCACTTGCTATTAAACAAGTAATTATAAGAGAATTAACATCATTGGATTTGACTGTGAAAAACTTGCGTGGTCAAGGCTATGATGGAGGATCGAACATGGCTGGAAAAATCAACAGAGTTCAGGCTTTGATATCTGAAGACCAACCCTTATCATTTTACACTCATTGTTTCAGTCACTCTCTCAATTTGTGCGTGGGCAAATCATGCGATATTTCTGAAATCCGTAACATGCTAGGCACAGTTTCATCAGTGTCAAATTTTTTTTCGAACTCATTCATCTAAAAGAGTACAACTATTGAAAGATAAAATTTCCGAACGGAGTCCACAAACAAAAAAACATCGTCTAAAAACGTTGTGTGCGACTAGATGGGTAGAATGGCATGAATGCGTTGATTGAGTATCAGGATTAAGTATCAGGTGCAATTTCAACATGATAAAAAATTATTTCAATTTTCTCAAAAAACTCACCAGAAAATTCCTCAAAGGAATCTTTTTGACAAAAAGACTTCTAAAAAAATTCTCTAGGAATCTCTTAAGTAAAACTGAGTATGAATTAAATTAAAATAAATATTCAAAAAATCGTATATAATAATTTTTAAAAAGGCCTAATAGGATTTTGTTTTTGTATAGAATATATACAAAAACCACTACCTATTAACGGTGTATGTGTTTTATAGTGTGTCCTATGCACGTTTTTATATATAATTGGATGGGTTCATTATTTATATGTGATGTTAGTGTGTAAATAGTAGGATTTAATAGGGTTTAAGTTGAAAGGTAGTGGAGGTCGGTATGTTTTTAGATCATTCTAAAAAACCTTTATATTAACTTTGTAGGGAATGTTTTATTTAAAAATATCAAAAAAATATATATATCAAAAAAATATATATTTGGAGAAAAAATGATGTAGGGTATGGGGACTTTATGACGTATAGTATAAGGTCTTATTTTGTGTTGAGAGTAGAAGAAATGGAAAAAAATTAAAAAAATTATTATGAAAAAAATTAAAATTATAGATAGTTTCCATATGAATGCAGTTATATATGTGATTGTGGGTGATTATGTGACGGTTTATCTTTGGGGAGTTCATATTGAGTGTGATGGCATGTTAGTTATGGATTGTTGGTATGTTGCATGTTATTGTTGTATAGGAGTGTAGATGTGTTAGATGTAAATTTATTTAGAAAAGAAGGAAAAAAGAAAAATTCTCAAAAATCTTTTTAGTTTTTTACCTTTTATCTTTATTGTACTTACCCTCACAAATTGGAATCTGTAAAGTTGTGTATTTTATTGAAGATAAATAAAATTAAGTTGGTTTATTGGATAGAGAAGAAAAATAATAAAATATAAAGAATAGGACATTATGATTTAAAAAATCCTATGTTTAACAGTGGGGGAGGAAATTTGGAAAGGTTCGTGGGAGGGGGAAATATTGAGATAGATTGACCTGATATTCATTAATGCCGTGTAGGCAAAATATAGGCTACCAATAAACGTTTTTCGTCCCGACCAGAGGACTCATCAGTTGGCTTTAGGGGGTGGTGGGGAGCTCACCTCCATCACACTAACATCACATATAAATAATGAACCCATCCAATTATATATAAAAACGTGCATAGGACACACTATAAAACACATACACCGTTCATATGTAGTGGTTTTTGTATATATTCTATACAAAAACAAAATCCTATTAGGCCTTTTTAAAAATTATTATAAACGATTTTTTGAATATTTATTTTAATTTAATTCATACTCAGTTTTACTTAAGAGATTCCTAGAGAATTTTTTTAGAACAGTCTTTTTGTCAAAAAGATTCATTTGAGGAATTTTCTGGTGAGTTTTTTGAGAAAATTGAAATAATTTTTTATCATGTTGAAATTGCACCTGATACTTAATCCTGATACTCAATCTTGTTAAACATATGATGGTAACATCATCAATTTTATTTTGCATAGGTAGGTTAACATTCCTGCTGCACACAGGAATTAAGATTCCCAGACTTGTATTTACCATTCATTATTATACATCGTATATAGTTTTCTTAAGATTTTAAACTATATTTCCATAGAAATAACCATGAATGGGAAATCAAATCTACCACTTCTCCTGCACATTCATATGCCTTAATCATATGACTCTATACATAATGCTGTATATTCTATATTGGTGATGTTACCTCCAAATCATTTGGGATCAATGTATGTTATACACAGCATTCCTAACTCATTATGTTTTTAGCTCAGTATCACTACATGTTATTCATTTTTTAACGTTGTCGTGATATATTTTGGGCCAAAACATTACAAAATATTAAGGGATCTAGCCACAAAAACTGAAGTTTTTTTCATATTAAAAATACTACACCTAATCATAAGTTTTCTCTAGTTTTTATGTGCTTTCCCCATATTTCTTCCTACCAACATACTATTCTTTTTCCCCCATTGTAATATTTACCACATTTAATTATTACAATGGGAATGTCTTTTTCCATACATCATCCTTACAATATCATATTATATATAATTTTCTTCCCCACATTTTCTCCTATAAGAACATAATATATGCATAAACCCAAAAAAACATATATATATATATCTCATAGATAAGCATATAATAGAACTTGTTTATGAATTGTAATTTAATTAAATGAACATTTTCCGCTTATAGTCCATAGACGGTTTTTATGCCTTGCTATTACTATATATATATGTATTTTTCCTCTTTACACTATACACATACATATCCCTATAACAAACGAATAGCAATGCATCTTCGTACCATGCATTTTTGACGCACCACTTCGGAGTTAAACCACACACATTCACACCAAAACTTGACAAACAGTTTATTTAATTCCATCTTTAAAAAAACAATGAATGCGAGTTAGAAGGAAATTATAACTTCATATCATATGAATTATATTCTCATATCATATGACACGTAAAACAATCAATTTTCGATACTCTTTTGTGAAAACATAGTGGAACACCTATATATTACACTATGTAATATATTCTTTCCTCATTTCCACATAAATATATATGATGTTATTTAACATATTCTTAATGAATAGTTAATTGACCCAACATTAATTACATATTAATGTAATATTTTTTCAATACTATACACCTTTTACCAACAACTTATCCATATGTGATCATAGTCAAAAAGGATACACATCTGAAATATATGACATTAACCCCAATCATGAATTATTTATTCAACCCTAAAAAACTATTTATTCAACCCTAAAAATCTTTATAAAATTTCTCAATTTTTAAAGAGATTTCAATTGGATTAAAAAAAATTTTTTAAAAATTTTTAATTTTAATATTTAAAAATACTTGTTATGTGTGGTAATATATAAAACACTATACATAAATTAGATTAAAAAAATTAAAATTAATTTAAATTAAAATTATATCAACTACATTGATAACATGTAATCAACTAAACATTTTTATACATACAACAAGTTTAATATTTATCTTGTTTGTGTTGTGTATATGATTCTTTCATTCCGCAGTATGGGCAGTCATATAGATTTCACATATATAACATCGTCGATTTCCTACTCACTCCCATTTTCTCGTTTTTGGAATGTAACAAAAAGATACACAAAAAAACCCACCCAATCTCAGTTAATCCTACACATCACATCATATTATCCCTTTTATATCACTCAATCTTACTCATATAAAAAATTCTTTTGATTTTTAATTGATTAAGAGGACTCTTTTGATTTTTATTGAATCAAAAATTTTTTTGATTTTTTGATTTTTAATTGGTTAAAATTAGAAAATTTTTTCGATTCTTGTTTTTTTGGGAGTCTTCTGATCATTTTTCTGAAAAGATTTTTTAAACTATTTATTCTTTAGCATATGAATCTGATTTTTTGCTATTACGGCACCAATGCTTTTGTCAGCTATGATACGCATATACCTTGGTATCAATGACAAAACAGCCTCATCGGCACATACAGCCCCCAAAGCATTTAATAAAGCCCGATAAACGTATTGTAGAACTTGAGTCGACATATAGTTAGCAGATAAATAAAAACCAAAATCATAGTCCAGATGACCATACATATTAGAATGCTTAGAAATGGCTGTTCTTGGATCACTCAAAGCAGCATTTAATATTATATTTTTTGTACTTGTACCTAACAGTACAAAATACATATTACAATCTGCACATACGGCCACATAAATCTGTTCTTTCACAACATTGACAACCTGATTTTTCCCTGATGCTTTTAATAACTTAAATAAAGTCTCGGATTTAGAAAAAGAAGGGTACCCTAACTTATACTTCGAAAACATCTTTACCAAGAAATTACAAAATTCTTCGCATACATAATATATCGGCTTACATGAAGCTCCCTTAAAAGCATGTTTTCTTGGTTTCACATATCTATACACCTCATCACCGTCATCAATATATGCAAATCGAGACATATATTCCCTCAACAACACCATACGTATTTTCACCGACTCCTCACTTTTCTCTATACACTTACTATAATCACCCGATACCACTATTGTCTCTAATTTAGCAACCTCACGCCTCATAGTACGCAAAAATAATTCGTCCAATAACAAAATTGGATATTCATTATCTCGACATTTTATGAATAAATCTTCCACATCTTTCACTAAAAATAAATTACTAGTTCTATTAAGTATTTTCTGCAAAAAAGCGACTATAGTATTATTATGAGTTGATCGCCTATAGTTCGTATAATAATGCATCATACGCTGAGACGCACATTCCTTCTTAAAAGAACTAGTAAACAGTCTATCCTTTCTCCTCCACACCATTATATCTAGAAACGAAATCTCATTTAAATTTCCATCCAATTCCTCCCCCTCATATGTCAAAGTCAATGTAGTACGATCTTTAAATACTCTCTGAAAATTTTCAATATAATCCTGATGAACATACATGAAATAATCATCGATATATTTCCACCAATATACGATTTTATTCCACCCAAAAAATTCTAAATTATATGCATCCATATAATAATCTAGGAGTATCGTAGCTAACAAACCAGAGTCGCAGGCACCCTGCGGCAAACCCCTAGTTTGTTTATACACCTCACCATCAAAAGTAAAGTAATTAGCCACATCAAAAGAAAATCTTATGCAGGATAACAACAAACCAGGCTCAATACTACACCTACTCGTGAACCACTCAGACCTCACTATTAAACTTAACACTCTAAAAATGTCTACCTTATTCATATTTGGATACATATTACTCACATCATATTTAGCAAACACCCACCCAAACAACAAATTCAATTTTAACATTTTACCCAAAACCTCAGCAACTATCTGTTGTATTGGATATTTATACCAATTTAAGGTACTACAAATTGGCCTACAAGGATTGCCATCCTTATGATCCTTTACCACCCCATACAAACATGGAAATCTTATTTCCCCCTTATCAAAGTCACGCAATGATGCATACTTCTTAAATGAAAAAGGTTTTACTTGACTCTCTTTATAACATCTCAGCAATCTTTTGCTTATAGACCCAAAAGCAGCACGCACTACAATCACATCTCTGTCATAACATCCGTTATAAAAAACATAAGTACCATACTTTAAACTTTTCTCGATATACTCATTCATTTTACCCATATAATCTGATTTGTACATCAATGTAGTACACCTACTTTTATCAGATTGTACTATACACACTTCTTTGTGATCCATTAAAAACCCCCTCACTTTCTTCAACATATTATAGAACATTCTAACTATAACATTATTGTATTTATCAGATGATAATACACTACCCAAAGTATAAAAATACTCATTCAACACCTCATTATAAATCAAATTAAAATCACCCATACCATTGTATACGTGATTATAGCACAATGCAAAATGTGACATTAAATCAATTACATTTAAGAAAGTAGGTACAGTGGGAGGCACAAAATTAGGACCATAACTCAACAAAATCTCTACTTCTTTATCCACTGGAATAGATGTCAAATTTCTAAACCCACCCGGTACCATTTTCGGCAACGTCACAGCAGACGTGTGTTCAAGCATACATCCTTTCCAAGCCTACTATCCAGAGAAAATTGATTTTTTTTGCAGTTTTGAGCGGATATTTTTTAATTTCGCTTAAAATGTTGCGTTCTAATCTTCTATTAAACTTTTTTCCTTGCCCATCTTTGGACTTGCAAGTCAATATAAAGTCTTGACGGTACCTTGTTATGATTTCGTTCCTCCTCTATGTAATTTTACAATAAGCTGGCATGCTTGCTTTCCTTTTGGAGCCATTGCTGATAGTACGCGTTGAAATTAATATAATTTCTAAAACTAAATGTAACTAATAGGTGCAAAGTAACGCAACGTAAAACAAAATACTCTTAACAATCTTTTATAAAAAAAAGTTTCGACAATTTTTTCACTACTTGGTATGTTGTCCGATTATTCATTGAGCAAGTAAAACTGAGTTATTCATGCTTTATAATTTTTAAAAAATTCATGGTTAGATTTTTTAAATTTTGTTTGTTGTTGTATGAATGGAGGATTCAGGATGAATTGAATGGCATTCCAATTTCTTTGAAGTTCCAATTAGTTCGTAATTTTTCATATAGTTTCTAAAAAAAGAAAGCTTTGTCCGATTACACAGGCCGACAAAAATTATACCCAGAAACCGGACTATATATTTCCGTAGGTTTTCGATGCGCTGATTCCGAATCTGGTCGCAGAATTGCTCCATCACGTCAGGTTTTCGAGATATCCTAACCTAAAAGTGCAAAAAACATTGTTTTTGCCCATTTTTGAGGTTATGTAGCACCGTGAATTTTCTTTTTTTCAAAAAACTATATGTGTGATCTTAAAGAGCTGTTCTTCTTCTTTCCAATGTCGTTGAGTTTTCTGAAATATCTTTCTTTTTTGCCGATCTATCGCATTTTGAAATTTTCATATTTGTGATTTTGCCTGTACCTGCAAGCTCATTAGGAACATTTGTGTGTCAAAAAATTTGAAAATTTCAAAATGCGATAACTGGACTATAAAGAAAGATATTTCAGAAAGCTCAAGGGCATTTCAAAGAAGAAGAACTGTAGTTTAAGATCCTATACATAGTTTTTTGAAAAATAGAAAACTCACGGTGCTATATAACCTCAAAAATGAGCAAAAACAGTGTTTTTTGCACTTTTAGGTTAGGATATCTCGAAAACCTGACGTGATGGAGCAATTCTGCGACCAGATTCGGAATCAGCGCATCGAAAACCTTCGGAAATATATAGTCTGGTTTCTGGGTCTGAATGTTGGTTAAATTTTGTCGGCCTGTGTTATTAGTTGGAGCCACTGTATATGTATGTAAATTTAACCACTTTAAGATTAGCCTGAAATACAATTCAGTTCGTTGTGATATATTTTTGCTTACTGCCTTGCTACATTTTTTAAGGTTTATGGCTTTTTACACGAAGCTTTTGTTGGTATGTGTAAGTATCTTTTTTGACAAACCTACACAAATCCATACATATTGTATAGACAGAAAAAAAGAAGCCGAAAAAGTTTCTACCTGGTACTCATTCGCAAAACTTTTTGTAGCATGTACATATGCACAGTCCCTTAAAGTTTGTACTAAAAAGAGAGAATATCCATTTTTTTTAGAAATTCTATGCTAGCTTAAAAAAGATTTGAAACGACGTAATAGGTAAAATTTTGTCGTATGGCATATATTTTGATCTCCATCACTTAAAAGTATACGCGAAATAATAACTTGACCAAAAAAAAAATAAAATATATCATACATCTAGAAATCAAATATTGATTTTCACCCTTTCGATAAAACTTTCAGAATTAATATTATATTAGAGTTTTTTAGACACCTACAAAAGATATCATATGCTCAACAATTTTAGTTCTGCATTACTTCAAGCAGTTATATAAAAAAAAATTTAAATTTTTACGGGAAAAGTTTGCAAAATTCTAGTTTCGGTTCTGCCAAGCATTTTTCCCGGCAATCGCACAATTGAAAAATTAAAACAGTGGCATTCATTATTGTTGCAAGGTGAATACCAGGATCCCCGTTGATGAAGGGCGATAAGAGACAGTGGAAAATTTGGTGAACACCAGGATCCCCGTTGACTAGCGAGGTTTCTCGGGTAGAAGGGTAACATAAAGCTGTGGTGAGCTGTTGTGAACCATGTTGAATTTTACAACAGCTGTTTTAGTTTTGACATTTCTCATTTTCTGTTTGCAAAATAGTGTGCATTTTTTGGAGGAACGCAGTAAAAAGGTAAATAGTATTGTTTAAGATATTTTTAATTTAAAATAATTGACTTTGAATTTTTCAGGTTGAAAGCGTGAGTCAAAACCACCTAAGAAACTAAATCTACGTGGTAAAGGAAGTCTACATTTGTGTAACATTGATGCACACGTGCTATGTGGTTGCATACAAGATTTTCTTCATCCATTGAGTGAACCATTAATGTCCACAAGTCTGTGGAAAGATTTTTCTATTGCCGTAGAAAATCCATCAGCTGAAGGAGAAATACAAAAGGATCGTTCAAAGCAACGGATTAACTACCTCAAGCCAATCGCGATATCTTAGCTTTTCTCATATTGCATTTTTAGCGTATTGCAGAATGCCCTGAAGTGCGCATGCCTATTGATAATATAACGCGTGGTTTTGGTCCAACAATAGGTTATTCATCAGCATATCTGGATAAGCATGCAATATTCACCGAAGTGTTCATACAGTTTTCGGCTATGCAGTATCTTATAAAAATATCAGCTGACTATTGGATGCAATTTGTGTCACTCGACATGGAAAAAAGAAACGTGACGGAGGAGAACCTATGTTGGCCACTACACCCAGTCATAATAATACAGAGATGATCTACGCAGTTTATAGTGCGTTTTCTTTAAAGTTTATTACAAAAGAATTAGTTTCTAAACGTTTGTTTTTCCTGTTTTACTTTTAGCCACACGATTAAAAAGCACAATAAAGAAGTGTAAATTTTATGCCGTATTTACATAAGAAATAAATAAACTACTATTGCATTTGTAGTGATACGTATCGACCAGGGAAGGGCACTTAGTGCCTCAATTTACTCACATTGCTCTAACCGTTATTCGACGCACAACCAAGCGAAAAAAATTCCCAGAATTTCAACACTATCGAGGCACAAAATTCGTAGAATTTCAACGCTATCGAGGCACAAAATTCGCAGAATTTCAACGCTATTACAGCGTTGACTTGAATTTAAATGAAAACAAAAACAAAACACAAATGCATAAATGACGGCGCCGCATTGTGTCTTGAGGAATGTAGCAAATGTTTTTGTTTGTAGTGTAATTTGTTTTTTTTTTTGTGCTAATGGCAATTTTGGAAATGAAAGTAAAAAAAACTTTAAAATTTCGTTTGTTGTTGCTTGATGTTGTTGTTTTCCTCTTTTGTTATATTTTTGTGCCCACCGCTGGTATCGACAAACACAGTTGCCAAAGCTGGTAGAGCAACTGAGAAAAGAGAAGACTTAACAAAAATTTGAAAAGTAATGCCACCTGATTTATGGAGGGCCCCTAATAGGCTTGAAAAACTTCATCATTTTCTATCAATCTTTTCCACAAAGTACTGCATCTGTCAGCTAGTGATTTCTACACAAGCGCTGATCGATAAGCTTCTCTTGAATATTATTGCGCTTATTTGTTTGTGCGATTGATTATGATAAGGCTGCGTCTGCTTAACCTCATGTATTTTAAATTTTTTTAAATTTATCAATTTGCCTTAATCTATTTAATAAACATTTCGCAATGCGAGAAAATTATACGTTTTACTTGTTATAATTCATTTTACTGTCTTTGTGTTATGCCTCGAAGAAGACGCTAACGGGTCGGACTGAAAAGTAGAGATGGGGACAATTTTTTGATAAATGAAATAATGTAGCGCCAATAGAAATTCATAATAATAGTTATATTATTGTTTTGAGACATGCATATAAATTTCCATTGAATGTAATCCCAAATGTGAGGTGTGGTGATAAGTGAAGCTATTTAAATCATTATAGTCCATTTGCAAAGACGTTTTGTTGTTCGGCAAAATTCTTCTTGTTAGGTTTTTCTAATAAGTTTAATAATCTTTGTTTTCTCTGAGTTAGCCAAAAATCATTTACCTTTTCAATAATTTAAAACATTTATGTCGCGGTGCTAGAAATATTTTTGTATATTCTTCTATTTTATTTAACAATTTCTATTGATTAACAAAAATAAAATAATACATATTTCTATTACAACTGAATGTATTTCTATGTTCTATTCGAATATGGTATGATTCAATTAAATTTTTTCTTATATGACTTGATGCAAGTGTTTGTTTTAAAAATAATTTATTATAATTTTGCTACACAATTTTGTAGTTTTAAAAAGTCTTTTTGGTACAATGTGAAAAATAGATGACATACTAAAATCTAAAAATCTGAATAGACAATTAGTACAATATATTTGTGAACTTTTCCTGAATTTAAGAAAATTATGCCTAGTGAAAAAAATAAAATTTTATTTCCTCATAGACCAAAAACGGACCTTGTCAATGCTTATCCTTAAGACATTTTTCTATTATCGTACACATATTTTGTGAACGAGTACTAAACTACATATATTATTATGTTTAATTTATTTACGTATGTTATGATATCAGGACTTAGTTGCTTAATTTGATGGCATGTCAATCACTTGAAAAATACATGCGAATACTACCAATAAAATATCTTGACTATACTTTTCACTTTGCGATTGCTTCATTTTTACATATATCAGGGCCATCGGTAATGAAAAAGTTCACTATCTTAATTATTACTAAAAATTTTGTACGAAAACGCTTGAAATATAAAGTGGCTCACAGCTTATTTGATGCAGCTCATAAAAACCTGCTGAAAATGTTTGAATGCAGTTATGTATGTAAGCAAATGCTTTAGAACATGCTTTTCTTTGACAGTGAGAGTATGGTGGAGGACGGTCACTTTCGATAGGGTCATTTGTGGTAGAAATTATGGATTTTATTTAAACTATGCTTAATGCGACTTTAAATTAGAGGAGAATGGTTAAATAAGATTTTAAATATAATAGACATGGAATACATACCAAAGGGGAAAAAAAAAATTTCCTGCCTTCCTTATTCAAGGCCAAAAAAAAAAAAATTCAAAACAAATAAAAAAAAAAATTTTTCGTCAAATCAAGTAGTCTTAAGGCCCAAAAAAAAAAAACAAAAAAAATAGGGACACCCAACTACACCACTTGGCTGCCCTGCTCTCGCAAGATACCAAATCTTTCGTCGAATGCCTCCCTTATTCAAGGCCAAAAAAAAAATTAAAAAATTCAAAATTTTTTTTACATTGTTAAAGTATAAGTTAAAGAAACAGCTTTCTACTTTTTTATTTTACTGCGAAACAACTCGCTTTATTTGCTGACAACTTCTTACTAACTACTTGCAATGATTTTTGTTTAGTGTTATGCGTTTAGTATGATGTGCTTAGTATCATGCGTTAATCCTGTTATATTTTCGTAAATATTCAGCAAAGGGCCAGTTATTTTTGTTGTTGTTGTTTTTAATAGCAAAGTTAGGCTTAGCATTAGCTTAAATGAAAGCGGCTGTGCTCTTTCGTTAAAGATTTGCACACGACACCAAAATAGTATGATTCTTGCAATTATGCTGTTGCCTTGCAAGAACTTGAGCGTAATAACGTTAGACAGGTGCGGAGCCATATGCGATCAGGGCACAGTATAGAAATTGTATCTTAATTAAAGCTGCGCTTTCTGCTCCATTAACTTATAACTCGTCGCCCGAGTTCTCTTTTACTCCATGTGCCGCTTTGTGACATTTTGAATTAAGGCTTGCTCTATAGGTTTCGAAACATTATCTTTCTAATGCTGTTGTCGCTATACATCTATCTGTTTTAGTTTCTGAGATATACAGTGTCCATTTTGCTCCATAAGCCACATTTTTTAATTTATTTATTTCTTATTTGCTGCAAATGCCAAATTTTGGCTTATGGAGCAAGTTTTATATAAAAAAAAATGTTTTAAATTGTTAATTCTCATTTGCTCTATAAACATTACATGCACATGGCAGAAGAAATGTGGCAAAGGCAGAGAGAGATTTGGATCGTTCAAATATGGATATTAATCACGGTATAATTTATGATTTTCAAAAAAAAATTAGCATTCCCAAACGCAATTCTTCGATATTTTTTTACAAACGGAAGCTTAATGTATACAATTTAGCTGTGACGTCAATTATTTCCGGAAAAGAAAAAAAAAACATACTGCGTTATATGGACAGAAGCTCAAAGGGGAGAGGAGGAAATGACCTAGCGAACGCATTTATAAAAATTTTGAGTAAAACTTGACTGGATAATTTCAATTTAAGAAACATTACTTTGTGGAGTGATAGCTGCGTGCCACAAAATAAAAATAAAATAATGTCTACGGCTTTATAATATTTTTTAAGAAATTCTACCAATGTCATAGAATTGATTCAAAATTTCTCTGAACCTGGCCCCTCACTGCTACATGAAGTTGACTGTGTCCATTTAGTCATAGAAAAACATTTGAAAAATTTAGACATACATAGTTCAGTCCATTTGTTAAAATTATTCCTATGCATAAATAATCCAAAAATAAAACTAGAGATTTTTCAAATAGATCAAAAAGATTGTGCATCGTACGCTGTACCTACAACAAAATTAAATTCTATATAAAATTTCCATTTACAAAAATAAGGATTTGATATAAATATATAAATCTAAACTTTTTATAAATGAAAAATAGGAAACTTTTTCAAATTTAGATTTTAAAAAAGTCGATATAAAAAAAGGCAAATAAAAATGCGTTGCCTACACCTCTAAATTTGTTTCTATGCAAGCCAGCAATTATTTTTTATTTTATTTCAATACTTTAAAATCAAAGAAGATGAATAAAAAAACCATGTCGAACATGTGAAACCATATTTGTGATTTTTATTATTGAAGTTTTTTATAAAAACTAGTAATATCTACTATTCTTATTACTCATATTTTTTAATTAATTTGCAATTTAATTTTCTCCATATACTTAACATTTCTATATTTTTAGTTAAAAAACTAATCAGTTCTTATTTGTTCCATTGCATGTTCTAAATGCAGGTTTGCTCCATACACAGTGGCGGATTCAAGGGGGGGGGGGGGGATATGGGGGCTGAAGCCGCCAAAAAATATTTCGATTCAAGAACGTTACAGAGAACCTAATAAGAGAAAAAAATATTTTGTAGTGGTTAAGTATTGTTGTGATGTATAAGATATAACGAACACTTTTTTTTCGATTTCTTCATATCTTATACAACACAATAACACTTCACCACTAACACTCCCACGTCTTCTATTCAAAAACGAATGATTTTCAGCCAGCCAGCAAATAATCTTAAGGGCTAACTATATGCCCTTATGTGCGCATACTCATAAATCGTACATACATATATTAAAAATACAACGTACTAAAGTAACCATAGATCTGCATATTTGTTGTTATTTTTTATTGTCTAACTGTTATTTTCTGAATTAATAATTTATTAAGGAAATATAAGATGAAATAAGGTTTATGTAATAGTTTACTACGCCGAAGTATTTTGCATTCACGCAACAAAAAACTACTCCGAAATCATACGCCAACTCTCAAATTCAGTGTGTGTGAAGAGCTTCGTTTAGTTGACACCATGGTGTAATAACCAAGGTGGCGTACTTAAAAACGAAATTCTCAAAAGTTTGGGTTTCTTGTCCTTCATTGTCTCTTTTCGTAATTTTTTTTGACACTTCGGTGTTTTGATTAATTGGCCCGTTCAGCAACTTCAGTATTTTTGAAGTGCTTTAAGCAACTTTTTACTGAGAGGTATTTGTGTTGAGTTTCAAAATTCTGATGCGAACAAAAAACTACGCTAAATAATGTAGCAGGCTTCAATATGATAGCAATAAGTCTTTTTTGTTTTTGCAATAACAACCACATCGACTAAATTTTTAAGATTCAATGTAGTTTGCAGCTATCGTTCAGAAAATGTTCAAGATCTTACGCCTAAGCGCTGCAATTTCTCAAAGCGCTTAAGTTTTCTGAATGGGCAATTGAAATGTTATGAATGTCAAAACTACAGCAAATAGGATGACAGATGATTCAAAATCGAGGCTCTCCCTAATTACTCCACCTTGGTTATTACACCATGGTTGACACCACCACCAGGTGGCGAGTGTATCATCTCTGCTGCTCGGTTGCCTTGGCAACGAATATTCAAACATGCTACTGCGTCGAATTCTGTGCTGACAGTTATTAGATAAATCTGTTCAATTATTAATTACATTACATTTTGTGCACTCTTTGCTATGGATATCCGTAATTATTTTAATAAAAGGCTGCGTTTACAAGAAAACTTTAATTCTTCAGATTCGGTCAGTACTACAAGTATCAGCAATAATTCTGATACGGTTTCTCATTCTGAGTAGGGCTACCAGATGGCGTGCCTACAAAAGTAGCACATATCAAAAAATTTCAATTTAGTAATGAAAAGCAAAAATAAAATTCAAATTTTGTAATGAAAACCAAATTTTTTTAATTCCATACCAATATTTTTGATGAGCAAAAAAAAAAATGCGAACATCAAAAGTAGCAAAACCATCCACAAGTAGCACATTTCGAGTGAAAAGTAGCAAAGTAGCACAGCCTTGCAAAAGTAGTACTTTTGCTACTTTAGTATGCCATCTGGTAGCCCTAATTCTGAGGTAGGATTTGTCATTTCTAATAAATCTTTCACAAATTGTTTTTATTGTGCTTATTATTGTAAATTTCAATGTTCTTTTCGTAGACAACAAATTATGCTTGTAATAATGAGCCTTCTATCGAACAACATTCAGTGCCAATAAATTCAGAATCGTTCGATATTGCATTTTCTCTGTGTAACAAACATTTAAAACAAGAATATATTCATAACTTTTTGAATAATACACAAACGCCTGATTTAGGATTCGACTTTCCAACTTTTGTTGAAGGAAAACAATCACGCAAATTCCAACATGATTGGTTACGACGGTTTAAATGGCTGGCATATAGCCAAGAAAAATATGGAGCTTTCTGCAAGTATTGCGTATTGTTCGCACCACCAAATGCTGGTTCTAGCACTTGCAATCAAGTAAGTTTCTTTATTCAGATAAGCCATTTCTACGCGATTTATTTTTGCGAGATTTGAATACACCTAATTTTGTTTTTGCGCCACAGATACGTTCTGAAAGGGGATTGCTTCCTTTCAAAAATCATCTAAAATAATATCATTATGGTACAAAAATTAATCGTTTTTACAAGCGTTGCAAATCTTTTTATTTAAATAGCTTGAAACTACATGTTTATTAACAGAATATTACATAGAAAATACGACGTATTCACTAAAACGTAGAAAAATGCTGCCATTCGTTTTTCAGCTTTTTCGTTTTTTCCATGTTAATGGCAATAGGAATCAAACTGTTTGCGCCGTTCACAGGTTTGATATAGGAAGCTGAAATTTTGGAAGAATTTTTTTTGAGCCCAGTTCTATTATATAGACCAGCGGTGGGCACAAAAATATAACAAAAGAGGAAAACAACAACATCAAGCAACAACAAACTAAATTTTAAAGTTTTTTTTACTTTCATTTCCAAAATTGCCATTAGCACAAAAAAAAACAAATTACACTACAAACAAAAACAATTGCTACATTCGTCAAGACACAATGCGGCGCCGTCATTTATGCCTTTGTGTTTTGTTTTTGTTTTCATTTGAATTCAAGTCAACGCTGTGCCTCGATTGAAATTCTGCGAATTTTGTGCCTCGATAGCGTTGAAATTCTGCGAATTTTGTGCCTCGATAGCGTTGAAATTCTGGGAATTTTTTTTTCGCTTGGTTGTGCGTCGAATAACGGTTAGAGCAATGTAAGGAAATTGAGGCACTAAGTGCCCTTCACTGATATAGACTAATAGGATCGTAAAAAATATAAAAATTGCCGTTTGGATATATGTACACTTAGTGTCAAAAGTCTACGCTCCTTTGTGCAAAATTTAGTTGCGTTGAAAAATTTAAATGAAAAAGTTATGTTGGTTGTGTTTTTTCGATTCATTTATTATAATTATACCTTAAGCATTCTATAAACATAAAATTTTTTTTCAAAGCACTTACACTTTCTTAAAAAATAGTATGAAATGAAAGAAACTTAAAAAATATGTGTGTCAAAAGTCTACGCTCATATGTCGAAAACTTAAAAAAAAAGATAAAAGTTAAAAAAAAAAAATGCCAAGTAGTAACGTGTTGGGTATCCCTTACGCTTGAGGACTTCTCTTAGCCTATTTGGCATGGAGTTAACTAGCTTAGTTGTCTCCTCGACGGAAATTTTCGACCACTCGTCCTTGATGACACCTTTCAAAGCTTCTTTACTTGTTATATGATGTTGTCTTATCTTTCGCTCCAATAATTCCCAAAGATGTTCAATTGGGTTAAGGTCTGGTGACTGTGGAGGCGTTGGCAGTATTTTTGGGACGTTATAAGTGAGCCATAACTTAACAATTTCAGACGTGTGCTTGGGATCGTTGTCTTGTTGAAAGTAATATACCCTTGGCAACCTCAAATTTACAGCACTATTCTTTAAATTACTTTTTAAAATGTTCAAATAAGCGAATCTATCCATAGTAGATTCAATAAATTCAAAATTACCGACTCCACTTGCTGCCATACACCCCCACATCATCACTCCTCCACCACCATGTTTGACCGTTGGTAACAAATTCTCCTTGTTGAGCGCTGTTCCTGGATTTCGCCACACAATTTTCCGTCCTCTGATTCCAAATATGCAGAATTTGCTCTCATCTGAAAACAAAACCTGTTTCCAGAAATCTGCTGGCTTATTAACGTACTCATTTGCAAAAGCAATGCGTTTCTGGCGGTTGATTAACGAAATATAAGGCCTCCTTCGGGCGACTCGGCCGTGATATCCTGCTTTTCTCAAAGTTCTTCTAGCGGTAGAGACACTTATAGTTTTTTTTAACTTTGTGCAGATATCTGTGGATATCTGGGACGCAGATATTTTAGCATTTTTTTTCACTAGAGTTACAATACTTCGCGCTTCTCTGTCTGTTAGTTTAGTCGGACGGCCAGATCTTGGCTTAGAAGTTAATATTCCGGTCTGCTCAAAGTTTTTAATTACTGTTCGCACCAATGACCATGCTCTACTTACAGTCCTTCCGATTTCCCGGTAATTCTGACCATCGTTCCAAAGTTTTAAAATTATTTTTCTTTCACTAACGTCTATTTCCCGTCTTTTTGCTTCCGTCGCTAAAAATCAGACCAAATACGCTAAATGACTTCGAATTCTAAGTACAATATTAAAATTTATTAATATTTTTTTAATAAAAAATACTTTTCATTAAAAAATACCTACGTAGCGAAAGATCCTTGGCTTTGAAATAAAATGAGCGTAGACTTTTGACACATCCAATGCATAGCAATGAAAACAAAAATACCGTTATTATTTTCATCGCTTGAACAAATTCTAAGAACTTTGGCGCCACCATTGTTACTACGATCATGGACTGTTGCGATAAAAAAGTTTTAAATTTACATGAAGTATTTCATTAAATTTTAGCTGACAAATATTTTTGAATGCATGGAGCGTAGACTTATGACAATAAGTGTATGTATATTGTCCACATTTTCAGCCTCACGAAAAATCTGAGCATAGCTTGAAAACAAGAGGTGGCACCTCCCATACAATTAAACAACTTTAAACGCTATATCTTGGCAACTAAGACAGGTTTTTCTACGTTTTAGTAAGTTGTTTTTTTTTTTTGTAAATTTTTAATGAAATCGGATATGAACTCTGTTCACGCCGATAACAGGTTTGAGCTAAGCTCAGTTTTTGCTATAATTGTTTTTTAATCCCCATGCTAAAATATAGGCAAAATAAAAATCAATATATCGAAAACTTATTCATATTCGAATATTTCCTCATTTAAAAAATAAAAAAAAAAAATAATCCTATTGCTGCTACCAGAGCTGCAAAATTTTAATTTTTTGGAATTTGGTCAAAAAAATTATGAAAATTTGATTTTTTTTATTTATAATATTTTTTAGATTTTCCTGATGTACAAATAAGGAAGCTTCGAAAAAAATGTGTCGCTATTTTTTAAGCCTATACATAAGGAGAAAAACTGAGGTCTCTCCGCGAGTAGAGCTTTGGTGTTTCTTGTGTAACAGCTCAAATCCTTTGTTGTTTTCACTACATTCAACTTAATACACAGAAATACAGTTTGAAATTGTCAATGCCACTACTTGAATTTCTCTTAAAAATATGAGGAAAAAAAAATTTAATTGTTGGTCCAAGAATTATCAAAATTAATTTTTTTTTAAGTATTGAAACAAAATATTGTAATTGCTTGCTTATAAGATACTTTGAAAATTTTTGGAACAAAAGTCAAATTTTATTTTTTTTCTCATTTATTTTTTAATAGAAATTGATGTAGTGGCATTGACAATTTTTTTTGATTATACGAGTAGTGTATTAAGGTGAATGGATTAAGGTTATTGATTCAAGTATTGAAATTTCAATATTTATTATTTTTTTCATTATCTATTTATTCATGTATTGAAAACCTTAGTTACTGTTCCTTTGACAAAATATAAAAAAGCGATCGAAGAACTAAATCGCCATAGCACGCTTACTTATCATCTTTTTTGTCAAGAAAAAGCATTGACATTTAATCAAAATATTACAAATGCAAATTTAACATTTGTTGACGTATTACTCAATGACAAAAAGAAAGAAATAATAGAAAACAATCGGAAGCGACTAGGTCCAATTGTCAAAACTGTGCTATTTTGTTCGCGCAATAATTTACCACTACGTGGTCATCGGGAATCAGGTCACATGAGTTCGGAAGAAAAACAGCATCAAGCTCTTTCAGGCCGAGAAGGAGTATTCCGATCATTACTTGCATTTCGGTTAGATGCCGGTGATCTTGATTTAAAATTGCATGTGGACACAGCGCCCAAAAAATTGTATATTAATCAGTAAAACAATACAAAATGATATTATTGATGTAATTGGTTGTCGAATACGATCAGAGATTGTTTCAAAAATAAAAAATGCCAAATTTTATGCGATGGAACAACTGATGCCAGTAAAAAACTAACTGTATGCATTCGTTACGTGGATTTAAACGAGTGCATCCTACGAGAAGATTTTTTGGGATTCACTCACATTAAATCGACTGAAGCACTTGCTATTAAACAAGTAATTATAAGAGAATTAACATCATTGGATTTGACTGTGAAAAACTTGCGTGGTCAAGGCTATGATGGAGGATCGAACATGGCTGGAAAAATCAACAGAGTTCAGGCTTTGATATCTGAAGACCAACCCTTATCATTTTACACTCATTGTTTCAGTCACTCTCTCAATTTGTGCGTGGGCAAATCATGCGATATTTCTGAAATCCGTAACATGCTAGGCACAGTTTCATCAGTGTCAAATTTTTTTTCGAACTCATTCATCTAAAAGAGTACAACTATTGAAAGATAAAATTTCCGAACGGAGTCCACAAACAAAAAAACATCGTCTAAAAACGTTGTGTGCGACTAGATGGGTAGAATGGCATGAATGCGTTGATTGAGTATCAGGATTAAGTATCAGGTGCAATTTCAACATGATAAAAAATTATTTCAATTTTCTCAAAAAACTCACCAGAAAATTCCTCAAAGGAATCTTTTTGACAAAAAGACTTCTAAAAAAATTCTCTAGGAATCTCTTAAGTAAAACTGAGTATGAATTAAATTAAAATAAATATTCAAAAAATCGTATATAATAATTTTTAAAAAGGCCTAATAGGATTTTGTTTTTGTATAGAATATATACAAAAACCACTACCTATTAACGGTGTATGTGTTTTATAGTGTGTCCTATGCACGTTTTTATATATAATTGGATGGGTTCATTATTTATATGTGATGTTAGTGTGTAAATAGTAGGATTTAATAGGGTTTAAGTTGAAAGGTAGTGGAGGTCGGTATGTTTTTAGATCATTCTAAAAAACCTTTATATTAACTTTGTAGGGAATGTTTTATTTAAAAATATCAAAAAAATATATATATCAAAAAAATATATATTTGGAGAAAAAATGATGTAGGGTATGGGGACTTTATGACGTATAGTATAAGGTCTTATTTTGTGTTGAGAGTAGAAGAAATGGAAAAAAATTAAAAAAATTATTATGAAAAAAATTAAAATTATAGATAGTTTCCATATGAATGCAGTTATATATGTGATTGTGGGTGATTATGTGACGGTTTATCTTTGGGGAGTTCATATTGAGTGTGATGGCATGTTAGTTATGGATTGTTGGTATGTTGCATGTTATTGTTGTATAGGAGTGTAGATGTGTTAGATGTAAATTTATTTAGAAAAGAAGGAAAAAAGAAAAATTCTCAAAAATCTTTTTAGTTTTTTACCTTTTATCTTTATTGTACTTACCCTCACAAATTGGAATCTGTAAAGTTGTGTATTTTATTGAAGATAAATAAAATTAAGTTGGTTTATTGGATAGAGAAGAAAAATAATAAAATATAAAGAATAGGACATTATGATTTAAAAAATCCTATGTTTAACAGTGGGGGAGGAAATTTGGAAAGGTTCGTGGGAGGGGGAAATATTGAGATAGATTGACCTGATATTCATTAATGCCGTGTAGGCAAAATATAGGCTACCAATAAACGTTTTTCGTCCCGACCAGAGGACTCATCAGTTGGCTTTAGGGGGTGGTGGGGAGCTCACCTCCATCACACTAACATCACATATAAATAATGAACCCATCCAATTATATATAAAAACGTGCATAGGACACACTATAAAACACATACACCGTTCATATGTAGTGGTTTTTGTATATATTCTATACAAAAACAAAATCCTATTAGGCCTTTTTAAAAATTATTATAAACGATTTTTTGAATATTTATTTTAATTTAATTCATACTCAGTTTTACTTAAGAGATTCCTAGAGAATTTTTTTAGAACAGTCTTTTTGTCAAAAAGATTCATTTGAGGAATTTTCTGGTGAGTTTTTTGAGAAAATTGAAATAATTTTTTATCATGTTGAAATTGCACCTGATACTTAATCCTGATACTCAATCTTGTTTACATATGATGGTAACATCATCAATTTTATTTTGCATAGGTACACGGAAGGAATTAATTTCTAAAATAGAAGTAGAATTTACGTTGAATCAAGAAATTGTAGTACGATTCTCGTCCAAACAGATTATTATTTAATTCAAACATTTTCTCTTCTTGATTCAAGAATCACTTAAAACAAATAAAATTACGAAATACTTCTTAAATCAAAGCATAATTATTAGAACTTCTGAGACTCAATCAGAATTTTTTTCTAGAATTCAGAAACAATAACTAGAACTTTTAAAAATTAATAAGAAATTTTTTCTGGCGTCTAGAAATAGTTAATTGAACTTTCAAAAATAAATAACTACTCTTTTCTGGAGTCGAGAAATCATTACTAGGGTTTCTAAGATAGAACAAGAAATTATTTCTTGAATTGAGAAATAGTTAGTAGACCTCCAAAATATGAACAACCACTTCTTTCTTGAATCAAAAAAATAATGTTCGATAGCAGAAAAAAAGCGCAGAAAATACAGCTCAATCCGAGAAAGAATTAAATAAATCATAGAAAAGTATAAGTGCGTTATGGCTATCGGATATGCTGCATTTCCAAATTTTCTTGTCTTTCCCTTCGGTTTTTCCAGTTGGAATAATTAAATGGTGAAGACCGTCAATTACTTTAATATTCTTTGTCGAAAAATATTATTTTCATTCATTTCAAAATGACATAATAATATACATATAATAGTTTCATATTTGTACAGTAGGTGACATAGGTTTTGTTTTACAAGAAAAAAATATTTGAATCAAGAAAGTTTTAAGTTTGGTTAGATCAAAACATAGTTCAACTAAAATTTGATTGAATCGAATCTCGTTGATTTGATTGAATTTTGTAAAAATTGTAGAAAACGCAAGAAATTTTTACTTGTTTCAAGAACCTCACTACTGATTCAAACTCAAGCAGATAATTCGTGATATCAAATAAATAGTACTTAATATTAGAAAATTCGAATATTTCGAGTACAAAAAGTAACCAACAATATACTTCTTAATATAAGAAATTATAGCTTGTGTAGCTGCAAAGTGTAATTTATGTGTATCAAGAAAGCGTTTCTGAATCTGAGTAAAAATTAATCAATACGAATAAAACAAGATTAAATTAAAAACAATTTGTCTGTTTTTGGATGTTCTTAGTTTGAGAAACGAAATGGATTGATTTAGAAAATATCATTCTCTCCGTGTAGGTTAACATTCCTGCTGCACACAGGAATTAAGATTCCCAGACTTGTATTTACCATTCATTATTATACATCGTATATAGTTTTCTTAAGATTTTAAACTATATTTCCATAGAAATAACCATGAATGGGAAATCAAATCTACCACTTCTCCTGCCCATTCATATGCCTTAATCATATGACTCTATACATAATGCTGTATATTCTATATTGGTGATATTACCTCCAAATCATTTGGGATCAATGTATGTTATACACAGCATTCCTAACTCATTATGTTTTTAGCTCAGTATCACTACATGTTATTCATTTTTTAACGTTGTCGTGATATATTTTGGGCCAAAACATTACAAAATATTAAGGTATCTAGCCACAAAAACTGAAGTTTTTTTCATATTAAAAATACTACACCTAATCATAAGTTTTCTCTAGTTTTTATGTGCTTTCCCCATATTTCTTCCTACCAACATACTATTCTTTTTCCCCCATTGTAATATTTACCACATTTAATTATTACAATGGGTATGTCTTTTTCCATACATCATCCTTACAATATCATATTATATATAATTTTCTTCCCCACATTTTCTCCTATAAGAACATAATATATGCATAAACCCAAAAAAACATATATATATATATCTCATAGATAAGCATATAATAGAACTTGTTTATGAATTGTAATTTAATTAAATGAACATTTTCCGCTTATAGTCCATAGACGGTTTTTATGCCTTGCTATTACTATATATATATGTATTTTTCCTCTTTACACTATACACATACATATCCCTATAACAAACGAATAGCAATGCATCTTCGTACCATGCATTTTTGACGCACCACTTCGGAGTTAAACCACACACATTCACACCAAAACTTGACAAACAGTTTATTTAATTCCATCTTTAAAAAAACAATGAATGCGAGTTAGAAGGAAATTATAACTTCATATCATATGAATTATATTCTCATATCATATGACACGTAAAACAATCAATTTTCGATACTCTTTTGTGAAAACATAGTGGAACACCTATATATTACACTATGTAATATATTCTTTCCTCATTTCCACATAAATATATATGATGTTATTTAACATATTCTTAATGAATAGTTAATTGACCCAACATTAATTACATATTAATGTAATATTTTTTCAATACTATACACCTTTTACCAACAACTTATCCATATGTGATCATAGTCAAAAAGGATACACATCTGAAATATATGACATTAACCCCAATCATGAATTATTTATTCAACCCTAAAAAACTATTTATTCAACCCTAAAAATCTTTATAAAATTTCTCAATTTTTAAAGAGATTTCAATTGGATTAAAAAAAATTTTTTAAAAATTTTTAATTTTAATATTTAAAAATACTTGTTATGTGTGGTAATATATAAAACACTATACATAAATTAGATTAAAAAAATTAAAATTAATTTAAATTAAAATTATATCAACTACATTGATAACATGTAATCAACTAAACATTTTTATACATACAACAAGTTTAATATTTATCTTGTTTGTGTTGTGTATATGATTCTTTCATTCCGCAGTATGGGCAGTCATATAGATTTCACATATATAACATCGTCGATTTCCTACTCACTCCCATTTTCTCGTTTTTGGAATGTAACAAAAAGATACACAAAAAAACCCACCCAATCTCAGTTAATCCTACACATCACATCATATTATCCCTTTTATATCACTCAATCTTACTCATATAAAAAATTCTTTTGATTTTTAATTGATTAAGAGGACTCTTTTGATTTTTATTGAATCAAAAATTTTTTTGATTTTTTGATTTTTAATTGGTTAAAATTAGAAAATTTTTTCGATTCTTGTTTTTTTGGGAGTCTTCTGATCATTTTTCTGAAAAGATTTTTTAAACTATTTATTCTTTAGCACATGAATCTGATTTTTTGCTATTACGGCACCAATGCTTTTGTCAGCTATGATACGCATATACCTTGGTATCAATGACAAAACAGCCTCATCGGCACATACAGCCCCCAAAGCATTTAATAAAGCCCGATAAACGTATTGTAGAACTTGAGTCGACATATAGTTAGCAGATAAATAAAAACCAAAATCATAGTCCAGATGACCATACATATTAGAATGCTTAGAAATGGCTGTTCTTGGATCACTCAAAGCAGCATTTAATATTATATTTTTTGTACTTGTACCTAACAGTACAAAATACATATTACAATCTGCACATACGGCCACATAAATCTGTTCTTTCACAACATTGACAACCTGATTTTTCCCTGATGCTTTTAATAACTTAAATAAAGTCTCGGATTTAGAAAAAGAAGGGTACCCTAACTTATACTTCGAAAACATCTTTACCAAGAAATTACAAAATTCTTCGCATACATAATATATCGGCTTACATGAAGCTCCCTTAAAAGCATGTTTTCTTGGTTTCACATATCTATACACCTCATCACCGTCATCAATATATGCAAATCGAGACATATATTCCCTCAACAACACCATACGTATTTTCACCGACTCCTCACTTTTCTCTATACACTTACTATAATCACCCGATACCACTATTGTCTCTAATTTAGCAACCTCACGCCTCATAGTACGCAAAAATAATTCGTGCAATAACAAAATTGGATATTCATTATCTCGACATTTTATGAATAAATCTTCCACATCTTTCACTAAAAATAAATTACTAGTTCTATTAAGTATTTTCTGCAAAAAAGCGACTATAGTATTATTATGAGTTGATCGCCTATAGTTCGTATAATAATGCATCATACGCTGAGACGCACATTCCTTCTTAAAAGAACTAGTAAACAGTCTATCCTTTCTCCTCCACACCATTATATCTAGAAACGAAATCTCATTAAAATTTCCATCCAATTCCTCCCCCTCATATGTCAAAGTCAATGTAGTACGATCTTTAAATACTTTCTGAAAATTTTCAATATAATCCTGATGAACATACATGAAATAATCATCGATATATTTCCACCAATATACGATTTTATTCCACCCAAAAAATTCTAAATTATATGCATCCATATAATAATCTAGGAGTATCGTAGCTAACAAACCAGAGTCGCAGGCACCCTGTGGCAAACCCCTAGTTTGTTTATACACCTCACCATCAAAAGTAAAGTAATTAGCCACATCAAAAGAAAATCTTATGCAGGATAACAACAAACCAGGCTCAATACTACACCTACTCGTGAACCACTCAGACCTCACTATTAAACTTAACACTCTAAAAATTTCTACCTTATTCATATTTGGATACATATTACTCACATCATATTTAGCAAACACCCACCCAAACAACAAATTCAATTTTAACATTTTACCCAAAACCTCAGCAACTATCTGTTGTATTGGATATTTATACCAATTTAAGGTACTACAAATTGGCCTACAAGGATTGCCATCCTTATGATCCTTTACCACCCCATACAAACATGGAAATCTTATTTCCCCCTTATCAAAGTCACGCAATGATGCATACTTCTTAAATGAAAAAGGTTTTACTTGACTCTCTTTATAACATCTCAGCAATCTTTTGCTTATAGACCCAAAAGCAGCACGCACTACAATCACATCTCTGTCATAACATCCGTTATAAAAAACATAAGTACCATACTTTAAACTTTTCTCGATATACTCATTCATTTTACCCATATAATCTGATTTGTACATCAATGTAGTACACCTACTTTTATCAGATTGTACTATACACACTTCTTTGTGATCCATTAAAAACCCCCTCACTTTCTTCAACATATTATAGAACATTCTAACTATAACATTATTGTATTTATCAGATGATAATACACTACCCAAAGTATAAAAATACTCATTCAACACCTCATTATAAATCAAATTAAAATCACCCATACCATTGTATACGTGATTATAGCACAATGCAAAATGTGACATTAAATCAATTACATTTAAGAAAGTAGGTACAGTGGGAGGCACAAAATTAGGACCATAACTCAACAAAATCTCTACTTCTTTATCCACTGGAATAGATGTCAAATTTCTAAACCCACCCGGTACCATTTTCGGCAACGTCACAGCAGACGTGTGTTCAAGCATACATCCTTTCCAAGCCTACTATCCAGAGAAAATTGATTTTTTTTGCAGTTTTGAGCGGATATTTTTTAATTTCGCTTAAAATGTTGCGTTCTAATCTTCTATTAAACTTTTTTCCTTGCCCATCTTTGGACTTGCAAGTCAATATAAAGTCTTGACGGTACCTTGTTATGATTTCGTTCCTCCTCTATGTAATTTTACAATAAGCTGGCATGCTTGCTTTCCTTTTGGAGCCATTGCTGATAGTACGCGTTGAAATTAATATAATTTCTAAAACTAAATGTAACTAATAGGTGCAAAGTAACGCAACGTAAAACAAAATACTCTTAACAATCTTTTATAAAAAAAAGTTTCGACAATTTTTTCACTACTTGGTATGTTGTCCGATTATTCATTGAGCAAGTAAAACTGAGTTATTCATGCTTTATAATTTTTAAAAAATTCATGGTTAGATTTTTTAAATTTTGTTTGTTGTTGTATGAATGGAGGATTCAGGATGAATTGAATGGCATTCCAATTTCTTTGAAGTTCCAATTAGTTCGTAATTTTTCATATAGTTTCTAAAAAAAGAAAGCTTTGTCCGATTACACAGGCCGACAAAAATTATACCCAGAAACCGGACTATATATTTCCGTAGGTTTTCGATGCGCTGATTCCGAATCTGGTCGCAGAATTGCTCCATCACGTCAGGTTTTCGAGATATCCTAACCTAAAAGTGCAAAAAACATTGTTTTTGCCCATTTTTGAGGTTATGTAGCACCGTGAATTTTCTTTTTTTCAAAAAACTATATGTGTGATCTTAAAGAGCTGTTCTTCTTCTTTCCAATGTCGTTGAGTTTTCTGAAATATCTTTCTTTTTTGCCGATCTATCGCATTTTGAAATTTTCATATTTGTGATTTTGCCTGTACCTGCAAGCTCATTAGGAACATTTGTGTGTCAAAAAATTTGAAAATTTCAAAATGCGATAACTTTTCAAAGAAGAAGAACTGTAGTTTAAGATCCTATACATAGTTTTTTGAAAAATAGAAAACTCACGGTGCTATATAACCTCAAAAATGAGCAAAAACAGTGTTTTTTGCACTTTTAGGTTAGGATATCTCGAAAACCTGACGTGATGGAGCAATTCTGCGACCAGATTCGGAATCAGCGCATCGAAAACCTTCGGAAATATATAGTCTGGTTTCTGGGTCTGAATGTTGGTTAAATTTTGTCGGCCTGTGTTATTAGTTGGAGCCACTGTATATGTATGTAAATTTAACCACTTTAAGATTAGCCTGAAATACAATTCAGTTCGTTGTGATATATTTTTGCTTACTGCCTTGCTACATTTTTTAAGGTTTATGGCTTTTTACACGAAGCTTTTGTTGGTATGTGTAAGTATCTTTTTTGACAAACCTACACAAATCCATACATATTGTATAGACAGAAAAAAAGAAGCCGAAAAAGTTTCTACCTGGTACTCATTCGCAAAACTTTTTGTAGCATGTACATATGCACAGTCCCTTAAAGTTTGTACTAAAAAGAGAGAATATCCATTTTTTTTAGAAATTCTATGCTAGCTTAAAAAAGATTTGAAACGACGTAATAGGTAAAATTTTGTCGTATGGCATATATTTTGATCTCCATCACTTAAAAGTATACGCGAAATAATAACTTGACCAAAAAAAAAATAAAATATATCATACATCTAGAAATCAAATATTGATTTTCACCCTTTCGATAAAACTTTCAGAATTAATATTATATTAGAGTTTTTAAGACACCTACAAAAGATATCATATGCTCAACAATTTTAGTTCTGCATTACTTCAAGCAGTTATATAAAAAAAAATTTAAATTTTTACGGGAAAAGTTTGCAAAATTCTAGTTTCGGTTCTGCCAAGCATTTTTCCCGGCAATCGCACAATTGAAAAATTAAAACAGTGGCATTCATTATTGTAGCAAGGTGAATACCAAGATCCCCGTTGATGAAGGGCGATAAGAGACAGTGGAAAATTTGGTGAACACCAGGATCCCCGTTGACTAGCGAGGTTTCTCGGGTGGAAGGGTAACATAAAGCTGTGGTGAGCTGTTGTGAACCATGTTGAATTTTACAACAGCTGTTTTAGTTTTGACATTTCTCATTTTCTGTTTGCAAAATAGTGTGCATTTTTTGGAGGAACGCAGTAAAAAGGTAAATAGTATTGTTTAAGATATTTTTAATTTAAAATAATTGACTTTGAATTTTTCAGGTTGAAAGCGTGAGTCAAAACCACCTAAGAAACTAAATCTACGTGGTAAAGGAAGTCTACATTTGTGTAACATTGATGCACACGTGCTATGTGGTTGCATACAATATTTTTGTATATTCTTCTATTTTATTTAACAATTTTTATTGATTAACAAAAATAAAATAATACATATTTCTATTACAACTGAATGTATTTCTATGTTCTATTCGAATATGGTATGATTCAATTAAATTTTTTCTTATAAGACTTGATGCAAGTGTTTGTTTTAAAAATAATTTATTATAATTTTGCTACACAATTTTGTAGTTTTAAAAAGTCTTTTTGGTACAATGTGAAAAATAGATGACATACTAAAATCTAAAAATCTGAATAGACAATTAGTACAATATATTTGTGAACTTTTCCTGAATTTAAGAAAATTATGCCTAGTGAAAAAAATAAAATTTTATTTCCTCATAGACCAAAAACGGACCTTGTCAATGCTTATCCTTAAGACATTTTTCTATTATCGTACACATATTTTGTGAACGAGTACTAAACTACATATATTATTATGTTTAATTTATTTACGTATGTTATGATATCAGGACTTAGTTGCTTAATTTGATGGCATGTCAATCACTTGAAAAATACATGCGAATACTACCAATAAAATATCTTGACTATACTTTTCACTTTGCGATTGCTTCATTTTTACATATATCAGGGCCATCGGTAATGAAAAAGTTCACTATCTTAATTATTACTAAAAATTTTGTACGAAAACGCTTGAAATATAAAGTGGCTCACAGCTTATTTGATGCAGCTCATAAAAACCTGCTGAAAATGTTTGAATGCAGTTATGTATGTAAGCAAATGCTTTAGAACATGCTTTTCTTTGACAGTGAGAGTATGGTGGAGGACGGTCACTTTCGATAGGGTCATTTGTGGTAGAAATTATGGATTTTATTTAAACTATGCTTAATGCGACTTTAAATTAGAGGAGAATGGTTAAATAAGATTTTAAATATAATAGACATGGAATACATACCAAAGGGGAAAAAAAAAATTTCCTGCCTTCCTTATTCAAGGCCAAAAAAATAAAAATTCAAAACAAATAAAAAAAAAATTTTTCGTCAAAGTCAAGTAGTCTTAAGGCCCAAAAAAAAAAAACAAAAAAAATAGAGACACCCAACTACACCACTTGGCTGCCCTGCTCTCGCAAGATACCAAATCTTTCGTCGAATGCCTCCCTTATTCAAGGCCAAAAAAAAAATTAAAAAATTCTCAACAGTTAGTTTTTGTCAAAGTCAAGTCTTAAGGCCAAAAACAAAACAAAAACAAAAAAATAGACACCCAACTTCACCACCTGGCTGCCCTGCTCTCGCAAGATACCAAATCTTTCGTCGAATGCCTCCCTTATTCAAGGCCAAAAAAAAAAATTTTTAAAAATTCTGAACAGCTAGTTTTCGTCAAAGTCAAGTCTTAAGGCCAAAAAAAAAATAGAGACACCCAACTACACCACCTGGTTGCTCTGCTCTCGCAAAATACCAAATATTTCGTCGAATGCCCCCCTTATTAAGGCCAAGCCTACAAAAAAAATTTTAAATACCAAAAAAAAAGCAACAAAAAAACCTAATCGAATGAAGCGCGCTAAACTCTATTTTTATTTTGAATATCTGGCACATCCCTATTAAAAAATTTCGTGATAAAATATATGCGGACTCGTATAAATAACGCTTGTACCATATCACCGCCAACGTTATCGCAGCAAGCGTATGGCGGTATATCCTTCAGCTTGTCAAAAATGTATTGCCCCACGGCAATTCTGTGACAAGCTCCATCAAAATATTTTAGAAACTCTTCGTTTAACTAAACTACATTTATCGTATTGTTTTTCTAAAGTGAAAAGAACCTCTTCCGAAACTGTTTCTTTTCCGACGTAGAGTAAGGACAAACGGCAATTGTGGAGTCTGTAAATTTTTAAATATATATATGAAATGCATTTTGTTTAAGAAACTCCCTCTCATCTATATTTATTTCTATTTGCGCATTTTGATGGAATGGGTGTTCAGGTCTTGGCAAGCTTTGGAACTGTTGCCAAGACTGATCCCTTATCAAAGGACCATCGCAAACATTTTGAATAGTGTCATTTGTGGATCTTATAAATTGGGGAGTGTACGTGGGGTTGCTCTCACTGTCAAAAAGGGGTTTCGCAATTTCCGTTAATAACTACATTGACATACTGCAGTCCCCAAGCTTTTTGGAACCTAGCACGAAACATTTGAGGAGTAACCACCTTTGAATTACCTCCTCTTCTAACTGTCCCAAAAAAATGCTCAAGAGGGTCCTGACAAAGTCTTCTAGTCTGAAGATACGTAAAACCTTTTTGCTCAAGGTGTCTCCACAATTGCCGTAGGCTACTAATATTTATAAGCCACCCCTTTATAAAATTAAAAGTATTCGTTATGTCCTTACCACTTCTGCCTCTAATTTTTATCGAATCTAGAATAATTTTTGCCTGCCTTAGAAAATCTATTTGCTCATCGGATCCGCAATGCACTCTCTTTGGACAAGGAGTGTGCACACTTGAGCTATTTAAAATGTTAAAAAGTTTATCCATGAAGCTTAAATAATTTACAGTATTTTTTAAGGTTGGGGACGCTAGCAAACCTTCTATTTGTCTTAAAATGTGCATCACGGATGAGACAGTATCACTAAAAACTTGAACTGCTAAACGAACATGCATTTTTTCAAAGTTATTTGGGTAAATATGTTTTTTGGACAGTTTAAAAGCGCATCGCATACCCAGAGTGGATTCTGTTTGGTAGACGTGTACAACATCACTCCACTCTACCGGGGCTTTATCGAAAGTGACCGCATTTTTTGGGTTTTGCAAGGAGTTACGGGTGCTTTTAATAAGATGAGGAGAGTCACAAAAAAAGAAAATTTTCTCCCCATTAACGAGAAAATATGGACTTTCCTCAGTCACTCCAGCCACTTTTGCAAATTTCATAAAATTTGCGCCCTGATCGCAAACAAAGTGAACTGGGTGCAACCCTATGTTTTGAAGTTGGGAAATGGCTTCAAAAACATATTTTTTAACGATTTCTCCCTTGCATGCACCTTGCACGAAGAAATATGCTAAAGGTTGCTTCCAAGGGTCTCCACCTATCCCTTGGGCGTGTATGACCATGACACTTGTGCAGGTCCCAGAAGTACGATTTTCGTCTCCATAAACTTCTAACCCCATAATCTTGTCCTCAGACCTATCATAGAAGACGTGTACTTTAAGAGCCATTTCATCACACGATAACGTGACCTGCTTCTGCTCATTGGAAAATCCACGACTACGCAACTCTAAAGCTTTTATGCTGCTATGACTGTTCCCCGGACTTTTTGGCCAATTCCACACAAACTCACAAAGAGTACGAGGTTCTGGCCGGGTGAAAGGCGCCTGCAGATAGCGATATGCTAAGGGTGACAAAAAATAAACTCCTAAGGCCAAAATTTTCAAGTGATCGCTATACCTCCGACCAGTCGGTTTGCGACAGATATTCTGTAGACTGTTTCTTACACACAACTGAAGTGTTAAGGGCAGTCTATCGCAAATCCTATCTATACTACGAGATTCATCAATTTCTGCATTCTCTTTTAATTGATAATTTTCAAGCCGCATTTTTTTTTTAGTTCCAAGGCCTGATTTTCTACTTCTGGTCTACTATCACAAAGTTTCTTTTTTAAATCTTCTAACTCCTGAAGCATTTTAACCTTTCTAGGAGTATATTTACTCAGATTCGCATCGTTCCCTGCAGTTGATTCCTGAAACACTTTGACTTTCAAGATCATCACGGAGTACTTCAAGACATTTAATTCTGTACTCTGGCAAAGGATTTTCTTTTACCAATGGCAGAGCATCCATCCATCCATCCACTGCCAATGGTAATTCAATACAATGCTCAGGAGAAGGGTTACACAAAAATGGGAAAAGGGTTCTACGCGATTTGGAACTATTTCCGTTAGTGCTCTGTTCAACATTCGATGTTGAAAGAACCAAAGGACCAGATGTGTTTATAAAAACACCCGAATCTGGACTCGCATTAAGCATAGGGGAGACGTCAATTACATTGAAATTCTGGTCAGGCACAGAATCAGGTGTGTTTATAAAAACACCTGAATGTGGAGTCTCATTAACTATAGGGGAAACGTCAATTATATTTAAGTTCTGATCAGGCACATCATCAACTTTAAGTCTGATCTTGCCGTACATTTTTTCCGAAAAATGATTCCCACAAGCGTAGGCCGCTTCCACTCGTTTCGTCTAATTAGAAGTGGACAAAGTAGGATTAAATTAATTCTATTTCGATTTCCAAGTGAAATTCATTAAATACAATTGTGTTCGAAGGGCAAAACAGCAAAAATGTTATACGTCAGCATAGCACTTAAAATATATTGCCTTGTGACCACAGATATAAAAAAATAATAAAAATAAAAAATATCCATGCTGCAATTTCATGTAAAGCATAAATGGCCTTGAAATTATACTTAAAAAATGAAAACGAAATCAAAACAAATAGAGAAAGCATTAAATTGTTTAAGAAACAAAATAGTTAAAAATCAAGTAGCATAATACTAAAAAAGAAGAGGTTACCTTTAAAAACTTGAAAAGGAAAAAGTAAAACGGTCTCCAGTCAAGTCCACTTTTGTTCTGTGTAATTAAAAAAATTAAAAATTCACTGAAAATTTTTTTTTATTTATTATCTTAACCTATTTTATCCTAAACTTAGAACTTACTAACCTAGAATTACAAGTAACCTAAACCTATGGCTAAAGAAAAATAACAAGTTTAAATGTCACTTATTTTTATTACTAAAACTGATAATAGCCGAAAAGTTCCGAGCTATTATTGTTGAAAACTTTACCCAATAAAATTTCAATTTGATTATTAAAAAAGTTTAAAATTATGTCACGAAAAACTTGTAGTCTTGTCAAAATGTTAATATTTTTTAGACGATCGTTTGCTAAATACTTAAGTACTTTCTAACTTAGCTTAGCTAAAAATAGTTCTACAGTGGACTATTAAGTTCAAGTCATCGAGAAAAAAAAGATGAGTGTCCGTTGTTGCACTTTTGATGCAGCATATTTAAAAATCCAAAATATTATTGAACTTTGCAGCTAACAGCTTGCAACTTTTATTCAAAAAGTAAAATATATATCAAATGATAGAACTCGAACAGGTCTACAAATAATATTAAGGATTGCATTATTGAATCCTGTCCCCAACATGGGTTGCGATCGGTTTATATATTTAATTTATTCTTTTAAATTATGCTATGTGCTTTTGCTTTGTTAAAAATAGTTACAGTATAAGTAATTTTTTATGTTTCTACTTTAATAGTCTAATTAATGTTAATACGTAATAATTTCGTTTTTAGATTATTGAATCTTTGGTGTCTTAATATTATAGACATTTTTTTTTACAATCGAAAGATTTTTTACAAAAATATACAAGGGTGGTCTGTAAGTTTAGCGCCCAATGTAGAACAACATAGTAATTTTCACCAAAATTACTACAGAGATAAAATTTTATTTGAATATTCTTTAATAGGAAACTCTGAAAGTATTTCAGCTGTTTTTATCACTTAAGCATACAATTTACTTCCATAATGCAAAATTTGATTTAAAATTTGGGATTACTAAGCGGTGCCTGCTTTCTGCGAATAAAACTTGACCTTGCAAGGCACCAGTGTTAAGCGTCATATTTGAAAATTGTTTTTCGCGATTATTATTTAAGAAACCGGCAATCGTACGACAAAATTATACATTATATATTAAAAATATTTAATTTTGCTAGGGTTTATGTGATGTGAAAAACTATGACCTTTTGAAAAAATAAATTTTTTGGTCAAAGCAATTTTTTTAAGGTAAGAGCTGGCATATGAGTTCTTCACCCTGGCCAAGTGTTCACGCTACGCCACTGAGCGCATAGTGCTCCATTTAACATTTTGCTGTTCGGTCCATTTGCAAAGAAATATTGCTGTAACTTTTTAAATGCAAAAGAAAAAATCATATTAGAGGATCTTCTGAGCGGCCATATATCGAAATGTTCAATTTAATATATACATAGTTGGCGTAATTTATCAAAATGTTGTATCATAAATCCTAGCCCATCAAGTACAGAGAGTGGATACCTTTATCTTTTAAGTCCTGACGCATTTTTAATGTTCATGTTAATCAGCACAGGACAAATGCATTAAAAAAAAATTTGAAAAGTACACTTCTTTCCAATAAGCACTCGTTTTTTGCTGTTCGTATTACGCGTTTTCTGACAAATTAGAATTTCTTTTTTAAACTGAAGGAAATGTCGTTTAACTTTATTTTTACAATTTAAGTAACATGAAATTGGTTGACATTCGAATTTGAAAATTTGCTGTCTAACTCTTAATATACATATTGCACACATTTAGCTAAAGAGCCACAATTTAAAATTTTGGAATTTTCAAAAAACGCAAAAAACTGTTTTGAGCTTGTGAGCTATTTTTCATAAATAATGTGTGAATTATTTAGATGAAGAATATGGTTGGAAACCACGTCGCGATCACACATTATCCGTGTTGCTGTTGAGGAATTGGTGAAATTTGGTTGCACCCTTGCAGTTCAAACAGCAGCTTTTATTCCTCGGCATCTTGATGATCTCTATCGTGTTGTTGAATTTGAAATCTGTGGAAAAAAAGATACTTTTAGAAATTTTATAAACTTAGTATAAGCCTGAAACGATAAAAATGTTAAGAAAATGATTATATATGTATGTATATATAAAAAACGGAAAATCTCCTTAAGCTCCTTGTTGACGGAAGTTTTGAAAAAAACTTTTTAATGCTGTAATGGAATGGCACTTGCTGGCGCAACCTCAAGTTGGACAGGTATAAGTGCTCAAGAAAATGAAGAATAGTTTTGAAAAAAACTATTGAAAATCTGCAAAGCAAAGAAAAATTAATTATTATTGTTGAAATTTGTTAAATAATACGAATATAAATATCAATGATATCTCCTTCAAAGGCGCAATAATTGTTTAAGAAATATGACCAATAAAACCAATTTGTTTGATTTTTCTTTTACATCATTAAAAATAAATACATTATGTAAACGTTTTCTTAAATATTTTACTATGATTTTCGTTACAAAAAATATGTTTTTTATCATTTTAATCCTTTGAAGACTTATAAATTCCCTAATTTATGGAACATTGTTCATCAAGTGGCACACTCACACGAGCAAACTCACCGCACAAGGGTGAACTTAAATGTTCACTAACACTGTTACAAAAATTCCTCCCGCCTGAAAATACTTTCCGGTCTAGTTTGTCTATGATCACAATCACTGAGCGATCCAAAATAATTCTAAAACAAATATAAACTAAACTACAGTACCTCGCCATAAAATTAGAAAAAAAAAACATTAAGTTACACCAGCACTTAATAAAAAAAGTATGGATAAAATTATGAAATTTCCAAAAGTAAAAATGTTGAAAAAAGTTGAAAGAGGTTGAAAAATGTTGAAACAGTTGAGAGAGGTTGAATAACTCAAAAAAAGTTGAATAAGGTTGAAAAATTCAAACAAATATGGAAAATGGTGAGAAAAGTTGAAAAATGTTGAAACAGTTGAAAGACGTTGAAAAACTCGAAAAAATATGGAAAATGTTGAGAAAAGTTGAAAGAGGTTGAAAAAGTCAGACAAATTTGGGAAATGTTGAGAAAAGTTGAAAGAGGTTGAAAAATGTTTAAACAGTTGAAAGAAGTTGAAAAACTCGAAAAAAGTTGAATGAGGTTGAAAAAGTCAATCAAATATTGAAAGCGTTGAAAATATATATATACAAGATACCCAATAACCAGTATATTTGACATGTCAAATTTCATAACGATTGCGTTGTTAGTTCTCTTATTATAACGTTTACAAATATTTTGGGCTGTGCCACGCCCTTCAACGAGTTTTGCCAGTATAGTGGGATAGCTTGTTATAATGACCTCATTCAGCGGTATTAACTCTAAAATTTTTATGAAAATCTTCGGTGCCGTTTTCGAGTAATATCGAATCAAAGTTTTCAATTATTGATATATGCCACGCCCACTGTTCCGATTCCGCCCACTTTTGATAGCATTTAAGATATTTATGATATGCATCCGTCTACCAAATTTTGTTGCAATACCTTGAATGGTTTGCGAGTTATCACGAAATAAAAATTAAAATTTAGGGCTGTGCCACGCCCCTGTTAGAAACTTGAAAACTTTAAACCTAGTCCAATCTTAACTTTGTTCACATATGAACGAAATCCCTAAGTTTTATCAAAATCGCTGCAGCTGTTTTCGAAAAAAAGTTCAGCCATATATAAATAAATATATAAATATACAATTTTAGCTCGTTTAATAATAGTAGATAAATAAACATTTTAAATGTATTTCAAAACTAGAATGGAAGGCGATAATGAGCGGCAGCTGCAAAAACAGCTGCAACACCAGCAGCAGCTGCTGGAGCTACAACAACAACTGCTGCAACAACAACAGCAGCTGCAACAACAGCTGCAGCAGCACCAGCAGCTGCACCAACAACAGCAGCAGCAGCCACAGTGGCCACAGCTGCCACAGCCACAGCAGAAGCAGCCACAACAGCAGCAGTAGAAGCAACAACAGCTGTACCAACAACAGCAGCAGAAGCAGCAACAGTGGCCACACCTGCCACAGCAGCAGCTGCAGAAAAAGCTGCCACAGCAGAAGCAACCACAACAGCAGCAGCAGAAGCAGCTGTATTCAACTGTTGCTGCTGGAGTAAGTAAGTGTCATTATAGAGTTGTGCTACTTCTATGCTTAAATAAAATTTCCATTTTTTTTAGCATGCCAACAACAACTACAACAGCCACAGCTGCCACAGCAGAAACAGCCACAACAGCAGCAGCAGTCACAGCAGCAGCAGAAGCAACAACAGCTGCACCAACAACAGCAGCAGCAGAAGCAACAACAGCTGCACCAACAACAGCAGCAGCAGAAGCAACAACAGTAGCCACAGCAACAGCCACAGCAGCAGCTGCAGAAAAAGCTGCCACAGCACAAACAGCCACAACAGCAGCAGCAGAAGCAGCTGTATTCAACTGTTGCTGCTGGAGCAAGTAAATGTCATTATAGAGTTGTGTTATTTCTATGTTTTAATAAAATTTCCATTTTTTTTAGCCAACAACTACAACAGCCACAACAACAACAGCAAAAAAGAAGATATTTATTATCATTAAATAAGAAAATAAATATAAAAATGGAGGCAAAGCTGCAGCAGCAGCAGCAGCAGGCACAGCAGAAGCCACATTAGCTGCCACAACAGCAGTTGCAGAAGCTGTGGCTGCAGCAACAACAATAGCTGCACCAGCCACGACAACAGCTGTTGCAGCAACGTCAAAATGAACTGCAGCGGCAGCAGCAGCTCCTGCAGCATGAAGACCAACAGCAGCCAACAACATCTACAAATGCTGTGCAGTTCGACTCGCGTAAGTTTGTGGTGTCTTATCTAAGCTATTTATTTTAGTAAAATATTTTTTTTTTTTTATTTTAAATAGCACGTTCTTTAAACAAAGAACGTGTGCAGATGTCCCGGACTGCACAGCAGCTGCAAAAAAGAAAGAAATGCTCTTCGGTTAGCTCTTCGGACTCCGAAGAGCCAAAGAGCAAAATTCGTGGTAAGTAAAATATTTTGTAAAATGTTTAGATTAATATCTATTTCTTCAACAGCTGCAGGAGCAACAACAACAACAGCTGCGCGCGCAACAGCAGCAGCTGAAGCACCAGCATCAGCAGCTACAACAGCAGCTACAACAGCAGCTGCAGCCAAACGCGCAGCAGCAACAACAACAGCTGCAGCCAAACGCGCAGCAGCAACAACAACAGCTGGTCAAAGTGAGTACAATTCTTTAAATATGCGGCCTAAATAAAAGTCTCATACACAAACTATGTCTCTTAATATAAAAGATACTTGGTGTAAGTTTCATGGTGTTGTTTGTGAAAATGCTATTATAAAAAAAAATGTGTGTGAGGGCCACCCTAAATAGAATTTTTTTAGTTTACCCCCTATTCTGAGACCTACCAAATATACACAAAAAATTTCATAAGTACGGTAACAAACACTGTGACACAAGAATTTTATATATTAGATATAATTTTTTTATTAAATTTTTTTTAAACATAAAAAGTTTTTTTTTTACAAATTTGTTTCAAATTTTTTTTTTAAATAACGTTGAAAATAAAAAATTTAATTTTTTTATTCAAATTTATTTTAAATTCATTGAATAAAGTTTTTTTTACATATTTTGTTTCAATTTTTTTTTATTAAATTTTGATTTTTTATATAAGATTCCACTTTTCTAATAGCTTGTGGCAAGCAAATCTTGCGAAGGATAGCGGATTTTCTGAAATAAAAAATTTAATTTTAAAAATTTAAAAAAAAAAACATATTTTTTAATATTTTACCAAATGTTAAAAATAATCGCAGTGCCTGCTCGCACGCGTCGTGTTTCGACTTGATTGGAGTTTGCCCTCTCCCAATATATTCCGTCGTTGATTTTTACTGTTGTAGTAAAACCATGAACGGCACGTACAGTCGTATATTCTCCGACTTTTGCTCCAATTTCGTTTAGCACCGATGGTGCGTTTTGCGGAGCCACTAGTCTCTTATGGTTCATCGTCTGAATTTCTTCTAAAATAAAGAGAATAAACTAAGCTTTCTTAACATACTAAAAAAGTTTTATGTCATTTTTTTTGAAAAAATAAGGTTTTTTGAAAAAGATAAAAAGAAGTTGGTCATAATTTCAGAAAAATCGTAATATCTCCAAAATTATAGGATAAATTTCAAAACTTTGATTCTACTTACTATAGGCCACTTACTTAGGGTAAGTTCTGTTTCCTTTGCGATTTCCACATCCACAACTGCTGCCATGTTATCTTTTTTGAAATTTTCAAGCCGCATTTTTTTTTAGTTCCAAGGCCTGATTTTCTACTTCTGCTCTACTATGACAAAGTTTCCTTTTTAAATCTTCTAACTCCTGAAGCATTTTAACCTTTCTAGGAGTATATTCACTCAGATTCGCATCGTTTTCGAATTCCCAGCAGATGATTCCTGAAACACTTTGATTTTCAAAATCATCATGAAATTCTTCAAGGCACCGAAGTCTGTGCTCCGGCAGAAGATTTTCCTTTATCAATGGCAGAGCATCCATCCACTGCCAATGGTAATTCACTACAGGGCTCAGGGGAATGGTTTAGCAAAAGTGGAAAAAGGGTTTTGCGTGATTTGGAACTATAAGTTGCCTGTTCAACATTTGATGTTGAATGAAGCAAGGGACCAGAACCAGATGTGTTTATGAAAACACCTGAATCTGGGGTCGCAGTAAGCATAGGGGAGGCGTGAATGATTTTTAAATTTTGGTCGGGTACTGCATTAGATATTAGCTTGGCCTTGCCCAACATTTTTTCTGAAAAATGGATTTGGCACAGGAATTGGTTTTCAGGCAACCCTTCAATTACTCCAACTAGGTGCATCCACTCGCTTCGTCCAATTAAAAGTAACAAAGAGGTTTATATTAATTTTATGTTGGCATACAAGTTAAATTGACTAAATATAAATATGTTCGAAAGGTAAAATAACAAAAATCTTATGCATTAGCATAGCACTAAAGCTATATTGCGCGTCAAATACTGCGTTTCATAGAAAATTGATATTTGTACAAATTGATTTATTTGAGTTTTGTGAATACTGCATAAACTAACATAATTGTCATTTATATGTGGTGGCAAATATTTATTTTAGTTCAAGAAGCCTCTTGAAAAGGAACTAACTAACGAAAAGAAAGTTAGAAAAAAAACAATGCATGAAGCTGGGATAAAAATATGTGAAATTGCTGGTGCAACAAATCGCCATCGTAATACCATTACAAATTTTTTGAAAAACCCGCAGAAATATAGCGTAAATAATTGCAAAGGTGCTATATCCAAGGTAGATGAGCGTACCAATCGACACATACGGACTCTATCCACGAGCGAAATGATGAGCTGCGCAGATATTAAGGCAGAACTAGGTCTGTCAATTACCAGACAACTCATTCAACAAATTGGAAAAAAGAAGTTAGATCTTTAGTATTAATCGAAAGTGCCCAAACCAAGCCTAAAAAACATCACAACAATGCGCGCATGACCTCTTACGAATAATACAAGTTTTAGGATGATGAGTTCAAAACTGTGATATTTGTTGATGAAAAAAGTTCAACGTAGACGGCCCAAATGAACATCATAAATATTGGAGGGATATGTACCATTTTAGGTAGACCTGCTACAGGCGCTGGTGGATCTCTGATGGCTTGGGCTGGTTTTGGTGCTAGAGGAAAGTCACCAATTTATTTATGCCCCGTCGTATTAATGCAGAAAAGTATGTTGAATTGCTGGATAGTGAACTTACTATATACCATTTGCAGAAGAGTTCCATGGCGAAAGTTAGACATTTCAGCGAGATAACGCTCCCATACACGTTGCACGGCATATGATGGCGATTTTTAAGTCTAGAAATATTTCGTTGTTGCAGTGGTCGGCTTTAAGTCCGGACTTATGGGTCATACTTTCTTCTAAAATTTTTTGTGCTACAAAGCAGTACGAATTTTTGAAACAGCTAAAATAAGCAATTGTTAAGGAGTGGTCGAATATAGATTTGTCGGTTCTACAAAACTTGGTGAATTCAATGACCGATGGTTGTAGTTACTTGTAGTTACTTGATAAAGAAAAGAGCAACACCATCTCATACTAAAATGACCTTAAATTAAATTTTTTTCGAAGATTGAAGTTAAACTTTCATTTAAAATTAGATTGCACAAATATCAATTTTCTATGAAATAAATTTATATTAATTTTTTTTAGATATTAAAATGTAATGAATTAAATATATTTATGTTTTGTTATGTTCTACTTACTAAAGCCTTTTAAAAAAAAAATAGTTCATAAGAAAAAAATCTTAGTGCTTAAATTAAATTTAAAAAAATATATTGCACAAATATCAATTTTACTGAGGTATGTTAGAGTTATTTTTTACAAAAAACAAGAACAAATATGTCTCGCCTGTTTTTTCCTTTTTTTTTATCATTATCCCCTCTCAAACTCGTTCATATACTAACAAATATAAATTTATATACATTACCAAAACTAAAATCATTTTATGTGGTGTATTTTATAAAGATATGAAGATTTGTCGTTATCCTCTTATTTTTAGTATTTAATGCTTACAGTGTTACAATGGAATTTAAATGGACTGTTTAACAACTACATAGAACTTGAAATGCTAATAAAAGAAAAGTTCCCATCTTTGATTCTCTTAAATGAAACTCATGTTGCATCAAATTTAAAACCTAATGTACCTAAACAATATGAAGGATACTTTCACAACCTTCCATCAGTTCACAATAGTAAGCAAGGCATTGCAGTATTAATCAAAAGAAACATTCCGCATAAATTAATAACAATTCAGTCTTCATTATCTGCGTTGGCTATTGAACTATACCATCCAACAAAAGTTACGATAATCTGTATGTACATTCCACCCAGTCAGTACTTTCAGTCTTCTGATATCACTCAAATTTTGAATAGTTTCTCTTCCCCAATAATTTTAGCTGGCGATTTAAACGCTTGGAGCCCACTTTGAGGTTCACCTTACACTAACTCTAGAGGAAGCCTAATTGAAGATGTCCTGCTTAGTTCGGACTTAATAGCTCTTAATGACGGTTCTGCTACTCACTTTTCTACGCACAAGTCTTTTTCTGATATTGACATAACTCTCTTCTCTTCATCTATTGCCCCCAAGTGCTCATGGCATGCGCTGGACCAATTACATGGAAGCGATCACTTTCCAATCATTTTTAATATAAATTCCAGCTCCAACCATAGTCCTTTTAAGCCAATTAAAAAATTTAATACAGATTCTGCTGATTGGGTTCAATTTCAAATTATTTGTGATTCTATTTGTAGAAGCACTCTCAAAACATTAATCAAGAATCCTCCAAACCTAAAAAAATTATTATTAGCGCCTTGCTATTCCTCAAACTAAAAGTCAGCCGATGAATTCTACTGTTCCTTGGTGGAATTCTGGAGTATCTCATCTAAGAGCTATAAAACAAGATGCCTGGCATGATTTTAAATTCCATCCGTCTGATGCTAACTTAATCAAATATAAAAAAGCGAAAGCACATTTTCGCATTGGCTGCTAAAAAAGCAAAAAAAAAAAAATCATTTGAAAAACTTACTAACAGTATCAATCCTATGTCTAAGCCTAAAAAGATATGGGCTGATATTCAAATGTTTGCTGGAACACCAAAAATTTCGTCTATATCACAGATACAAACGGCCAACGGTCCTTTAACATCCCCTGTACACATTTCGCAGCATCTTGCATCTCATTTTTCTGCGTCTTGCTCCGAACACACCTTCCACAGCCAATTTCTTTCTAACAAGAACACTCTGCTTTCAACGGTTACATCTAATCCTTCTCGACTTTCTTCTCATGCCAATCAAATTGACTCTGAAATTTCTCTACAAGAGTTTGAGTTTGTCATCACCTCGATGAAAGGCAAGACACCTGGCATCGATCGTATTTCGTACCCAATGATCAAAAACCTGCCAATACATGTAAAATTACGACTTGTTTCTCTCTACAACTATATACTCAACAGTGGTATTTACTAGGGTTGTAACGGAAGTCATCTATGCGGAGGCGGATGCGGAGTTCAGAAATTGATCTCCGCGGATGCGGAGTTTTAACGGAAGCGGATGCGGAGGTGGGAAAACAATTCGAAAATATTTAAAATTCAAGATTTTATTAAAAACATAAGTATTTCTCACGAAACTAACTGAATAAAAAAATCTAAGTTCACTTAGTTACTGTCTTTGGTTGAGCTAATCTGATTTTATCCACTTGCCAGCATTATCAAAACAATAAAATGTAACTTAACCTAAAAAACAACATCTCTTTTCTCATGGGTCTTACTGTAGCATTAAAAATAAATAATATTTACATGTTATAGATTATTAAAGGACCGTATTTATTATAAATAAAGAATAATTCATTAGGTTTTTTTATTGCTTAGAATCAAATTTTTCTAAGTTAGTCCTTAATAGTTGAAATTAATAAGTGACAAATTATATTTAATAAATAATAGTTTTGCTGCTTTATCTCCATCTAATCGATTCCTTAGTGGATCGTAAATCAAGCCGGCTCCACTAAAAAGTTGTTCGCTAGGTACTGAACCTGGTGGAGGCGATAGGTAAACACGTACTATGTTTGCAAACGCTTGATATTTTGTGTTTAATTTCCACCACAATAAGACATCTTGCGTTAGTGAGAGCCGGTTTTCTTTATTATAATCATTTATTAATGATTTCCATTTCATGACGTCGGTGATAGTGGTGCCATCCTCCATTCTTCATCACTACTTTTGGCCAGCAAGTTTGCCAGATTAGAATTAATGCTAGGCTGTAGTACGATTTGAGAGCTTGTGCTTGGTTCATTGTCGATTGAATACGTTTCAGCTCTAAATTTTTTGCAGACAGGACCATTCTTATCGATAGTTGTTGTGCTTAAAGTTTCACTTTCAAGTCTCAAATTATTGTGTAGCTGTATCAAGCGAACTAACTCAGACTGATTTTTTTCTTTAAATAATTCATTAAAAAACTTTAGCTTATACCTAGGGTCCAAATATGTTGCGAGTGCAAATAAATTGTTGCTTTGAAGTTCACCGAATTTGGAGTTTACGTCTTCAAATATTTTCAGAATCATGTCTTTGAAGTCTCTAGTTGTTACTGGCTTGTCTTTTTCGGTCTGTAAAGTATGCTTTAATACGTGTATTAATGGGATCACGGATGATATGCAAGTTTTTGTATCGCTTAAGCTTCTCGTTATTTCTTCAAACGGGCTCAGGATTGTCACAATTTTTTGTAGGCGCAACCATTCTTCTGGGGAAATCTGAGTAATACTGTGTTTTGAGGCATAAAGACAAATAGAATCCTTGATCTTCAGTAGACGCTCAATCATATAAAAAGTACTGTTCCACCTTAAATCAAAATAAAGTCAACAAGTAATTAAATTTTTCGAAATAGGAATCCAGCCAATAAAGTAAAAAAACAGATAGAAAGACAAACAAAGACATTTTCGAAGTGTATTAAATATTCAAAAAGTACCTGGTGGTGCAATCCTGTATCACGCGAAGTGTTGGTTGATTAAGTTGCTCTGTTTGAATTTTATGCAATTCATCCTGGGCTATTTGGGAGTGATTAAAATGTGTGGATACCTTTTTACATTTCGCAATTAGATCTTTGACGTCTTGTCTTTGGAGAGCAGCACGAGCACATAGCTGTAATTGGTGAACAATGCAACTAACATCAGTTATATTTACTAAATTCATCGCCTTAACCATATTTGAACCACCATCACGAATAAAGCAATGCACTTTTTCATTCTGAACATCATTTTAAAATGATCACAAATTATATCGCCAGTATGACGGCCTTGAAGAGTGTTACACTTTAAAACAATCTGCATTCGCTTAAAATCTTCTGTAATTCCGTGAGCAGTCAAGCTCAATAGCGATACATTCGCACTCGGCTCGGACCAAATATCAGTGGTAAACGACAGTTTATTAAACCTTGTAAGCAAGTGCTCAATTTTTTTCGAAATATTTTCATACATATTTTCACATACATGGTCAGTAAAAAACTGCCTTCCTCTTAATTGATAATTTGGCGAAGCAGCATGCATTAAGCCCAATTTCCATGTGATCTTATCTTATCATATTTTATCAAATATCAGGGAGGACATCATATGCTATTAAGATAGTAAATGTATGCTATTCACTCTCGCATTCTCCAAGCGCATTAGGTTCTGTTCGCATGCTTTTTCTTTCTTACAAAAATTTGATTTGATATCCCTGATATGGGATAAGATAAGATCACATGGAAATTGGGCTTTAGATGACGAAAAACAACTCCTTCGACAAAATTAAATTTGAGGTTTTGTAACGCAATCATTTCTCCAATTAGATTGTCTATTTCTTTGGATTTCGCATTTGATGTATCCCACGCTTGATTTTTTTTTAGAACTGCTTGCAGTGTGATCTGCTTTTTGGCTTCCTGTGCCGGTGTTGTTGCTGTTGATTTCGTCACATTCACTGCTTCTGTATTTCGTTCTTCTTCAAGTTTGTAAAACTCGTCATATTGTTTTTTGTGCATAGCCTTTAAGTGATTTTTCAAGGATGAGGTAGTTCGCCCTTTTCTAGAATACTTCTTATCACAAGTCTTACACTTTGCATAATCACCGTCTATCTCTACAAAATACAACCAGATTACACTTTTTTTTGGTTTCATCTTAAATTTTTTTCTTTAATAACTGAGAACTTTTTATGGTAATTAATATGTATATTGAGTTCTTATAAACCAAAAACTGAACTTTATAACAAATAACACGAACAAATAAACTACCATACACAACACCAAAAGACAAAAAAATGAGTAAAAATTCAAACTTATGCACGTATATTTGAATAAATAAAAGACAGCCTACTTTGCTTTTCAAAAATTTAAAAAAGAAATAGCAAAAATTCAAACTTACATTTCAATTCATAAGTATATAACCAGCCTACTTTACTTTTTCACACGAAAATAACATTCGTAATGGGAGGACGTGATTTTAAGATTTGAAACAACAAGACAGCTGAGTCAAAAGAGATTTTGCACTGACTTTTTGTAAGCTCTAAAGTGGATTTTATAACTTCCGTTATACCTCCGTTTTACCGCATTAAAATTAGCGGAGGTGGAAGCGGATGCGGAGGTACAATTTCAAGCAGAAGTTCCGCACTTACGGATGCTCCGTTACAACCCTACCACAGATATACTTAGTGAATTTTACTTGTCCACCTATGACTATAATTAAAATAAGGAGTTAATAATAATAAAAAAAATTAAAATAAGGAAAGCATAAAAATAAATATTAGCGGTATTCACGATCTGTAGCATTTGGCCTTGTATTGTGTATTTTTGATAAATTTCAAATACTATAAAAAAGTTACAATAGGGTTTTGTCATTTTATTGTCAATTGTTTTGTTTTCGTTAAGATATCAAATTTACTACCAATATCAAATTTATCAAAAATACACAATACAAGACTAAATGCTACAGATCGTGAATACCGCTATTAAATTAAAATAAGGAAATAATAAAAAATCAAATTAAAATAAGGAAAGCATAAGAATATTAAATTAAAATAAGAAAATAATAAGAAATCAAATGAAAATAACAAAAACATAAAAACATGTACCCTTTCTTGTCCATGTTGCAGTAGTTGTCAGAAATCTAATAGTTTATTATCAAAAATGAATAAAAAGGTTATCTTAAAAAACTTCGCAAGGAAAAAAAATCAATCAAGTCCTTTAGGTTCTGTGTAATTGAAAAAAAAATTTCCAAAAATCTTTGTAATTCTTTTCTTATCATGTTTTATTCTATCTAACCTTTATCTATTCTATTTTATCCATACTGTTTTTATACTAACTTAGACTTTTCTATTTAATCTTAACTAGTCTTATACTAACTTAGAAACAATTACAAGTAAGTTAACTTAAATAACTTAGTATAACGTAGTAAAATAACTAAGAGATATTTCTACACAGTGGACAATTAAGTTCAAGAATTAATAACTATTGACATTCCTCAAGAAAGTCACATCGTTATTCTGTTTTTTTTTCACTAACATGTCATCAGCTTTAAAATACTGTAACATTTTAAAGTTAAAAAATAAAGCTTTTCCATTCACTTTTTTATCATGAAATAATGTACATATTATATTTCACATCCTAGCGGGGTGTAAACACAATTCGAATTGAGAGCTCATTTATTCAAATTTGATTATTTTTCTTTAACACATAAACGTACTTGAGTTTCAACTGACTTCGTGAGAGAATAAGCTATTTTAGTTTGTTTTTAAGAAAATAACTTAAAATATCTTACAACTCTAATGACAACAACCAATTCTGAGGCCAGTTATAATTTCTACGCAAAAATTACTTTGGAAACTGATTCCAGTTGCCCAACAACATATACGACCACCTCATTTGCCAAAACTCTGTGAAAAAATACCAAAGTACAGCCGATTAAATGAGAAACGTCATTAAAAATTCATTGATTGGAATTCTTCAGCAGTACTGATAACTTGCTGTCTTAACCCTCTAGTGCATACGACCGTCTACAGACGGTCAGGATTTGCAAGCACATAATATGTTAATGAAAAATATTAGAAACAATACTGCAAGTGACATATTTTAGTCGCCTACTCTGCTTTGTTTTTTGCTTGCACGCTAATGTTGTACCTCTTCGTGTTTGAATTTTTTTTTAGTTGAAAGAAAAGTAAGTGGTTGAAAGTGCGAAAAAATTATTTGTCTCAGAAGGTGCTGCTTGTGTAATAATTTAAACAGTGTTAGTGTTGAAGTATTCGATTGAAAAATTTTTTGGTAAGTAGCCTGAAGTGTGATGAAGCGACATAAAGCGTAAAACAGTTTTTTTTTTATTGTTGCAATGCCGGTGAACACTTGGCTTTTCAACCTCTTGTAGACGGGCATATGCAGTGCGTTAAAAAAAAAACTGTGTTTCGTGTCAGTTATTTTGAATTGAATTATATAAAAGGTGTCTTATTTTCTTATCAGGATAATGTCGCGTTGGGAACGTAATCGCAAATATGACATGTCGAAGATGTCGGAAGAGGAGCGAAATGATTTTATAAACTTTTGCGAAGATAGCGACGAAGATATGGGAGACGATGATTTTGATAGTGATGATGACGTGGATGATCCAGATTTTGTGGTACTAAAAGAAAGGGACTATATTTTTCAAGCAGTATCCAGTGGCATCAGTGTATCAGACCTTGGCCTATCTCTTGCTACACCAGTTCCTCCTTCTCCTTCGGAAATTGGTAAAACATCAGAAGCTGTTGAACCTACTGCTGTTGAAGTAGATTCTGTCGAAACATCTACAGACGAGCAGAATAATATCGCAGATGAATGTATTACTTTACCATTTTCCCGTCGTTCGCGGAAACAAGCACAAACGGCTGCAGTTGAAGAATTTCTGGGAGAGCCAATGCAGTCATCCTTAGGTATTTTCAAAGGTGATGTTGCTCAACTTCGAAACAATATGGATGAGCTTCAAAAGTTGGTGTCGAAAAAAAAATCTTCAACTTCATGTTGGTGAATTGGCGTTCCAGAGCCCAGACTTGAAAGAGTTTGCTCATCTAAAAACTCCGTACGATTGCTATGCGTACTTTGTAGATGATGAGTTTTTGAAACTTATTACAAATGAATCCAATCTATATGCACGTCAGAAGAAAATAAATACAACATTTTCTTGCACAGAGCAAGAAATAAGAAAATACATCGGTATTCTGATTTTTATGTCCGTGTATCGTTTCCCAAATGTGCGTTCGTATTGGAGCAAGCATTTTTTGAACTTATACGAAATGCTATGCCCGTGAATCGGTTTGAAGAAGATTCAGATTCTTGCTCAGAAGGTCATGGATACTCTGAAGAATTTGTTGCCACCGCATTTGGCATTGATATTTCAACGGTTGTTTGGAAGGATAACAAAGGCGTTCGTTTGGCTTCAACATATGCAGGAGTGCAACCATTTAACTCAAATGCTTCGGAAGATTTTCCAACGACATCCCGCCGTTGGAATCGCAAAACTACGCAGTATGAAGATGTGAGCTGTCCAAACATTGTCAAAGAATATAATCGGCATATGGGCGGAGTAGATTTAATGGACAGTCTAATTGGCCGCTACAAAATTCGCATGAAGACAGATAAATGGCCATCTCGTCTATTTCACCATGTGCTCGATCTAGCGATGATAAATGCGTATGTCTTAAATCACCGCGTAAATACCGAAATATATCAACGCGTCGAACTTCCGAAGTTTCGGGAAGAAGTAGCAGAAACTCTCGTCTTAATATCCGAAAAGAAGAAGGCTGGTCGACCAACCAACAAGGCGAAACAAACTGAAGAAACACCACAGTCTTCTAAGTTACTGTACTTGCCACCACCTAATATTAGATATGACGGTCTTATCCATTGGCCAGCTTTTCGGGACAAAAGTAATAAACGACAATGTCGTAACAAGCCCTATAAATCTGATACTCAAGTATATTGTGAAAAATGCAACACACCACTGTGTTTGACAGTCAAAAAGTCGTGTTTCAAGGAATTTCATAATTTATAAAAATCAGTATTATATTATGCATACATATGTATGAATGCATCTTTAAATATATATTTCAGAATTTAATGTTTATATCGTTTGCTTTTCTTTCAATACAATTTTATGAATAAACATAATAAACCTAAACACTTTTTTTTTATCAAAACTCTGATTATTTTTTAGAGCTACCTGCATAAGACCGTCTAGAGACGGTGTGCCAATTTTTGAGGTTTATGGGCTATTCCGGGCTTTGAAACAAAAAATAAAAGTGGACTCTTGTTCTATGACCTAAATTTAGTTCAAAACGTAATTTTATTTCAAAAAATCTTTTCTATGCACTAGAGGGTTAAATGCTGATACTCTCAATTATGAGGGAATATCTTAAAACTCCGAAATTATGTTAAACAACAGTGTATGCACTGGTGCAACTGCAAATACAGCTGACAAATAAATGTAGCAAGACAAATACTCAAAAAAATGGCAAGTGGTGTATTTAACAAAAAGTACGTTACAGAAAAAATATTCGCTTCAAGTTAAAATTAATATTAAAATCCTTTTATTTCTTGCATAACCGATGTTGCAAGTGGTATTACAACAAAACAACAACAACAACAAAACAATATGAAAAAGGCGGAATATCAAAAGTAGCTGATAACAAAGCAAGTGATTGAATTTCAATGAAACAACAATAAAAGTTAGTAAAAAAAAGTTGTAAAAGAAACGTTTTTAGCACTACTGGCAAAAAGATGAACAACTCTGTAACATTGAAAATATAAACGAAAGTTGCAACTTGATTAAAAATTAAGCTGACAGAAAAAACAGGATATTGTCCGTAAACAGCAGGTCAAAACTTGAAATCTTATTTAAAATTAAAACTTGAGCCGAAACTTTAAAGCAACAGTAAAATAAATTGTCAAAAGCGAAACGAAACTTTAATCAAACTCCTGCTGGTTGGATTTGCTCCTACCTCAATAAATAAACACTTGAAGAGTGAAAATATTGAAACAAAAGAGCCACCAGAAATCAACAACAATAACCCAATAGGAATCGCCCTATAAAAAATTGATTTGCAATCTTATCTTTTTTATCTGCTGATGCAACTTTTGGAATATATAGAAATTTTTTTATGAGTTAGCGAAAAACAAATTGTATGAAAGTTAAAAGAAACGTTTATTGTAAATGATGTAAATTAGAAATTTTATTTATATGTTTATGTACATATATGCCACACTCGTTACAAGTTTTTGAAAATGTTAGTCTTTTTTTCAAGAAAAAGTCTACAAAATCAAAAAATTATTTTTTAACAGAAGTTACGGGTGTGTTATTGATAGCAGTCACAATAAATAAATCTGCTTTAGATTAAACGTTAAAAAATTAAAATTATCCAATAAGGGATAGGAAATAATACAAAAACCACGCCGCGAATAGATAAAACCCAAGTTTTATAATGTCATTAAAAAAATGCTTCAGTGCAGAATGGGGTCTATTCGATTCAGTCAAATGAAATTGAATTGCAGTTATTGTATTAATGCATTTTTTTAGTTTTCATTTATTCAAAGATAGTTTTCGTTCATCCGAAGCTCGTTTTGTTATAAGTTGTCACTTTTGATTTTGTTTCCGTTCGGGTCATAATAGGTATTTGACTGCAAAACAAAACGCAGTCATTCAACACTTTGTAAGTTTTTGCATTTCTTTCGTTCATTCGTAAATTTTATATTAAGCGCACTAGGCACAATTACAACAACGATAACAACAAAAGTAAAAATAGCAACAGACTGAATATTATTTTCACTTTCATTTCTGTTAACGATAGCAGAGAAGACTTGAAATTTAAAGGAGACTTATTTAAAAATAGTTTTTTTAATTCAATTTAAGTAGCAGCTAATGCACTCATTATTACAGTTTTTTTCTATCAAATGCAGAGATTATGGGTTTTATTTAGGACACAAACTAAGATTTAACTCGGTAACTAATATAGTTATACAAAAATATTTTAAGAAAAAAGTTTTGAAATATTTGTAGTTGTACAAATTTAATAAATTTTTTATGCAAACAACGTCTTAAAAAAGTCGCCTGAAGTTTAATATTCTCATTAGTTAGAACTTTAATTTTTTTGCTATTGTAATTCAGACAACTAAGCTTACGCTCTAAATTGAAGCCTTATTTTATTTCAAAAGAAATCTAAAGATCTTGTGCAGATATTTACTTGAAAGGAACTATCAAATTATATAATTACATTTGCCTATAAAATGGTGATTTGTAAAGTAAAAGATACTACTTTGAAGGCGCTGAAAACGAATATGCAAACGAACTTAATTATAGCTCATATTTTTAGGTAAGGTATAGGGTTTCAAGTGCCAAAAACGTTGATTTGGCTTACTTCGAGCATTTATTTTAGCGACGTCAGTCTTTTAATAATAATAAAAAAGTTATACTATGTCTGTTTTAAATGTTTGTGCACAAAGAAGGATATCCATCATAAAATAGGTTTTATAATACAAAAACGAAAAAATTAGAAAGTTTTAGTAGAAGCTCGTTAAATGACAAAAAGCAAAAATTCAAGCTTAAGGGTATGGTATCTAAAAAAAATCATATTCGTGATTCATATGGCATCGGATAGCATTACGCGTCTAATGAACTACTCCAAATGCCGGTATCTTAGTTCAAACATATAAGAAATATCTTATGTTCATCTTCAACTTAATGTCGCACTGGATAAATAAATGAATACATATAATTGAAAAATTTGCTTACCTCTCATAATCCGTGTTGCTGTTGGGGAATTGAAAAAGTTTGGTTGCTCCCTCGCAGCCCAAATAGCAGCTTCTCACTCTCGGCATCTTGATGATTTCTTGATTTAATAATCTGTGGAAAAAAGACATTAATAGTAATTTTATATAACTTAGTATAAGCCTGAAACAATAAAAATTCAAATCGGGCCATAATGTCCTAAATGCGAAAAATAGGACCTACGAAATAGTAGGGAAAGCATCCCCAGACCATTATATTTCCGCCACCATGTTTTACGGTCTTCTTTATGTAGCGCGGGTCAAAATCTTTGCTTTTGGAAGACGAACATTTCTCGCAGCATCACTGGAGAACAAATTAATTTTAGTTTCATCACTCTATAGTATATTTCTCCAATTTTTGGTTCCTTCTTCTCCAGACCATGAAGCATGATTTTAGCAAATGCTTTCCTCATCTGTACGTTTTTCTTACGAAGAAGTGGAATCTTACGCGCTACTCTGCCAGGAAGCTTTGCATCCACTTACCTTCGTGGAACAGTTGGGGAAGATACGATGTTGCCCATTTCAGCAGCTATTGTCCTCGAAGACTTAAATGGTTCCTTTTTGGCCATTATCTTTATGCAATGATCATCACTTGGTGTGGTTTTTTTTTTGCTTTTCCTCGTTTTTCTCCGATTTTTTTTTATGTTTCAAGGCATTAACCACAAAGTTCCGAGAGTGTCCAAGAATTTTAGCAATACCACCATATCCATTTCCTTCACTATGCAAGAGCAAGACGCTTTTCTTCTGAAGTGCAATGTACACCGCGAACCATTCTGAATTCAAAAGCCCTTAATAATTGTCTCAAAATCAAATTAATTTTACAAACCTTTACAGAAATATTCCAAAGCTACACTTTGAATTTATTTTTCACAAACAAATTTGGTCATATACACACTAAAAATATTATTAACATAAAGTGTACCTATTTTATTGTCCAAGCGAGACTTGTCATTATGTCAAATATTTCTTATTAATTAAACTTAAAAATAGAAACTGCACTACGAGTGGATTGCTTGCCACTAACGGAAAAACTTGCGTAACGGTAAACTTTGTAGATTCAAATATGTAAGCGATGATATGCATATTGATTGAAAACAATTTTTTAGTGCGTGTACCTTTTTCTTTGGCCAGCTGTGTATATTTAGAGACAAAAATTGGATTTTTTAAATATTCTGATGGAGAAGAGTGTGGGAAATGAGGAAATTGTTACGACCATTTATTTTTTTTCGAACTCAGCAAAGAGCTTTACACAATAAGAACAAGTGGGTTTGGTTTAATTATTAACACCAAAAAAATCACGTAACACGCATTTTTTTCATATTTTTTTTGAACGGCCATTTTCATAATAGGCTTCGATATAATTATGTGATAGCTGTGTTTGTTTACTTTTGTAGTTAAATATTTGATTAAGTTCTTAGTTAAATAATTTGAGAGAGGAAGAGGACAATTGCGCTCACAGACAACTTAAATATAAAGTAAACAAACAAAAACTGGTTACAAATTTGGTTATATGTATTATTATTATTTGGCAATTTTTTGTTTATATTTAACAATATAGTTACCAGTTGGTAAGTAATTTATTGAGCTATAAAATTAGTGTGTAAAAATTTCAAATCGGTAAATTTATAACAAGAGGAAAAGGTTTCAAATTAGTCCAAATAAATATTTCTTTGAAAATTTAAGTTATTTGATTGATAGTGAACATTTTTTGACACTTTCACAAAATTTAACTAAAGAAATTCTTTAGACAGCTTTTCATTCCTTTTTTAGAGCACCCTGCGCCAACTAGTCAAACTCCATCCAGATATGTCCAGTACTTTTATATGCCAAAAAGTGTTCCCGTACTAAGTTTGGTACAATTTACTTGAATAGTTTTCTGCACATAGGGTTTTAAGGTTTTTACTTTCCTAAGTTCGGTTATGTTGGCCTAACTAACTCAAATTAGTTGAACATCTTAAACTGTCCGCTTATAGTGGTGGTTCCGTGATTCTTTACTTTATTGAAATGTATTTCAATTATACAATTACTAAAAAAAAATTTATATCGATCAGGTAGTTTGTGAACCCATCCTTTATGGATAACCATAACCAGAAACAAAAATTCAAACTCACAATGCCTCATTTAATAATAAACGAGGCGATAATTTAAGGAAACTTTGCGGTTCAAATAATTGCCTATTCTTCGGAAACATCAGATCCCACACGAAATTTCACTTAAATCATGTACATTTGTACACTGGTGTTCATATAATTAAACCACATCTGGTAAATTTTGAAAGAGATCAAATTTTCTCTGTTATTTCAAGATCTTTTTTTTATGACGTTAAAGTACCGTTATCCCTGCGTGTAATACGCATCAGATAAATACAAAAAAGCTTTTGCGATTTACGCTGTGCAACTTCTTGTCATCGGGACTATTATTTATGTGTTCACATAATTAAGCCAATCAAGTGTTTATTTTGAAAACTTTTCAGTTTTCCAATTCATTCATTCTTATTGAACATAAAATATATGTATGTGTTAGGCTTGTAAAAAGTAAATTTACAGAAAGTGCATTAGAATGGACAAAAATAGGAGCTCCACATCAAGTGAACGTACGATTATCTGGGATTTGTTCCAAAAGCACAATTCCAAAGCAAAAGTAGCCCAATTTTGGGTTTTTCTCGAGGAAAAGTCAAAAACGCTATAGCACATTGCAAGAAATAAAACATTTTTAGTAATTTGCCCCGAAATAAACCACGAAAAACAACACTTTATGACGATAGACGACTAGTTCAATTGAACAAGGCTGATCCTTTTTTGACATAATCTGAGAAGAGAGAAGATGAAACGATTTTTTAATACAAATATATCCTCTGTAACTGTTCGAAGGCGCTTGATGCAAAAAAAATTTAAATGGACGCATTGCTAGACGTAAGCCAATTGTCTAAAAAAAAAATATTGAACAACGTCTTTGATTGTTGCGTTGTGAACAGTAAGTAATATAAAAATTTTAAAAAGGGATACAATATTAATATTACAAAATATCTTTTATGTTTTAGAGGCTGGAATCGGAAGAACCAAACAAACCCGTATTACAGAAAGGGATCTCGAAAAACTTCTCCCAGACTTAAAGGATTTGGGGACTAAAATTAAATTTCGGGCTAGGCCACAAACTATAGGAAGGAGTTTGATGTTCCTTTGAAGATCCCACTGAGGTCTTTGCTTGACATTAAAGCAATTTTAAATACGAGTATACGAGGAAAACTAGCTTTAAAAATTTTCCTGAGCACTAAGCATTAGACAGGAACTGTCAAACTGATATTGCCCACTGCATCATTTACCATTGTTTGCTAGAAAATGAAAGAATCGAAACAGCTGACTTTAAAAACATTGCCAAAGCGATAGAGAAGGAGAGGACGCTGTAAGTATGCTCTTTTTTTTATACCCTACACCGAGGGTATATTCACTTTTTCCTTCCGCTTGTAACACATATAGGGAGGCGTGGTTGGTATGGAAAAGTATATATATTCTTGATCAGCGTCGCCACCTCAGTTGATTTAGCGATTTCCGTCTGTCTGTTGAAATTTTTTTTTTTTATTTTGGAGCACACTCTTCAATTAAGTTTTTCTTGAAGTTAAGACTATCTTTAATTAATGTTCAAGGAGGAACAATTAGAATTCAAAGGTAGACATAGTTAAAATTGCATTTAAGTTAAAAAAAACATGAAAAGTTACATACATATGTATGTATAAAGTTAAATAAAAAAAAAATAGCTATCTGAATTTTAATTGAACAACCTTGAATATTAATTCAGACAGCCTTAGCTTCAAGAAAAACTATGGCTTAAAGATGCGGATTTGCACATATGTATGTATCTCAAAAGTGGCTCTAACAATTTTCATAAACATTTTAGAGATGATGCCACTGAAAGCAGTCATCAACACAAGCTCAGCCACTTTACTGAAAAAACTCGATGAAGGCCGTGGCAAAGCCCACAATATTTATAAGAACTATTATATTTAGAGAACTAACGTAATCGTTATGAAATTTATTAAGGCAGATATTCTTGCTAGAAGGTATGTTTTTGCAAAATTGTGGCGCAATGGAGCATGTGGGCGTGGCACCTCCCATACAAGCAAAAAACGTTTACTGTTATAGATAGTGTGCTATGAGAGTAATCTTCATAAAATTTGGCTTAGAGGTGTCGGCTGCTATGGGCTTTGAAATTTAATGAGAACTGACGAGATTGCAGTAGTGGGCGTGGCACCTCCTATATTACCATTAAGTTCCAATCGCTATATTAATTGAACTATTGCAACAATTGGTATGTAATTTAGTTCAGGTGGTTTACTTGCTATAAAGTTTACCTGAATCAAAAGTGGGCGAAATAGCACGAGTGGGCGTGGCACTCCCCATACAAGTAAAATACCTTGGCATATCTTACGAAATATGTGATCAATCATACTAAAATTTGGTGAAAGATTGTTGCTTATAAAAAGCTATTTCTGGATAACAATCAGACCATGTTACACCAGTGGGTATGTTACTGCCCTTAATTCTAAGACAAATTACGGCATATATCGCACACTATACAACCTATTGGGCTAAGAATTGGTATATGGATGTCAATGGCGAATATAATTTAGTAACCCAAAAGTAGGCGGGATTGGAGAAGTGGCCGTGGCACATTTAAATTTCTTAGTTTTTATTCGATTTTTTTCCATATTCTTCAACCTTTTAACTTTTTCTAACATATCCCATATGTATTCGTTTGACTTTTTCAACCTCTTTAATTTTTCTTCATTATTTTCTTTATTTTTAAGACTTTTTCAGCGATTATGAATTGTTGCAACATTTCTTAACCTTTTTCAGCTTTTTTGAGCATTTTCGTATTATTTCGACACTTTAAAGCTTATTTTAACATTTTTCATATATTTTCGACTTTTTAAATTTCTTTCAACTTTCTTCAAAGGTTTCCATATTTTTTCGACTTTTTCAGTTTTTTACAACTGTTTCAACATTTTTCAACTTTTTTCAAGCTTTTTTCCATTTCAAATTTGTTTCGACTTATTCAACCTCTTCAACGTCTTTTAACATTTATTTAAAAGCGACTTTCAGTGCAGTGTAGGGTATGTGAGCAAAACAACGAAAAACAGAAAATTTACTAAAACGCAAAAATAAAACTGTTTTTCGTTGTTTTGGTTTTTCGATTTTCATATGAATTGTACGAGGAAACAAAGTGGATGCGCCGTTCGCAGGTTTGATCTAGGAAGCTGAAGTTTTGGGAGAACTTTCTTCAAAACCGATTTTATTTTATGGGCATATAGGACAGCAAATTTTTTTTAAATAAAAAATAAAAATACCTTCTTCAGGTGTATTTTTTCCGCATTTTTAGTCACACGAAAAATGTGGGCGTGGTTTTACAATAGTGGGTGGCGACCCCCTTTCAACTTAAAAAACCAAAACGCTATATCTTGGCACCTAAGGCAGACTTTTTATACGTTTTAATAAGTCGGTTTTTTCGTTAAATTTCAACGAAATTGGACATAAACTTTGTCCGCCCCGTTTACAGGTTTGAGCTACGTAGCTAAAATGTTGGGACAATTATTTTTAATTCCTCAAGCTATAATATAGGAAAAAATAAATAAAATCCCTCTCCAAAAGTTTGAAAAAAAAAACACCCTAATACTTTGTTAACCTCTGGAAGCATGTATCATTATATCGGGCATTTCACGCGAAGCGGACAGGGGAAATGGGGTCATGTTTCCAATATCAGATTTATGTATTTGAATATGATTTACTTGTACATGACCTCGACACAGAAACAAAATATTTTAGAATTGCAACACTGGTTTACAAAATATGGGTCTTTGAAAATTTAAGAAATCGTAAGGTATGTGCTACTTCAAATGCCATTATTCAGCTTAAAAGAGTCTGGCAAAATGAATTAACTTCTGGATTTTATACTTCATTTATTGGCCTTTTTAACCTCATAATTGGATTTTAGAAATAAAAAAAAATACATTGAAACTATTTATGAAAAATATTTATTGTTTTTTTCAATGTTCGCCTAGCAAAAATTTTTTTTAGTGTTTTTAAAAAAAGCTGATATTATGCTTATACTTCGCGCCAAGTTTGATAGTGGTCGGCTCAGCCGTTTTGTAGCTATATGCACTGCAATGCCGAAACACAGAAAAACGCAAAAAAAAATCAGTTTTTCGTTGGTTTGCTCTTTTTGTTTTTCATTCAATTTTCAAAGTTGAAAAAGAATAGTTCTAATTTTTAATAAATGGGAAAATCATTTAATTAAATTATCAATTTATTTCTGGACACCAAACTGACGATCCTGCCAGGAGTATCGGCAACCAATAATGCAACAACTTCTCCTACGTTAGTCAGTCAACAACAGTCAAATCACCAACAGTAAAATCACCAACAGCAAAATCACCAACAGTAAAATCACCAACAGTAAAATCACCAATGGCAATGGCAATGGCAATACTGACTCATTACAGGATTTGACTTTGGTCCATTTAGCCCCGGTGGTGGTCCATTTAGCCCCGGTGGTGGTCCACCCTCGCCCTACCATCAGCAACAACATTCACCAACATCTGCAACAACAACACCTATAACGGTAACGGCCGCACAAACATCGCCGCATTTATCATTTACAAATCTCACTGTTCATTCACCAACTGGAACGGCACAACATCCTACACATCATCTACCCACAATGGGTGCGGCAAATTTGACTGGCAATTGAACAGATTATCGTCAAGCGTTAAATCCACCCAGTCCAGGCTTATAACCCAACTAACTCACTTCAGTTTCGGGAAATGACATGCACACCAGCGCACCTAGCAGCCCAATTCGCATACCTCAGGGGTCGACAACCTGCGGCTCGCGAGTCACATTCGGCTCTTTGGATGTGAAGCTGCGGCTCTTTAGTTCCATACACAAATATTATTGATTTATTTCAAAAACCGGCACAACAAAGTTTAAAACCTTAATAACAGTACCGGTAGCTTAGAAGTATAAATATTATTTTAAATAGAGAGCTAAAATATTTTTACAATGATAACTAACTTTAAGCAAACAGCAAAGTATATAATATAAACAACTTAAGGTGTTATCTTCGGCCAGGCCGAAACTCACATACCGTGTACTGAAAGTACACGGTGGGCTTTAACCAACTTTAAATGACAAGTTGAGTTACAACAAAAACTTGAATGTGGAATTATTTGGGATGCTTTTCAAAGTAGAAATACATCACAAGGAAAAAAATTCTCAGAGCTTTTTTTTTTTAATTCCATATTTACTGTTTTTTAGCAATATTATCTAGTATAATATTTGTATAACGTACGTATGAAATTTAAAAAACATCCGATTGTACTCAAATTTTGACACGTTAAAGAACCTAAAAAGACAGTCTCACAGTCCGAATTTCAGTTTCCTAGATATTCGGGGTCTTGAGTACTGTTAGGTCAAATTTCGAAAAAAAAGCAATTTTTGCGAAAATAGCCAAATTCAATGTTTGATATCTCTGGGCCTGGTCAACCATTTTCACTATATGGTATCTCATTTAAAAGCGAATAAATAGATAAATATAATAAGATCGGTCTTTAGTATTATGAATAAAACTACGATTAAGTACACCGTTTCCCAAGCAGTCATATTTTACTAAGACGTATTTAACTTAATCGGGTCGCAAAAAAAGGTCTTAAGGTCTAGAGGCTTAAAATTATTTTTTAAGTATAAAAGAAGACATAACAAAAAAAATTGATATCCACAACTTTAAATGTAAATTTTTAAACCGGACTAAGCACGACTACTTTCAGGTCTAAATATGGTTCTATTTCTAGACCTCAACCACCTAGGAAGCTGAAATTTAGACTGTAGTGCTATCTATTAAAGTATTTTGACGCGTCAAAATTTGAAGAAAATCGAATAACTTTTAAATTTCATACGTATATTATGCATATGTAATATCATTAAAAAACAGTAAATATGGAATTAAAAAAAAAAATCTAAGGATTTCTTATATTTTTCATATGTCGACTCTAAATTAAATTCCAAATAATCCCCAATTAAAGTTTTTGTTGTAACTCACACTTTTATTAAAAGTTGGTTAAAGCCCACCGTGAGTACCTTTTAACTAAATGTTATTAAGAGGTTGAATAAGGCGAAAAAAATGTGAAATGTAAAAAAATTTGACAGAGGTTTGAAATAAGTTGCAAAAGTCGAAAAAATATGCAAAATTTTGAAAAAAGTTGAAAGAGGTTGAAAAACTCTAAAAAAATTGAGAGAGGTTGAAAATTGTTGAAACAATTCAAAATTGATGAAAAAGTCCAAAAACCAAAGGAACTGAAGAAGAAAGTTGAAAGAGGATGTAAAAGTCGAACAAATACATATAGAATATATTGGAAAAAGTAAAAAGGTTGAAAAGTCGAAAGAACATGGAAAATGTTGAAAAAATCGAGTGAAAATGAAAAATTTGATATATGCCACGCCCACTTCACCAATTCCGCCTTCTTTTGGCTCAATAAATTATATTCGTGATCGACATCCACATACCAAATTTTGGCACAATAGCTTGTATAGATTGCGATATATGCCGTAGTTACTCTTAAAATTAACGGCGGAGACACACCCTCTGGTTGAATCCAATCTGATTTTGATCCAGAAATAGCTTTCCATAAACTTACCTCTTACACTAAATTTTAGTATGATTGCTCACATATTTCGATAAATATGCCACTTAGCGTATTTTATTTGTATGGGAGGTGCCACGCCCACTGGTGCTATTTCAGCCACTTTTGATTCAGATATACTCTATAGAAACTGAACCACTTACATTAAATTTCATACCAATCGCTGCAATTGTTCACTTAAAACAGCCTTTAAAAATTTATGATAATATGGGAGGTACCACGCCCACTGATGCAATCCGTCTGAATTCATTTAATTTTAAAGCTTATAATAATATATATATGTATATATTATATATAATAAGCATATACACCATATTTTATGAAAATTACTCTTATAGCACACTATCTATAACAATTAACGTTTTTTGCTTATATGGAAGGTGCCACCAGACCTTAGAGCAAGTATATCTACCTCATTAAATTATATAACGACTACGTTGTTAGTTCTCTTAATATAACGTTTATAAGTATTGTGGGCTGTGCCACGCCCTTCAACGAGTTTCTTCAGTAAAGTGGCATAGCTTATATTGATGACTGCTTGCAGCGTCATCATCTCCAAAACTTTTATTAAAATCGTTTGTTCCAGTTTTGAGATATACGGAATAGAAATTTTTAAATGTTGAGAAGTGCCACGCCCACAAAAATATTGTTAAATAAAACATTCAATTTGGCTTTACTTGAACTATCACAATCAGCAAATATTTCACAACCAAATAGCATTGATGGGACGAGATATGTTTTAGCAAGCAGCATACGAGGATTAGGAACCATTTCTATCTCTCAGCCACTTGTACTCGCTTTTCAGCGCACCCTTCCCCCGTGACACGCGTCGTCACTGTTGTCAGTCCGTCGGAAGCTCTCGAACGACGCCATCGTCGGATGTTTCTATGTAAATGTTCACTCGTTGAAATCTTTTTTCAAGTGACAAAATGTACTAGAGAATTTGACGAGCGTACACACCATCAAATTGTTTGTCAGTAATAATGAATAAATAGATTAGTTTTTTTTATCAAAAAACTTTATTTATGAAACTATACTACATTTTTATTGTTGGCAAGAACATTTTTGTGGCTCTTTCAAAACTTTGAAATTTTGTAAATTGTAATTTTTTACTCTTCCGACTCACAAGGTTACCGACCCCTAGCCTACCTCAACAACAAACGCCGCACAGTGGCGCCTTTTGCGATTTCGCGTTGCTAAAATCATAACTTTTGAACGGGTAAAGATATTTGAGTAAAGTTTTTTGATTTTGGTTGGTAATTTCTGTAGATATGACATATATAAGATTCAGGTTTGAGGCTTAGCTATAAATACTTTTAAAAAGAGGTGAAAGTCCAAATTTCGAAATTTTTAGTGACATGAATTCATAAAAAATTTTTTTTTTTATAAATTTTAGTGCGCTTTATTCAATTAATGAACTTTTAATAATTAAAAAATGTTTTAAATACTTTTTTAAAAAAATGTTTTTTTTAATTTTTACTTATTCATTCATATGCATTTATTTTTTTTTCTCTTAACATAATTTATAAACATCTTTCTCAAAGGCTAGAAAAGTTTTAAAAAAAGGGTTACAGTAATAAATTAGGTAATTTCTTTAAAAAATCAACAACAATCTTCAATTCTATAAAAAATATCATCATTATTTTGGATATCTAAGAAACTTAAAACAGTACTACAGAATTTATCAGTCAGTTCTTTTCGTGACGTAACGTGCCTAAGTGATGAAATCAAATGATCTGAAGATGCTGAAAGCATATTGAACAAGTCCTCATTCTGTCGAATACGTGAAATTTTACATGTATTGCTATGTCTGTACTTCTTATAATCTTTGTTTTTAGACTCTTGGGCTTCTTCTGATAATTCTCCTATTGGTAAGGCTTGATAATTGATAATTTGTCCACTCTGAGCTAAGATCTTATGGACAGAGGGTGTCAGTAATTTTTGGCTGTATTTATGTTCTAATATGTCTGCAGTTTCCTTGGTATACTTTTCAAATTTTTCTACTTTAACGGGTTCTCTACATGATAAAAAGTTTAAAATAACTTGAAATCTTTTTATCACGTCCTCGACTCCCGTTATTTGAAGTTGTTTCTGGTTTCTCAAAAAATCGCCTTGCTGTATTTCCGTCATTTGTGTTACCAAATCCTTGCTTAGGAGTATCTACTATAATACCCAGTTTTTCTCGAAATTGATCTTGTATTATTTTTTTTCTTAACTTTTGGTTGTTTGGATTATCATAATTTCCTATGCTGTAGGCTAGTTTCAGAATAAATTCCATGAATCTTATCCTTGCATGTAATTGCGAAATGCCGTACTCATAATTGTGTTCATCGTTGGAGTCATCATTACTTCGGAAATCTTTTTGTGAACGCTTACATATAGCACAAGATCTAGTAGATTTGGTGCCAGTTATCTCATTAAGTACTTTGCCGTCAATCATTGTTAAAAATAATTCGTGTCTAATTATAATTTTTTTGTCATCATTTCCTTCAAATATGGTGGGTTGAAGTTCATTTATTTGTTGTTTTATATTGCTGATGGTGCTTCTTAATTGATCTGAAGATTCTTTTGTGTACTTAAACATTATAAGTCGACAATAAAGAACTGATGATGGTCGAGGATTTTTCCAATGTTCAGCATTTTCACTCCTTATTTGAAGTGGAGCTATTGAAGCCATAAACATGTTGGCATCTGAAATATTTTGTCCATCTTCAGTAAAAATTTTTTGTTGATATGCACTTTGTCCAGATGATCCATCACAGCCTCACTTTGTTCACAAAGAAATATTATCTGGGAACGATTGTATTTCATGGTTGCTTTTACTGCTCAAAATTCGCTTAGCGGTATGATCTAGTAAATCTTGAAGTCTAACTTCAGCTGATGTTTCTGTTTCCGTACAGTTACCAGGAACCGCTTCCTTTTTGGTTTCTGACACAACTTTGTAGCTGGGAAAAACATCTACGTTGTGGCTTCTTAATGAATTTCTCAAGTTGTTATATTTTTCCTTTGAAAGCCCCAAACCTAGGAAAAGCGCTAAAACACTGGAACCGTCATATTTGATGGGATCACATTGTGGAGTAGGAATACTTTTTTTGATTCGATGGACTCTTGTTGGGCTTGCCAATAAAACTCTTTTCGTTATTTCTGCCTTTTTCATTTCATGATCTTTGTTGTACTTCATGCTGAGCGCATCTGCTTAGTTCTCTTTTGAAATGTTTCCAGTTGCGACAGCTATTTTTCTCTTTTTCGTAAATTCCCCACAGTTTTCAATTTGTTTTGCTGGTCTTCCTCTGGAGGCCTGTGATGTGCTAGGAATATCATCAAGTGATAGCTCAAAGTCCTTTTTCAGAAAGTCTGCATACTTTATATAAAAATACGCTTTGGTTGTCTTACATGACACCCAATATCTCTTTGTGTTGCAGTAAAAGTTTTTTAACTTTTGCGTATGCTCATCCTTAATATGTTTCGGGTATTTGTTTTTTTACCGCAACCACAAATGAATCTCTATTTTCGCTGTTTGCAAATATTTCAAACAAATTTTCATAAGATATACTCATTTTCCTTGGAAACTTGCGTAGCTCACATTTTAAATAGTCAGAAAAGACTGTGTTATTGAGGCTTAAAATTTGACTTTTATACAAATACAGGTACAAAATATTGTGCCACAAACATAATTCAGCGAAAAAATTGAACTACCTAATAAGCTAAATTCCTTGTTATCTACCGTTATAAAACAGGTGTCTATAAAGTTGGCCTGCACTAGAGTTCAATGTTATCAGAAGTGCATCTACCTGTATTCTATACAAAAAATACAGCTTTATTATATTTGACATTAGGAGTACTAGATATTTCTAAATTGCATTAAAAACTTAGATATAAATATCTGAGGCAAGTATTGCTATTTCGCAATACAAAAGCGAATTTTCTTAAAAAGAGTGAAATGATTTGGAAAAAGTGAAAAATCAAGCGTTTTGGAGGTGGGGCAAAGCCCATATTATATGGACAGAAGTTTTCTAGGTACTCTTTACATATGCATCTATTTGCGTCAAATAGTTTTGGAAATAGGAAGAATAAATTAAGAAAGGGGCGTGGTAACGTCCATATTTACAATTTTTAATTTACTTTGAGTGATGTCTTTATTCGCTAAAAACATTCTATCAAATTCAGATAAACAATTTCTAAGTCAATATATCATAGACTGAAAATCGTCATCACACAACAAGTTCAGTTTTATGCATATCATGTCACATAAGTAGCTATAACTTCTAAATGGGCAAATATCTGCAGGTAAGACCCATTTGACATATCTGCCAACTATAATTTCTCATTCACCAATCCTTGATTAACATTGATTTGTGGATTATAGGCCAAGGTAAATTTGAAAAACTATGCTAAAAACGACCTTTTTTGAAAAATTCATGAAAATTACTAACTAAAATTTTTTTCTACATCTTGTGAAAATTATTTATTTTAAAATACCATAAATTCAGAGAGCGTACTTCAAATTCCCATGTTTTTTCAAACTTTTGAAATTTTCCATTTTTAATATTGCGAAAAATGTAAAAAAATTCTATTTTAATGAACGATAAAAAGTTATCCAACTTTGAGCACCCATAAAAACCAAAATACTTGTCATAAATCAAAAAAGTTTTCGGTTTTAGAACCTTTGGTCAATTATCTTTTAAATAAAAAAAAAAGTTTCGAAATCAGAAATCGAAAATTTGATTTTAGCAATCACTTTTTGAAAAAGGAGCCACTGCGCGCCGCCGCACGCCAGCACTACCCAGTTGGCCAAAAGGTCGTCGAAGACATTTTAATTAACGACCATATGATCAATAATGTCAACATTCAAAACTTAAGTGACATGATGGACGACAAAGTCTTGTACGATTTATACATTGAATTCAAAAATACTTTCAAATTCAAAAAATTCAAATTTGGAAAAAAATTGAAATAAAATCAGTAAGCGATGTTTAAAAAAAAAATAAAAATTTATTTTGAAAAGACTAAAGATACAATGAAATCAATAGTTTCCTTATAACAAGAGAAGCAACTTCAAAAGAAGGACGGTCGTACGAGGATTACGTTGACGAGATGCGCGTAATCTTTCGAAAAATCAAAAACCGCTGCAACAAGCAACAATCTCGGAAGAGCGAGTAATATATATGTATACATGTACTAACATTTTTCTTATATTGATTTACACTATTTTGTAATGTACTCTAGAAACCTATGTATTAGTTGGAAATCAATAAGATGTTTTATAAACTAACAGATAAAAAATATTCGTGGGAATTCGAAGATAAAATTTTTCTTTTTATTTGTACAGATTCCAATTGTCAGCTTGAAGATGACTCTGACTCCGTGTCCTATTCGAATATAGAAATGAAAGAGCATGTAATGGCAGACGATGGAGATATTTCACCTAACGAGAACGCGAGCAATATTCCTGGCAAAGAAATCTTGTCAATAAATGATCTCGCTGATCTTACAATATGGATTATCATTGATGGACTTCGTGACCATATAACTCGGTACGGATTCGATCAGAACATCAATGCTGATTTTTCTGAGTCCGAAAGGATGTATAATGACTTTACGCGCTACTTTTCGGCTTCTTTTTTTCATCGAACACTCTTGAACGGCGAAAAAACTCTACGACCGTGGCTTGCCTACTCCGTGAGCAAAGGCACAATTTTTTACGTTCCATGCCTATTTTGCTCAAGCAGTAGCAGCAAAAACACCAACAATAACAGCAGCAAAAACAAAACTAACAGGAGCTGCAGCTATTTTTGTTATATCGTCTGATGATGATGATGATGGTAAGTTAAATTTTTTATAAAATGTTCACTTAATTATAATAACTATTTTTCCACCAGTGCAACAACAACAGCAGCTACAACAACCACAGCAACAACCACACCAACAACAGCAGCAGAAGCAAAATAAGTCTGGTGCAATTGAGTATTCTCCTCTAATAAGAACAGAGGCAAGGATAGATTCAATTGCACCAGCACCGCTATATTTGGCTGTTGTTGCTGGAGCAAGTAAGTGTTTTTATAGATTATTTTGTATATTCTTGTTTTAATAAAATTTCCATTTCTAACAGCACTTCAAATTACGCCTCCACCGCAATCACCAAAACAACAAGAACAACAACAGCTGCAAAAATAACAGTAGCAGCACGAACAGCAGCAGCAACAACAACAAAAGCTGCAACAACAACAAGAGCAGCAGTAGCAACAACAACAAGTGCAGCAGCTACAGCAACACGAACAGCAGCTGCAAAAACAACAGCAGCACCAACAACAGCTGCAAAAACAACAGCAGCAGAACGAACAGCAGCTGCAACAACAAAAAAAAACAACAGCAGCAAAAACAAGTAAGTGTTTTTATGAACCTCAACGGATCTTACAATTCTACAGTTTCTATCCTTACTTAGACTCATTTTTATAATGAAAATTCTTTATTTTATATTATGAATTATCTGAGTCCAAAATTATGTTTTTTATTTTACATTTTGCTTACATCGCTTAGCTTTTTTTTACATTAATGGAACACACGATGGATATAGCTCAAAAATATAAACAAAGTTTGGGACTGTTATATTGAAAAAGTTTTTCTCCCAACACTTTAGCACTTGTACACACTACAACAGTCTTCTATTCTGCTAAATCAATTTTAATATTGTGGAAAATCCTATTACGAACACGAGCAGTTGTGTCCAAATTCGATTGTACCATTCGATGGGGATTTTGAATAAAATGTAGGAGTCAGGGTTGATTTCTTACCAATTTCGTTCTGGATTGTTCCAATTTTATCAAAGCCGAAATTTTGAATAAAAAAAATTTGTTTAAAAAATTTTTATTTTTAATTTTGAAACTATAAATTTTCTGCATAGAAAATCACATACATAATACAAATGTTAAACAAAATTAAATTATAAATTAAGTCACAAAGTGAGTTATAAAAACAATTGTATTTTGTATTTAGAATTTTCAAATGAAATTAATAAAAGTTTTAAAGATAAACATAGTTTTCAAACTGTAAGAATTGTAAATATACTAATGGAGATAATTTACAAGTTAGGATATTTCAATGCCCAGTTGAAAAAATTACAAACTAAAAGTTAAAAATAGCAGTAAATTGATCCGAAAACTTATTTTTTCCACTTTGTAAAAAGTTCATGAAGGCTATAACAAGCCATGGCCAGCTGATTATCTGAAATTAAAAAATTTATTTTAAAAATTTTTAAAGGTATTATGTATTTCTTATGATTTTACCAGTTTGTATATCTGGCATTGCCTCCTCACACGCTTTCAATTTGCCTCTTTCTTCGTTTGACCTTTTCCAGTGTAAGTTTTGTCATTTATGGTAACAAAAAATATGAACGACCCATCGTCTTTGTGACATTCGGTTTCCATGTCAATACCTAGCTCATGTATTGTCACAAGAGCGTTTTTTGGCTTAATCGCCTGGTTCAAACATTTTTGCTGGCGGTGACGCCTTGCTTTGGTTCTATCTAGAATAAAATAAGTTATATGATATAAATTTAATCTATAACTTTGGAAATTATAACGATTCTTCAAAAATGTTGACCAATTTTTTTTTATAAACTGTTATTTTTTCCAAAAGTTAAGAAAGCTTAATTTATCTACTAATATTAAACGAGCTAAAATTGTATGTTTATATATTTATATGTTTATATACATATCATTTTTATTCATTTATCATTTTTTTTTCGGCATTTCAACCATTTTCAATTTTTTTTTAATACAGATATTCGTCTTATTAAACTTATTTTCATTCAACTTTTCTAAATATTTTCCATTCGAACAGCAGAGGCAAAATCTTTGAAGATATAATTCTTACGAAAAATCTAATTGTTTTAAATGATGGTTAACCGACTCATTTCACAACTCATTGCTCATTTACTCATGTGGATTTGATTCTCTGTTCAGACACAATTGCCCTAAGGCTAACAAGTTCTACCTCCCCAAATCTTTACGGCAGCGACCATTTTCCAATTTTCACAAATTTAACTACTCCACTATCTAATAAGATTCGTCTTAAGCCTAAATTTTGAACCAACAAAACAGACTGGCCCAGATTTCATATTTTTGCTGCAAAGATGGCATCTAGTTTTGCAGCTTCAACTAATATAAATAAGGAATCTGCATCTATTATAAAATGCATAAGATCTGCTGCACACTATACAATCCCTCAAACAACATTTAAAAAACGCAAACTAGTTGTCCCATACTGGTCAGTAGAGCTCGCTAATCTAAGAAGAGAAAAACAATCTCGTTGGACTGAGTTTAAAGCAAATATGACAATGCACAATCTTATTCATTACAAAAAATCTAACGCGCTTTTTAAAAAGAAAATTAAAGAAGCCAAATGAGGAAGTCTCGAGTCCCTCACTGCCACAATAACGCCTCGATCCTCTAAAAGAATTTGATCAAACATCATAATGCTTTTTGGAACCTATTTACGATAGGTCAACGTTTTCTCATGATTCCAATTTTCATCGATCTTTCATTATGCTTAAGAACGATAACTTAGCCTCCTCTTACAACAACAATCAGCTTTCTGCTGATGCAAAACTAATCGAAAGTAAAATAACTTGTTTAGAGTTCGACTCTGTCATATCCTTTCCAATGCTAAAAAATTTACCCAAAAATAGACTTGTCAAACTTTATAATAATATATTCGATCAAGGTATATACTAGGGTGGTTCAGAAAAACCATTTTTTAGCTTTCAGCCGCCTTCTCGAAACCGTAGGTTCCTCATGGTTAGAAATGGGCCTCCTATTCTTTTCAGAAAAAAAAAAAATTTTGAGAGGTCGCGCAACTCGATTTTATATCAAAACAAAAGGTCTCATGACATTTTAATTTTTAAGAAATACTTATTGGTATTTTAATAAAACTTTTATTGGCTGAAAGTATTAGCCAATATCTGGCGCGCAATTTCATATTTTTTTAGATGCAAAAAAAATCAAAATGGCGACTGCACATATCTAAAACATGGGAAATACATAGAAACCATATTATATAAGTACTAATATGTACGCTTAAACATTTTTTTTCAAGTTCACCAAAATTCTAGGACACTCTACATTACAGGGAAGAACTGTGATATAACAGTGTATTTGAAAAATTCAAAACAAGTCTGTGAAAATCAAAGAAAAACATTTTTTTTTTATTCTTAAAGAAAAGTACTTTTAATTTTTCTTATTTACCTACTTTGGATAGAGTAGGCTATTTCTGATACACTTTGCCATATTTTGATTTTCGTTGATCTAAATTCTCAAACAAACATATTATATATTTTACAGTCATGAGTATGTGGCGACGTATCTTTAATAACCTGTCGTTGTGAAAATGATATTTAAAAAAATTTTGTGTGAGGGCCACCCTAAATAAAAGTTTTGTGGCCTAAGCTATGCTTCTTAACATTAGAGATACGTACTTGGCTTTAGACCTGGTAAGTCCACCATAGACCAGATTTTTACACTACGCCAAATCCTGGAGAAAACCCATGAATATCAAATCGACACTCACCATCTCTTCGTCGATTATAAAGCTGCGTTCGATAGCCCAGTGCGGGATTGCCTATACGCAACAATGTCTGAGTTCGGTATACCTGCAAAGTTGATAAGGCTCTGCAGTATGACGTTGAGCAATACGTTTAGCTCCGTCAAGGTAGGGAATGACCTCTCCGGAACTTTTAATACCGAGCGAGGTTTCAGACAAGGCGACCCGCTCTCGTGCGATCTCTTCAATTTCATTATGGAGGGGATCGTACGAAAAGCCGGTGTGCATCATAATGGCACCATTTTCTTCAAAGGTGTTCAGCTCCTTGCGTACGCTGATGATATTGATATTATCGGTCGGAGTAAGAGAGATGTTACTGCTGCTTTCACTGCTATTGAAAAGGAATCAGCCAAAGTGGGTTTGACGGTACACGAGGGCAAGACGAAATACATGATGTCTACTAACAACAACAAGAGAGCACGGGATCTAGACTCTCATGTTACAGCGGGCAACTGTAAATTAGAAGTTGTCAAGGAATTCATTTACCTTGGCACTGCCGTAACCAGCAACAATGATGTCAGTCTGGAGGTTAAGCGGAGAATAACAATTGCTAATAGGTGCTACTACGGTCTCAGTAAGCAATTACGTTGCAGAGCTCTCTCTCGATGGACAAAGCTAACACTCTACAAGACGCTCATTCTACCTGTGCTTCTTTATGGCGCTGAGGCATGGGTGGTTTCGACAACAGACCCAGCCGCTCTTGGGGTGTTCGAGAGGAAAGTTCTCCGCAAAATCTTTGGTCCTGTTCGAGTTGGCAACGACTATCGCATTCGAATGAACCACGAGCTGTATGAGCTCTACGCCGACATTGACATAGTTAAGCGTATAACAATACAGCGACTACGCTGGCTGGGTCATGTCCATCGTATGGATAAAGAAGCTCCAGCGAAAAAGGTATTCGAAGGGAAGGTCCCCGGTCAACGACGAAGAGGGAGACCATGCCTCCGGTGGATAGACCAAGCTGAGGAAGCCCTAACCGCGCTTGGCATTAACGATTGGAGAAGGCGCGCGCAAAACAGAGGCGCCTGGCGAGAGCTAATGAGGTCGGCCGTAACCTGACAACGGGTTGTTATGGCCATCTAAGTAAGTACACTTTGCCTCGACTGCCATATCGCGAAAAATCACGTTTCAGTCTTAAGTCTAGACTTCGAGAAAGCATTTGACAGAGTTGGTGCACACATAGTTTTACGACAATTAGCTAACTGGAAAGTGGGAAATAAAATTTACAACTTCGTAAAATCCTTTTTAACTAACCCCACACTTAATGTTAAAATTAGCAACGTATACTCCCATACTTACAAGCTTTTGAATGGCATTCCACAGGGTTCGCCCTTGCCGGTAGTTCTTTGTATTGACGCATTTAATGAAATCAGCAATATTGTGTTAAAATTTAAATCTCTCTCACATATAATATATGCTGATGATGTACTGATTTTCACCATATCTAAAGATTTGAATACTGTTAAAAAGATTTTTTCAGATGTACTTGCAGCTGTTTCTAAATGGTCTGAAAGTTCGGGACCTAACATTTCATTAAGTAAATGCAAGACCTTAAACATTTGTAAGAAAATAAATTGTGACTTCACAACTTTAAGTTACAGTAATACAAACATTTTACATACAACCAGTCTCAAATTCCTTGGCGTTACATTTGACTCTAAATAAACTTATTTATTTATTCAACTTTATTTACTGGACTCATAGGCCCTCATAAATTGAGAAATTATACATGAAATAACTTAAAATAATCCCGCACCAACGGCTGATCTCAACTGGCTGGTAGATGCCTGAAAGCAGCAGTGATTTAAAATCAGCGCTAACGGCTGACCTCATCTGGTCGGGTAGATGCCTGAAAGCAGCAGTGATTAAATTCCGCGCTAACGGCCGGCCACACTTGGTCAGGTAGACGCCTGAAAGCACCAGTGGTTTAAAAACTTCCGCGCTAACGGCTGACCACATCTGATAGGTAACGGGTGTTTTTTTTAGAGGTTTGTTTTTCGAATAGAGATAAAACTAGCATTTTATGGTCAAATCTGGCAACTCTAATGTCATTTATATTCAGTTTGGTTTGCCATTTCATCATGAACAGGTTGACAAAAGAACAACGCTTGCAAATCGTGCAAATTTATTTCGAAAATAATGGTTCAGTTCGCGAAGTTTACCGCAAGCTCCGTCCATTTTATGGTCGACATAATCGTCCATCAGAGCAATTAATTCGGTTAACCATGGGTCGTTTTCGCACTACGTTTACTCTATGTGATAATACGCATCCGCAGAGACGTCGAACAGTGCGCACCGAAGAAACAATTGCCGCTGTAGAGCAAAATGTTGAAGAGGACCCGAATGAATCGATTCGCCACCGTGCACAGCAATTGGAGCTTTGTCCATCAATTTTGCGCAAAGATCTTGGCTTGCGACCTTACAAGATCCAGCTTGTGCAAGAATTAAAGCCGCGAGACCATGCAATGCGTCGTGATTTTGGTGTATGGGCCGAAAATGAGATTGATCTCGATGCTGATTTTCATCGCAAAATTTTGTTCAGTGATGAGGCTCATTTTTGGTTGAATGGCTACGTCAACAAGCAAAATTGCCGCATTTGGAGTGAAGAGAATCCACATGAGACCCTTGAGACGCCGGTGGAGTCATTGGGCCATACTTCCTCCGAAATAATGCTGGAGAGTCAGTTACCGTTAATGGAGACCGGTATAGAGCCATGATAACCGACTATTTTGTTCCCGAATTGGATGGCATGAATGTGGATGAGTTGTGGTTCCAACAAGACGACGCTACATGCCACACAGCGCACGTCACAATCAATTTATTGAAGGAAACATTCGATGAGCGCATAATTTCGCGGAATGGACCTGTCAATTGGCCACCAAGATCGTGTGATTATTGGATTATTTTCTTTGGGGATATGTGAAGTCGCTCGTCTACGCCAACAAACCAGAAACGTTAGGGGACTTGGAAGCCAACATTCGTGACGTTATTGCCGACATACGGCCCCATATGCTCGAAAAAGTGGTTCAAAATTGGACCTGTAGAATTGGCTTTATTCGAGCCAGCCGCGGCGGCCACATGCCCGAAATCATATTTAAACATTAATGGCATAGAATTATCCTTCCAATAAAGCTAAATTGATGGACATTAAAACGATTTTCTTGTGTTTTATTTCAATTCGAAGCTCTATACCTCTAAAAAAACATCCTGTACATATAAAACCAGGTAATGTCGAGGGTTTTTTTTTTTATTACAACCAGTTCTGCAATAAATACACTGATTTTTGTCTTTTTTTTTAAAAAAAGTCATTTTTTGGCTTAAAAATTATGCCAAAATCTTAAAAATCGTCAAAGAAAAAAACCTCTCGACACTACCTTGAAAAACTTATAAGCTAAAGGAAGTTTTTTTTTTGATTTCAGATGATAACGTGATGAGATATCTTGTCCACCGCAAATCACCTTTTTTTTTAGGCGTCCGCGGAAACTTGCTGCCAATGGCTTATTTTCCAATATTTTTGAATTAAATTTTTACAGAATGCTCTTTAAATATTGTACTTTTATATGCTCTTTAAATAAATAAAGTTACTTTTACCATATCGCTAAAAAACATTTTTAAACTTATGCCAAAAATGTAGCGCCAAAATCCTACCCCCTCCTTAAGGAGGCGTGGAATCGCCACAAATGGGAAAAAAACGGTATCACGGCTGTGCCACTACACCAATTTTGATGAAATTTGGTATGTATCTACATATTGAATCTTGAGTAAAGATATTTGTTTTGCTAATGGACCAATTTTGATGAAATTCAGAAAAATATTGAACCCTGAGGAAATGTATTTGTTTTAAAATAGAGGGTGCCACCCCTTCAATATGAAAATATGTTTTCTCAACTTAACTAATGGACCGATTTTTATGAAATTTGGTATGGAGATAGACTGAAGCTTTTGTTTTTATATGGGTAGTGCCACTCTCTTAACAGGAAAATATGTTTCCTTAGCTAAAATAATTGACTGATTTTGATGAAATTTGGTATAGAGATATGTATATTGAACTCTAAGAAGATATACTTACATAGATATAGAGATAGGGCAACATTTTGGCATGATTTTTATTTTTAAAAGCGATAGCTCTTTTTTATATCAGTTTTTTAATACCAAAAGCATTTTTAATGGTTGAATTTCAACCACTGGGCGAACTCTAATATACATTAATGTTTGAAATATGTGCCAAACAATAGAACTCAAACAGCCTAAATAGAATATATAGGGTTGCCTGATCGAATCCGTTCTTAAACATGGATAGCCACCAGTTTTAAGGGCCTATTTTTCATAAATTAAATTAAAACAACAAAATTGACTAAGATTCTGGCATCCGGACAGGCTTTGGCAAGGCAAACCTGGTTCGTTAGCTTCACCAAAATGGCTCACTATGTTTCCCGTACATCCCATCCTGTCATCTTTTACACTCGACTTTTCTACAACGTGGTCTCCGCCTATCCGAAATTATTTTCTTTATAATGAAAGGTAAAAAAACTTCATCTCTGCGTTCAGCGAAACTTTGAGTTCAAATCCAAACCGCCAAACTTAGCGGCACGGTAATTACATTGCACAATCAGCTTTTTAATAGAGATTGCTAATTGATATTGATAACAACTTACATATCGATCAGCAAAGGATTGACGTTAGTAGAAATAGATTTATAATGTAGATTAGTAAATAGTAGATTTGCGTGGCGCATGAAAACAGAACAAAAAACAGAACATTTGCGAAAAACAGAAAATTTTTGTAATTTTCCATTAAAAAAAAATACGCAGAACAAGCGCCTTAAAAACAGAACTGTTCTGCTAAAAACAGAACGAATGGTCACCGTAATTATAATTATAGTATGATAAAACCACGATCCAGGATCTGGTTAACTATAATAATAATAATAATTAAAGTATTAATGACTTACAGCAAAGAAGTAGATATCTATCTACTTCTTTGCTTACAGCCCTATTCTGTCATCTTAACAAAGCTCACCTTTTTAACAAAATATTTAATATTAACAAGTTGTTAATGTTCCGTATTCTGGCAAAAATTTGAAAGCTCTTTCCCTTACAATTTTGTTAATGTCAGAAAGTATCTTAACAACGAGTGATATTTCAGTATTGAGCTAAGTAAAAATTCTTTTTTTTATAAAATTTAAAAGACAAGACAACGTGGTTTTAAATATTTACAACCATGTCTTAAAAAAACATTTATTTTCATTGATTTCGATTTACGAGTATCGAACCCATGCACGTGAGCTTTGAGTTCACAGTCCTAACTACTTCGCCACGTTGCCTTGTGTGTTCCAATTTTTTATTACTCTTTTTGTTATTTTATTAATTTAGAATTAAAAAGTCAAAATTTAACAAGTTTACCACGAAAGCTTTTATGTGGGGAATTCAAAAACTTTTATATTTTTAATGCTTTTTTAGAATACCAATATTTACATTTCATAACAATTAGATTAACAAGAGCACCTTTATTATTCCTTGTAAGGTTAACAATCAGAATAGGGCTGTTAACTATGAATAAGCCGCCATAGCGTGTCATAAAGTCATACACAACAACACACATTTTTTTTTTAAGCGGGAGTAATATAGGGACCCAAATATAACACATCCAACACTTGCACTTGACCCAAATACACCACCTTCTCAAAATTAAAAATTTATTTTCTATTAAGAAAAATTGTATTTTTGTTTCAAAATTAAAAAATAAAATTTTCATTCAATTTTCATATTTTAAGAAGAAAAGTTCTAATTTTTAATAAACAGTTAATTCATTTAATTAAATTATCAATTTATTTCTGGGCACCACACATACATACATATATAATTCTTGTACATGCATATATTTATGTATGTACATTAGGGTGATTCAAATTTTTTTTTTTTTGTTTTTTTTAAGGTGCTGTTGCTTAAAAAGTAAGTTTATGATATGAAGAAAAAGTTCACGAAATTTCAGCTCTGTAACTCAATTTTATAAGGTGGCGCCGGAGCCTGTTAGTTTTACATGTAAATTGTATGGAAAAATTATTTTTTACAAAAAAGGTATCTAAATGAATAGGTGATTAGTGTTGTTGAGCTGAAAAGGGTCGTTTTTTGACGTAATTTTTTACGCTGAATCCGAATCTGGGCTCAGAATTGACCCACCATGCCGGAATCCTGAAATATTTGAGGTTAATTACCTCAAACATGATGTTTTTTGTCTACTTTCGAGGTCATGTATAGGATTCAAAGAAAGTTGATCCGCTTATTTTTAACAAAAGCATCATTTAGTACCATCCTTGCCCTTTAAAGTGAGCTTTCAAGTGGTGATCTGTGATGTTTCCTTGCAAAGTTATAGCCACTTTAAAGTGACATGAATTGGATGCCCTACAAAGGGTTGCAACCCAACAATATTAACCAACGGGTTTCAAATTCATGTCACCTTGAAATGGTTGCAACTTTGCAAGGAAGCATCACAGATCAACACTTGTAAGCTCATTTTAAAGGGCAAGGATGGTACTAAATGATGCTTTTGTTAAAAATAAGCTGATCAACTTTCTTTGAATCCTATACATGACCTCGAAAGTAGACAAAAAACATCATGTTTCAGATAATTAACCTCAAATATTTCAGGATTCCGACATGATGGGTCAATTCTGAGGCCAGATTCGAATTCAGCGTAAAAAATTACGTCGAAAAACGACCCTTTTCAGCTCAACAACACTAATCACCTATTCATTTAGATACCTTTTTTGTAAAAAATAGTTTTTCCATACAATTTACATGTAAAACTAACAGGCTCCGGCGCCACCTTATAAAATTGAGTTACAGAGCTGAAATTTCGTGAACTTTTTCTTCATATCATAAACTTACTTTTTAAGCAACAGCACCTTAAAAAAAACAAAAAAAAAAAAATTTGAATCACCCTAATGTACATATATACAATTTTTGGTTCCATTGCTTTCTGTCTACTGAGGTGTACTCGTACTTGTGTATTTATAGTTTTTTCTAAAATACTTTCCTTTTATTTCATTTATATTTCAATATTTTTATTTATTGTCAATAAAACTTAAAAATGCCTGAAAAAATTTACAAATACATTCAGGTAAGGTATGCTGCCAAATGAGTTGTAGTGCTTTACATGGTGCTTAATGTGATAACCTTTAAACTTGATTGAAAAGGTAAGTACCATAGACTAGCAATATTTTTAAGGTGCTCTTTTTTAAATTGCAAAATAAGTACATAGCTCAATAAGTTTATTTAAACTGAATAACTACTGCTTTGTTTAACAAAAGAGTGGAGGTATTTCTTCAAGATTTCAACATTTAAGATTTGAACAGTTTCTGTTGCCAAATGCAAAATGTTTGAAACTTTCTTGTCTTGTAAATAAAAACTGTCCTGTAGCTTAATGAACTTATTTTTATGTATTGGAACTAGGGCTACCAGATGGCATACTTTAGTAGCAAATGTGCTACTTTTGCAAGGCTTTGCTACTTTTCATTTGAAATGCACTACTTTTGGTTTTGCTACTTTCGATGTTTGCATTGTAAAATAAAAGTTATTTCAAACATTCTTTTGATTTTGCTGGGGTTTTTCGTAAGAAACGAGGACATTTTTTTTGCTCATCAAAAATAATTTTATGGGGCTAACAAAATTTTTGGTTTTTTTGTCCAAAATTGGAATTTTACACTACTTTTGTAGGCAGGTCATCTGGTAGCCCTAATTGGAACTTATACATAAGTATTAATATCATTTATTCCAAAAGTAATATACATACATATATATTCTAATATAATAAAAATTACAAATTTAATATAAAAATAGCTTAAAATATTTTCATATGATCTCCATAGTATACTACATATATGAAATTTATAGCAAGATTCGCTTAAAAGAAAAACTAAAATGATTTAAATTGTTTTATGTATAAAATATATACGAAATGCCGTGCTCCCATTTTTGGATTCGCAAAAATATTGCGATTTACTTTTCAAATCGCAAATGTATGTATGTACATACGTGCTCAGATATTCATAAAACGCAAAATTTTTACTGTTTCAAATCGGTTGCATATGAGTCGGTAAAATTAAAAGTAAAGTGCAATTTTCGTATAAATAAAGAACTAACTAAAATCAAAATTATTTTTAATGTTTTGAAATAATTTTGGCTTACTCAGGAGGATTTGATTTTTTAAGTAGGTAAATAAAATACTGGCAACACCTCAATTTTTAATGTTAAAAAATTTTTCAAAGCAACAATAAGTTGCGATTTGGTTTTAGGCTAGAAATGAAATTATCGATATATGCTACAGAGTTGCCCTTGTAAATGAAGGAACGAAAAGAGTATCTTAACTATATTTTAACTATAGTAGAATTTAATTTGTGTTTACCGGGTTCAAATGTATCCACCGAAAAGGTAACGAAAATTTACATATGAAAATTGAGACTGTAAAATCTATTTTGATAACGAGATGCAACTATGATCTTAACTGCTTAGAGTTTAAGGAATAATTACAAAGTCAGGAAAACATGATTAAAAAAACTTATAACTCAGAAAATTACCAACGATTTGCATTTGATGCATATATTTTTGTTACATTATTCTGCCGTACTAAGCGAAAAAGACGTATCTCAAAAAAATTATTTTCGAGATAATTTATGTTTTGTTTATATCAATTTGTTGAAATACCTGTAAAATTGAGATATAGGAAATTTCCTTATTAGATTTTTTATATGATTGAACTAAGATGCCGACATTTGGAGTGTTTCATTAGACGCGTAATTTCTTAAGCTATCCGATGTCAGAAGAATCTCAGATATTTTTTTTTTTTTTTGAGATACGTCTTTTTCGCTTAGTACGGCAGTATTGCTAATTAAAATCAATGCCATTGAAATGTGATGTTTGTTATGTTTTTTTTTTTTTTGTGAATTTTTAATACTTTCAATACAAAAAATACGTTTCTACAAACACAATTTTTGTTCTGTTTTTTCAATTTAAATTTATGGTCACTGTAGTTATGCTGGAAACCAAGGCGTCTTTTTTCATACCCATTTTTTCAAGTTCTAACTTGTGTTTTTAAAGTTGGTGCTGTTTTTTATGTTAAAATTTTTCTCTCCCAAGCTTTAATTTGTTTTCTTCAACTACTGTGGACACAGGGCAATTGAATTCCCCAGATAACTGATCCAAAAAAACACAATGAAATTTTCTTCATTTAAAATATGCATATCAGTCCCCTGTTAAATGATTCCCGCTTTAGTAATTGATTTCCCCGCTTTAATAATCAGAAAAAATATTTACCAAGTGAAAAATACATGTAAAGTTCCCCTTTAAATGGATCAACGATGTTACGAAGGACGGGGATGATGCTACTGGAGTAATGATTAGCGATGATGCGGAATTGTAAAATGTTTTTGAGGAGAACGTGGGATGCAACGTCGAATTATTGTGCTTTGGGGATCTTTCAGTCGACGAAATCGTTACCACCATTGTAACTTTTGAAATATCTGAAGATGCATACAAAAATGAGAAAGAAACGACTGATAAGGCTCCAACTTTTAGCGAGATACTTCAAGCTCTTCGCATATACTTTCTTCCGTATAATAAATATTTCAATGAATTAGAAAATATGGATGGAGAAATCCCTACCAATAGACTGCAAAATGAAATGCAATCCAATTCTTGCAATACATTCTTTATTTGTAAAATGCTACACATACTACAATTTATGGCTAATTAAGTTAAATTGAGTTCCTTTTACTTAAAAAGTTATTTTACTTTTTTATATGCGTATTATTAAAAAAAATAAAACCTTTTGATTAAAACTGAAAGATATTTATTGAATTTTTTCTGGTTCTAATTTTGGACTTTTGGGGTAAGATCAGTAAAATAAATATCTACTTTTCTTCTCTGCTTAATTGATTAATGCGATTGCAATTGTCCTGGATTTTTTAATAGATCTGTTAATAGAGCCAAGTTTTTTGCGCAGTTAGAAGATCAATCAAGCGGGGTCTACTGTATTTCATTTAAAAAAATGTTCAAAAACGTAAAAAAAAAAGTGTTCAGTTATTAAAAGCATAACCGGTATGTATGTAATAGAAGTTTGAAATTCTGATATGAAAATGTTGAACAAACATTTTTCTCATGCTGTTGCTTTCCTATAAAAATTAATCAGTTCCTACAAAAGTAACTATATCAATGAGTTCTTCCCAATCGATGATTAAATTTCTAGGAATTTTCTCACCGTGTAGGTGAGAGTAAGATTGCTTTTTTTTATCACTGTTAGAAACTTACTGTTACGCTATTACAAATTGAAAGTTTTTCCGCCCATCCTAACTTTCGTTATTTTTTATGTACCACAAGAATAAAAATTATTAAACGCTTTGTATTTATGTGGGCAAACAATGAGAACAACGAAAAAAGTGCTCCGAGCAAAATGAATTAGTTTCCTTTCATTTGCACAAGTCTCGCAGAGCATGTGGGATTACAAAGAAATTACTTGTTCCTTGGAGCACAATAATCGAGAACAATGTAAAATTGTGCAATTACTTTCAAAGTAAATAATTTTTCTACTAAAATGAAATTTTAAAAACTTAATAAGTCGTTTTGGCCAATACGAAATACAAAACTGCATTGCCAATAAAAATTAATTTTATAGCTCAGTCAGAAATTAAATAAACTTATTTGAGAAAAGTTAAGAGCTATCTTTTTTATTATTCGGAATGCTTTATTTAATATTTCAAGGAAACTGATTGACAATCGAGACCGATATTAAGTGCAAAGATAAAACTGGTCGAGCAAGATTACAATTATATTTCCAAATGAGTTTGTTCAAAATTGGCATAGTTTTTGTGCACTTTGCAACATTGTTCCACTTTGTTCTTTCATTTCTAACTCAGAGAAAGGAACGCGACATATTAGAAAAAAAAACAACAAAATTGTATGGGTATTTCCATCGATATAGTTTTATTGTAGTTTTTGGGCTGTTTTGACACTAAACGCACTTTTGAAAAAAAGATATGAACAGCGTAATTTCCTTACCATTTTTGCATTAGGTGGAAATATTGGGTACGTTCGGAAGGAACAAGTATCTTTCTATGATTTCTGCGAAACAAATGGAAAACGTCAACAATACGCTTTGCAAAGTGATCATAACATTCGTATGGATTTATTTCTTGATGGTCATACTAAGCCGATAATCATAAATAATAGTTGCGTCAACACCCCAGCTGACCACCGATTTGCGAATTTGAAATCAAATTCATATACACAATTAATTGTAAGTTTTCCGGTAAATGCAATCATTTCTGCAATAAATTTGCTAAAATTATCTTAATTTCTATTTCCAAAATCGACAGCTTGTTGTAATGTAGAATTTAAAAATACAATTTCTACGTAACCAAATATGGTGCTCGTGCACTTACTGTGTGACTGCCCTGCATAAAACTTTTTGACATGCTTTCTTCGACTCATTACACGACGCATTGTGGGTTGGTTCCATACAAAAAATATGTGAAAAGTCAAAATAAAAAATTTGAGAAATTTTATAAAAACTATATTTCGGCTTAGAGACAAAGACATGCATCGCAAATATTATGTTTCTAATACAAGCCGATGCAAAGTTAGAAGGCTCTAAAGGTAATCCATTTAGAATTTTAAAATTTTTTATTTCGGTAAAGACATAATACTTTTGATTGAATATTATTTGATCGAATTTAACAGTCATTGGCATAAACCGATATTCATGTGAAATTTCACAAATCGGTTAATGCTTAAGGAGGGGGTAGGGTTTTGACGCTACATTTTAGGCATAAGTTTAAAAATGTTTTTTAGCGATACGGTAAAAGTAAATTTATTTATTTAAAAAGCATATAAATGTACAATATTTAAAGAGTGTTCTGTAAAAATTTAATTAAAAAATATTGGAAAATAAGCCATTGGCAGCAAGTTTCCGCGGACGCCTAAAAAAAAAGGTGTCTTGCGGTGGACAAGATATCTCATCACGTAATCATCTGAAATCAAAAAAAAAAAAAAACTTTCTTTAGCTTATAAGTTTTTTAAGGTATTGACGAGGGTTTTTTTTCTTTGACGATTTTTAAAATTTTGGCATAATTTTTAAGTCAAAAAACGATTTTTTTTGGAAAAAAAAGGCAAAAATCAGCACGTTTATTATTGCAGAACTGGTTGTAATGAAAAAAAGAAAAAAAGCCCTCGTCATTACCTGGTTTTATATGTATTAAAGAAGTGTGTCAAATTTCAAGAAAATCGGTCCCGTAGTTTTCGAGAAAAAGTGTCCACCGACTTCGAAAAGTTAGTTTCGAGAAAATCACGTTTAAATTTTTAGCACTGTCTTTTTTTTCATATACTTACACAGAATCATCGAGACTCAAGACACGGTATCTTCGTCAGTTTTACTCCAATCGACCTCAAATTTCAACAGGATACTTTTGAAGAGTTATACTATTAAATAAAACAACAACAAAAATTGGAAAAACAAAATTTGGCAAAACCCTACCCCCCCCCCCCCCCTTAAGAAACAAACATGACAAAGACAACAAATGGAACAATTTAACCTTACAATTACCTTTCTTTTAACAAATTAACGACATCATTACAAAGACATTTTGATCACTCTGGAAAAACTGACAGAGAGAGATTAAAGCTTAAACGCAAGAACAGACGCAGGAACTTTCCTAGTTACGATTCAGTCATTTTCGACTCGGGACTCGACACGCGTCTTTCGAACTCCAAGTGCTTTTTAGCGTTTCTCATGATGGCAAAGGGTTTTAAGAGTGTCACTCTTCCGTTATACCCAGCCTCTAGGAAGCACGTTTCGCAAATTTTAGTAATCTACAACTACGTACGACACTGCAGATGTTTTATATCTTTAGAAACAATTTATTTTGTTGAAATCAGAATGTCTTTTATTTTTTAAAATCTTTTTATTCTTTTCAGTCAACAAAGCATGCGTTGATAAGTTTCGTCTACGATAATTATCCAGGTGGCAACTACATCAATGCAACTTGTCATCGATTGCAAAACATTGAAAGTTTACACCACTGGATACCTTTGGTTTGCAATTTGTAAACAAACCAAAAAAGGGCGACATTGATCGTCCAAGTTCATCCATATACTCGTATAGCGCCGCGAGTGATTTTTTGTTCATTAATAAAATCTTTATCGTTACCTGGATGACACCGCGAATCACTTTAACCGTCGAAATTATAAATTTGTAAATTTAAATTAAAATAAAGTAAAGTTTATAAAGCTTAAATTCAGTATTTACTTTTATTTGATTTTTTTTGAACTAAACATTTTGGTCCATTCAAACTGGACTGTCATCCAGGATAAACAATTAAATTAAATTAAATTTAATAAAAACTGGTGCCGGTGAAAAGTGGTAACGCGAAAACCACCACCGAACCACTGCATCGCACAGCAGCATCAACGGCAGTATCAACAGCAGCATCAACATCAACGTGCATATCTGGAACATCAAATATTCGTGTCGACAAGCTCTTCATCATCATCGTCATCTGCGCCATCATAATCTCCTTCATCACCAGCACCGTAAAAACCAGCACCGAAAAAACCACCACCTCAACAAAAAAAGTGACTGTTAGCGCATCCCAATAGCGCTTAAAACATACTTTTCATCGCGGGAGCAACCATATACCCATTTGAAGGTCAGTTTGTTGTCCATTTAAACAATTTATTCACATGTAATTATATGCAGTTAAAACAGATTTGGTTTCCCAATATGCATTTGCATATATACATACATACATACATATTAATACAAAATATTTCAATTTTCTAAAAGTGATGTGCAAAAAATTTTGTGCAATCAGTGTTGTGCAATAATTTTTAAGCAATTACTGTTGCGTAAATTTTCCTTTAGATATTTTTTGATAAGTTTTTCATTTCTGTTTATTTTGGGAGTGATATTTAACTTTTCCTTAACTTAAAATATATTTCTTTATCAAAATAATACATTTATATTTGTGAAAATAGAGAAAATTAATGAAAAGTTAATTCTTACAGTAATTAGTGATTTGTGATTGTTGTACGAATCCTTGCTTTCAAGGATTTTTAACCAATTTCGTGACCGGTTTCGTTTTTATTTTGTCCATAAAACTTTGGAAATTATAATTACGAGCAAAATTATTGTGAGCCTAAGGCACAAATTATATATGCAACTAAAGTGAAAAGTGCGCGAAAGTGTTAAACCAAAAAATAAATATTCAAAAATTTGAGAAAAGAAAAGTAAAAGAAATAATTAAGTGCTCGTTATTTAATAATACGGTACAATTCTAAGTACATTTTCGGTTCTTGCCTTTGCACCAGACCAACAACAACCGTATTTGCGCCAATTTGGAACCTGCCGCCATTTTATGGAGTTTGGAGTTCTTCCATTTTCAAATTTTTTGAATAGCGGAATCAAATTTTTTTTTCGCGTTTTGGCGCCTGTTGCAGATTTCATCCAGAGTTTCGATTCGAGCTGTGGATTCAACCTTCGTGAAAGTTCGAGAAAATTTGGAAATTTCCTAGCATCAAGGAGATAGTTAATTTTTTTCCCTTGCAGCTTAATTTTATGTATTGACTTGTAATTTTTACTGTAAATTTTGAACCACACTCAATTTAAATGCAAACAAATTTGCTTATTTAATATTTTATGGCTTTTAATTTATTTTTCATCACCCAATCATTAATCAACAAAGATTTTTCATTTTATTTCATTTAAAATTTTCGCCATTAATCCATCAACACTCAGTTATTCCGATGTAAGCCAAAACGGTCAAGCTATAAATATTTAAATCATAAATTATTTAATATTTGCGATAAAATAATCAATACCAAATCCTAATAAAGTGAATTAATTGACTTTCATTTGCATGTAATATTCGGTTTTTGCCCAGTAAATAAAATTTTGCAGATCGCGTTTTCCTAAGTCAAATATTTAAAATAATTCGAATTATGAATTTATTGACGGTGTCAAATCAGTACTCGTCATATGCGTACATATTTTAATAATTTTAAATTTTCGTGAATAAATTTTTTCGTCATATTTAATAGTGCAGTCATTTGGTAGTAAAAAACGACGTTACCTGGAAAATTTTGCGGTAGTTTTGAAAATGAGTATTTTTATAGATTTTTATGAGCTCTTTCTGAATTTCAACTTTGCCACCTCGTATTGTTGCCGCTCGCGCCGCCATATTGGAAAAATTACCCCCAAAAGCAGTTTTTTGACAATATCTCCTTTCTGACTCATTTTACGATAAAAACATTTGAATACAAAATAAAACTAGAAGAAATTTTCTACAATTTATGTTATAATATTTTTTTTCGTAAAATCAATAGTTTTGGTTTTAGTTAGTGCTCAAATACAACCGTTGTAAAATTCGAATTCCGGTTAATTTGCAGTTATAGTACAGTCACGATTTTGATTTCCAAAAACTTTTTTTACAAAATGTCTGCCCTAGATAATTTTATTCGTATTGCTGATCAGCTCGTAGAATACGAGTGCGAAGCTTATTTTAACGAACTTCCAAATTCCGAACATACCGTAACCAACTTAGAAATCGAAAAGGTTGAGTTTCAGGATATCTGGATAAAATTAAAGGCTTCGTATGAAAAGTGCCTTGAAAGTTGTTTGGCACCCAAACTCTCAGAGAAAGCCAAAGAAACTGAAAAGGACAGTGATGATGCAGAAGAACCCATTGATGCCTCAGTCATTTAATCGAAATATCGCGATTCTCATCGAACGTTTGTACGTTGTCTATTCAAAATAACTGAAAATATTGCTCGAATTAGTAAAGAAAACGCTCCAAAAAATTTACGCGTAGGCTCAAATAAAGAATCGCGCCATACCTCAAGTATCCTTTTACCTTGATGTGATATTGATCCATTTGCGGATGATTACTTATCTTGGCCCACATTTAGGGATCTATTTACAGCACTTTACATCAATAATTCGCGACTCAGTCAAGTGGAAATATTATATTATATTATTAGTACTCCTTACAAATGAGGGATTTAGCTTAACCTGGGAAAATTTAAAAACTCAATATGAGAATCCGCGTATTCTCATCAACAATCAGTTGAAGGTTCTTTTTAATTTAAAACGCATTGCCAACGAATCTGGTAATGCAATAAAGTCACTCCAACGTGAAATTAATAACTTGATTTCTGTTCTTCAGCTACACCAAATCGATTTAACCAATTGGGATGCAATAATGGTATACCTATGCTACACTAAACTTTCTGAAGTCACCTTATCCTTATGGAAACAATCCATAAGCAGCAAACCATGCATTCCTAAGTGGAAAGACATGGATCAATTTCTAACTGATAGATACCACACCTTAGAAACGGTGATGGATATTCGTGCTCCAGTATTTGAATCGAAATCTCAATCGGCTTCAAAGCCAACGCAATCACAATCATCATTCAAACACAAACCAGTGAAATCCTTTCACACCAAATTCAACGGTAATTCACCTTGTAAGCTATGCAAGGGGCCTCATCCTCTACGACTGTGCCCTCGATTTCTACAATTGAGTATAACTGTTGTCTCAATTGTTTGGCAGTTGTGCATCAAGTCAAGGACTGTCAAAGTTCTCACAACAGCTTTGTGTGCAAAAAGCGACACAATACTTTACTGCATATAGAAACCAATGCAATCCTATCTAGTTTCCAAAATCGATCACAAACTTCAAATAATCGCAGTCGTCAATCTAATGCTCGCTGGATCAATCCACCTGTAGAATCAAATAGGCATTTATCAACTAATCCCGCACACGGCTCTGTAGCTCAAAATCAAATACAGTCCACGTTACCATCAATATCAGGAAGTTCATCTCTGGCTCCTCCTGCTGCATCCAGTTTGCAGAGCTTTTTTACATCCACTCCTAAGAATGTACAAGTGATCTATCTTCAGGTGACTTATAGTATTCGAGCGCTGATCGATCCTGCTTCTGAAGGGACATTTATGCCAGAACGACTTCGTAACCGTCTAAAATTACCCTTCAAAAATATCGATGCAGAAGTTTCAGGACTAAATGGTTCTGTAAGCGCACGCACAAGTAAAATGTGCGATCTTATTATTGGTTTTTCTTTGGATTCATCTATCCAATCATCTATAAACGCGCTAATTTTACTTAGCCTTACAGGTAATCTCCCATCTTGTAATCTGTATTATAATATCATTAGTGAACTGCCAAATATAGACCTTGCAGACCCGAACTTTTATCAGAGTTCACAGGTTGATCTTTATCCCACTACTTTGCGCAATGGAATACTTAGGAACATATTAGGATCTTTAATTGCTCAGGAAATCATCTTTGGATGGATACTGACTGGCCCTATATCAAATTCTCATAGCCCATCAAACATAGTTTCATTTTACACTGAAATAGCTCTTGATCAGCAAATTGCAAAATTTTGGGAAATGGAAGAAATACCCAAAACGAAACCATTGTCCATATCTGACCAACGTTGTGAGGAATTATTCACGACTACGACCTATCGTGACCCAGAAGGTCGCTATGTCGTTAATCTACCGTTTAAAGCGGAATTTCCCAATAAATTGCAATTGGGTCCCTCTAGGCATATTGTATTGGCCCAGTTTCAGCAAAATGAGCGAAATCTTTGTAGCAAACCCGATTTTAAGTTGCAATATGATAAAGTCATAAAACAATATTTAGAGTTAAACCATATGAGTGAAGGAGCCTGAATTCAAATCGACTACTAATTTTTATCTTCCTCACCATGCAGTCCTAAAACCGGACAGTAAAACTACCAAGTTAAAGGTAGTGTTCAACGCTTCGTGTCCATTAGCTAATGGTCTCAGTCTTAACGTCATTTTAAACACTGGCCCGGTGATGCAAACAAATCTCACTACACTGATTTTAAAGTGGAAATTTTTTAAATACGTATTCAATGCAGACATTGAAAAAATGTATCGACTGATACTAGTCAATCCTTCTCATAAGCCTTACGAAAGGATTGTATTTAGAGATCCAGCTGATAGTGAAGTTCGTGACTTCGAACTAAAAACTGTCACCTTTGGTGTGAACTGTGCGCCTTACCTTGCAATTAGGACGCTTTTGCAGCTATCTGTAGATGTTAAAGATTCACACCCTTTGGCTTCGGCCATTTTGCGTCACTACATGTATGTGAATGATGTTTTAGCATTAGCGCATAACTTAACGTCAGCTCAAGAGGCTAGAAAACAAATTATAGAAGCACTTGGCTCCGCAAGATTTTCTCTTAGAAAATGGACGTCAAATTTTAAAGAGATTCTGGACAATTTACCCTTAGAGCATCTTCTAGATGTTGAATTTCTTGAAAGCAATAATAAAAGCACTGCAAGAATGTTAGAAGTTTCTTGGAACGCAAAAGCTGATTCCTTCTGTTTCACTATGCAGCTTCTGGAAGTCAAAACCTCATATACAAAAAGATAAGTTTTAACTGCGAAACTTTTCGACCCTGCAGGCTGGCTGGCTCCAGTTGTTGTAGTTGCAAAAATTATAATGCAACAGGTCTGGTTAGATAACCCTGATTGGGATGAGCAACTTAAGCCATTAACTCTTCATAATTGGCACAAGTTTGTGTCAAATTATAATTATATCAATCTGATTAAAATTCCTAGATGGATAAAATTTGAACTTGATTCAAAAATCGAATTTCATGCGTTTTGTGACGCATCAGAAAAGGCCTATGCGGCTACTATATTATGTTTACATTGAAAATATAAATAAAAAGATCTCATCTCATTTACTTGTGGCCAAATCAAGAATTGCTCCAGTAAAAAGCGTACCTTTATCCCTATTAGAATTGTGTTGAGCTGAACTTTTATCGAATCTTTTCGATTCAATAATTCCTCAGATGGAAGTATAATCATATACGAAGTTCTTCTGGACAGATTCTACGATTGTATTGGCATGGTTAAACAAACCACGATGTACTTGGTCCACTTTTGTTGCAAACAGGGTTTCAAAAATAATTCATAAAGTTGGCTGCGATAATTGGGCACATATAGATACCCATGAAAATCCTGCCGATCTAGCAACCCGGGGGCTATCCCTTATAGAATTAAAATCAAACAGACTTTGGTGGCGCGGCCCTTCTTGGCTTTCCAATGAAAAATCTTCTTGGCCTGTGAGCTTACCCAAAGAAAACTTAGAAACCTTGGTAGAAATAAAATATGTCAAGGCTAACTTTGCTAGCTCGTCTTATAATGACCACATCTTAGAAAGGTTTTCATCATTAGTTAAAGCTTACCAAGTAGTTTCTTACATTTTTAGGTTTTTTAAACACACTCATCCGAAATCGCGTTCTTTGCGGACCGATTCTAAATCTCGAGTTATCTCGTCAGACGAGATAAAATCTACTTAATTAAATATGCTTAATTAGGCTATCGCAAATTTTATACTTTCCTGCAGAATATAAGGCCTTATTAGAAAAGAGACCAATTGAGCAAAAAAGTACAATCTTAACTCTAAATCCATGGATAAAGATCAAGTTGTCAGAGTCAATGGCCGCCTGCCTGCTTCATATGCACTCACTTATAATGAACGACATCCCATACTTTTGTCCCCTATGGTTGCAGGTTTGCTTGGCTTTTAGTAGAATTTACCCATATTTTATCAATCCACGGAAGAAATCAAATAGCTCTCCAAATTCTTAGGCAAGAGTTTTGGATAATTAAAGTTAAAAACAACATTAAGACTTGCATTCATAACTGCAAGGTTTGAGTTATCCATCGCAAGAAGTATCAAACTCAATTAATGGCTGCCCTGCCACCAGAAAGAACCTCACTATCTCGACCATTTACTATCACGGGCATGGATTTCGCCGGTCCTTTCGAAATAAAAAACTACACTGGTAGAGCCTGCTTTATAACAAAAGGTTACGTTTGTATTTTTATTTGCTTTGCTACCAAAGCAATTCATTTGGAACCTACCAGTGACTTATCGAGCTCCGCTTTTTTGGCAACATTCGATAGGTTTGTATCGCGTAGGGGTTGCCCATCTAAATTATACTCCGATAATGGAACCAATTTTTTCGGAGCAAAAAAGGTACTTTTAAAAGACTTCAAAGCGTTTTTAGCTCAATCACATGATGATGTTATCGCTAAGTATGGTTTTCAGAGTCTATCTTGGCATTTTATGCCAGCAGGTGCACCCGATATGGGAGGTCTCTGGGAGACCGGAGTAAAAAGCTTCAAAGCTCATTTTTAAAAAGTAACAGGCGACATGAGATTCACATTCGAAGAATTCGCTACACTCCTTTCTCGGATCGAGGCACGCTTGAACTCAAGACCTCTGACTTCATTGTCAGAAAATCCTTCTGACCTAGCTCCTCTAACTCCTGGGCACTTCTTGGTATGCGATACACTACTATCACCTGCGTAACCGGACCTTCCAAACAAAAAAGTTCGTACCTTAATCGATGGCAAAAATTAAGGACATTGTACCAAATATTTTGTGCTCGATGGAAAGACGAGTACTTATTAGAACTTCAAAAAAGATATAAATGGAAAAATACACAGTAGAATCTTAAAGAAAACTCAATGGTGGTAATTCACATCGAAAATCTTTGCCCCACTGAATGGCGTTTGGGTCGTATTGTGAAATTACATTTCGGAACCGACAGTCGTGCTTGCGTCGCAGATCTAAAAACTCAGAAGGATGTAATAACTACACCAATCTCAAAGCTAATTGTGCTTCCCACTGTACAGTAGGCGTGAACTCAACTATCATAAAATTTAGCTCATGTTAGTAATCAGTAATTTCAGTTCCTTCAGAACGACGGACGTGTTTTTTATCACCTCCGTGGCCATTAAATATTCGAGTGGTATTAAAGTGTTACAAAAAATCAAAGACTCTTGAAAACGCTTGCAGAAGTGAATCAATACAATTAATGCACTTGCATTGATTTCTTGTGTGCTTGCGTGTCTTAATTTAGAACAAGAGAAAAAAAAATTAATTTTTACAAAGATAAAGAAACCAAGCAAAACGGTGGGTTATGCCGGTGGAGCGCTCTCCGCCGATGCAGCGACGTCATACTCTTTCCAGTGAGTGCTCGAGTGTCTCCAGCAACAAATAAACATCAAATAAGAATATTCTTCCCACGCTATTTTTTTTTCAACTGATCATTCGGATAATGCGCATGCGCAGTTTTCTCAATACTCTTCTCCGAGTACATGCGAAAATTTAACAAAGCCGCCAAATGTTAAATCTGCAGAACATGTGCTGTCCTCTTCTCCCTCATGGGGAGCACAATGTTCAACTCCAAACATCTCACCAGCACTTACAAGCGCAATAGTCTCAATACCAGCAACAACTATGGCAACTACTAGCAAAAAGTATATATAATGGAAGAGAAAGACTCGCGCTCACAACAGACTCATGTTGCTGGCTAACTCGTACGGAGTTAAAGACCGTATACATTTGTAGCTTCAGAACCGACGCAGCAGCGTTTTTGAGCAGCATCAAATCTTCTTCTTTTCATTTTCGTTTTTCTTCAATTTCTGATTTCTTATTTTGTTTTGATTTGGCTAATTTCTTATTTTGTCTTCTCATATGAAAATATGACTGATTTATTCTTATTGCTATTTCACACATATGTGCTTCTTCTTTCCTTTTGTTTTCCTAAGCTAACATTAAAACGAAATTTTTAATTGAATTAATATATGTACATGCAATATCCTTTTATTTTGCTTGGTTTTCTTATTATTATTTTATTATTTAATTAAAAAAATATAAACAATATAAAACATATTAAAAAAATATAAAAATCAAAAAAATTTCTTTAATTTTTTTGGATAGTAGGTACTGGGATTCGTACATCGTCTTTTTCTCATTTTTATTGATATTTGCAAGTTTTCATTTTTGATAATGTAGCATATAAGAAGCTAACACCAACGCACACACAATGCGCTTGTTTTCTTTTGTTTACCTTTTTGTTTTGCGTATAAATAGAAAATCATCCCTTATTTTAAGATAAGTCCCGATGTTCCAGTATTTTTTATCAGAAGACCAGAGTGATAGAAAAATGAAAAACCCTCGCAAAAAGGCCAAAAATCAACCTCAATTCAAGTTTAAATGAGATATATTCGGGTAATTCATTTTCTAAAGATGGTTTTCCGAAAATACTTCGGATATATCTCATTTAAACTTGAGTTGAGGTTGATTTTTGGCCTTTTTGCGAGGGTTTTTCATTTTTTCTATCCCTCTGGTCTTCTGATAAAAAATACTGGAACATCGGGACTGGTCAATATTTTTTCGTCTGTTTTCGGACTACAATGCTGAAGAGCATTAGACCAAAAAAAAATTGTTCTACAAGTTTACTTCACTTGAACCCAAATTCGCACTGTTTTTTCGCTGCTTTCTGGGAGTTTTTTGATGCTACCAAGATACTCAGCCACTGTATAACAAAACAACTATCACCATCGTGCTCAGCAGACCTGAAACTATAGGAATCGATACCAACGGGCCGTATCTCATGCGGAATAATTTTTTGGGAAGAGTTATCATCACACGCAAATAAATTGAATGAAATTAATTCATAAATCGGACATTAGCGACCTCTAAATATCAATATTTTTTAATAAAATTTAAAATGCCTTACTTTTTTACATAACACTAACTACTTTTCGTATTAGCAACATCAAAATCGAAAACTCGATTTTTTTTTGGTCACTCTAGTGTACATATATAATTTCAAGCTAAGGTTTTGGCGAATTTAGAAAATAATTTCCCAAATGCAACGAAGCTTTAAGCATTTAATTATATGCATTAGTTGTCACGATCTTAAAATAAGGGATGATTTTCTATTTATACGCAAAACAAAAAGGTAAACAAAAGAAAACAAGCGCATTGTGTGTGCGTTGGTGTTAGCTTCTTATATGCTACATTATCAAAAATGAAAACTTGCAAATATCAATAAAAATGAGAAAAAGACGATGTACGAATCCCAGTACCTACTATCCAAAAAAATTAAAGAAATTTTTTTGATTTTTATATTTTTTTAATATGTTTTATATTGTTTATATTTTTTTAATTAAACAATAAAATAATAATAAGAAAACCAAGCAAAATAAAAGGATATTGCATGTACATATATTAATTCAATTAAAAATTTCGTTTTAATGTTAGCTTAGGAAAACAAAAGGAAAGAAGAAGCACATATGTGTGAAATAGCAATAAGAATAAATCAGTCATATTTTCATATGAGAAGACAAAATAAGAAATTAGCCAAATCAAAACAAAATAAGAAATCAGAAATTGAAGAAAAACGAAAATGAAAAGAAGAAGATTTGATGCTGCTCAAAAACGCTGCTGCGTCGGTTCTGAAGCTACAAATGTATACGGTCCTTAACTCCGTACGAGTTAGCCAGCAACATGAGTCTGTTGTGAGCGCGAGTCTTTCTCTTCCATTATATATACTTTTTGGGTCGACTTGTAACACCGTCTCACAAGTTTGCTATTATTCAGGCACTTACACGCAGATACGTCGACTTTGAAATGTTGTTGTTGTTGTCAGTTTTGTCCTCTATTTCTTCGCTTAGCGTTAAATTACGATTGGTCAAAAGTACATCCACAGTTCAAAATCATGCCTTACGATTTTTTTTGTCCTTCGCTTGCAAACGTCTTAGCTGATCGAGTTTGTAATATTTGTGACCAGTACTTTGCCTCGAAAAAAGCTACTGTAATGCACAAAAAACTACATGGAAAAGACGGTAGTCGCACTCACATGATTCAACCAGTTTCAATTTTGAAACGTGGAAAGGGGAAAAGCCTTTGCATTTTAAAACATTCGGAGATTTGTCAAGTTGCAGAGTGGCATGACGACGAGGATATTGATGTTACAGAGTTTGAATGTGAATCAGAAAATTCAACAGACGAATCGGGTGTGCCAATTGTAGGTTCACTATCAGACTGGTTGAAAAGCGCATGGACTAACGATGACTTTTTTTATTCATCTTGAAAAACAAATGTGTAGTTTGTAATTTCGTAGTATTTATTTAATATGTAACATATGTATATTAAAATTAAATATAGTAATATAGTACATCACATGAAAAATACATTTTTTGACTAGTTTCACCTTAATTATGAATCTTACGTAAGATTTCGGAAGGGGGGGGGGGGCGGGTAGTGAGAATCTTACTAAATCTTACTCGGGGGAGGGAGGGGGGTCAAAAAGTCATGAAATTGTCTTACGTAATTTATGAACGGCCCCTAATTTGCAAGAAACTCTACAACAACAGCCAAAGTCAAACCTACAAAATACACGCAAAAATACTTCGTTATCAAAAAATTCTGGAGTGCAAACTGGATTAGACCGATACATTCTAGTGAAACGAAAATTAAGCCCACAAAAAAAACGGTAATGTACCAAAGGCAAAAGCTTTTAAATCCACTTCTACGGACACAATTAATACAACTAACAATAAATTTGCGCTGTTAGCAAAACTAGATGATGATGAAGCTTTTGATAAAGTATGGCATGAAGGTTTAATTTACAAAATCAGACAGCTCCTACCTCAAAATGTCCATGCAGTCCTATAGTCATACTTGGCAAACAGGTGGTATAGGGTTAAATATCAAAGTTTTAATACAACTGAATTTTCAATTGGTGCTGGAGTTCCTCAGGGTAGTGTTCTTGGTCCGTTTTTATATATTTTATTCACCTCTGATATTCCGACAAATGACCAGCTAGTCACTTCCATTTTTGCTGACGATACGGCAATTTTAAGTTTGTTTGTTTATTGAATATTACAAACTGATACAACAAGATTTTTAAATTATCTTATGGTTATAGCACCAGCTTCATGGATATATAAAGAAAATATCACAAAATATACATATATATATAAAAAAAAAATATAATAATTTAACTAATAGAAACTTAAATACATACATATTGTTAAAACGAAAAATGTTGCATACAACATGAGTTCAGTTCAACTAAGAAAAATATATCATAAGTTTACTTTTGAATTGCACAGCGGTTAGGTTGGATCGGAGATCAGGGGGTAATGAGTTCCAGAGGCGTATGGCATGTGTAAAGAATTGCCTTTCCGAAGTTAAACAGAAATGCCTCACTTGAATTAGAGCGTTAGCTCGATTTGATCGTGCAAACAGCAATCTACTGTATATGTGGGCTCACAAGAATTTACCAACTTATGCAGAAAAAACAGAGTACGGAATCTTAAAATATCTTCGAAGCTCATCTTACAGATTCTTGTAGCGTACATACATGATACATGATCTCTACGTTTCAAGCCAAAGACATATCTGGTAATGCTATTGAATAAAACGTTAAGCTTGGCTTTACTTGCAGCATCGCAATTTGCAAATAATTCACAACCACACAGGAGCGTGGGAAGCAAATACGCTTTTGCAAGAAGCAAACGGATTCGAAATGGTGTGAAAAATTGCGTGATCCACAATATGCGCAGCATCCCATACACTTTACCGGTTGTGTGTTGAATATGCGTGTTCCATGACAGAGTTCTATTAAAAGTTATACCAAGATTTTTGGCTGACTCTACATAGTGTATGGGGCAACCATTTAATATGATGGTAGGAAAATTCTCAGTTTGGATTAACTTTTTGGATATGACAATACACTGAGACTTTTTCGGGTTGATACGTAAACCATTATCATTAGCCCACTCAGCTATTCGATTTAAATCATTATTAATTAGAGTTGTGCAGTTTAACACAGACTCACGATTACAGCTTGCATACAACTGTACATCATCCGCATACATGTGGATGTTACAACCTTTCAGAATGTTAGGTAGATCATTTATGTAAATGGAGAAGAGAAGAGGCCCTAGGACTGAGCCCTGCGGGACTCCTCGTCTAACCGATAGAAAATCTGATGAAGTTCATTTACGCATACAGACTGTAATCTGTTACGCAAATAAGATTGCACTAAATTTGTTGCAGTGGGTGAAAAATTAAAAAGTTTTAGCAACTTAGTGCTCAATATTTTGTGATCCACCGAATCAAAAGCCTTTGAATGATCCAAGAGAATTAAGAAGCTGACCTTGTTTTCATCCAGTCCAGTACGAATGTCTTCAACTACATCAATAAGTGCAGTCACACAACTATGCTGTGCCCTAAAACCTGACTGCCTATCAGTGAAAAGATTATTTTCGAGAATGAATTGATTGATTTGTCGATATAGCAGCAGTTCAAAAGCCTTAGACAGGAAGGGTAAAATGGATATAGGTCGAAATTCATGGTGCGATTTAGGTACTGGAATGATTTTAGCTTTTTTCCAGCCAACCGGAAAAGTAGATGTGGTAATTATGGCATTGAAAATGTGTGTAATAAACGGCAACAACTTAGGAAGAAGAGCTTTTAAAAATATTGGATTTAATTCATCAATACCTACGGCGTTTGATTTTATTGCTATTATACTCTGTAAAACTTCGCATTGGTCAACACAACGAAACGAAAAGAAGATGTTATGAGGAAGAACACCATGTTATAAGTCGTCACAAAAATCCTGTGGTTGCCACCAACCAGCTTCAAAATCATCTAGTACTTATTGAAAACTGGCTATCAAAATGGCGTATCAAGGTGAATGAGCAAAAATGCCGACATGTCATATTTACATTAAATAGAAATCCAACTTCGACCTTAACATTAAATGGTATTCGAGTTCCAGAAGCAAATGATGTAACTTTTCTAGGCATTCACTAAGATAAACGCTGAGGATGTTATGAGGACGAACACACATGTTGTAAGTCATCACAAAAATCCTGTGGTTGCCACCAACCAGCTTCAAAATCATCTAGTCCTTATTGAAAACTGGCTATCAAAATGGCGTATCAAGGTGAATGAGCAAAAATGCCGACATGTCATATTTACTTTAAATAAAAATCCAACTTCAACCTTAACATTAAATGGTATTTGAGTTCCAGAAGTAAATGATGTAACTTATCTTGGCATTCACTTAGATAAACGCTTAACTTGGCGTAAGCATATCAAAGCCAAAAAGACGCAAATCAAACTCAAAGCTGCTAGTTTGCACTGGTTAATTAACAGACACTCTCCTCTAAAATTGGAATATAAAGTTCTACTATACAAAAGTATCATCAAGCCTATCTGGATCTATGGCATACAGCTATATGGATTCGCTAGTTCATCAAATATATAAATTCTACAAAGAGCTCAAGCAAAAATACTAAGGACAATAACAGGAGCAACTTAGTTCATTAGAAATGATCCATATCCATATACCTATGGTTTAGGATGAATTTGAAAGAATAAGAGGAAAATACCTCCAAAAACTGCAAAATCACATCAATCCATTAGCTACGCCACTTGCCAACACTTCAGCACATTCGCGTTTAAAAAGGTCTGACCGTCCAGCTATTATAAATATATCCTCCACGCTTTGAGCATGTGCATACGCAACGATAGAAGCATTCCAAACTCTACGCAAGGTGGACTTTGTACCGGGACCTAGCTCGTCTCGGGCACTGTTCCCTAATAATAATAATAAAAAAAGAATTGTCATCCAGCTCATCTCCCTAGGAGGGCACCGGACCGGGAACTAGCCCGTCTCGGCTGCTGCCCGATGAGTGGAGAGTGCGGCACCAAAAGTGTTGGAGCAGTGTGCTTTTAGGAAGCTTTTGGGTGCTAGACCGGGATCTAGCTCATCTCGACTACCGCTTCAAAGCTATCCTCGTTGCACTAGCTCTCCCCAACTTGATAGACCGGGACCTAGCTCGTCTCGGCTACCATGTCACAATAATATCGAGGTCCTAGTTACCTCTATAATGGTGGACAGGGACCTAGCTCGTCTCTGCTACCACGCAAACTCAGACCGGGACCTCGCTCGTCTTGGCTGAAAATTCATCAGGGGATACTTAATAGTCAACATAACATAAACATATCGCCACGACATCGCTCCAACGGGCTATCCCATTCTCACCTACCGCAATTGCAGAATGTGCTTAGTAATATTAATGTTTAGACCAACTAAAGTCTTTGAGTCCCGTATAGCTTTGAATTACTTATTATAATACATATACCAATTTGTATATAAATTTATAATTTGTAATAGTTTTTTTTTAGTTAGAAATAAGAGTTTATAACTTATTGTTAGTCTTTACAACTTAAAGAGAAGTTCTGCTCAATAAAACAATCTATTATAGGTAAAATTCATATTCTGCTTTTTTATTCAAACAAATTTTGTTTCAAACTGGAGCATTACAGTTTCAACATATAAAACATTTTGTTTCAACAGTTAATACATTTTATTTCAATATGAAAAACAATTTTGAATCAAAATTTCAAATAAAAATTTAATAATTTTTAATTCTGCAATTTACCGTTTTGCTTCAAAAATTTTTACATATTAATTTGATATGGAAAAAAATTTCAAAACAACTTCTTTGTAAATTTTGCGGCGATAAGGAAAATTGTTTGGCATGAAACAAAATGTGAAATTGGCGAGTGTAATAACGTAAAGATCAGCGAGCGAGCGTGAAATATATGTATCAGCGCAATCACAAATTATTGTATTTTATTTAATTGATTCTCAACAAAGTAGAACAAAAATTATCGATAATATAACGGTAAACATGGTGATGCCAGACTTGCTACAGAAATGTCCCAATATTCAATATAAATGACAACGGTTATTATTAAGATTTGAACGCGAGACGGGTAGCCACAGTTATTCGAGTAGGCTCAAAAAGCCAATTACAAATTTCAAACACAGATTACGATTCGCCCTTACCTAGGTGACGCTTTGTATTACGCGCGAAAATTTATTAAAATATTTTCTGTAAACGGGACGATTCTGTCTTCTTTCGGGACAACGGGACAGGAAGTTTGAAAACGGGACTGTCCCGTTCCAAACGGGACGTATGGTCACATTTGACTCAAATCACATGTTCTTGGCGGCCAAGAACGCTTTGCAAGCGTTGTTTGCTTGTCAGTCTATTTATGATGAAATGGCAAACCATACTGAGCATTTTAGGCGTTGACATATGTTACGAATCACGCGTCAGGTCTCAATAAATGTAGACTAAAAAACAAATAGCAAAAAATCACCCATTATAATAAATATAGTAGCAGGAGACCGACCATAGTTCGGTTTTGCGCTTTGAGGTTGAAAAAGTCGAAAAAATGTAATCCAATTGAATGAGAAGACGGAAATATTTAAAAAATATTGAATAGAGTTAAAAAAACGAAAAAAAGTTAAAAAAAAAAATTGAAAGAAGTTGATTATAAATGGAAAATGTTGAAAAACTTTGAGAGAGATTGAAGCAGGTAAAACAGGTTGATAAATTCGATAATATATGAGAGTGTGGAAAAAGTTGAACGAGATTGTAAGGCTCGAAAAAAGTTAAATGAGGTTGAAAAGCCGAAAAAATTTTAGTTAGGTTGAAAAAGTCGAAAATTATGGAAAACTTTAAAAAAAAGTTGAAAAATGTTGAAAAAGTTGAAAGAGTTGAATAAGGTTGAAAAATTCGAGCACATATGGAAAATGTTGAAAAAAGTTGAAAGAGATTGAAAATTGCTGAATGAGGTTCAAAAGTCGAAAAAAAATTTAAAGAGGTTGAAAAACTAGAAAAATGTTGAAAATCTCGGAAAAAGTTGAATGAGGTTGTAAAAGTCGAAAAAAATTGAAAGAGGTTGAAAATCTAGCAACAGTTGAATGAGGTTGATGAAGTTGAAAAAGCCAAAAAAATATGGAGAATGTTGAAAAAATTTAAAAGAGGTTGAACCGGGTGAAAAAAACTGATAAAGTTAGTACATACAGCTCCGTCCAACTAATTAGGGACAGTAGTTTTTGATTTATATAAAGGCATATGCAATTTGAAATACGCAACATATTCCTTAGTATCAATACTTTTTTAAAAGTTGAACTTTGATACTTTAAAAATACAACATAGGCAATACTTTTTTTTACCGTTACTCTTGTGAAGTGAAGACATTCGATATTTTGTTAAGGATTAGATCGTGCAACTAATTAGGGACAGTGACAAAATATAACTTTTATTAATTCAAAAAATTAAGAAGAGGTTTGTTCTATATTGTTTATGGTTACTAGTAATTATAAAAGTTATTTTTGGTAGTTTAAAATGGTTAGAAAAGAATGTTGTGACGTCAGAACACGAGAAAATATGTTATAGATGGATCAAGATGGAAGCTCTTGTCGACAAATCGCAGATGCCTTAGAAGTTTCCAAATCCATGGTAGGATGTGTGCTACAATATTTAAAAAAATATTCGACTATAGCAAACGTGCAACGCATGCAAAAAAGCTGCATAACAACTGCTCGAGAAGATACCCTTACTGTCCGGGAGTCTAAAAAAAATCCGTATAAATCCGCAAACGAAGATGGGATGGCTATCAATGGCGAAAATGAAGCAGCCTCATCCGTAGACACAATTAATAGATGTTTCCGTGAAGTTGGACTTTGTGGACGGATTTCTCGGCAGAAACCGCTATTATGTGAACGCAACCGTAAGAAGATTATTGAGTTTGCCAAAAAGTATCGTCATTGGAATACAAAGTGAACGGAAAAGTGTTGTTGTCCTATCGGGTGACACTATATCTATTTTAATTTCGTCAGAAAACAACACCTTTCCGATCACTTTGCATGCAATCCACTGCCTTTATATAAATCAAAAACTACTGTCCCTAATTAGTTGCACGGAGCTGTATCAGCAGTGTTTAAAAAGTTTATCAAGATTGAAAAGCTCGAAAGAAGTTGAGAATATCGCAAAATGTTGAATGAGGTTGAAAAATCGAAAATGTTTAAAAAAGTCTAAAGAGGTTGAGAAATGATGAATAAATTGAAAGGGGTTGAATAACTCGAAAAAGTTGAAAGAATTTAAATAACTCGAAAAAAGTTGAATGAGGTTGAAAAAGTCGAAAAATGCTGAGAAAAATTGAAAAAGGTTGAAAAACACGAAAAAGTTGAATGAGGTTGAAAAAGTCGAAAAAAAAAATTTAAAACGTTAAAAATATTTGAAAAAGATAAAAAGCTCGAAAAAGTTGAATGAAGTTCAAGACGTTGAAAAATAATGAAGCAGTTGAAAGAGGTTGAAAAACTCGAACTAAGTTGAATGAGGCTGAATGTATTGAAACCAAATCTTATAAGGATCCTCAAATAGTACACTAAATATAACATTTGACATTTTTTACATGTATGGGAGGTGCCCCGCTCAGTAATTAAATCCCGTCGAAATCTATTTAATTTCAAAGCTTATAGTAAGTGACATCTCTAAATCAAATTTTAAAAAAATTACTCCCATAGCACACCTAATATAACACTTAATATTTATTGCATCTATGGGCGGTGCCACGCCCACTTATGCAATCTCGTCAAAATCCATTTAATTTCAAAGCTTATAATAACCGACATCTCTGTACCAAATTTTAAAAAAATTACTTCCATAGCACATTAAACATAACATTTAACATTTTTTGCATGTATGAAAGGTGCCACGCCCACAGGTGCCATTGTGCCCACTTTTGATTTTAACATTTTTTATATCCAGTATATCTACCATTTTAAATTTCATAACGATTGCGTTGTCCGGTCTCTTATTATAACGATTATAATTATTGTAAACTGTGCCACGTATAGTGCTATAGTTTGCTTTAATGAAGGCTTTTACCGGTATTGCCTTTAAAATTTTTATTAAAATCGTAGGTGTCGTTTTCGGGTAATATCAAATCAAAATTTTCAATTATTGAAAAATGCCACGCCCACTCTTCTAATTCTGCCCTTTTTTTTGTACAATTCAAGATACTTATGATCTGCATCCGTATACCAAATTTCATTACAATATATTCAATATTTTGCGAGATATCACGTTATAAAAATTTAAGTTTAGGGCTGTGTCACGCCCCTGTTAGAGTCTTGAAAAACTTAAAACCTATCCCAGTCTTAATCTTGTTCACATGTGCATGAAATCTCCAACTTTCATCAAAATCGCTGTAGCCGTTTGCGAAATAATTTTGACATATATATATAAGCATTACTAGCATTACCCGGTGCGCATCGCTTCACCTCAACCGTGGTGTAGATTCGATGTGCTTTTTGCGTGAAAATTCTGTTTAAAAAATACTTTTGTATGAGGACCACCCAAAACAAAATGTTTACAACTTAAGCAGTGCCTCTTAACATAAAAACCACGTGGTGTAAATTCCACGAGAATCGATTAAGCGGTCTTCGAGAAAATGATATTTCTGTGTGAGGGCCACCCTAAATAAAAATTTTGTAGCCTAAACTATGCCTCTTATCATAAGAGCTACGTGGTGTAAATTCGGTGTGAATCGACTAACCTGTCTTCGGGAAAATGAAATATAAAAATATTTTTGTGTGAGGGTCACCCTAATTATGCATCCTTAATAAAATTGTTACAACCTTATCTGTGCCTCTTAATATAAAAGCTATGTGGTGTAAATTCCAAGAGAATCGATTAAGCGGTCTTCGAGAAAATGATATTTAAAAACATTTTTGTGTGAGGGCCACCCTACATATACAACCTAAATAAAAGTTTTGTGGCCTAAGCTATGACTCTTAACATAAGACCTACTTGGTGTAAATTCGGAGTGAATCGACTTACCTGTCTTCGTGGAATGATATGTAAAAATATTTTTATATGAGGGTCACCCTAAGTGTGCACCCTAAATAAAATTTTTTTAAGCTTATCTGTGCTTCTTAATGTAAAAGCCATGTGAAAATTCCAAGAGAATCGATTAAGCAGTCTTTGAGAAAATGATATTTAAAAAATATTTTTGTGTTAGAGCCACCGTAAATAAAAGTTTTGTATCCTTAACAATGCCTCTTAACATAATAGCTACGTGGTGTAAATTCGGTGTGCATCGACTAACCTGTCTTTGTGAAAATAATATTTTAAAATATTTTTGTATGAGGGCCACCCTAAGTATGCACTCTAAATAAAATTTTTACAATCTTATTTGTGGCTCTTCACATAAAAGCTATGTGGTGTAAATTTCATGAGAATCGATTTAGCGGACTTCGAGAAAATGATAGTATGTATTTAAAAAATTTTTTTGTGTCAGGGCCACCATAAATAAACATAAGAGATACGTAGTGTAAATTCGGTATGAATCGATTTATTTGTCTTCGTGAAAATTATATTTAAAAATATATTTGTATGAGGGCCACCCTAAGTATGCACCCTAAATAAAATTTTTACCATCCAATCTGTGTCCCTTAACAAAAAAGTCATACTGTGTAAAGTTCATGAGAATCGATTTGCCTGTCTTTGTGAAATCGCTATTTTGAAAATATTTGTGTTTGAGGGCCACCCTAAATATGCACCCTAAATAAAAGTTTTATAGCCTATGACACCCACCCAATCGATACTAACGTACTGTAAAAATGTCATCAAAATCGGCTCGATAGTTTCCGCGTGCATAAGAGACAGACAGACAGACAAAATATGAGTTTTATATATGTAATAGAAGATATGTACATACAATTTTAGCTCCTTTAATAGTAGTAGATTAGAACATAGTGATGAAGAGTTTTCGAACAATCATTACGACATCACAATTGTACCCACTAATGGCGCGAACAACTACGCAACGGATGAAGATTCTGGAGAAAAAGATGAAGTATTGTACATTTTGATAACTTACTAAGCCTATTATTAAATGCTGAGGCTGAGTTTTTTCGCAATGCTTTTTCTTCTGATTATACATTATTTGGATTGAGCCATACCAGAGTGCAGGGACTATAATACCTACAAGGAAATAGGACTTGGTTCAAGCGTACTCTCAAGGTATTGCGACATATTAAAACAAATTCATCACATCATATCAAAACATTAGTTTGTACCGTGTCTCTATTCAGGGTAAAAAGTGGTATTTTCCCATATTTGCGCACTGCATTGACCTTGCAGAGCACAATGCGTGGCAACTGCATAGAAATATGGGAGGTAAAATGGACCATTTAGATTTTCGTCGGCGCTTTGCCACATTGCTGATATCTACTTATGGAAAATCCTTAGGAAATTTTCCATCAGGATCATCATGCAACATCCGATTTCTTCATTTCGTACATCAAATTATTTATTAATTCCTCAAAAAATACGCAAAAATAATTTAGAATACTTGGAGTATGTTGGAAATCGAAACTTAAAATTTCGGATTGTTTTTAAAAATAAATAAGAAGTAACAAAACATTAAGCATATTCATTGTCAGTACCAAAGCCAAGTTCATATAGTACACTTTAGAAAATCTACTACATTTATATGAGTATAATATTTAGTATTCATTTATTTTTCATTATCATGTTTAGCCATTTTGGTATGCTTTGAACAATTTTTGAGCAATTGCTGATTTCAATATTTTCCCATTTTTCCATAAGTACCCTTCTTAGTTCTTATAAAATCAAAAAAATTGGATTTTTTTTTTGTTAAAATTGAAGGATTAAAAATACAATGATGTGTATTATGGTAAGGGATACTTCAATTTAATCTTCAATGAAGTATTAAGCGAATATTACGATGTATTAAGTGAGGTTTTAACCTCTAATAAATATAACAATATTGTGGTAAAAATGTTCTATAATATGTTAAAAAAGGTGAAAGGGTTTTTGTATGACCATAAGGAAATTTGCATTGTGCAATCCGACACACAATCGTTGCACAACGTTAATGTACAAAACAGATTATTATGCTAAAATGAACGAGTATATTGAAAAGTGTATCAAAGATGGTACCTATGCGTTATATACAGGTTATTATGGCAGGGAGATGACCGTAATACGTGCTTTATATAAATCGATTAGTCTTAAGCTACAAAGATGTTATGGAAAGAGTGAAAAAAGCCTTTTTCATTTAAGAAATATGTTTCTTTGAGGGATTTCGATAAGAGTGTGGTGTGGTGATGTCTTTATGGAGTGGTGAAAGATCACAAAGAGGGTAACCCTTGTAGGCCCATATGCAGTACGTTGAATTGGTACACTTACCCAATACAGCAAATTATAGCTGAAGTTTTAGGTAATTTGTTAAAGACGAATTTATCAGATCATAACGTACGAAATATTGATGACGTCGTAGACCAATTATATAATATACCTTTGTGTGAGGGGTGGGTGTTTGTAAAATATTGTAGCGAAATTTGGTTTATGCTAGAAGACTCTTGAAATAAATACCAACGAAAGAAACTAAACGATATTAGCACCATCTAGCGCAAAATGCTAAAAATAATAAACCGAACAGACGCTGCAGTAAACAATAAAAAGTCAACAACCGAGAGAAATTATCGCCGTCGTACAACGTACAACGCCATATAACATCTAGCATAATAGCTAGCTCAACGTCAGTGCGCCATGCTGGTGTATTGTGGTGAAATGTGGATAGTAGTAGAATGCACGCTACAAAGTAGCACTGGTGGGTTGTAGATAATGGTAGAATATACGCCACTTAGAAGGTACTGGATTATTCGAGAGAGTGATGACTGCAGTATAAAAAGGGTTGTCATCTGAGCTGAACAGACAGTTGAGTTAGAACAGCGAAACAATAAGCAATAAAGTGAATGCAGTGTGATCCGTAGTAGAACAAAACAGTTTTCTATACAGTGTTAAATTAATATTAGAATTTGAACGTTAATAAAATAAACCATTTTATAACTAAAGAAGTTTGTGTGTTTTTAATTGTTACACAATCCAGTGATCGAACTCAGAAAAGTGTGAGAGAACGAAATTATCGTCAAAGAGACAGAAATTTCGTAACAATATGATGTTAACAACATGTACCCCTCTATGAATAAGGTTGAGATTTTTAGAATATTAGCTCTGATAGTAAAGTCAACATGATTCACCAGTAAATTTAGTATTGATCCAAGCTTACTATTGTCTTGCGTCCAATTTTCATTTGATGTGGTAAATTTTTTCACCTTCGATGGTGATATATATAGGCAAATGAGGGCATTGCCTTAAGGCGCTTGCGATTCGGGTCTACTTGCTACAATCCTGTTAGACTATTATATATACGTATATCACCTTGAGTTGTTCGGGTGGAATAAAATAGTGTATTGGTACAAGAACATCGATGATTATTTTTTGTATATTCATCGGGATTATGTAGACAATGTTCAGAGAGTGTTTAAAAATCGCACTGCTCTATCATTAACTATAGAAGAGGAAGAGCTTGTTGGGGCCTTGTATAAGATATCATTCTTAGACATGGTACGGCGCCGAAAAGATCGGTTATTCACCAGTACATAAAAAAAGAGTGCTCTTCTCAAATAATGATACATTATTATACAAACTACAGACGTGCATCTCACAATAACACTATTATAGCATTCTTACAAAAAATAATGAACCGTACAAGTAATTTGTTTCTAGTACAGGATATTGTGACGAACCTTCCGGCCGGGGTCTTGGCTCGCCGGTGTCCAAGGTTCGGCTACAGAAAATTTGTATTCGCAGGTTGGCTAATCTTTCTTCCTTTTATTATTATTTTAAACGCGAGCGGAGTTTTTTTCAATTTTTAAATAATTTTATTTCCTATAAATTCAATTTAATTAAAGTTTACTCTTAATTAGAAACGGATTAAATTTTCAGTAAATAATAAAAATACTTATTGCTACTCTAGCGCTGCGAAATGTTCCTGTTACGCCTCTGGCATCAACCGGGGATTCTCCTTTCTCCTCACTCATGCGCCTGACTTGACTTCTGCTGGCATCTAGTCTCTGTTCTCACTACGTTCTAGCGCATGAATACCTCGGGAAAACCCAAAAACATACTCATGCGTTTGAATCTAACTTTACCCCTTACGCGAACTCCTAGCCTTGAAAATAAGATTTCGGTAGGGCGATGATGCCGAGCTCTCGCAATCAAATACCTCGGGGAGACCCGAAAGCGTATTTGTTTGGTTGAACGCGTCAACAACCGCCAGACTACAAAAACTAAACTCTGCCGCTGTGACTGATGCTGAGCTCGCGCAAGCAAATACCTCGGGGAAACCCGAAAGCGTATTTTTTTGGTTGAACACGCCACCAATCGTCTGATAAAACTAATCGCTGCCGCTGTGATTGATGCTGAGATCTCGCAATCAAGTACCTCGGGAAAACCCGAAAGCGTACTTGTTTGGTTGAACACGTCACCAATCGCCTGATAAAAACTAATCGCTGCCGCTGTGATTGCTGCTGAGCTCTCGCAATCAAGTACCTCGGGAAAACCCGAAAGCGTACTTGTTTGGTTGAACACGTCACCAATCGCCTGATAAAACTAATCCCTGCCTGTGTACGTGTGCTGATTTTTCTATCTGTCGCGTTCTAGCGCATGAGCACCTCGGGGAAACCCGAAAACACACTCATGCGTTTGAATCCAACAGCAACCCCCCTTCACGCAATTCCTACGCTATGTTACCAGTTTGACGATTGCACCGAGTTCTTACTCACAAGTACCTCGGGAAAACCCGAAAGCGCACTTGCGTGATCGAATGTACAACGACCGTCAAGCTAGCTCACTGCTGAAAAGAAGAATTTGGTTAGTTATGTATAATTTACCACTGTAGGCTGCAAACTGCGACTGCTGGCTCTGGTGGTCCCCGGTTGAATGACTAAAATTCTAATTTTTGTTTAACACCTAACCCTTTGCTGGTGCCGATTACATCAGCTGGTTCTTTATTATCTGTCACAACAGCTGTTTCGGTCGGTGGTGCCAGATAGTTTGCTAACTTAACCTAGTGTCTTAGCTACGAATTTGCAACCTTATGCCAACTTCAATATCTAGTTGTTCACATGCGCGTTTGTTTATGATTACTTAAAATATATTGTATATAATTCATTTAGTTAAATTTTTCCACTTGTAACTTACAATAATTGAAAATAAATAGGGATTTTCACCAATAAGTAATAAAAAAATAAGAAAAATGTAACGTAAGTCTGAGTATAATGTGATGCGGCGACGCGTCAGTCACCCGCCTTGATGTCTTTGTTTTGAGGAAGAAAACGAGTGCCGACTTTCTTCCTCACACTCCCCTCTTACTTTCCGGGCGGTAGTATTATTTTCGTGGATCCCTTTATTGAATTTTTGACCTTCGATTGTCCATGACAGCTTCAAATATAGACCAGTACGTAACGTATTGATGAATGCTCGTAGCTTAGTGATGATGGCGGTGTCAAACTGACCCAAGTTGTTTCCCGCCAGTCTATCTGGGGCGTATTCTGTCATTGGGGTGGATTCAGGATAACCGGATCCCTCTGCCAGCGTGACTGTGGCTTACCAATTTGGGTGAGGAATTCGTCAAAGCTCGGAAGTTTCTGGTGTGCTATTTTTGTCTTCTTACTGCGGTGTTTCTCTTGGTTGTTTTCCTTGAGACTGTTGAAGAAAAATGACAGATTAGTCTTGTTCTAATTATTATTTCAAAAGAGAGGGAAATAAGTCAATGTAATGAAAGCAAAACATGAATTTGAGAAAATGACTATGAGTAGAAAGATTTTATTTCGCTCAGGTGAGCCGTTCGAATGATTTTGTCACCGCTTTTCTTTAATTTCAGTATAACTGGCGAGACAAAACTCAACACTGTGTAGGGCCCGGCGTATTTAGGGGCGAGCTTAGCCGCAAAGCTGTCGATAGCCTTAGAGAGAGGGTGTTGTCTGACCAACACTGACTCCCCGACCTTTGGTTTCCATTGTCGTCTTCTGAGATTATAGTGTCTCGCTTGATCCTGAGCCGCTTTCGCCAAGTTGTGCCTCACGATATCAAATATTTCTTGTAATTGTATTGCTCGAGACTCTGGAGTTTTTTGGGTTCTTCCTGTACCTGGTGTGACCTCATCATAAAGCGCCTGAGGTAATCGTGGCTCGCGTCCTTGTGTAAGGAATGCTGCGCTGTAACCGGTTGTTTCCGATGTGCTAGTGTTTATGGCTAACGTTACTTCTGGTAGATGCTCGTCCCAAGTTTTCTGTTCATTGTTGGCCAATTGGGCTATCATTGTCTTTATGGTCCGATTCATCCTTTCTGTAGGGTTTTCTTGCGGCGTATAGGGAGCGGTAAAGCGATGCTGAACTCCGATCTGCTGTAAGTATCCTTTGACGATTCGGCTAGTGAACTGTGTACCATTATCCGTGATGAGACACTTTGGAATTCCGTATCTAGCGAGTATTCTTTCGCGGAAACCTTTCACTACGCTGTCTGCGGTGGCTTTTCTTAGCGGCACTAATTCGGTCCATTTTGAAAACCGATCAAAAAACACCAGCAGCATCGTATGTCCATGTTTTGACCGCGGAAGTGGCCCAATGAAATCGGCGCACACTGTTGACCAGGGTTCGTCTGGGATTGTAATCAACATTTCGCCTGCGGGTGCTTGCTGGCTAACCTTATATTGTTGACAGGACTCGCAACGCCTAACATAGCGACTTATGTCACGAAACATGCCCGGCCAATAATAGCGGTTGGCTATCCGGGCAATGGTTTTGCGGATGCCGAGATGGCCAGCACTGGGGCTGTCGTGATTTTCCGTCATAACTCGCTGCCGGAGCGGTGTAGCAACACATAATTTCCACTGATCGCAATCTTCGTCGCCTGGGATGCTTGGTAAATGACGATATAATTGACCGCCGACCTCCGCAAAATCTGGAAACTTCTCTGGTTGGTTCCGAATTTCCGCCTTTTTCTTCTGTAGCCAAGCGCATTCTATGCTAATGTTGTTGCTTACAGTTGCTATCTGACAGATCTCCTGAGGCTGTCGTGACAATGCGTCAGCCACCACATTACTTTTCCCTTTCCGATATTGAATGGTAAATTGGTATTGTTGGAGCTCCAAAGCCCAACGGGCTATTCGTCCCGCGGGGCTTTCTATGGAGTTCAGCCATTTTAAGGAGAGATGGTCGGTGATTACAATGAATCGATAACCTTCTAGGTACGGCCTCATTTTTCGGATGCCCCAAACAATGGCTAAACATTCTTTTTCGGTTGGGGAATAGTTTCTCTCGGCGTTATTCAAGCTTCGACTGGCGTAAGCGATCACCCGCTCCCCCTCATCGGTGGCTTGGGTGAGAACAGCTCCAAGGCCCGCATCGCTGGCGTCAGTTTGCAATGTGAAGGTCTGATTGAAATCCGGACATGCTAATACTGGGGCCTCGGTCAGTTTCTGTTTCAATATCTCGAATGCCTTTTGCTGGCTCTCTCCCCATTTCCAATGTTTGCCCTTTCGCAATAGTGATGTCAGCGGTTGGACTATCGCAGCGAACTCAGGCACAAAGCGACGATACCAAGAGGCTATTCCTAAAAACCGCCTTACCCCACGAATATTTTGTGGAGGCTCTAAGTCACGGATGGCAGCAACCTTCTCCGGGTCTGTGTGGATTCCTTCTCCACTGACGACGTGGCCCAAGTATTTGATGCTGGTTTTGAAAAATTCGCATTTCTCGGGATTAATCCTGAGATTCGCTGCCCTTAATCGTCTCAATACTTCTCGCAAATTTTCTAGATGTTCCTCTAATGTTGATCCTGTTACCACAATATCGTCTAGGTAGGCGAACGCAAATGGCTCCATTTCTGCCCCAATGACTCGGTCGAGGGCACGCTGGAAAGTAGCGGGAGCTGAGTGTAGCCCAAATGGCATGACCCGCCATTGAAACAAGCCTCGGCCGGGGACCGTAAATGCCGTAAATTCTTTGCTGGCAGCTTCCATCGGTATTTGCCAGTAGCCGTCCTTCAAATCCAGGCTACTAACGTATTTTGCGTTCCTTAGCCTATCTAGAATATGTGTGATCCGGGGTAGCGGATACGCATCCGGGACGGATCTGCTGTTCAGTTGGCGATAGTCTATGCAAAGACGCCAGGTGCCTGTTTTCTTGCGCACTAGTACGATGGGTGCGCTGTATGGGCTATGCGACGGCTCAATGCATCCTTTGGCTAGTAACTTATTTATTTCTTCGTCGATGAGCGCTTGCATAGCAGGATTTCGCGGTATGTATCTCTGCTTAACGGGGCGGTCGTCCCTCATAACTATGCGGTGCGCCGTTATTTGTGTTACCCCTTGTAATCCGTCGAATTTTGGGAGTTCCTCAGCTAAAAAATTGTTAATTACCTGTTGGGCGTTACTACTCTGTGGCTCTGCTGGGTTTTCTGCTGATGGCACTGTGGGCTCTGCTGTTACTTCGGTGGTGGGCTCTGCCGTTCGTGAGGTGGTGGGCTCTGCCGTTGGTATGGTGGTGGGCTCCGCCGTTGGTGCGGTGGTGGGCTCTGTTGTTGGTAAAACCGGAAGTTCTGCCGATGGTGGTGATTTTACTTCTCGTAGTGGACTCCATTGTTGGCTCTGCTGTTGTGTTTTATTATGACTCTGATGTGATCTCTGTAGACTACTTTGGTACTTTTGATGAATTTTTCGCTGGCGATACCGCCGCGGCTTCAGTTGGTGTGATGGTGGGTCTGGTAGCAAATTCTTTTGTAACTTTTGGTGGGTTTCTTGTGCTTGCTGTGGAAAATGGTTTGTCAATCGACTTGTGGTAGGGTGCACGTTGCTGACCATGTTTCTTTCGGGTTGAGCTGGTGCGGCTTTTCCCAAGGTGATTAAGTCTTCTCCCATTGTGATCGTGAAACCACTTTGAGTTAGAAAATCGAGTCCTAGAACCACGTCATCCGTAGCGTCAGGCATGATGATAAATTGGAAATTATCATTGCGGTTACCATATTGAACTCTTGTTTGTATCGCGTAGTTTAATTGTCGGGCCGACCCATCCGCCAATATGACCTCGCCTTCATATGCCACTCGCGTTGCTCTGCTACCGATTAAGTTTACAAATGCTTCTCGGATGAAACTCGCCGTTGCTCCCGTGTCGATTGTTGCTGACACCTCCTTTCCGCCAACAATGATGTTGGCGTAAACTCTCCTGCAGTAAAGTTTGGTGTGATCTACAGTTGCTGGGGGGGATCTCCTGGAGCGCTGCCTCCCCCTAGCTCTGGGCGGCCTCCTTCTTCGTTTCCCGGTGGACGACAGCAACCTATGGTGCGGACCCCTACTTTGCCACAAATCCAGCAGAACAGTCTTTGTAGGCCCCGACACTCCCTCGCGATGTGACCATCTTGGCCGCAGCGCCGGCAAGCCGTTTGGATGTTGATTCGCTCGACTCTGGTTGGTTCCATCAGGCGATGCTGCTCAGAGCGGTTTCTCGCTGCTGTTGGACGTACAGGCTCTCTCTCCTGAATGCAATCAAGCTCTTCCGTCAAAGTGATTAGTTCTGTTAGGGTAGAAAATTCTCTGCGCTTGATGTACCACTGATATTCTGGTAACGAATTACGGAAAATACGCTCGAGTTGCTGGGTTTCCGTATAGTGCGCGTGACGCATCATTGTTTGCAGAACCAGGATATAGTCTTTAAATTTTTCTTGTGGCTGCTGGCATCTTTTCCTGATTTCGTCGTCAAGTGTCTCAAAATATCGTGGCGGCAAGAAGAAATTCAGGAAACTCGACTTAAATGCTGTCCAGGTGGTCCATTGCTGATTATTATTACGGAACCAAGTTAGGGCTTTATCCCGTAATAATTCTGGCATCGTTCGTGGTAGGTGATCTATGTCTAATCCATAGACTTGGGTCAGCTCTTCTACCCGCTCAATAAACATCAGCGGATCTCTGCCCCCGTCGTATTTAACGGCCCATTTCCGAACCTGCTCCATGATCATTGGGTTATAGCTCAAATGCCCGTGGGACGTAGCATATGGCCCACGTTGTTGTATTATGATCGGGTCATGGCCGACGGCTCCCTGTAGAACTTGCATCGTGTCGGCATGAGTTTCTGACTTGTTCTCGGCCGCTTGAAATTCTTCAGTGGACGTATTTTTAATTTTTGCCAGCCCTGGGCCTGGTGATGGCGCTCGCTTGTGTCGGGTCTGCAGTTCTAACAACCGCTGTTTTCTTTCTTCGGGGTGCTCTTCTTCCGCCAGATATGCCCGGAACCGTTTCCGTAAATCATCAAGGGTACCCTGTGACTCGAGGCCAAATTCATCACAATAGGCCACCAACTCCTCCTTTTTAAGACCATGTGCCCACGAGACGCTTAACATTTTGGTACGTGGGTTTTTTATTTTCTACACACACACACTGTAGGATTAGAATAAATTTACTAAATTAGTTTTGTTCACGATGTAATAAATTTTCCCGTTGATCTGTAAAACTATTTTATTTTTTTTTTTTTTTAAAAAAAAAACAGTTCACTGTCTGTTTCAGCGATATTTAGATTTGTATTTTATTATTGTCTTTTTTTTCTTTCCGTTATTTTGTTTCGAGGCCGATTGTACAGAATCACTTGAGCCGTTATTCGTCTTTATTTATTCTATTTCGTAAGCAAAAAAAAATCCGTTTACTGTCTGTCCGAGCGATATTTAATTTTACTTCAAGTTATGTTCAAATGTTTTTTTCTATAAATCGAGTCCGTTTGCTAAATTATTTTTCTACCGGTGCACTGGGTTACGTTTGCTCATAATCACTCGCGTCTTGGTTGGTATTTTTTTTTTTTATTTTGAATTTTTATACGTATAATTTTATCCGCTTTATATAAAAAACCGTTCCCCCGCGTTTTATTGGTATTTAATTGTTTATTTTATAGCCAAGGTCCCTGCTCGGGCGCCACTGTGACGAACCTTCCGGCCGGGGTCTTGGCTCGCCGGTGTCCAAGGTTCGGCTACAGAAAATTTGTATTCGCAGGTTGGCTAATCTTTCTTCCTTTTATTATTATTTTAAACGCGAGCGGAGTTTTTTTCAATTTTTAAATAATTTTATTTCCTATAAATTCAATTTAATTAAAGTTTACTCTTAATTAGAAACGGATTAAATTTTCAGTAAATAATAAAAATACTTATTGCTACTCTAGCGCTGCGAAATGTTCCTGTTACGCCTCTGGCATCAACCGGGGATTCTCCTTTCTCCTCACTCATGCGCCTGACTTGACTTCTGCTGGCATCTAGTCTCTGTTCTCACTACGTTCTAGCGCATGAATACCTCGGGAAAACCCAAAAACATACTCATGCGTTTGAATCTAACTTTACCCCTTACGCGAACTCCTAGCCTTGAAAATAAGATTTCGGTAGGGCGATGATGCCGAGCTCTCGCAATCAAATACCTCGGGGAGACCCGAAAGCGTATTTGTTTGGTTGAACGCGTCAACAACCGCCAGACTACAAAAACTAAACTCTGCCGCTGTGACTGATGCTGAGCTCGCGCAAGCAAATACCTCGGGGAAACCCGAAAGCGTATTTTTTTGGTTGAACACGCCACCAATCGTCTGATAAAACTAATCGCTGCCGCTGTGATTGATGCTGAGATCTCGCAATCAAGTACCTCGGGAAAACCCGAAAGCGTACTTGTTTGGTTGAACACGTCACCAATCGCCTGATAAAAACTAATCGCTGCCGCTGTGATTGCTGCTGAGCTCTCGCAATCAAGTACCTCGGGAAAACCCGAAAGCGTACTTGTTTGGTTGAACACGTCACCAATCGCCTGATAAAACTAATCCCTGCCTGTGTACGTGTGCTGATTTTTCTATCTGTCGCGTTCTAGCGCATGAGCACCTCGGGGAAACCCGAAAACACACTCATGCGTTTGAATCCAACAGCAACCCCCCTTCACGCAATTCCTACGCTATGTTACCAGTTTGACGATTGCACCGAGTTCTTACTCACAAGTACCTCGGGAAAACCCGAAAGCGCACTTGCGTGATCGAATGTACAACGACCGTCAAGCTAGCTCACTGCTGAAAAGAAGAATTTGGTTAGTTATGTATAATTTACCACTGTAGGCTGCAAACTGCGACTGCTGGCTCTGGTGGTCCCCGGTTGAATGACTAAAATTCTAATTTTTGTTTAACACCTAACCCTTTGCTGGTGCCGATTACATCAGCTGGTTCTTTATTATCTGTCACAACAGCTGTTTCGGTCGGTGGTGCCAGATAGTTTGCTAACTTAACCTAGTGTCTTAGCTACGAATTTGCAACCTTATGCCAACTTCAATATCTAGTTGTTCACATGCGCGTTTGTTTATGATTACTTAAAATATATTGTATATAATTCATTTAGTTAAATTTTTCCACTTGTAACTTACAATAATTGAAAATAAATAGGGATTTTCACCAATAAGTAATAAAAAAATAAGAAAAATGTAACGTAAGTCTGAGTATAATGTGATGCGGCGACGCGTCAGTCACCCGCCTTGATGTCTTTGTTTTGAGGAAGAAAACGAGTGCCGACTTTCTTCCTCACAATATAGAGAATTTGTTTTTGAAATGTCGTGATAATGAGTACCCATTGTTGTTATTGCACGACTTGTTTTTACGCACGATGAGGTGTGAAATAGTAAAACTTGAGTTAAGAATTGTAAATAGTGGCTATAATGTAGCTTTTCAAAGAAATGAGGAATCTGTAAGATTACGCATGGTTATCCTAAAAATTTACATGAAACGTTTGACATATGCAAAGTTCATGAATGTGGTAAAGGGAGCGTTCAAGTATTACGTAACGCAATTCTTGAAGATCTTTGAAAGTAACGCGCTGTTATTTACTTATATAATAAATATAATATTTATTGCTGTAGCTAATCTAGAAAGAGTTTCATTATGCACACCTAATTTCAAAACACCCGTTGTTCGACACCTCCTGCCGCCCCTGTACCGCATCGTATCGTTTTACAAATTGCGTTACGTAATACTTGAACGCTCCCAAAACAAAGAAACGTACATTTAAGGGGGTGTCTAGTAAACCTATTTATTATATGTGTGAGGAGTTTAGTGGTTTTTTAGTGAAATTATGAAATTCCACATTCGTTTATACAAAAAATATTTTTTGGAAAATAAATCCAAAATATCGATCGGCCTATTCATATTACACCTTTTTTCATCGATTCTTGCAAAAGCGTCTGTTGTGATATTTAACATTCAATTAACTTATTACAATTCCTTGGAAAGTCATCAACAATTCTCGGGTTTTCGCGACAGTCTCACTTACAGCAGCAATGTTTTGAAAAGACCGACTGGTACGTCGACGCAAAGGAGACTTACTGTCCATAATCAACCCAGTTTCTTCAAATTTTTGAACCACTTTTTTAATTCGAGTCGAAAAGTCATTCCCATTCATTTTATTTTATAATTGTGATTGTTGTCAGAAGTCACGTATTGTGTAATTTATCTAGTCTTATTAATTGTGTGTTTTTTTTATGTGTCTTAAATATTCTAATTTTTTAATTATGCATCGAAACGTTCAGCATCATCTCTTCATCTTTTTCATCATCGTCTCTTCAGCATCAATCTCTTCAGCATCAATCTCTTCATCATCATTGTCTCTTCTTTTATTTTTGCAAGTTTTAATGTTTATTTTTTCTTCAGGTGTCAATAAATTTGAATTAACCGGCCTTTCCCGAATCTCATCATTGTTCATATTTATTTTTTCTTCAGGTGTCAATAAATTTGAATTAACCGGCACCCGAATCTCATCATTGGTCATATTATTATAATTAGCACTGTCCAAAAGTATTTTCCATTATTCAAATTTTTTCTTTAATTCTGCAAAACAACAGGAGATTAATTTTTTTTACCTGTAGCTTTTTTTAAATTATTATTATTTTAATTATAATATATTAGGGCCTATCTGTATTAAGGTAACGATATGTAGATATGTACATTAGGGTGGTTCTTCAAAAAAAAATGTCGTGCCCCCTAAATCTGTTCGAAATAAGATAAAAAAAAGTTTAAAAATTAATTTTAAATTTATATCTTTAACCCCTACGGACACTATTTCAAAGTAAAATTTGACCTTTTTCATTTGGTTTTTTTGCGAAAATCAAATGGGACGCCATAGGAATCGGTTCAATATAGGGTAAAAAAATTTTTAAAGTGAAATTTGACCTAAGCCGCCATTTTTTTAAACTATTTTTTCTTGATATGCTTTTAATTTTAAGAAAGAATATATTAAAAAAAAGTATTACATCTAGTTTTCGAGATTTATTCATGTAAAGTTCCGGATATGGCTTAACTAAATATTCGGAGTATCAACGCAACTCAAATTGACACGAAAAGCATGCGGGTTAACATTCAAGTTTTCGTTCAGGATAGACTTTTAAGTAAAAATGCCCAAATGCAAATGATGTAAATAACACGATATTGTATTGTAAATATAGATTTCGAACAACCCAATTTCTATGGATACAGTAACACTTATGATGATTTTCATTGAAGGCGTAAATAAAAAACTGAAAAAAAAACGATAGTAACCGTGGCAAATATAGGAAATGGTGGAGGGACGAAAGAAAATTAAGTCATCATGAAATTCTAGTGAAATCATTAAGGGAAAACGACCAATTAGAATTTCGGAAATACCTAAGGATGGATATTCATTTATTTGATAATTTATTAAATAAAGTGAAAATATTAATTGAAAAAAACAACCCCGTTGAATACACCATTTAGTGCAGAAAAGCGATTAACGATGACCGTAAGATTTTTAGCAACAGGTTGCACATTCACAAGTTTATCGTATGAAGTACAAGCTTCTGCAAGATCCATTGGTGGAATTGAGATGGAAACTGCAGTAGCTACAATAAAAGTGTTAAAAGACTATATTCAGGTACGGTATAATAATATACTAAATTTATAAGAAAAATTAATAATAGATTTTAGCCACCGGAAAGCCCAGAGGAGTGGCGGAAGGAAGCAAAAAAATTTCAAAAAATATCAAATTTTCCACACTACATCAATGCTGATTCTTACTTGAACTATCACGGAAAATACAGTATTATATTAATGGCGGTTGTCAACAGCAATTCAGAGTTTCTTATGGTGGACGTTGGAGCTTATGGCGGATTAAATGACAGTAAAGTTTTTGAAAACACTAAATTTTACAAAGATCTGATGAGTGATAAATTAAAAATACCAAATGAAGAGAAATTCGAAAAACTGACATTACCATATGTATTAGTTGGAGATGCAGCATATAATTTAACGAAAAAATTGATGAAAACATATCGATTAGATAGAAATTTAACAGAAGATCAAGCATTTTTAACAATCGCCTATGCTCAGCAAGAGTAAGAGTTGAATGTGCGTTTGGCATATTGAGTAATCGGTTTCAAGTTAACCGCTACAATATTAACATTATGTTGTTGCTATTTACACAACTATATAACCAAAGAAAATAGAAAGAAATGTGATTCAAAAACTGTTAGAAATGAAAATGTAGAAGCGCAAATTGGTTTGCAAGAAAGCGAAACAAATTCTGATCCAAAAAAAAATCAGAGAAAACTTTGAAAAAGCAGCAAATATAATTTTTGAATATTGAGCAAGAAGACAACGAAACAGCACTTCAAACAAGCAGTAAAAATGTCCATCAAAAAATATTTACGTTTATCTTAAAATCTTTTAATTTAAAATACAATAAAGTTGAAAGTAATTAACAAAAATTACGTTAAGCTTGAGTTAAGGCCAATTTGTCATTTAATCCTGCTGAACTAACGGAAAAATGGCCTTAACTCAACCTTAACTGCGTATTTGTTAATTAAAATTTTTTTTTTTTTTGCTTGTTGCGGCAATTATGAAATAAAAGGTAATTTTTACTAATAAAATAATATTTCTTTTTTTAATTGGCAAAAAGCAATGAATATTGGCACGTCCTCTCAAATCAGTATTCATTTCAAACTTATTTGGTGAGGAGTAAGGCTTATATTCATTAATTTTACAATTGCATAACAAACTAAAAACATAAATTTTAATTGAGATTATTTTTTTATGTCTTAGGAAAAACGTGAGTCAACATTGGAATTCATTGAAACCTATAAAAACTTACCGACCCTATGGGACAGAAGTAACGTAAATTATTCAAATATTGAATTACGTGAAGAAGCAAAATAAAAACTTTTAACGGTATTAAAAAAATACGAAAAATTTGCTAATATGCTTACACTAAAAACAAAAATATGTAACCTAAGAACTCGATATAGAAGAAAATTAATTAAAGTTAAAAAGAGTACTCAAACTGGATCAGCTCCAGAAGATATCTACGTACCAAAAATATGGTATTTCAAAGAAATGGATTTTTTAAAAGGTCATCAAAATGTAACAAATACAATATTTTTTCTTTAGATACAAAAACCAAAAAACCAATCAAAAAAAAGGAATAACCAGGTTCAGTTTTTTGGCAATAAATAAATTGGCAAACCATGATGACGGAGAAATGTATGGTTCTGGATGGATTAGATCATTAAATAAAATGAATGAAAAACAACGGTTACTAGCTAAAGCTGGCATCGATAACATAATTAATGCTGCTCTTTTAAACAAATTAAAAGAAAATGATATAGAGAATTATATAAGGGTTGATATACAGAATGTGGATGATGTACAGAATGAAGATGATATACAGGTTGATGGGAATATAGTAGAAATCAGTTCAGCAGAAGAAACAACAGCTGATGTTATGAGTTATGAATCACTTTCTAATGAAAAATTTTCAGAAAATATAATGGCTTTAATAGAAAAAGATTTTATTTAAAATTAAAAAAATTCTTAAAATTTTTAAGAAAAAATTAAATATTAAGTGTTAAATTAAAAAATAAAAAAATGCAAAACAAAAAATTTTATGTATTTTATTGTTTTGAAATACTTTATAATATAATAATTTAATATTGTTTTTTATTTAGGAATGCAAACAAATGGCAACGGCGGTGGTTTTTGTCAAAAGATCGCGACTTAAATGAATCAACCTAACTGAACTGGAAAAAGTTTATTATTGCAGAACAATTACTTCGTTGTTAATCAGGGTAATATAATTCATATACATAATAAGGCGTTATTAAAACCTTAGTTATTATTTGTTCTTATTCCAGTAGAATATGAATATCGAAATCATTGGGCAATTCATTCTTCAATATATTTTCTCTTTTAACACTATGATTAACATAATGTTAAGCGAAATGCCTTAATAAAAAAGATGCAAGTCGCCTAGTCGGGTGGCAGTACTGCTTTGCAGTTAGCTCCGCTATTTATATATGATGTATTGGAATGCGGCGGCAGCCAGCCGGCATTCCAGGTTGGTAATCTATGAAAATGAAAAAAAAATTAACAATATATTAATAAATTGAATTTGAAAATATTACCTTAGAATGTCAGGTTTGAAAAGCAGTAAATATTTCTACTGCAAGTGAAGTATTGGAATGCGGCGGTAGCCAGCCGGCTAGAGGTGGGTAAAATCGTCAACTATCGATAGACATCGATGTGAGTCAAGCATCGATAACTATCGATGTCTCTTTGCGAAACATCGACATCGATAAGAACTGATTTATTTTGAAATATAATATATGCATAATATATTTTAAAATAATAAATTTTTCATAAACAATGGACAATAACGTATTGGATAAATAACTACGTTATGTGAGATCAATAAACGCTTTGTGCGAATCACTATATGATATGGTACTTGAATGGTGCTCGAATCAAACGTAAAATTAGTGAAATTAAAATAAGACTTACTCATAATTTTGTTTTAAAAAAAACAAGTCGTTCTGCCAAATCAGCTGACAATTGGAATCTTCGTTCAGAAATTATGTTGCCGGCAGTAGAGTTAACTCTTTCGGAGGAGACAGAAGACGATGGCACAATTAAATATTTTAACGCAATTGTTTGCAAAGATTTGCATGACGAATAATTAATCCAGTATTTGATGATATCCGTATTTTCATCAACCAGTGGTTCCTCCATATATGTATTGAAATGGACAATTGCCTGCAAAGTTCTAGAGATCGTCGTAGGGGCACTCGTGGTCCGATATTTGTGTAAAAACGAAAAAAAAACTTGTCAAGAGAAATAGAATACAAAATTTTATTGTCCCATCTACAACCTCAAAAGCGCGGCAAAATCGGGAATATTGTCGTGAAAACTCTAGGATATCGAATTCGAAGAATTGGCATACTTTTTTCAAATAGAAATATAAAAACATATTCTTGGTCTTATCGATGTACTATCGATTGAAATCGATAAATTTGGAGAAACTATCGATGCATATCGATATTTTTTCTTAACGATTTTACCCACCTCTACAGCCGGCATTCCAGGTTAGTAATCTATGAAAATGAAAAAAAAAAAAAAAATAACAATATATTAATAAATTGAATTTGAAAATATTACCTTAGAATGTCAGGTTTGAAAAGCAGTAAATATTTCTACTGCAAGTGAAGTATTGGAATGCGGCGGTAGCCAGCCGGCATTCCAAGTTAGTAATCTATGAAAATGAAAAAAAAATTAACAATATATTAATAAATTGAATTTGAAAATATTACCTTAGAATGTCAGGTTTGAAAAGCAGTAAATATTTCTACTGCAAGTGAAGTATTGGAATGTGGCGGTAGCCAGCCGGCATTCCAGGTTGGTAATCTATGAAAATGAAAAAAAATATAAAAATAAATTGAATTTGAAAATTTTACCTTGGAATATCAGGTTTGAAGAGCAGTAATTATTTCTACTGCAAGTGAAGTATTGGAATGCGGCGGTAGCCAGCCGGCATTCCAGGTTGGTAATCTATGAAAATGAAAAAAAATTAAACAATATATTAATAAATTGAATTTGAAAATTTTACCTTAGAAAATCAGGTTTGAAGAGCAGTAATTATTTCTACTGCAAGTGAAGTATTGGAATGCGGCGGTAGCCAGCCGGCATTCCAGAATGGTAATCTATGAAAATGAAAAAAAAATTAAACAATATATTAATAAATTGAATTTGAAAATTTGGAACAGGTTTACTTTAGCTCCCATGCTCCAATAATTTTTTTTTTTTGTTGTTTTACCCCCTAAAATGAAAACAAACACTGTAAAAAAAAGTGTCGCTCGGATCTGGGTTCGGATATATAGCCATCGGAACTTTCGGATATAGCTTTTATAAAAATCCTTATAAGTTGGGAACCCCTGGATGGATTTTAAAAATATGGATGTCATAACATAGATAATTTAATGGCCTACAATATTGGTTCGCAAATTTTTGAAATTCAAGCCCTTATTTTGGAGATATTACGATTTTTCTGAAATTTTGACCAATTTTTTTTTAAAAAACCGCTATTTTTTCCAAAAAATTCGTTTTAAACCTATAACTGTTTTAGCATGGCAAGAAAGCTTAATTTATTACCTTTTAAATGGTGTATAATTTGATGTAAGTTTTTAAATATTTGCCCCCTTTTTGACCAAAAAATTAAACAAATTATTCAATAAATTCCTATGGAAACTATGTTTTTATGGTCAAAACAATGAAAAACAACAATAACAACGACTATTACACAACAACAATTATTATAAGACGATTCTCAATATAAAATGACAAGATTATTATATAAATTAATAATTTTATAAAAAGTAAGGTTATGTTGAAAGAAAGAGCGCCCGCGATTTTTAATAAAAATTTTTCAGTTTTCAATGAGAATCGTCTTTTAATAATTGTTGTTGTTGTAATAGTTATTGTTTCTGTCGTTTTTCATTGTTTTTGACCGTAAAAAACGTAGTTTCCATAGGAATTTATTGAAATTTTTTTATTTTTTGGTCAAAAAAGGGGTATATATTTAAAAATTTACAACAACCTATACACCATTTTAAAGGTAACAAATTAAGCTTTCTTACCATGCTAAAAAAACTATAGGTTTATAACGAATTTTTTGGAAAAAATAGCGGTTTTTTTGAAAAAAAATTGGTCAAAATTTCAGAAAAATCGTCCTTTCTCCAAAACTAACGATAAGATTTCAAAGATTTGCTTACCATTATTGTACGTCATTAAATTATTTATGTTATGACATCCATATTTTTGAAATCGATCCGGGGGTTCCCGACTTATAAGGGTTTTTATAAACGCTATATCCACAACTTCCGATGGCTATATATCCGAAACCAGATCCGAGCGACACTTTTTGATTTCATATTTGTTCTTACAATATTTTTTGTCAAGTTGTAATTATATTTTATAATTATTGTTGAAATTTTTAATTAGTTAAAATTTTTTTTTTTTTCACTTATGATTATAATGATTGTTGAAATTTTTATTTAGTTAAAATTTTTTATTTTCACTTATGTAACAAATATGTTACTTCTTTAATTATTCTTTTGTTAAACATAAAACGATTACGTTAAAAAAATTAAACGATTACGTTACACAAAAATTAAACGAAAAAATGTCACGACATTTAACGATAAAATGTTATAACATTAAACGAACACGACTGCACTCATGTAAAAATTTACAGAAATGCAGAGTTCCATTTACATACATTTGACATTTCTTCCTTGTTCCCCATTACGCCATCTTTTTTTTCTTCTGAAATTTTTCTCGACCTTTCTTCAAAATAAAAGATGGCTGTCTTTAGCTACAGCCCGCTAAATTTAAAACGGTTTATTATAAGAATAAGTAAGAGAGGGACAACAGCAGGCTAACGACGTTATGCCGTCATTTGGACATTTTGTTCCACGTTAACTTTGTTCCTCAAAGGAACAATAAGGTTGCCCTCAGTGTTGCCACTGAGAAATTTATTTTCCTACCAAAATTTTCTCGAAAACCTACCAAAGTCGTTTGTAACCTACCAAAACTTTACAAATTAAAAAAAAATCTTTTTGCAGCATTGAATTCGTTTATTAACATTTAATGCTGTTTAAAATTCATATTCTTGTATGTCGTCGTTTAAAATGCTTAACCGCATATAGCACAAATTTTCTGTTGCTAAATCGTTCACATCAAAAGTCGGGCAAGTGTGCCAAAAAAGTTACCACATGACACATGCAGCGTACAATTAAGCGATGAACGTTAGAAGAAAGAAAAATAGTAATTAAAAATCATTTTGAAGGCAAAACCGATCGCAAGGTTACAAATTTTGCCAGCGGTTCAAGGTATTATTAAATGATATAAAGAGGACAAAAGGATTTCAAATAAACAACGAACGGTGGCAAAAAAAAAAAACGTTTAGCTCGAGAGACGAAAAATGTACCATCCGAGAAATTTTTAAAAATCCATTCATATCATCTACTCAAAAACTTACTGTAATGGTAAAACTAATATTCATTAAGAAGTCCATGCCGTTCGGAAAGTTCTCCGGAAAAATAATTTTAATGGCTGAGTCGCACAGGATAAGCCATGCATCAACAAAACAATTTCGCTTGAATTTCGCAAAAGAGCACATTTTAAAATATTCTCCTTTTGGAGCATGGTAAACACACCCTAAGTGGTCGGGGTTCTGAAAAAGAGCCATATTTTAGCCTGACAATAACCGTATACTTACAGTCCATTTTTGAAATGCTATTTATTAAAGCCCACAAATTCAAATTTATTATTCCGGAAATATTTTTTCTAATTATGTACATAAAAAAGTTTAGTTCTTAGAACTTAAGACCTTTTTTAGCGGCCCGATTTTGATCACAGCTGCGATCAAAAAAATTATGTTATTAATAGCGCTAGTAACTTTTGTTTCTAATACGCCGGGTCTGAGCACACATGCAACAATTTAGATGTGCGATCAGTCGCAACACTATTTCGTCACATTGTACATGCATATGCGTATACAATAAACGTAATTTGTATGCAAGAAAACAGAGACCATACCCACTTGTTGAAGATAGGGTTGGTAAAAGCTTATTTCCAGATGTAAATATTTGCATCCTGATTCGAAAAACTTCACGAAGAAATTTCAATTTTCGATTTTCATAAAAATTTATCCTAAATCCTACCAAAATCAGATTTAACCTACCAACCTACCAAGAGGAAAAAAACCTACCCGATTTGGTAGGAAACTACCAAAAACGGCAACGCTGGTTGTCCTTCATCATAAGAACATATGTTTTCATAAGTTTCAATTCAACAATCAAATCTGGAGAGACATTGTTTTACGACTAAAGTTTCTGCTCTATTTACATTTACAAAAAAAAAAAAAAGTCGCGTAAAATATTGTGTCCCACGTAATTTGTGGGTGCATTTTAGAGCTACTTTAAGACTCCAGACCAAATATTCTCCCTAAGAAAACTCCTGGAAAAACCAAGAATTTCAAATCGTTACCCACGATCTCTACATCGCTTTTAAAACAACTGTTGAAGACTTATTTATAAGAAATAAAATTTAAATTTACTCTTAAAATATACTTTATTTTCAGCAGCACAAGTTCAATCTCGATGAGTTCCTACTTTTGTCTTAATAAATAAGTTCAGTTTTTTTCCTATTTTTATTAAAATTAAAGACGACCCATGTATGTCACCATTGTTGTTAAAAAAAAAAAAAAATCTTATAAAAATTATTTGTTTATTAAGCTTTGCATTATTAAGCCTTAAAGTAAATAAAAGTTTGACATTTCGGCTTGTTGTGCATTTGTAAACAAATCACAATTTATTTATCAAATCAAAAACTTCCATCGAAATGTCGGTCGATCGTTTTGGAGTTTTTTTTGATAGAATCGTGTTCAATACAATAAGCTTCAAGTAATTTCAAGCTCATATACGCTTCAAAAAGGCTCTAGATGTCATACTTATTTGTTAGCAAAGTTTAGGGTTTTCCTTTAATCAGTCCATAGGCATAAACAGCTGTTTTGTGATTTCTGAATATTCTTAACAATAGGACAACATGCTGAGTAAAACTTTAAATGGTGGGGAGTATATGAACACCGCAACTAGCATCCTTTTCTGCGGTATACGACATGATTCAGATTTTGGTATAAGCCCTCTGGTGAAAAAAAAAACCGATCTCGATAATTTTTTCAAAATAATGTTGAATATGAATTTCAAGAAAATTTCTTGGGTTCGTTATTTTTTCTCGAGAATATAGGGATGGATAATAAAAAAAGATAAAAACAAATCATATATAAAAAAGGGAGAGCTTCTTCACGCCAATATTATATAGCCTGTATAGTTTTTTTCATATGACACTGACATGATTGAATTCATACAACTTATTAGGTATTTAAATTACGGTTTTAAAGCTAATTTCGTAAAAAAGAATTAAGAAAAAATCATTCCGAACAATTCTGTGGTCACAAGCAATAACAGCTTAAGTCGATGTATAATCACAAAGCAAAACAACATAATTTTTGTGTATAAGCATGTGAATTATACTGTTTCGGATTGTCATCGTAGATCGACTTAAGATGTTATTGCTTGTTGCCACAGAATTAATAACAATTTTATTAATCATTTTTCAAAAACTATTGAAATACAGATTGTTATCTACATATTATTCGAACAAATGTTCACTCAAATTAATTTATATTTGATTAAAACATTTCCAATTCATATTTAACGTTTTGATTTATATTTTAAAAATAAATTATTGCACCAATCGAAGGGAAAAGGTCGTACCAAGTTTTTGATAGCAGGGGGACTGGAAAGAAAGGACAGTTATAAGCTTTTATAAAAAAATTTGATTGCACCAATCGAACAATTTTCGACCTTTTCTCTTTTATTGATTTAGTACAATTTTTTCCCAAGCTTATTTTTTGCCTGTCATTAAATAATTTTAATTCTAAATTCTGGCGCCACTGCTGACAGGGTTACAAGTGGTAAAGAAGCAGTTCACGGACTCTAAAAAAAATCATTTTAAGCTCAAATGGTATAAGCGGTGTACGAAAAAACACTTGATGACCTTTTTTTTTTTGGCTATGACATGAAACTTCGGACAACCCTATCTGTTGACCAAGCGCCTGGAGCAATCGAATAGTTTAGACTAAATCGGGTGCAAGCTCATAGTAAAGCGATGTTCTTTTTATTCTGAATGCAAGTATCTACATAATTTGAATTGTTTTAAAACAAAAAGTTTTGTTATAAAAACTTGTTCCAAAGTCTATGCTGTTTAATGAGTTTGTTGAACTTGCTATTAAAAAATTTAATCAAATTAATCGACGCATAAAAAATGCAACTTTTACTAAAAAATTGATTTTCAATATTTTATTTGCAAATCGATTAAAAAGCAATTTCAGCTCAAAGTATTAATTTTCTTGAGTTCAATAAAACTTTTATTACGATTTTTGGCAATAAATATTTTAAAACAGTAGCGTAACTGGAAAACTTACCAGATTGATGTTATAATTGTTGTACAATGTTGCATATAATTTTTTATTTTTAACTCACGACGGACGATACTACTTGTTCAAATCACTTTACAATTATAACAAAAGAAGAATGCCGGATATTAAAAGAAATGAATCGGAAAACGATTGAAATGAAATGAAAATGAAACAACGTGTCAATGTTGCCAGATTTTTGAAAAAAACTGCAAGTTCTGAAAAAAACTGTAAAAAATAAGAAATAAAATAGATTTTTTGAAAAATATAAAATATTAGTGGTTATTAAAAGTTGATGACATTTTTTTTAAGGAATAAAAAATACTGCGATTTGAAAAAAAAAACTGCAAGCGTGATTAAAAAACCTTATTTTCCAAACTGCTACAATGGCAACGCTGATGAGGAACAAAGGTAACGTGGAACAAAATATCCAAATGACAGCATGCTGTCGTTAGCCAGCTGCTGTTGTCCCTCTCTTACTTATTCTTATAATAAGCCGTTTTAAATTTAGCGGGCTGTAGCTAAAGACAGCCATCTTTTATTTTGAAGAAAGGTCGAGAAAAATTTCAGAAGAAAAAAAAGATGGCGTAATGGGGAACAAGGAAGAAATGTTAAATGTTGCTATTGTCCCTCTCTTACTATAAGAATATTTGAAATTTTTGGGGCTTTTTATCAAAAGAAGCCATCTTTTATTTTGAAGAAAAAATGTCATAAGAACTTAGTGGAAACATTGGGTTGTGTTCATTGTTGTGTGCCGGGAGAATTTTTTCCGGGTTTTTGGGAATTTATGTTTAGATATTTAAATTTAACAGCTTTGCTTTCAGTCAATACATAATTGAAGAAAAATATAGTTAAATATTAAATTCTTGGAAACTTTACTTCATTTACAATATCAATGAATAGGTGGATCATAAGGTCCAATATATAATAAAATCTGTTTAGGAAAAAGAGTACAAAGTGTTCAAGTTCAGCTATGGAACTCACTGATGATGGTAGTGTATTTGGTAGGAAAAATTTTTTATAACTAAATCAAAACTAAAGAAAGAAGACACAGCAAAAAACACCGTTACGTTACGCGTTTGAAAGACCCTCTACACCATCACAAGATATCACATTTTCCGAACTCACTCCCCACCATTTAAAGTTTTACTCAGCATGTTGTCCTATTGTTAAGAATATTCAGAAATCACAAAACAGCTGTTTATGCCTATGGACTGATTAAAGGAAAACCCTAAACTTTGCTAACAAATAAGTATGACATCTAGAGCCTTTTTGAAGCGTATATGAGCTTGAAATTACTTGAAGCTTATTGTATTGAACACGATTCTATCAAAAAAAACTCCAAAACGATCGACCGACATTTCGATGGAAGTTTTTGATTTGATAAATAAATTGTGATTTGTTTACAAATGCACAACAAGCCGAAATGTCAAACTTTTATTTACTTTAAGGCTTAATAATGCAAAGCTTAATAAACAAATAATTTTTATAAGATTTTTTTTTTTTTTTTTTAACAACAATGGTGACATACATGGGTCGTCTTTAATTTTAATAAAAATAGGAAAAAAAACTGAACTTATTTATTAAGACAAAAGTAGGAACTCATCGAGATTGAACTTGTGCTGCTGAAAATAAAGTATATTTTAAGAGTAAATTTAAATTTTATTTCTTATAAATAAGTCTTCAACAGTTGTTTTAAAAGCGATGTAGAGATCGTGGGTAACGATTTGAAATTCTTGGTTTTTCCAGGAGTTTTCTTAGGGAGAATATTTGGTCTGGAGTCTTAAAGTAGCTCTAAATTGCACCCACAAATTACGTGTGACACAATATTTTACGCGACTTTTTTTTTTTTTGTAAATGTAAATAGAGCAGAAACTTTAGTCGTAAAACAATGTCTCTCCAGATTTGATTGTTGAATTGAAACTTATGAAAACATATGTTCTTATGCAAATAAAGGCTTTTATCGTTGAGTTTGATCATATTACTGGTCGATTTTCAGTTGGTATATACTTACATATGTTGTTTGGAAAGAGAATACCTACTTGTCGCATGTCTTGTCAAAAGTGGACAAGGTGAGTTTTGCAGCTACAAACCTACACTATTAAAAATTTTAAATGCTACAATCGCGGCGTACAATGGCAACGCTGATGAAGGACAACCAGCGTTGCCGTTTTTGGTAGTTTCCTACCAAATCGGGTAGGTTTTTTTCCTCTTGGTAGGTTGGTAGGTTAAATCTGATTTTGGTAGGATTTAGGATAAATTTTCATGAAAATCATAACATAAATAATTTAATGACGTACAATAATGGTAAGCAAATCTTTGAAATCTTATCGTTAGTTTTGGAGAAAGGACGATTTTTCTGAAATTTTGACCAATTTTTTTTTCAAAAAACCGCTATTTTTTCCAAAAAATTCGTTATAAACCTATAGTTTTTTTAGCATGGTAAGAAAGCTTAATTTGTTACCTTTAAAATGGTGTATAGGTTGTTGTAAATTTTTAAATATATACCCCTTTTTTTGACCAAAAAATAAAAAAATTTCAATAAATTCCTATGGAAACTACGTTTTTACGGTCAAAAACAATGAAAAACGACAGAAACAATAACTATTACAACAACAACAATTATTAAAAGACGATTCTCATTGAAAACTGAAAAATTTTTATTAAAAATCGCGGGCGCTCTTTCTTTCAACATAACCTTACTTTTTATAAAATTATTAATTTATATAATAATCTTGTCATTTTATATTGAGAATCGTCTTATAATAATTGTTGTTGTGTAATAGTCGTTGTTATTGTTGTTTTTCATTGTTTTGACCATAAAAACATAGTTTCCATAGGAATTTATTGAATAATTTGTTTAATTTTTTGGTCAAAAAGGGGGCAAATATTTAAAAACTTACATCAAATTATACACCATTTAAAAGGTAATAAATTAAGCTTTCTTGCCATGCTAAAACAGTTATAGGTTTTAAAACGAATTTTTTTGGAAAAAATAGCGGTTTTTTTAAAAAAAAATTGGTCAAAATTTCAGAAAAATCGTAATATCTCCAAAATAAGGGCTTGAATTTCAAAAATTTGCGAACCAATATTGTAGGCCATTAAATTATCTATGTTATGACATCCATATTTTTAAAATCCATCCAGGGGTTCCCAACTTATAAGGATTTTTATAAAAGCTATATCCGAAAGTTCCGATGGCTATATATCCGAACCCAGATCCGAGCGACACTTTTTTTTACAGTGTTTGTTTTCATTTTAGGGGGTAAAACAACAAAAAAAAAAATTATTGGAGCATGGGAGCTAAAGTAAACCTGTTCCAAATTTTCAAATTCAATTTATTAATATATTGTTTAATTTTTTTTTCATTTTCATAGATTACCATTCTGGAATGCCGGCTGGCTACCGCCGCATTCCAATACTTCACTTGCAGTAGAAATAATTACTGCTCTTCAAACCTGATTTTCTAAGGTAAAATTTTCAAATTCAATTTATTAATATATTGTTTAATTTTTTTTCATTTTCATAGATTACCAACCTGGAATGCCGGCTGGCTACCGCCGCATTCCAATACTTCACTTGCAGTAGAAATAATTACTGCTCTTCAAACCTGATATTCCAAGGTAAAATTTTCAAATTCAATTTATTTTTATATTTTTTTTCATTTTCATAGATTACCAACCTGGAATGCCGGCTGGCTACCGCCACATTCCAATACTTCACTTGCAGTAGAAATATTTACTGCTTTTCAAACCTGACATTCTAAGGTAATATTTTCAAATTCAATTTATTAATATATTGTTAATTTTTTTTTCATTTTCATAGATTACTAACTTGGAATGCCGGCTGGCTACCGCCGCATTCCAATACTTCACTTGCAGTAGAAATATTTACTGCTTTTCAAACCTGACATTCTAAGGTAATATTTTCAAATTCAATTTATTAATATATTGTTATTTTTTTTTTTCATTTTCATAGATTACTAACCTGGAATGCCGGCTGGCTACCGCCGCATTCCAATACTTCACTTGCAGTAGAAATATTTACTGCTTTTCAAACCTGACATTCTAAGGTAATATTTTCAAATTCAATTTATTAATATATTGTTATTTTTTTTTTTTTTTCATTTTCATAGATTACTAACCTGGAATGCCGGCTGGCTACCGCCGCATTCCAATACTTCACTTGCAGTAGAAATATTTACTGCTTTTCAAACCTGACATTCTAAGGTAATATTTTCAAATTCAATTTATTAATATATTGTTAATTTTTTTTTCATTTTCATAGATTACCAACCTGGAATGCCGGCTGGCTGCCGCCGCATTCCAATACATCATATATAAATAGCGGAGCTAACTGCAAAGCAGTACTGCCACCCGACTAGGCGACTTGCATCTTTTTTATTAAGGCATTTCGCTTAACATTATGTTAATCATAGTGTTAAAAGAGAAAATATATTGAAGAATGAATTGCCCAATGATTTCGATATTCATATTCTACTGGAATAAGAACAAATAATAACTAAGGTTTTAATAACGCCTTATTATGTATATGAATTATATTACCCTGATTAACAACGAAGTAATTGTTCTGCAATAATAAACTTTTTCCAGTTCAGTTAGGTTGATTCATTTAAGTCGCGATCTTTTGACAAAAACCACCGCCGTTGCCATTTGTTTGCATTCCTAAATAAAAAACAATATTAAATTATTATATTATAAAGTATTTCAAAACAATAAAATACATAAAATTTTTTGTTTTGCATTTTTTTATTTTTTAATTTAACACTTAATATTTAATTTTTTCTTAAAAATTTTAAGAATTTTTTTAATTTTAAATAAAATCTTTTTCTATTAAAGCCATTATATTTTCTGAAAATTTTTCATTAGAAAGTGATTCATAACTCATAACATCAGCTGTTGTTTCTTCTGCTGAACTGATTTCTACTATATTCCCATCAACCTGTATATCATCTTCATTCTGTACATCATCCACATTCTGTATATCAACCCTTATATAATTCTCTATATCATTTTCTTTTAATTTGTTTAAAAGAGCAGCATTAATTATGTTATCGATGCCAGCTTTAGCTAGTAACCGTTGTTTTTCATTCATTTTATTTAATGATCTAATCCATCCAGAACCATACATTTCTCCGTCATCATGGTTTGCCAATTTATTTATTGCCAAAAAACTGAACCTGGTTATTCCTTTTTTTTGATTGGTTTTTTGGTTTTTGTATCTAAAGAAAAAATATTGTATTTGTTACATTTTGATGACCTTTTAAAAAATCCATTTCTTTGAAATACCATATTTTTTGGTACGTAGATATCTTCTGGAGCTGATCCAGTTTGAGTACTCTTTTTAACTTTAATTAATTTTCTTCTATATCGAGTTCTTAGGTTACATATTTTTGTTTTTAGTGTAAGCATATTAGCAAATTTTTCGTATTTTTTTAATACCGTTAAAAGTTTTTATTTTGCTTCTTCACGTAATTCAATATTTGAATAATTTACGTTACTTCTGTCCCATAGGGTCGGTAAGTTTTTATAGGTTTCAATGAATTCCAATGTTGACTCACGTTTTTCCTAAGACATAAAAAAATAATCTCAATTAAAATTTATGTTTTTAGTTTGTTATGCAATTGTAAAATTAATGAATATAAGCCTTACTCCTCACCAAATAAGTTTGAAATGAATACTGATTTGAGAGGACGTGCCAATATTCATTGCTTTTTGCCAATTAAAAAAAGAAATATTATTTTATTAGTAAAAATTACCTTTTATTTCATAATTGCCGCAACAAGCAAAAAAAAAAAATTTTAATTAACAAATACGCAGTTAAGGTTGAGTTAAGGCCATTTTTCCGTTAGTTCAGCAGGATTAAATGACAAATTGGCCTTAACTCAAGCTTAACGTAATTTTTGTTAATTACTTTCAACTTTATTGTATTTTAAATTAAAAGATTTTAAGATAAACGTAAATATTTTTTGATGGACATTTTTACTGCTTGTTTGAAGTGCTGTTTCGTTGTCTTCTTGCTCAATATTCAAAAATTATATTTGCTGCTTTTTCAAAGTTTTCTCTGATTTTTTTTTGGATCAGAATTTGTTTCGCTTTCTTGCAAACCAATTTGCGCTTCTACATTTTCATTTCTAACAGTTTTTGAATCACATTTCTTTCTATTTTCTTTGGTTATATAGTTGTGTAAATAGCAACAACATAATGTTAATATTGTAGCGGTTAACTTGAAACCGATTACTCAATATGCCAAACGCACATTCAACTCTTACTCTTGCTGAGCATAGGCGATTGTTAAAAATGCTTGATCTTCTGTTAAATTTCTATCTAATCGATATGTTTTCATCAATTTTTTCGTTAAATTATATGCTGCATCTCCAACTAATACATATGGTAATGTCAGTTTTTCGAATTTCTCTTCATTTGGTATTTTTAATTTATCACTCCTCAGATCTTTGTAAAATTTAGTGTTTTCAAAAACTTTACTGTCATTTAATCCGCCATAAGCTCCAACGTCCACCATAAGAAACTCTGAATTGCTGTTGACAACCGCCATTAATATAATACTGTATTTTCCGTGATAGTTCAAGAAAGAATCAGCATTTTCTGGTTAGTCTGGATAGTCTTTTAACACTTTTATTATAACTTCTGCAGTTTCCATCACAATTCCACCATTGAAACACCAAGGCGGTTTTTAAATCATTGCTCAGTATCTGTTCATAGTAGTGCAGTTGGTGGTAACTTTTTTTTTTTTATTTATTACATTAATTAATTACATGTAATGTCTTTTTACTTTTTAGGTTTCACAAGCACATGCGGATCGACCCAACTGCATAAAATAAACGAGGTCGAAAGTATTTTTTGGAAGTAAAATATCGTGATTATTAAATTATATGTGAATAATAATTTTTTATTTATACAGAAAATCGTGGTTTATGTTCCCGCTAAACACACATCTGACTGAGGTACGCATTAGAAGTATGCGTGAATGCGCTTGCTGTTACGTCAGAGTATTGGATTTATTGACAACTCTAAATCAAGTTTGACATTCTGCAGCACCTTAATAACAATATCACGAAACAGGACAATACAAAAAAAAATGATTTAGCTTCGTTTGCTTATGGGTTGTAATTCGCTGTGATTTAAACATACGATTTAGAACGACAACGTCAACAAAAAAAGACACGAAACGCACAAGCAAACAACAAAGCGCACATTTATGCCTACTTGGCTGAAATTTGGTTTGGTGCGTTGTAAAATTGCGTTGATTATTTGAGTTATGATTTTGTAACAAGTATCAGTAAAAAACTTTTTTTTCTTCTTCAAGAGTTGCTTAATCCAATGTTATATTATTTGTATACCTTTAATCTCAAATGTTCTTTAAACAAAATAATTAAAACGGCCTTGTTTTTCATAGCATAAGGGAGATATATCCCCTTAATGGGACATGACACTTTCAAAAAATTTGTCCTTAAGTGTTTTAAAATGCGTATAGTTTTTATAAAAAACAAGATATCATTTTGAAACTTAACACATATATTTTGACACAAAACTATGTATGAAAACAATTTTTTTTTATTATTTTATAGTATTTATGACCACTAGAATTTTTGAAAAAAACATCAAAAAATCATGGCGGGCATGATTGCAGCTCAGTGAACATATTAAAATTTCAGAAAAATCGGTCGAGTAGTTTTTTTTTTATCATGCCCGCCAACTCGAAAAACGTAGTTTCGAGAAAAATGCATTTAAAGTTTTTTTAACTACATATAGCTTTTCAAGTACTATAACTTTGACACGATGTTTCTAAAATGCTCGCTATATATTTTGTAAGCCGAATTTGAGGTTTATATTATTAAAAACGTATTTTCAATATTTTTTAAGTCAAAAAAATTTTTTAATTCTTGAAAATTTGAAGGTGTCATGTCCCCTTAAATTTGGTTTCATAAAAATTTGGAGCTGAAGTAAATTCAGTCATTTCCACAGTACACAGTATGTTTGCTTCTCAACAGTCAAAATGCGAGTAAAGATTGAAAGGAAGTATGAAAACGTACAATTTGCTCTCACACTTGCGTTTGTGATGTGTTGAACATTCAATAGACAAAATGCGAATTAAGAGGGAAAAAGAAGTACTAAAATGTACGATTTGCTGTCACACTTGCGCTTGTACTGCGTTGAACACTTAATTTACGGTTGCAGCAATCACCTCACTTGCTGTTTTTTCTTTTTGTTTTGATTTGATTTATGATTTAAATCATAAAAATTTTGGTAGATTTGAAATGTGGCAAATGACCTAAAGGCCGATTTAAATCCACTCACGCAGACCTCTAGTACGCATACCATATGTCTCCTGTTCGGAAAATTTTTATTCACCAGAATTACATATTGTTCCCAATCTACTCAAGAACAAAGATGCAGCATACCTCTGTATACTATCTCAAATTATGTGCTTATTATACCACGTTAATGGTGGCATTATGTAGAAAGTTTGAAAATATCGTTAAGTGTTAACTCTTGGATACCATTAGACTGTGATTTGGATTTACAAGTTGAAGAATGCATTGTTAAATTTATTATAGAACATTTTCCCCCTAACGAAATTAATGCCACGCTTCCAGATATTAGATATAAGCCTTTGTTTAGTATTGCAGTCTTAAATAAAATCCCTAAGGACAAAATTTAAAAATTACTTTTTGTATGGTTGGTAAGAAAAATACAATTTCATTCATTTCATTAATGCCAGAAAAGAGCAGCAAGTATCATCAAAACATTCAATTAAAAAATATCCTTTTCAATATCTGGACAAATCAACTGTTGTTGCGTTAGTGAACAAGTTTTCTACAGCATCATTCATGGAACGGCTAACAAATGAAGAATTTTAAGAAATACTTACAAATAATTCTATTCGTTTTGATGGAAAACTTATTGATTCCAAAAAATCGTCCCTAAACCTCTTAAAATAAATTTTACCCCCCTTTCATGGTTGCCTACTATTTCACGTTTTAGTCACTAATCACGATTACTACCTGGATAAGTGCCATAGTGGCCAGCAAGTGGTCCTTAAAGAAAATCATACTGATAAGGATCTATAAATTTAATTCGAATGAGAATAAAAAAACCTTTGACTCTTGGGTATGGTAAAGTTGCGTATGGCCTTGCGGCATTGGAGATGGAACGTATGAAGGATATGGAGTAGCAGCCACTTGCGTGAAGTTAGCGCTGGGCGAAGAACCGAAAGCAACAATTTTTGCGGTGAAAATGTTAACCCAACAGAACGTTTACATTAAATTTTTTTTTTGTTCATAAATGTTAATATAATAAAGAAATACAAACGCGTTGTGACAGCTTGACACCGATCTTAACAGTTTTCGTTTTTATCATGTCTGTAGCGTAGTGGGTAAGCCAGTGAACTGTAATGCTTAAGGTTAAGTGGTTCGATACTGGCACAAATTAATTTTTTTTTGTTTTTTTTTTATACTCAATAGCAATTATTTAGGAGAAAAGATTTTTCATAATGGCGACGTAAAAGATAAGTTGCTGAGTTTCAAATTCATTATTTTTATGAGAATTTTTTTAAACCTCCGTCAGTCAGATGTTCCGATACTCCTCGGATGGTCTGGAAAATGGGAAAGTAACGATATGCCCTCACATTCAAATGTAATTATAAGAAACGCATGTTAATATTTTCGGTTTTTCTAATATTCTCTAGGTTTTTACATATTTTCAGCTATCTGCTTCAATAAAAATATTGAAAAACAAGTGTGCCGAATTTAAAAAAAAAAATCGTTTTCTTTTCGTTTAGCTTTGTGTTCTATTTGGAAGAATACACGGTCTTAAAAAACTGTTTTCTGATCTGGCAGTCAGACCATAACTACTATATGATTTTGGTGTCTCTGAATATGATTTTTGAGATATTTTGATTAAATTGCATTCTGCGCTGCTCTGTTATGAAAAATTTGAAGGGTGAAAATGCGTATTATTTAAAGCGAATAACTGGTACAAAATAGCGAAACATTTCAAAACCCTTGAATCCCATATAGAGGACACCATTTTTAAGGCTTTGAGCATACAAATACAAAAATGAACAGTCGGAGTCTTGAACAAATTGCATTCTGCGCTGCTCTGTTATGAAAACTTTGAAGAATAAAAATGCGTATTATTCAAAGCGAATAACTGGTACAAAATAGCGAAACATTTCAAAACCCTTGAATCCCATATAGAGGACACTATTTTAAGGCTTTGAGCATACAAATACAAAAATGAACAGCCGGAGTCTTGAACAAATTGCATTCTGCGCTGCTCTGTTATGAAAACTTTGAAGAATAAAAATGCGTATTATTTAAAGTCACTGACTGGTGCAAAATAGAAAAACATTTCAAAGCCCTAGGGTCTTATATAGAGGACACTCTTCTTAAGGCTTTGAGCACACAAATAAAAAAACTAGCAGTCGGAGATTAAAAATGTCGAAATAACATGAAAATGTTGAAAAAAATTGAGAGCTTGAAAAACTCTAAAAAAGTTAAGAGTTTGAAAAATGTTGCAACAATTCAAATGAATGAAAGTTCGAAAAAATAAAGAAACTAATGAAGAAAGTTGAAAAAGTCGAACAAATACATATAGGAATCGAAAGAATATGGTTAAAAAAAATCGAAAAAGTTGAAATATGACACGCCCACTTCTCCAATTCCGCCTACTTTTGGTTCAATTATTATATTCGTGATCGACACCCACTTACCAAATTTGGGCACGATAGCGTGTATAGATTGTGGTATATGCCGTAATTAGCCTTAAAATTTAGGGCGGTAACACACCCACTGGTACAATCCAGTCCGCTTTTGATCCAGAAATAGCTTTCTATAAACAAATCCAAATTTTAGTATGATCTTTCACACATTTCGATAAATATGCCACTTACCGTATCTTATTTGTATGGGAGGTGCCACGCCCACAGGTACTATAGGACCAAATTTTTGTAATTAAAGACCTTATAGCAAGTATATCTACCACATCAAATTTCATAACGATTACGTTGCTAGTTCTATTAATATAACGTTTATAAATTTTGTGGGCTGTGCCACGCCCTTCAACGAATTTTTTTCAGTTAAGTGGCTGAGCTTGTATTAATGACTCGTTTGTGCCAATTTTGAGATATACGGAATCGAAATATTTATTTTTTGAAAAGTGCCACGCCCACTATTACGATTCCGCCCAATTTTTTCGCAATTTAAGATATATTTGAAATGTATCTGTTTACCAAGTTTCATCGCAATATCTTGAACGGCTTACAAGATATGGTAGTAAAAAGGAAAAAGTTTAGGGCTGTGCCACGCCCTTGTTCGAACCTTTGGAAACTTGAAACATAGCCTTATTCTAATTAAGTTCACATGTACACCAAATCACAAAGTTTCATCAAAATCGCTGCAACTTTTTTCAAAATTGTCCTGCGTAAAAATAGCAGTTCATCTAAATTTTATAAATTCCCAATTTTTTCACACAATTGGAACACTATTTTATTACTAGGGGCTCTGGGCTTATAGAGGAGTTTAAATCTCATTATAAAAAATCTCAACTCTGTAGTTAACGGGTTTTAAAGTATGTTACCACGTTTTTTCATGTAGCATTAAAATAACAGTGCGATTATCTTTTTTAAGTTTTCTGATGATTACTAGCGTGTCTTTTTCGCTATCTTTTTCTTAATATTCTTTCTTAATTTTTCTCTGTACTTACTTTTTTTTTCTGGCTAACTTTGAAATTAAATTTATACTCCTATTATAAAAGTTTTTTATTTTTTAATATTTATTTTTTAATACTGATACATATATATTAGGTTTTTATTTTGTTTTGTAATTTGGAAATTCATAAAAGAATGTGCAAAATGATAAGCTTAAGCTATAACTATTAGTAAATAAATTGAATTGAAATTGAATTGACTGTGTGCAACCAGCGTCCGGCGAATTGACGTCGCGAATGCGACAGGCAGTAAATGAGAAGTTGTGCCAACAGCAACAAAAAAAAAACGAAAAACGAAATTAAACTTATGCAGCAACGTACACAACAACCAGGACAACATTACTAAAATACATGGTGCAATTATGGTTGACCATATGGTTGAACATATGATGGTTGGCAATATGGTTGACCTTCTACGTTGTATTGGTAGCTGCAGTAATATGCTTGTTGTGTACGTTGCCGAAAAAGTTTAATTTCGTTCTCTAGCTCTCGCTGCTTTTGTTGTTGTTGTTGGCAGACTAAATTTAACTCCATTTGCTGCCTGTACTGCTTGTTTACCTTTTTTTTAGTAAGTCGCATTCGCGACGCCAATTCTTCGGACGCTGGTCCTGTAAGGGACGATTGTCGCGCTGGTTTTCACGCCGGTTGTCGCGCTGGTTTTCGCGCCGGTTGTCGCGTTGGTTGTCGCACCGGTTATTGCGTTGGTTGTCGCGCCGGTTCTCGCGTTGGTTGCTGCGCCGGTTCTCAAGCCGGCTATCGTACCGGTCTACAAACGGCCGCCTTCGCTCAAAATGGCGACGAGCCTTAGCCGGCAGCTCCTCTATAAACGGTATTTTTTCACGACGCCTTCCACCATCAGAGCGTCTTTGGTAGAAGACGAATTTTTCTTCCATATGGTAAAAAAATGCCTGAAAAATTCGAAAAAATATGGAAACTATTGAAGAAAGTTGAAAGAAATTCAAAATATCGAAAAAATATGAAAAAAGCTCAAAAATGTCGAAATATGAAAATGTTCAAGAAAGTTGAAAGAGGTTAAGAGATGATGAAACAATTCAAAATCGCTAAAAAAGTCTTAAAAATAAAGAAAATGTGGGATATATGTATGTATGTATATGTACATTAGGGTGATTCAAATTTTTTTTTTTTGTTATTTTTAAGGTGCTGTTGCTTAAAAAGTAAGTTTATGATATGAAGAAAAAGTTCACGAAATTTCAGCTCTGTAACTCAATTTTATAAGGTGGCGCCGGAGCCTGTTAGTTTTATATGTAAATTGTATGGAAAAATTATTTTTTACAAAAAAGGTGTCTAAATGAATAGGTGATTAATGTTGTTGAGCTAAAAAGGGCAATTTTTCGATGTAATTTTTTACGCTGAATCTGAATTTGGCCTCAGCATTGACCCATCATGTCAGAATCCTGAAATATTTGAGGTTGAATAAGTAAAACATGATGTTTTTTGTCTACTCTCAAGGCAATGTATAGTGTTCAAAGAAAGTTGATCAGCTTATTTTTAACAAAAGCATCATTTAGTACCGTCCTTGCCCTTTATAATGAGTTTTCAAGTGGTTATCTGTGATGTTTGCTTGCAAAGTTACAGCCATTTCAAGGTGACATGAATTTGAAACCCGTTGGTTAATATTGTTGGGTTGCAACCCTTTGTAGGGGATCCAATTCATGTCACTTTAAAATGGCTATAACTTTGCAAGGAAACATCACAGATCACCACTTGAAAGCTCATTTTAAAGGGCAAGGATGTTACTAAATGATGCTTTTGTTAAAAATAAGCTGATCAACTTTCTTTGAACACTATACATTGCCTTGAGAGTAGACAAAAAACATCATGTTTCAGGTAATTAACCTCAAATATTTCAGGATTCCGACATGAGGCCAGATTTGAATTCAGCGTAAAAAATTACGTCGAAAAACGACCCTTTTCAGCTCAACAACACTAATTTATTTATATATAAAGTAAACATCAGTACAGTAAGAACTTAATTCTTTTAGCGTACAATACAAATTATGGTCAACATTTAAAAGTTATGTAATACAATAATTATTACTAAAGCTAAAACTAAAACAAAAGAATAATCTTAAAGAAGCCTGTCTGGAAATTTAAGAAATTTAAATTACGAACAAAAAAACTAACGCGAAAAATGATTAAAAACTAAACGCTTAAAGTTGTTGAGATTATCAGTACATTTGAGTTCAATAGGCAGAGAATTCCAAATTCTAATGGCGTTGACAAAAAACAAACGCGTGGAGTTAAGATACACAAATTTAGGAACAATTAAGTAGTTAATTCTATTCGACATGCTAAACCGAAGTTTATCAAACAAGTAAGATGGTGTATGCGAGTATATAATTTTATGTAAGAAAATACAATTCCTAGCCATAAGGTAGTTCTCGAGGGAACATCCTAGAAGATCCTTACTCCATGAAGAGACATGATCATATCTACGTAGACCAAAAATATATCGAGTAGCATTATTAACTGCAACTTGTAGCTTAAGTAATGACCTAGAGTCTAACCTACTGTAAAAAACTTCAAAATAATTAATAAATGGTACAATAAGCTGCATAACTAATCTTTTTTTAATCACTAGAGGTGTGTACTCAGCGGATCTGCGCAGATACCGTAGCGTCATGTAAATTTTCCTGGTCACATGATTGATATGATCATTGCAGGATAGGGAGGAATTGAGATGGAAACCTAAGCAGACAATGTTATTAACAAACATTATCATAATCACCTATTCATTTAAATACCTTTTTTGTAAAAAATAATTTTTCCATACAATTTACATGTAAAACTAACAGGCTCCGGCGCCACCTTATAAAATTGAGTTACAGAGCTGAAATTTCGTGACCTTTTTCTTCATATCATAAAATTACTTTTTAAGCAACAGCACCTTAAAAAAAACAAAAAAAAAATTTTAATCACCCTAATGTACATGTTACACGTCAAACGAAAATCAAATTGATTTGTCGGAAATTTTGTATATATGGGGCATTCCATGCCAAATCACCGAGGTTTTGGACCGACTTTCTTCGATTTCGCTAATTTTTTGATATATGGGGTAAAACACGCGAAAACGCCAGCGAAAAAAATTTTTTGGCTCCGATTTGGCTGAAATTTGGCATTATTATAATATTGATGTCCGAGCCAAAAAATTTTTTCGCTGGCGTTTTCGCGTGTTTTACCCCATATTCCAGTGCGTATCAAAAGCACAAAGCACACCAATTCGCAGTCTTGTATTCAAGACCGTTATTGAGCAATCGGTTTTTTAAATTTTAAGGCAAAAAATTTTCAATTAACGATAGACTAGTAATAAATATTGATATCAATTTAAAGTAGGGTATCATTTTTGGTATTTGAATGTAGTTTCTGAAAAAAATATTATTCGAAGTAATAATCAGTTAGTTATTAACGTTTAAAGATTAAAATCAACATTTTCGAAAAGTGCGACCTCTTCGATTTTTCTTAAAAATTTCCTCAGATTCTACTCTATATAACGCAACTTTTAATTTTTATTATTTTTTTTTCAAATTTTGAAAATTTTATATAGCTATGTTTTTTATGATTGAATTATCCATATCAGAAGCTTACATAAAAAAAGATTTGGTTTCTCACATAATTTTTGTATGTATTTTGGGTCGCAAATTCCAGCAATGCCAACCATGTTTTTTTTTCTGAAGAATCGTTTTTTAGTAATCCCCCCCCCCCCCCCCAAAAACCTGTTTTTTGCACTTTTTTCATTTATTTGGCCATATTTCCATCAATTTTTTTCGAACTAAATCAGTTGCACACCAATTAAAAAGCATTTTTTTTTTCTTAATAATGGCTTAAAGATAATGAGATTCGAATAAGATTTGATAGAGTTGAAAGTGATCAAAGTCCGAAAAAAGTAATTTTTTTTGCTAATTTTTAAAAGCCACTAAATTTCATTTGCTTCGTTTAGGACCGAAAATCTTTCTTTCTCATATTTTTAAGATTAAGAATGAAAGATCATTTCTTTGCAAATATTTAAAGTATAAATTTGCTTAAATCGGACAAAAGGCTTAAAACTTAGTCAGAAACGTTAGAACCACGGCACATGAATATTGTTAGAGTATATCGGGTGTGCATGAAAATATTGAATTAACCATCTTTCATTGATTTTAAATAACTATGAAGTTTTTTATTCGATTTCAACAGGTAGATATTAAGAACATTTGTTGAAGAACTGGCTTCCGTTTTATGTCTTAAAAATATGAAAAAAAAAAAGGTCTTTGGATTTAAACAAAGCAAATAAAACTTATTGACTTTTAAAAAATAGTGGAAAAAATCACTTTTTTCGGACTTTCACTTTAACTCCATTAAATCTTATTCGATTCTCATTAACTCTAATCCGTTGGTAAGAAAAAAAAAATACGTTTTGAACGGTGTGCAACTGATTTAGTTAGAAAAAAAACTGATGGAAATATGGCCAAATAAATGAAAAAAGTTTAAAAAAAAATGGGTTTTGGAATGGGATAACTCGAAAAGGATTCTTAAAAGAAAAAAATGGTTGGCATTTTTGAAATTCACGACCCAAAATACATAAAAAAGTATTTCAGAAACCAGATCTTTTTTATGTAAGCTAGTGACATAGATAATTCAATCATAAAAAACAGATATAAGATTTTAAAAATTCGAAAAAAAATAGAAAAAATTGTGAACACATCTTGTACTAGAGCTTAAAAAATGCGTAATATGGAGTGAAATTTTGTAAACATTTTTTTTAAAAAACGAAGGGGTCACACTTTTTGAAAATGTCGATTTTAATCTTTAAATGTAAATAAATAATTGATAATTACTTCGAATAATTTTTTTATATTTTTTTTCAGAAACTTCATTCAAATATGGAAACAATGATACCCCACTTTTTGTTGGTATCGATATTTATTACTAGTCTATCGTTAATTGAAAATTTTTTGCCTTAAATTTTAAAAAACCGACTACTCAATAACGGTTTCGAATACAAGACTGGAAATCGGTGTGCTTGTTGCTTTTAATACGCATTAAAACGATTGTTCAGTCTTTTTCAGCGGTTTCAACATTTTACGAGCTTCCTTACATTTAACCTTTTTTTCGACTTATTAAACCTCATCGACGTCTTTTTAACATTTATCTAAAAGTTAAATTCAATGCAGTGTAGAGTTTCGGCCTGGCCGAAGATAACACCTTAGCTAGTTTTGCATTCATGTAGCTTCATCTAAAGAGTTTTATTATGGAAACACGGATGTTCTTAAATGAAAAGTTAAGTGTTTATCTTCTATTTTTTACTATCAACCATTATTAAGCTATAAACTGAAGTGCAAGTTTGTTGAATTTTCTCTGATAATGCTGATTTTTTATAATGCAAAACGCTTATGCAAGTGGCATGTATTTAATAATTTTAAATACAAGTAATTTTCATAAAATAAATTTAAAGAACGAAAATTGATACAAAAAAAGTTATAACAAATATTCAAACTTAAATTAGATTTGTAACAGATCTATTTGTTAAAAATCAATTTTAGTTTAATCTTATTGCTATTATTTTATTTAAATACAAAAAAAGTGCTCTTTACGCCCATAGATTTTATTGGCACATTTCATGCCTAACTTCAATAATCCTAAAAAATCACGCCTTGATCCAGAAGAATCCATCGCGTCAGGCAGCAAAAAATACCTACAATAACTGAGCATTCTAACAACAAACGATTGTCTCGCTTATATTGCGAGTAACTTCATCAGCTGGGTTTATCAATTACTACAAATGCTTTTTTCACATTTTACTTTGCTTTCTATAGCTGTTAACGTCTTTATTCCTCATGTAGCTTTTATTGTTGCTGCTACTGCTCATGTCGTATTGACATTTATTTAACTTTACTTTTTTAGTTTCTTTCATTTGTTTTTCTTCTTTATTTTGATTACTTAAGTATGCGCTAAAATACAAACACAAGCAAAGTACAGAAAAACAGCAACAAATAAAGGTTTCCTTTTTATTTTAAATTAAAGACAGTCGCTGCATTTCAATTGAGTTTTCACTTTGTAAGCCTCCTTAGTGATAAAGTATCATAAAACGATATTCACGAATTTATTACAAGTTTTGCAAGTGACACTTCAAGATATACCATATTCAATTTATTTCTGTTTTAAAATAATGGAACTGAGAAATTTTGAAGTAAGAAAATGTTGAAATGTTGAAAATTATATCATTGTTGAAGCGCGATAAAACACTATGCCAAAAACTTAAGCTATCAATAAATTTCATTCATAAGGGACTAGCACAAAATTAATAAAATATCGATTAACATCCAACAATGTTCTTAAAATGAGAATATTTACAAAAAAATATAACCTATTTATATCCGATAAATTATAATGATCTCACTAAGCAAATTGTATACTATAAATACTACTACCAGGACTTTTCGTTTTGAGTTTCCAAACAGTCCAAAAAAGTTTGCAATATGTTGAACAGATTTGAATGAGGTTCAATAAGTCTATAAAATATGGAAAATGTTGAAAAAGTCGAAAACGTTAAAAAGTCGAAATATATGGAATATGTTGAACATGGTTGAAACCGTTCCAAAAAATCGAAAAGTGATTAAAAAAACTCTAAAAATTAGTAAAGTAGCTAGAAGGCGACCGGCCCGGGCGCAAGCACATGGGGGCGAGAAAATGGGTCTAGAAATATGAAATTTAGTCTTAATTTTTTTTCTTTTGTTTTTTTCTGAGGACCTTTTTTTTAGTCGCAAAATTTTTATTTGAAAAAACAGAGAATATTTTCTATTGATGGGTCAATTATCTGTTCGCTCCGACCGCCCAATGCCCACGGTACGCCACTGCGAAAAACAACATACCTAATTTTCCAATTCCGCAAGCTTTTAGTTCAATAAATTATATTCGTGATCGGCACCCGCATACCAAATTTTATCACAATAGCTCTTTTATAATTTGCGAGATATGCCGAAATAAGTCTTAAAATTTAAGGCGATTACACACCCACTGGTACAATTCTGCCTAATTTTAATGTAAAAATAGTTTTTCATAAACAACATTCTTATAGTAAATTTTATATATTCTGCAAAGTATTTGACTTTCACCCGCTTTTGATTTAGATAAATTCTATAGCAACATTAAATTTCATAACAATTGTTCCAATAATTCACTTAAAATACCACTAACAACTGTTTGTCAATGTTGGTCTTGCTACGCCCACAGATAGAATCCCATCGAACTCCACTTAGTTTCAGAGGTATCCGACACCTCTAACCCACGCTTACAGGTACAGGTACAGAAATTTTGCCAGTATAGTGACTAAGCTTGTATGAATGAGAGCTTCCAGTAGCATCACATCTTAAACTTTCATGAAAATTGTAGCTCCGTTTTCGAGTAATCTTAAGTCAAAACTACAAGAGCCACGCCCAATTTTTGAATTCCACCCACTTTTAGTACAATTCAAGAATTTTACGATATGCATGCGATCCAGTGTCGGTTTATTTTTCAATTTCTTAATTGCAAGCGTTAGGAGAAGATTAATTTTTTATATGATGTTTTACGTTGATAGAAAACATTAATTTCTTTAAGACTTATTTATTTAATATTTTAAGATTTGATTTTCCTTAAAAAATTTCTCAAAACTCTACTCTTTATTACGCAATTTTTAATCTGTAGTTCAAGATGTGCTGCCATTTTTTTTCGAATTTTGAAAATGTTATATTTGTTTTTTATGATTGAATTATCTATATCACTGGCTTACACAAAAAAACCTCAGTTCTCTCACATACTTTTTTATATATTTTGAGTCGTAAATTCCAAAAATGCCAACCATTTTTTTCTCTTAAGAATCGTTTTCGAGTTATTCTCCAAAAACGTTTTTTTTGCATTTTTTCATATATTTGGCCATATTACCATCAATTTTTTTTCGAACTAAATCAGTTGCACACCATTCAAAAGGTATTATTTTTTCTTACCAACAGTTTGGAGTTAATGAGAATCGAATAAGATTTGATGAAGTTACAAGTGATCCAAGTCCGAAAAAAGTGTTTTTTTGCTCATTTTTAAAAGTCACTAAATTTTAATTGCTTTGTTTAAGCCCGAAAACCTTTATTTTTCATATTTTTTAAGAGTAAGAATGCAAGTCCATTCCTTTGCAAATATTTAAATTATAAATTTGCTTAAGTCGGACAAAAGGTTAAAAAGGTATTTAAAAATTGTTGGAACCACGGCACACGAATATTGTAAGAGTATATGGGCAATGCGTGAAAATATAGAAATTACCATTCTTCATTTAATTTAAATAACTTTGACATTTTTTGTTCGATTTGAGCAGATAGATATTATGAACATTCAAATACAAAAAATGATACCACATATTTTCTCGATATCGATATTTATAACTAGTATATCGTTAATTCAAAATGTTTTGCCTTCAAATTTAAAAAACCGATTATTCAATAACGGCTTTGAATACAAGACTGGAAATTGGTTTGCTTGTTGCTTTTAATACGCACTAAAACATATCAAAAAATTAGCGAAATCGAAGAGGGTCGGGCCAAAACCTCGGTGATTTGGCATGGAATGCCCCATATATATGAACGACTTTGTTCAAAAATTAACACTGAAATGTTTCTATTTTATGCCTTGAAACTGTTTGATAGCATATACTGTAATGTGCAGAGTCTGAACATAGATAGATAGATAGAAATAGTAATTCGGCGTTTACATGAGGAAAGTCTGAGAGACAAATTCTTGTTATTCTCTTTTGTGATTTTTGTTTTGCGTTTGTCAAGGTTTACACGAGGAAATTCGATGAAACAAATTCTTGTCCATTCCCTTTTGTGAATTTGCTTTGCGTTTACACACGAAAACTAGAATTTCTTTCTGCTGCGTTGATCCAGCACAACAAAAGTAGAGTCAAGCATAATATAAGCTAACGAACAGAACGAATGTACACCACCCTTTCGTTTTTCCCTTCTTGCCTACAAACAAGGAAACTTTGCGGCAAGAGTTTCCTCGTGTAAACGTTGACTTGCAACATATGACAAATTTTTTACCTCGTCCCTTTTGTTTTTCTCCTCTTGCCTTCAAAACAAGGAAATTTTGCCTCAAAGTCCCGCGGTGATTACAGTCGCAGCAAAGATAACTCTGGGAATGGTGGAGCTAAAAAGGTAGTTTGTTTTTCGCTTTATTAATAGTTGCCCTAAATACTGAACAAGTTTAATTTAGCGAAACTTCAAAAATCTTTTTTGGGATTAAGTTTACTTTAGCTCCCATTGTCCAATGGTAATTAAACTAAACTTTTATTATGTGCTTTTTTATTCTAAGCACAAAAATGAAATAAACAAAAGACGCTCGGATCTGGTTTCGGATATATAGCCATCGGAAGTTGCGGATATAGCTTTTATAAAAATCGTTATAAGTTGGGAACCCCTGAATGGATATGAAAAATATGGATGTCATAACATAGATAACTTAATGACCTACAATAATGGTAAGCAAATCTTTGAAATCTAACCCTTAATTTTGGAGATATGACGATTTTTCTCAAATTTTGACCAATTTTTTTTTCAAAAACCGTTATTTTTTCCAAAAAAATTGTTATAAGCCTATAACTTCTTTAGCATGGTAAAACAGTTTAAGTTATTGCCTTTAAAATAGTGTCTAGGTTGTTGTAAATTTTTAACCGAAAAATAAAAAAAATTATTCAATAAATTCCTATGGAAGCTACGTTTTTATGGTCAAAAACAATAACTATTACAACCAGAACTGCCACTTTGCTACTATCGTAGCAAATTTGCTACACTTAAGCAAAACATAACACATTTGCGACTTTGCTACCCACTCTCATCAAATGTATCAATTCTTAGTCCAAGAGCCGGCTGTAGAAAAGTCGAGTGTTTGGGACATGATTCGACAAGGCAACCCTATATATTCTATTTAGGCTCTTCGATATCTATCATTTGGCACGAATTTTAAGCTGCTATCTTCATTAATGAAAATTGACCTAAAAAACCGGTGAAACCCATGTTTGGGACAGGATTTAACAATACAATCCCAGGTACTATATTTAGGCCTCTTCGAGTTCTATCATTTGGCATACATTTCAAGCTGTTATGTACTACAGTTTTAATAAGAACAACAAAATTGGCTAAAATTCGGGCATTTTCGGCCATCGGGACAGGCTTTGGCAAGGCAACCCTAGATATTCTATTTAAGCTCATTGAGCTCTATCATTTGGCATACATCTCATCCTGTAATCTTATACACTCGACTTTTCTACAGCCGGCTCTCAGCCTATCTGTATTATTCATATAATTTTTCTTACTTTTTCTCCTGCGATTTTTTTATTAAACACATTTTCCACTTTATTGGCAAATTCTATATCAGAACTAGCTGAATTGTCAACTAAATAAAATTTTCATGATTTCTAATGTCAGTTACTGATTTTCAAAAAAACTGCTTGCTTTGCCACACAGCAGTGCATCTGCAGAGCGAATTTTTTCAGACCTCAATTTAATAAAAAATAAAATTCCTACAAAATAGATACCATAGATCATGGATGCGCAACCAATAGCTCAATTAGCTCTTTTAGCTTTTACAACAATAACAAAAAATATTGAGCTCATCTCGAGCTCTTTCCGTTATTCGAGCAAAATCACTTTGGTCCGCAATCACCGCATTTATTTTGTTGCTGTAATTTTTCTTCAACGCACTTTATTGTTTGTGTGATTTTGTTTTCAAGTCATTCGCTCCTTCACCTTGAGATTTTTGTTTTTGCTTACATGCAATTAGCTAGCCGCAGTTATTTCAAAATTTTCTTCAATACTAGGAATTTTTTCGCAAAATGTTTTTGATTTTTGTATCTAAATTGATGTTGTTGTAGCCGCCAGCTCGCGAAAAAATTTTTGTGCGCATCCCTGCCATAGATCATATAATGGCTGCAAAATGTTTGATCTAAAGAACTATGAATGGATCATAATCAGATGAATTATATAATACTAGCAGATGCCCGCTACTTTGTACACGTAGCCTGTTTTTCTGCGAAGGCAAACAATTTAATTTTTTTTAAATAGAACTATAGTCAATTTTGATTCTTCTTCACATATCTAGAGTTGTTGTTGTTTTCTCTTCCATAAATATACCATTGCATTGCCAACACATTCAATGAGACCAGTTCACATTATCACACATGATGTCCAACATGGCTTGACAACATCAATGTTCGATAATGTGAACTCTAGGAGCGACCGCTTGACACACTTGTTGGATAGATTTCAAAAATTGTTGATTTTCCTGCTGGCTTGTCAAACCATACAACCTGTTTGAGCTGACTGTCAAGGCTAGTGAACATTTTTCATTTTATGCAGTTTATTTCGATGTGGACGCTCATAAATTGTTCTGCAATTGATCTTTGGTGGCATGCTCGATAATGTGAATGCAATATTGACAGTCACAGATGTTGTCAAGCCATGGACAGCATGTGTGTTTTCTATGTGTGAACCTACTGTAATTTTTTTTCATACTTCATTGTTCACAAATTCCGCGTTGTTGCGTTTACAAATTGAGAGAGAGAGTAAAATTTGAATGTTCTATTGTTTCTCTTAAATACATATTCCAAGTGGAAGACACAAAACCATGGTGTAATAACCAAGGTGGAGTAATTAGGGAGAGCCTCGATTTTCAATCATCTGTCATCCTATTTGCTGTAGTTTTGACATTCCTAACATTTCAATTGCCCATTCAGAAAACTTAAGCGCTTTGATAAATTGCAGCGCTTAGGCGTAAGGTCTTGAACATTTTCTGAACGATAGCTGCAAACTACATTAAATCTTAAAAATTTAGTCGATGTGGTTGTTATTGCAAAAACAAAAAAGACTTATTGCTATCATATTAAAGCCTGCTACATTATTTAGCGTAGTTTTTTGTTCGCATCAGAATTTTGAAACTCAACACAAATACCTCTCAGTAAAAAGTTGTTTAAAGCGCTTCAAAAATACTGAAGTTGCTGAACGGGCCAATTAATCAAAACACCGAAGTGTCAAAAAAAATTACGAAACAAGACAATGAAGGACAAGAAACCCAAACTTTTGAAAATTTCGTTTTTAAGTACGCCACCTTGGTTATTACACCATGCACAAAACAAAGCAGACACGCTATGGGCAAAGAGAATGTCAAAGAAGTGCAACACTGATCGGACGGTGAAAATAGACTTAAATCTAAATCGACGGCAGGTCCCCAGTAATACTCCGCAATTCTGTTCAATTTCACATGATCAAGTATGGTATAATTTTTGACAGCGTACATTCGTCGCCGCTTTACCGCAACCGCTCTAATTCTGTTCAAAGCATAACACATTCCATTCCATTCCATGTGTGAACATACTGTAATTTTTTTTCATTCTTCATTGTTCAAAAATTCCGCGTTGTTGTGTTGACAAATTGAGAATGAGAGCGAGAGTAAAATTCCGTTTTTTGTCTTCCATTGCATTGCCATATAAAAATAAAACGCACACACCCTTACTAACCCACTGACTTGCCATTAAACGATTTGTTATGCTTACATGCTTCTTTCTATGTGTGAAATTCATTTTCTTAGCAATTTTAAAACTTTAATATTTTGATATATAAGAGGAATATCGTAATAACTTTGATTCTATGTAAAGACCAAGCGCCTAAGAAAGATAACTAAAAAAATTTGATCGAAATTGATTAAGTAGATTTTGCGTGAATCCCGTTCATCGAAAACAGCTATCATTTTATTTATATAGATGTTTATGAATTATTATATTTATTATTATTTATGTGAATTGAATGTGTTAGTTACATTTATGTTATCTACGTTTACACCAATCTGAATTTCAATGTGATATTTTCGTTTTATAAAAAGTTTATGTTTAGTTTACTGTTCAATAAACGATAATTCAACCAATTATTGACTTGATACGCTGCTCACCGTTTTGCTACGCAATTTTGCTACAAAAATATTATCCAAAGTGGCAGCACTGATTACAACAACAATTATTAGAAGACGATTCTCATTGAAAGCTTAAAAATTTTTATTAAAAATCGCCTGCGGCGCTCTTTTTCTTACTTTTCATAAAATTATTAATTTATGTAATAATCTTATCATTTTATAATGAGAATCGTCTTATAATAATTGTTGTTGTTTTTCATTGTTTTTGACCATAAGAACATAGTTTCCATAGGAATTTATTGAATAATTTTTTTTATTTTTCGATCAAAAAAGGGGTAAATATTTAAAAATTTACAACAATCTATACACCATTTTATATGTAATAAATTAAGCTGTTTTACCATGCTAAAAAAGTTACAGGTTAATTACACATTTTTTGGAAAAAATAACTGTTTTAAAAAAAAATTGGTTAAAATTTCAGAAAAATCGTCATATCTCCAAAATTATGGGTTAGACTTCAAAAATTTTCACACCATTATTGTAGGTCATTAAATTATCTATCTTATGACACCCATATTTTTGATATCCATTGAGGGGTTCCCAACTTATAAGGATTTTCACAAAAGCTATATCCGCAACTTCCGATGGCTATATATCCGAAGCCAGGTCCGAGCGAAACTTTTTTTTTTTGCTATTTTTATTTCCATTTTAGGGGGTAAAACCACAAAAAAAAAAAGATTGGAGCATGGGAGCTAAAGTAAACCTGTTCTCATTTTTTCGACAAAGTACATACCTGTAAAATTGAGATTCCCGATCCTTGAATTATTATAGTTCCCGATCCTTGAACTTTTTTGTTCCAAAAACACAAATTATCCTTTTTATTATTTTATTATAATTTAAATATTATTTTAATTTATTATTTTTTGGAGTAGTTCTTATAAACTTTCATATATTGAAGAATATGGCGGAATAGCACGCCACGCCACATAAACCACACAAACGCTAAAAACATAACGGCCTACTTTGATGTCTCGTTTTGTGCAAGTGTTGCAGAGTAGCAGTTTAACTACTTAACAGCTACAACTAGCGCTACGATGTCGCGCACAATATGACGTGTATAGCATGCTTTAAGTAGTTAAACATCTGCTACACGGCAACACTTATTCTCGCTACAAAATTTTAAAATGCAACCCTGAGAAAACGAGATCAAAACAAACAAAAAAAAAAAACGAATTGGAATATTCGATAGCAGGTAACATTAAAGTAAATGTTGGGTGATCCAATGATGATGGTAAGATATTGAATATTGATACATATACCTCTTAATTACAATGCTAACAATAACTTTTTCTTCTTACAGGTTGTTAAAATAAACAAATGGGATGGTTCTGCTGTCAAACATTCCTTAGACGACGCAGTTAAAAATGCCATAATGGATCGCCCCAATTTCAAAGAACAGTTTGGACTTATTAATACACGCCTGGTGCTCTGTGCGTTGGCGGTAGAAGTCGCTGTGTTGGCTCATGGCATCAAATCGAGTAGAAACTTCCGCAGCAACTGAGTCAACGATGACAAGAAAAGTGTTTTTTCTGAAATCGGTCTACTGATTGTCTGTGTTCGTGTCATCAAATTCTTCAAAATGCCTCTTTCGTTTTCTTTGCTTGGTAGAAGAGAACGTTGATGAGATTTCCATTCCATCAGCAACCGTTTTGCATTCACATAAAATTATGTCGTATTGGTTCGGAATCGAATTTAAGTCAGATAGTAAGCTTTAAAGATTTTGAACTTCGAAGTTGATGGTTGCGTCTCTTGCTTGAAGAATGATGCTTCTTTCATTGATAGCTTTCAATATTTTATACCAAATCTATAGGACATTAATATGCATTCGAATTCTTTTTTTTTGTACTTAAGAATACCGTTGATATCACTATGACTTTCAGCCGTAAGATGGAGCCCATTTAGGCCTTCGAGTGCTTTTTGCAATCCTAGAGTATGATTGGAAAACGGCTTAACTGCTTAAATTTTAGCAGACCACCTTGTATCTGAAAGTCTATGGAGGGAACTCGGCACATTTTTTCTTAGAATTTCCCAACGTTGTGGACTACTGGATTACTGCTGAAAATGGCGCTTTAAAAGCATTTTGCTGAGTCGAAACCACATAAATTAAGACTGTGGGTTGCACAGGATGAGTAAATAGCAATTGGATTTTTCTGAAGAATATGATGTTGTACCCCATTATACAATCCTTTGATGTCTACACCATAATCGTATCCTTGTGCACGGCATTCTTTCAAAGAAATTCAGTATTTTTTCAGAGTATCACAAATTAAATCAGCTATCGCCAGACTAGTTTTTTTGGCTGCAATCGACGAAACCTAGAAATCTTTCTTGAATCGTGAATATCTTTTTTTCAGGGTTGAAATGAAGATACCGCAGAATGAATATTGCTTGTTCGACGTGGCTTCAACCAATCGTAGCATCAACGATAATGGCGAAGTATCTAGCACTCTTTCGTTCTTCTAAAATAGCTGATATTACGTTTTGGGCACAAACGTCAATGAATTCATTTTGAATATCGACATTACCAGCTGCATATTATATAAAAGAAAGAGATGCCAGTAATATTTTTTAAATAATAAAAAGAAGATAACCGGATTTCAATCCGCAACAGGTGCCGTGAGCAGTACACTGAAATGAACGCGCAAGAACCGAACTAATTTTTATAAAAAGTTTGTGACTCAACTTCAAGCAAACTATGCGTTAAAAACTTATATTTTAAGAAAAAATTTGTAAAAACACTAATTGTATCTTATGGTAAAAAAAAAACCGAAAAATTTTTTTTCGTGCCTTCGACTTACGGGCCCCATTGCAAAGCCCGGGCCCGGGGGGTTTCCCCCTTCTCTCCACCGCGAGAATAAAAAATCTTAACTCTGTTGATAACGGGTTATAAAGTACCTATGTAACCACGTTTTTTTATGTAACATTAAAATAGCAAGAAAAGTGAATAGAAAGAAGTGTAATTTTTTCCAAAAATTTTAATGAAAGTAAGTTGAATATTCTTTATTTGTAATCTTTTTATAAATTGTACTGATAATTAATTGGGCGCGCCAAACGTTGCACTACTAATCATCGAAAATTAATTTTAAAGTTGAAGATGTGCTCAACAAGAAAGAAAATTACCGCCATCATATACATCATAACAACCAAGTAAAAAAAACAGCTAACGGTACTCTACGAGCAGTGGCGGATACAAGGGGGGCTATCGGGGCTGAAGCCCCCTCCTGGGAGCGAAAATAAAATATTTTTATTCAAGAACGTTCAAGGTTTGTTTTTGTGCTCCGTTACTGCGGTTTAAGCACAAATAACATTCTAACTAGTGTAAAAGTGCGGTTTTTGTTTTTGTAAATTGTTTTAAAAATGACTTAAATAATTATAAAAATCGTTCCAAAACTAAACAAAAATAATAAATATTGAACTAATAATTATATAGAGAGTATTCTCTAGTGTTTCTGGTTTTGTGTCGCAATTGTTTTTGCAAAGCAATCATTGTTCTTTGCTCAGAAAAATTGTTTGCATACGCCCACGGAAAAATGTTCGTAGTGTTCTTAGTTAAAGGAAAAAATATTAGCTTTCTTTTCTTTTTTAATTTGGGCGGAATCAGTGTTTTTGTGTGCTAGTGTATATATTATTTATGATAGATAATAAATATATACATACGCTAATAACATAAATTCATTTTATGTTAATTTTAAATAATTCTTTGGTGCAGAAACTATGAGTGCTAGTGAATTAAAAACCAGCTTGGGTGATACATCCTCTCAAATGGACCTCGACACCGAGGAATTGCTTCTTCGCTCGCCTACGAAGACTCTATCGGAAGCCAATGGAAAAGCTGAACCAGCAACGGTGCGCTCTTTTAAAAAATAAAGAGCAGTGGTGAGAGAAAGGTATTGTCTTTCGCTCAAAGAGCTCGTCAGCGGCTGAGAACAGCAAATTTTCTTTTAAAACGGCTGAACGCCATTAATCCTGAAAGCTTGACACAGGCTAATAAGGAATCACTCGTCTGGGCAAATGATATCATTGCCAAAGACAAGGAAGCGAAATTTTCCAAATCCGCTTCTCTTGCGAAAACGCAAGAATCTTCGTCATCGCAGGGCTCAGTGCGTAATAACATTGTGCAAAAAAGAGCGTGCTCGGAGGAAGAAACTCCCGCCCCAAGTCAGAAGAAGGCAAAACCCACTTCTAAAGCCCAATCTTCAATATAGAACTTCAGTGACGCGGTGAAAGTCTCACTGCAGGTAGCTGTGGTGGACGAAAGCTGTAAGGGTGGCATTATTCCCGAGGGCAAGTGGAGATTAGTAACGGCTAACTTGAGAAACAAGCTAATCGATCTCTGCACTACTAATCCCAATGCGCGTCCGCCACAGATTGAACCTATGAGTTGGCAGGATGGTCATAGATTGATCGCCTGCGTCGATGACTACTCCCTTGATTTTATAAAAAAATCAATTTTTCAGCTTAAGGGCTTATGGAGTAACTCTATGCTCAAGGTTGTTGCCCGGAGTGATATTCCAAAGCCGATACGAGCTAGGTTTGTCATTCCGGCACCAACTGTGGAAATGGGGAAAATCCAGAGATTGCTCCAATTCCAAAATTCAGGTCTGGCATCTGAACAGCTGCGTATTATCCGGGCTGAAAAGGTCAGGGAGACCAGTCAAAGTTTCGTCATTGAGCTTGGCTCTGACGCGGCCGAATTCATCAGAAGTAGGGGCAATAAACTCACCTTCACTGCGGGTGTAGTTTACTGCAAGTTCTTTGACGTCGAAAATGACGAAAAAGATCCTGCTGATGAAGAGGCCTCCAAATTATCCACAAATGCTGATGAGGTTTGTGCAAATAAACCTCCAACATTGTAAGGCGGCATCTGCCTCCCTCTTAGCATTCCTCAATGAGGAACGCCTTGATGTTGCTCTGATTCAGGAACCATGGCTTTTGGCCCGTCTCTAGTGAATCAACTTTATCTGATCACAGATACATAACTTTCTGTATCTTTAATTCAGCACACACTGAAAAATATTTCAAAAATTTTTCGAAGACGAAGTGGCCAAAATACTCTCGAATTCTGTCAAAAAACATATCTTTTCCGAAGCTCGAAAAGATAGAACGACGAAGCGGTTTTGCTAGCGATTGGGATGCATATCGATTTTACCGCAGACTCTTCAAAAAGAATGTCAGTGCGGCGAAACGCGCTTCCTGGAGACATCTTTCCAATTCAATAGAGTGTACAAGCGAATTTTCGAGACTCCGGAAAGTGCTCACTAAAGAGCCTATCACATTGGGTTTCCTTAAAAAACCAGATGGGTCTTGGACGGAAACTCCGACGAAAACTCTAACCCTTCTCATGGACACGCATTTCCCCGTAAATGTAAATCTTTCTAAAGAAACAGAACCCGCAGCCACTTATTTGGCAGGGGAAGATTGGGATTTAGCATGTGTCATTGTTTCTGATGTAAATCTAAGTTTGCTATAAATTCATTTGCACCCTTTAAATCACCAGGACCCGACGGGGTTTTTCCTGCTATGCTTCAGCACGGATCCAACACTCTTTTACAATGGTTGAAGGTGATTTTTAGAAGTTGTTTGTACTTGAGATACCTCCAGAGGGAGTGGAATAAAGTGAAAGTTACTTTTATCCCAAAGGCAGGAAAAGCAAACCACTTAACAGCTAAGGATTTCAGGCCAATAAGCCTATCGTCCTTTCTTTTAAAAACTTTGGAACGGTTAATTGATTACCATTTACGCCAAAAGGTCACACTCTATGGTTTATCTAGTGCCCAACACGTTTTTTTTAAAGGGAAAATCAATTGAAACTGCTTTACACGAAGCAGTTAACGTCATTGAGAGATCTCTACATTTTAAAGAATTTACTCTTGCAGCTTTTCTGGATATCGAGGGTGCATTCAACAACGTGTTTTCTAGTTCCATTTACACTGCTCTAAGTCGCGTTGGTGCGGAAACATGTGTTAAATCTCTTATTGGACTCATCCTGGAAAACAGAATAGTTCGATCTGAGCTGGGGTATTGTTTCATATCCAGATCAGTTTCAAAAGGTACACCTCAGGGTGGAGTTATTTCTCCTTTACTTTGGCTTCTCGTTGTAGATGATTTAATAAAAATCATAGCCCAGCAGGGAGTAAAAGTGGTTGCATACGCTAACGATCTACTTTTAATGGTTTCGGGTAAAGATTTGAATATTCTCAGTGATATTTTAACTTTTGCTCTTCGTAGTGTTGTGTTGTGGACATCAACAAACGGTCTGAGCGTTAATGCACAGAAAACTCAATTAGTGGTTTTTACAAAACCACATAAAATTCCAGATTTCAAACTTCCTCTACTGAAAGGCATTCCCCTCATTCCACAGGAAACTGCCAAGTATCTAGAGGTCATCCTTGATCGGAAACTTAATGTGGAAGAGAGGTTTCTAAAGGCCTGCATTGCATTTTATACTTGTAAACGTATGTTTAATAAAACATAGGGACTTAACCCGAAGTTAGTTTTTTTAAGGCAATCATCCGACCCATTCTGACTTACGGAATTCTGGTATGGTGGAATGCCTTGGACAAAAAAACCTATCTAAAAATTTGTACAAAAATTCAGAAAATTGCATGTGTGGGAATAACAGGTGCAGTATCCACCACACCTACTGCTGCAATTGAAACCTCTGCATCTAGAGCCTCTTGATATTTATGGCAAAGAAGTTGCTGCTCAAAGTGCTGTAAGGCTGAAAGAATCAGGTTTTTGGAGATCAAAACCATACGGCCATAGCAGCATTTTGATTAAATTCATAGGCTGCAATATCATTGGCGGTACAAACTATCTTGTTCCAACTTTAGTCTTTTCTTCCAATTTTCAGGTGATAGTACCCGAGAGACTGAGGTGGAAACCTTTAAATAATTCCATAGCGATCTATACAGATGGATTAAAAATGGATAACGGAACTGGTTCAGGAGTCTACTCCGAAACGTTTGGTCTGAGCGAATCATATAGACTGCCGGATTTTTGCAGTGTTTTTCAAGCTGAGGTCTTTGCAATTTTGAAAACTTGCCATTTACTTGATTCGAAACCACCTCAATCGGGTGTTAAGATAGTGATATATATTGACAGCCAAGCGGCAATTAAAGCTGTCAACTCAAACTTAATTAAAACTGAATTAGTTTTGAAATGTAAAACAGCTCTTCCCGATTTAAGCAATCGCTGGAACGTCGTTCTGTGTTCGGTTCCAGGTCACAGTAATTTTGTCGGCAATGAAAATGCTGACAAACTGGCAAGGGAAGGCTCAAATATGATCGATAGAACTGTTGACGTTTCTATAAAACGGCCAATAAACACAGTTAAAATGAACATAAATCTGCAGTGTCTGTGGCGGACACAAAAGACATTAAACTCATCTAATGTGAACGCACATAAAAGATGCAGGGCATGGTCCATGTGAACAAAGAAAAAAAAAACAAAAAAAAGGGGTGCGTTCAGAGTTGGTTGAATAAAAAGGAGCGCAGCTAACTTCACAAAATAAAAAAAGAGAGAAAGAAGGAAGATGGGTTTCCGTAGGCGAATATCCGGCCTTTCCAATTTTGACGTTCACCGAGGCAACAACTTGCGAAGAGAGAATCCGACGAAATCAAATAGAGACCATCAAGATTCTGAAGGAAGTCCAAAACCGCAAGAAAACTGAAAGGCTGAAAAGTACGAATTCGAAAACCTGAACTAAGAAATACGAAAAACTAAGAAAAAGCGAAAGTAGGAAAATCGGAAACTAAAAGTAAAAATCGAAAAACCTGACAACCAAGAAAAATACGGACAATTAAAAAAAAGTCGAAAATTCAGAAAATTAAAGAAAGAGAAAATTAGGGGAAACGGAAAATCTGAAAATACGGAATATTAGAAAAATCGGAAAATCTGAGACTAAAAAAGAAAAATCCGAAAATTAAAGAAAACTGGAAATAAAGAAAAATCAAAAGTAGGAAAACCTGAAATTAAAAGAAAAACGTAAAATCTGACATAAAAAACCGGGTATTTCTGAAAATAAAAGAAAAGTGAAAAATCGGATATTTCTGAAAATTAAAGAAAATAGGAAACTAAGAAAAATCAAAAGTAGGAAAACCTGAAATTAAAAGAAAAACGTAAAATCTGACATAAAAAACCAGGTATTTCTGAAAATAAAAGAAAAGTGAAAAATCGGATATTTCTGAAAATTAAAGAAAATTGGAAACTAAGAAAAATCAAAAGTAGGAAAACCTGAAATTAAAAAGAAAAACGTAAAATCTGACATAAAAAACCGGGTATTTCTGAAAATAAAAGAAAAGTGAAAAATCGGATATTTCTGAAAATTAAAGAAAATTGGAAACTAAGAAAAATCAAAAGTAGGAAAACCTGAAATTAAAAAGAAAAACGTAAAATCTGACATAAAAAACCGGGTATTTCTGAAAATAAAAGAAAAGTGAAAAATCGGATATTTCTGAAAATTAAAGAAAATTGGAAACTAAGAAAAATCAAAAGTAGGAAAACCTGAAATTAAAAAGAAAAACGTAAAATCTGACATAAATAACCGGGTATTTCTGAAAATAAAAGAAAAGTGAAAAAAAGATTAAAATCGGAAAATCTAGAAATAAAAGAATCTGAATACAAACCAAAAATTAAGGAAATTCAGCAGCAACAAAATTTTAGCAGCAGCGATCCAGCACAAAAGAATGTAGAATTAACCTGAAAAATGAAAATAAAGAAAATTAACCTGAAAAATAAAGAAAATTAACCTGAAAAATAAAGAAAATTAATCTGAAAAATAAAGATACAGAAAATTAATCTGAAAAATAAAGAAAATTAACCTGAAAAATAAAGATACAGACAATTAACCTGAAAAATAAAGAAAAGCTGAACCTGAAATACAATCGGAAAAAGAAACAACATAAAAACATTTACCAGAAAAAGACAGGATATCGAACAGCACAGCAGCGATTCTGAAGCAGAGTGCATCCAGATCCAGTGGGGAAATCCAGACTAGAGACAACAAACCAGACACAAAACAACAAGGATACATGTAAGTCGTCAGCTTTCAAAAAAAAGAGTAATTTAAACAATTTAAAAAAGACAAAAAACTACATATAGAATCATAAAAATATATGTTAGAAAATTAGAAATTTATGAAAAACATATATTAAAGAAAAAAAAATCTAAAAAGAAATAAATTTATTAAAAAAGTAAGTTAGAAGTTGGTTTTGATTAAAGTGTAAATTAAAGAATATGTACTAAGGGTACTTAAAATTAAATTATGTGATGGGTTTTTTTTAGTGATTCAAAATTTTATTTGAAATTCAAAGGTCAGTAGCCTATTTCCCAGAAGATTTGGCGCCAAGTCAGGCAGGGTGAGGGTACAACATTTTTCAGAGACCTTATCTAAAACATACTTTTCGGCCATTATTAATTAAAAGAAACCTAAAATTAAACAAACAAATAGTAAATAATATAGGTATTTAAGTAATATTCTTGTATGATGTTTTAGTGCGGTTATTGTTTTGTCAGTGTAACCTTCAGTTATTACTATAGTCATACATTATAGTTGATTAACTCGATACTTATTTGTATGTGGATATAATACGCTACGTTTCAATAAATCATTTCATATCGGCCAGATTATTGACTCTTAGATTTTAAGTGGAACGCGAAGCAGCTGTAATTAATTTTAAGTTAATTAAAATTAATTTCAAGCTAGAATAAAATCCTCGTTTAGTTTTTTTTGTAATATGTGTTGCTAATTAATTACTTACCTGTTATTTACTTACCCATTAGTCTCTCGTGATTTTTCTTACAATAAAGTTTATAAAATATAAGTCAAATGAAATGTAAAATTGAAATGCTGCTTTATTTTTAAGCTTATACGTTATATTGAATGTTCTTAAAGTAAAAATAAAAAAAAAAACATACATTAAAAATAACTAAACCAAAAAAAAAAATAAGAAACCATTAATACCAAAAGTAAATAAATATGTTTATGTATAAATTTAAATTTTGAACTGTGTCGTCTTTATGTTATAATGGAATCTTAGATTGAAATTTTAGGTGAAGGAATGTTGCAGTGAGGTAAGAAATTATTGGATCGTGTAAGGGGTACCTACAAGATTTGAAGGCTCAATAGGTACCACGGATGGCTATGAGGTCATAGGGGTGGGATGCCATGGTGCTAAAACATCAAGCACCTTGAAATTTATTTGTTTGCGTGAAGCTTCGGTGTAGACGTCACCAACACTTTTTGTGTCTCCTTTTTGTTTTCATGTTTCTCTTGTTCTACCTATCTCTTTCTGTTTTTTCTTTCTCATCTTCCACATCCTTTTGGCACGCATTAAACTTTTAAATGTAGTGATTTTGGTGTGAAAACGAACCACCAATTTCCGGCGAGCTCAGCCGAGCAAAAATTATCGTCAGCGTGCCACACACCAATTAAAGCATTACATTTTGGCGCCCAACGTTCAGGCATTTTGTCTGACGGTTTTCCTTTTTCCTTTCTCTGTCTATAATTATTCAGTTTCATTCCATTCGCATCGGTGTTCTAAAGCAAATAGCACCGTAAGTCCTGGAAAGCTACACCTACAGGGTCCAGCTATGCCTGAGTTGCGACGGTGAACACTGCTGGAGAAGACCGATCCGACTAGAATGTAACGCGACGAAATGCGTCGGTGCAAAGAGAGACTGTGTGGTATGTCATGTTCTGGTCTAGATAACACATTTCATTCGCGATCCACAGACGAACTTCAACACCGACTTTCGACTCGCCTATGTGTTTGTGATTTCGTTTTAATTTCTTTTCCGCTTTTCTGTTTTTTTTTTTCTCAACGTATAGTGGCGACATTTCATTTCCCCGGTTAGTAAGTCAAGTAGGTTTACAAAACAATGCTTTCGCGACTGCTGTGGAGATAGAAGTGTCAAAACAATATCGAGCTTTCTATCAGTCTTTCTATTTTTTTTCTCTCTCTAAGTGACGATTACATTTGCTAAAAATAAAAAAAAAAAAAAAAATTAAAAATAAACTTATGCAAGCGTAAGGTAGGGTCAGTAAACGAAGTTTTTTGTGTAAAAACGTTTTTATTAGGCATTCTGCTTTCCGTCCGCATGTATGAAAATCTTGTTTTAAGCATGTACAATTATCGTGATGGCAGCAATTTTAAATAACAGTTCTTCATCTGTATTTTTGGGCATACCTAGTCTGTCAAAATCAGCTTAGATAAGGCAAATTTCCAAAATTACACACTCATAGCCAAAAGCGAGTGTTGCCAGATTTCTTGTCTGCCTGTGTTTTGTATATTCTTGACATATAGGCTAGGCAATTTCACGGTTGCATTATTTGAGTTTGACAAGATAGTTCTACCATGTATGATTGTGCCATGGTTGTAAGTAAGATGTGCAACTTAGAAAGTTTGACAAAGTGACGCGGCATTCAAATGAATTTTCTAATATAATAGTACTTATACACTGCAACAAATTCCTAAACCTAGAATACATACTCAGTTTTGAAATTGTTTGTTTGTGTGGCGGAGATAAATCGCTACAGATTCGTAAGTATACGTTTGTGTTGTTATAAAATTATTACTTATAGTTACTAACGTAGTTACCTAAATAAAACTCTTAACAAAATTGTCAGTTCTATGTTTAAATTTCGTTTGTTTTGATAACATAGCTGAGACACTTAGTAGAAGTCTTTACCTCAAGTAAAATTTAAAATCTTTTCGGCTTATCGTGATATGCGTTTAAGATCTGGAAATTTAAGTAGAGGAAGTTCAAACTCCACGAGGAATAGTAGGTTAGCTCAAGGTAGAGCCACATCGATTCCTAATTCGAGGCGAGAGTTTTTTGGCCCAGGTAGTCAGAATATTAGGTCATTTGAAATGGCGACTACGACCACTACCACAACAGCAACTTCAACAGCTCCTACTGTTGCGGATCAATTGGTTGCCACGGCTAGCGCAACCTTGCCCAGTTCCAATGTGCTTGATACCAATGCAAGCACAAGTTCAGGCTTAAATGCGACTAATACTACGGTTCAGTCCCCACCATACAGCAGTATTACTGCACAAGGGATCAGGGATGCATTTGGTCAGGTCCGTCCGAATGAGTTTCAGACTCAACCAACTGCACAAAGGATAACACCAAATGTTGTTATCAATGAACAAGGCTTAACGCTTTGCGACTATCTTAGTGCAAGCTCTGGCATGGTTCAAGCGACGGTGATGCAAGAAGTTGAGGCATGCATTCGACGACTCGTGCCACGAATAGTGACAGAATCCATGAGAGCAGAAAGAGAGCGTGTGCAAGAAAACATGACATCACCTTCTCTAAATTCGTTTTATGAACGAGAGCACATTGCTCAGGGTAATCGAAATGGTCCTGGTGTTAATCCTTCGCAGACGAATAATGTCCAACAACCAAGTTCCAATGAAGTACCACAGCCACACTTACAGCAAAATAATAGTGGTCCGTTTCAAGAACCTTTACAAAATTCGGATGGCCAACAGTACAATTTCCATAATCCACAATTGGGACATCGAAATTTACCTAATTTATATTTTCCATATAATCACTCGAACTTGTTTAGGCACATAGATTTAAGCAAGTGGGGGGTCAAATTCGATGGTTCTTTGAAGTCAAACACGGTTGATGACTTTTTATTTCAGGTTGAAGTACTTAGGCAGGATTTTGGTTGCACTTGGGATGATCTTATAAGAAATTTTCATCAGTTGCTTGTCGGTGAAGCATCTGAATGGTTCTGGGGGTACCGAAGACAAAATGCAAATATAAATTGGGACGCGCTTAAGGCAACAATGCACAAAAAGTTTCGACGTTTCGATAGTGACTATGAGATACAGCGAAAGATTATGGAAAGACGTCAGCTAGGCAATGAATCCGCCGAGGATTATTGCAAAGCAATAAACGTTCTTAAAAATCAAATGAGAGACCAAATTCCAGAATTTGAACTGGTAAAAATCGTGAAGGATAACTTGAAAGAGGGTTTGGCACAACTAGTATTTCCGATGTCTATTTACTCAATGGACAAGTTGTTAGAAGAATGTAAACGGGCGGAACGAAATATCGCAAAACGTCACAAAGAACGCGAAGGTGTTCGTAGCAATTATCCTAGAAAAGTTCACGAGTTAGATTTTGAAGACCCTCAGGAGAGTTATTTTGATGTAGACGCTTTGAGTACGCCGCAGCGCGAGCAGAAACCGAAGCAACAGTTAGTATGTTGGAACTGTCACCATAATGGTCATGCCCATCTACTCAAAGGAACGTTTTCTGTTATCGTTGTGGTGCTGAAAACGTCATTACTCCGAATTGTGTTCGATGCCAGGGAAACGGACAAAAGTACACGAAACGAGCTGGTGTTTCATGTCAGGAGCCTCCGAACCAGCAAAAGTAGACAAAGGTGTTATTAATTTAAACGTAGGTGATAAGAGAGTTATTTTGTTAGCAGATAATAATAGGAAAATAGAAGAAAAGCAAAAAGAACCTAAGTTAAGAGAAATTGTACCATACCATGTTAGGTTAGCACAATATGAAGAAAAAAGAAAAGAAATTTTTAGTCAAGAGAATTACGTTGTCAGTAAGAAAATTTTAGTTGCCAGAGAAAGATACGCAAATAGAAAGTGCGAAAGGAAAGAGATAGCTTCTTCAAATATGCCGTGTAAGTTAGATGTGCGACCTTATATGGACATTCTAATTAACGGTTTCGAGATGAAAGGCCTTATGGACAGCGGAGCTAACGTAAGCTGCTTAGGCAAAGATTGCGTTGATACAGTCGAAGAGCTCGGTCTTGACATATTAGATTTCAATTCCGTAATTAGAACAGCAGACGGCAAAGGTCAGAAAATCATAGGTAAAGTAAAAGCTAAGATCACGTGTCAGAAAAAAACTGAAGAAGTTATTTTATATTTAGTACCGTCGCTTACACAAAAACTTTATTTGGGAATCGATTTTTGGCGTAAGTTCAATTTCATGCCATTCATGATAAGTAGTTTAGAGGTCAAATCGAATGAAGTCAACACTGTATTACCTAAAATGCATGTCTTGACGAAAGAGCAGAAACAGCAACTCGAATTAGCGAAAAATGAGTTTAGGTGTTATACCAAATACGGTCTGGGGAAAACGAATTTAGAAGAGCATAGGATCGACACAGGTGATGCTCCGCCAAAAAAGATGCGGTATTTTCCGATTTCACCAGCCGTTCAAAAGTTGACTTATGCAGAATTAGATAGAATGCTCAGCCTCAATGTCATTGAGCCAGCATCTCAAGCAAGTTGGAATAACCGAACGACACTAGTCATGAAACCAGGGAAAAATAGATTGTGCCTAGACGCTAGGGAACTAAATAAGGTAACAATAAAAGACGCGTACCCATTACCTAATATAGACGGTCTTCTGAGTAGGCTTGGCGAGACGATTTTCATTTCGGCGGTAGATTTGAAAGATGCCTTCTGGCAAATACCATTAGAAGAGTCCAGTCGACTAAAGACAGCTTTCACTGTACAGGGAAGGCCACATTATCAGTTTACTGTAATGCCCTTCGGCCTTTGTAATGCCGCACAACGTCTTTGTCGACTGATGGACAAAATAATACCGTCCGAGTTGAAAGATCGTGTCCTGGTCTACCTGGATGACTTGTTGATAGTTTCAGATAACTTTAAAACACATTGCGAGATTTTGAAGATGGTAGGACAGAAATTAACGGCGGCAGGCTTGACAATAAACATGGAAAAGTCCAAATTCTGTTTTACTGAACTAAAGTACTTAGGTTATCTTGTTGGAGGTGGTAAGCTAAGAACAGATCCAAGTAAAATAGAGGCAATAGTACGAATAACGGCACCAAAGAGTGTGAAACAAGTTCGGCAGTTTCTCGGAACCGCTGGGTGGTACCGCCGATTCATTTCAAACTATGCCACACTTGCAGCACCAATAACAGATACCCTAAGGAAGTCACCAAAGTTTCAGTTCAGTCCAGAAGCCCAGGAAGCATTTCAAAAGTTGAAAGAGGCCTTGATTTCAAGTCCCGTGTTAGTTAGTCCGAATTTCGATAAGCATTTCTTTGTACAATGCGATGCGTCTGACTTAAGCATAGGCGCTGTACTTTTCCAATTAGATGAAACGGGAGAAGAGCATCCTATCGAATACTTTTCACAAAAATTGAACCCCGCACAGAAAAATTATTCCGTAAAGGAAAAAGAATGTTTAGCCGTTGTAGCCGCCATCGCCAAGTTCAGGCCCTATATTGAGTTGATGCCATTTACGGTGATCACTGATCATTCTAGCTTAAAATGGCTCATGAAGCAGCAAGATCTAAATGGCCGACTTGCAAGGTGGAGTTTAAAGTTGCAAGGATTCACTTTTGAAATTCAACACCGAAAGGGTTCGAAGAATATAGTCCCAGATATGCTCTCCAGATTCGACATGGAAGAACTTAACCTAGATAGCCATACAGCAATTATAGATTTAAATTCAGAAGCGTTTCAAAGCGATAAGTATAAAAAACTTATTCAGACAGTTGAAGAAAACCAAGATAGACTTCCGGATATAAAAATTATTGACGGTTATGTTTACAAGCGTACTTGTTTTTATGACGGAGAACCTCTTAACGAAGACCATGCTTGGAAGCTGTGGATCCCAAGTGAATTGACAGAGAACATAATAAAATTTGCTCACACTTCAAGTATAGCGTTGCATGGAGGGGTAGCAAAAACTCTAGTTAGGATCAGGGAATACTTTTATTGGCCTGGAATGTGTGCTGAGGTGCGTAAATTTGTTGGAGAATGTGATGTCTGTAAAGAGTGTAAACCTGTTAATAAAATTTTAAAACCGACCATGGGTGCTGAGGTTAAAACCGACAGAGCATTCCAAAAACTTTATATCGATTTCCTCGGACCATACCCTCGCTCAAAAGGTGGCAACTCTTTTATTTTGATCGTGTTAGACCATTTGACTAAATTTGTTTTACTAAAAGCATTACCAAAAGCTTCAGCGAAAGCTGTTGTAAAGTTTTTAACTGCAGAGGTGTTCCACAAGTTCGGAGTACCCGAAACCATTCATTCCGATAATGGATCACAATTTGTTGGTAAAGAGTTTGGCGATCTCATGGATACCTTTGGTATAGGGCATATGAAAACTGCGATACATTCACATTTTCAATTAAATATTTTTTATATTTATACAGAGAGATAACACAATTATGTTTATTTAAAAGTATGTATAGTAATTTTCACAATTGGTTTTAGTAGGCATCTACTCTCGGCGGTTTAGCGTATAGTTCTTCTTTTGTACGTTCGCCGCGGAAATACTGCTTCCAACGTTCGTTCCTCATGGCGTGAAAACGCATCAACTGTTTTTTCATACCAGAGCATTCGTGAAAGTCAGATATTAAGTCTACGCAAACCTTTTGACCTCTTTCAACACCGTACGCCTCCAAACAGTCCATCATATTCATTTCCATTTCGCCACATTTATCATAATTTTGATGATTTATTAAGCAACCAGTCAAATCGGTGAATGGTGTTCGAAGAAATGGTCCAAGGGACATCGTTGCTTTTTCTCAAAATTTTTAATAACTTCCGAAGTTAAAGAAGGAAGAGCAAATTCACCTCAAGCAAACGCAAGCGAAAGGGTAAACCAGGTGATTTTAGCTTCAATAAGAGCTGTACTAACTAATGATCAGGCTGAATGGGACCAAAATCTCTCAAGCATCGAATGTGCGATTAGGTCTTCCGTGCATGCTTCCACCGGTGTCACACCGTATTTTGCTTTATTCGGAACCAACATGATAACACACGCTAGCGCTTATCAAATTGCCCGAAGGCTTAATTTGTTAGGTGACCATGAATCTAATATCTTAACACAGTCACAAAAACTGGAACTAATTCGAAATCGAATAAAAACTCAAATGCATAAAGCTTACGAAAGAAATGTAAAAACATATAATAAGAACAGTAGGGAAATCACTTTTAAGCAAGGTCAAGAAGTTTACCGAAAAAACTTCGTTCAAAGCGATTTCATTAAGGGCATTAATTCAAAACTTTGTCGGCCCTGGTTGAAATGTAGAATTATCAAACCAGTGGGGAAAAAAATGTATGAGGTAGAAAACTTGCAAGGAAAACGCATCGGGATTATGCATGCGCAACACTTAAAGCAATGACAGTTTGTCTTTGCTTTGCAGTTTGTATATATAGTATCCTACTAGGAAGAACAAGTTTTCTTACAGCGATTAATCAGTAAATTCTAAATGAAGAGTATAAATAACGTCAATATTTGGTGCGCGCATGAACTAACTGGTACATTGTTACGTTATTCCTTTAGCGATTCCTTTAGTTTAGCTTTTGTCTAGTACTAAAATTCTAAAAACATTTAAACATCAATAGACTGTCGACTTTGGTTTGTGTAAATTTTTAATTGTAGTTAAAGTATCTCCTGTAAATAGATAATATGATTAAGGTATCGTAAACAAATTTTTGGTATTGTTTCATATTTAGACAATAACTACACAAGTCTACAACACAAAAGTAAAAATGGTTGTAAACAGAAGGCAGCGAAATTATCCGAAGTTTGCAACAAAAGATTTCAGAGATGATGAAATAACTGGACTGGTGGGGATCGAGTACGTCATCAAAATAATTAAAGATCGCAACGATTATTCACCACAATATGAATGTAGTCTTTGTGACCTTATGTTTGATGGTTTCAATATGCAAAATCACCTTTCTGGTCAAAATCATCGCATGAAATACTTTTCAAAACATTTCCCCACATCAATAGAAGAATACAGGCGACATTGCGGTAACCTATCATCCCACGTAGTACGTGATGTAAAAACCTCTGTACTGTTGAAATTGGCCGTAGCAATTGAGCAACACCACGGACGTGATCTTCCATATGAATGTTTGCAAGATAGTTATAATTTAAATCGGTGCGCTATACGCTCGAAGGTACATTCCTTTCGTCATGCCTCAGAACATAACGGTCCATCATTTATTTATATCACCTGGAGTAAAGAACACTACATGGATACGACGAAGAAAGGTCCTGTCAAGTCTCCAAGCGGAACGCAAAAACAAATGTTTATTGAACGCCCTGAACTACTGTCGTACCGAGATCGTAGAAGGCGAAGCACTGTGGCACCACAGCCTAGATGGCCACGTGAAAGTTCACTGCAATGTCTGATTGGAAGCCGAGTAAATTTAGTTGATGATGACCGGTATGAGCGAAACAATGAAAATGTCCGATGTGACAGTAATGTCGTGCGCCCTTTGTCTATCTTCTGCGCGGACATCAAACACAAAAATAAAAACTTATCTCCGTTACACCGAGAAGATACGTGGCAGATATGTCGACGGGAGATTAACAAAAAGATTAGCGACCTGAATACAGTATATAAACTATACTATAGTTGTCCTGAAACACATCCCAGGTACGACGAGGAGTGGCATAAATTTTGGAACCAGCATAGGGACGAACTAATCGCGGCAGGCATTGATCCTTGCTTATATAATCATCAATTAAAATGGAAATTGTACTTCAAAATACGCATGGAACAACTTCATTTGCAAACCGCAAAAAAGCTTAAAATTCAGGCAAGAGAACGATTTGGGCTACAATGGCAAATGTTTGCCTAAAACAAAATCATATTGCTGACGAATATAAAAATTAAATGTTTTTTTTTATGCATAGCGTGTCCGGTCTTCGGATTTTCCCAACCTTTTGTACCACCTAATTAGGAGTTCCAAATGGCTGGCTTTGTGGCGGACACAAAAGACATTAAACTCATCTAATGTGAACGCACATAAAAGATGCAGGGCATGGTCCATGTGAACAAAGAAAAAAAAAAACAAAAAAAAGGGGTGCGTTCAGAGTTGGTTGAATAAAAAGGAGCGCAGCTAACTTCACAAAACAAAAAAAGAGAGAAAGAAGGAAGATGGGTTTCCGTAGGCGAATATCCGGCCTTTCCAATTTTGACGTTCACCGAGGCAACAACTTGCGAAGAGAGAATCCGACGAAATCAAATAGAGACCATCAAGATTCTGAAGGAAGTCCAAAACCGCAAGAAAACTGAAAGGCTGAAAAGTACGAATTCGAAAACCTGAACTAAGAAATACGGAAAACTAAGAAAAAGCGAAAGTAGGAAAATCGGAAACTAAAAGTAAAAATCGAAAAACCTGACAACCAAGAAAAATACGGACAATTAAAAAAAAGTCGAAAATTCAGAAAATTAAAGAAAGACAGAAAATTAGGGGAAACGGAAAATCTGAAAATACGGAATATTAGAAAAATCGGAAAATCTGAGACTAAAAAAGAAAAATCCGAAAATTAAAGAAAACTGGAAATAAAGAAAAATCAAAAGTAGGAAAACCTGAAATTAAAAGAAAAACGTAAAATCTGACATAAAAAACCGGGTATTTCTGAAAATAAAAGAAAAGTGAAAAATCGGATATTTCTGAAAATTAAAGAAAATTGGAAACTAAGAAAAATCAAAAGTAGGAAAACCTGAAATTAAAAAGAAAAACGTAAAATCTGACATAAAAAACCGGGTATTTCTGAAAATAAAAGAAAAGTGAAAAATCGGATATTTCTGAAAATTAAAGAAAATTGGAAACTAAGAAAAATCAAAAGTAGGAAAACCTGAAACTAAAACGAAAAACGTAAAATCTGACATAAATAACCGGGTATTTCTGAAAATAAAAGAAAAGTGAAAAAAAGATTAAAATCGGAAAATCTAGAAATAAAAGAATCTGAATACAAACCAAAAATTAAGGAAATTCAGCAGCAACAAAATTTTAGCAGCAGCGATCCAGCACAAAAGAATGTAGAATTAACCTGAAAAATGAAAATAAAGAAAATTAACCTGAAAAATAAAGAAAATTAACCTGAAAAATAAAGAAAATTAATCTGAAAAATAAAGATACAGAAAATTAATCTGAAAAATAAAGAAAATTAACCTGAAAAATAAAGATACAGACAATTAACCTGAAAAATAAAGAAAAGCTGAACCTGAAATACAATCGGAAAAAGAAACAACATAAAAACATTTACCAGAAAAAGACAGGATATCGAACAGCACAGCAGCGATTCTGAAGCAGAGTGCATCCAGATCCAGTGGGGAAATCCAGACTAGAGACAACAAACCAGACACAAAACAACAAGGATACATGTAAGTCGTCAGCTTTCAAAAAAAAGAGTAATTTAAACAATTTAAAAAAGACAAAAAACTACATATAGAATCATAAAAATATATGTTAGAAAATTAGAAATTTATGAAAAACATATATTAAAGAAAAAAAAATCTAAAAAGAAACAAATTTATTAAAAAAGTAAGTTAGAAGTTAGTTTTGATTAAAGTGTAAATTAAAGAATATGTACTAAGGGTACTTAAAATTAAATTATGTGATGGGTTTTTTTTAGTGATTCAAAATTTTATTTGAAATTCAAAGGTCAGTAGCCTATTTCCCAGAAGATTTGGCGCCAAGTCAGGCAGGGTGAGGGTACAACATTTTTCAGAGACCTTATCTAAAACATACTTTTCGGCCATTATTAATTAAAAGAAACCTAAAACTAAACAAACAAATAGTAAATAATATAGGTATTTAAGTAATATTCTTGTATGATGTTTTAGTGCGGTTATTGTTTTGTCAGTGTAACCTTCAGTTATTACTATAGTCATACATTATAGTTGATTAACTCGATACTTATTTGTATGTGGATATAATACGCTACGTTTCAATAAATCATTTCATATCGGCCAGATTATTGACTCTTAGATTTTAAGTGGAACGCGAAGCAGCTGTAATTAATTTTAAGTTAATTAAAATTAATTTCAAGCTAGAATAAAATCCTCGTTTAGTTTTTTTTGTAATATGTGTTGCTAATTAATTACTTACCTGTTATTTACTTACCCATTAGTCTCTCGTGATTTTTCTTACAATAAAGTTTATAAAATATAAGTCAAATGAAATGTAAAATTGAAATGCTGCTTTATTTTTAAGCTTATACGTTATATTGAATGTTCTTAAAGTAAAAATAAAAAAAAAAACATACATTAAAAATAACTAAACCAAAAAAAAAAATAAGAAACCATTAATACCAAAAGTAAATAAATATGTTTATGTATAAATTTAAATTTTGAACTGTGTCGTCTTTATGTTATAATGGAATCTTAGATTGAAATTTTAGGTGAAGGAATGTTGCAGTGAGGTAAGAAATTATTGGATCGTGTAAGGGGTACCTACAAGATTTGAAGGCTCAATAGGTACCACGGATGGCTATGAGGTCATAGGGGTGGGATGCCATGGTGCTAAAACATCAAGCACCTTGAAATTTATTTGTTTGCGTGAAGCTTCGGTGTAGACGTCACCAACACTTTTTGTGTCTCCTTTTTGTTTTCATGTTTCTCTTGTTCTACCTATCTCTTTCTGTTTTTTCTTTCTCATCTTCCACATCCTTTTGGCACGCATTAAACTTTTAAATGTAGTGATTTTGGTGTGAAAACGAACCACCAATTTCCGGCGAGCTCAGCCGAGCAAAAATTATCGTCAGCGTGCCACACACCAATTAAAGCATTACATGTCTTCGCGAAGCTAATTCTAGATAGTCTCAATTATCGACGTGTATGACATCAAGATCAATTTGGCGATTTTATGATGCTAAATGAACGTACATTGCGATTTCACTAAACAGGGCTCATCTGAGAGTCCTTACTGGTGTAGTAACTGAACACTATTTTATTGGCCAGCACTCCGTCAAGCTCGGTCTGCCGAACTTCGGAGATCTTTGCAGGGGCTGTAAAGATCCTGATGTTGAGGAGACTATTTTTCATTTTCTCTGTGAATGCCCTTCGGTAGCGTAACGACGCTTTAAAGTTTTTGGCAGTTACTCATTCGACTCTTTAGCTGAACTAGCATCAAAAGATCTCAAATCCATATTGAAATTTATAAAAATATCGAAATGGTAGAATTAGGTTGAATGATTATATTTATATCGGCTATACAATGGGCCTATTCGTGGCCTAAGTTATGATGATACGTCATCTCCCGGAAATAACCTAACGTTCAAGGAGGATCGAACAAATCAAAGCAGTTCAGGGTTTGATATCTGAAAACCAGTTCTTAGCATTTTATACTCATTGTTTTCAGTCAGTCTCTAAATTTGTGCACAGGAAAATCATGCAATATTTCTGAAATTCTTAACATGCTAGGCACAGTTTCTCAGTGTCAAACTTTTTCTCAAATTCATCTAAAAGAGTAGAACTATTGAAAGATAAAATTTTCGAACGGAGTGCAGAAACAAAAAAATCGTTTAAAAGCATTGTGTGCGACTAAATACGTTGATACTTTCATCGAATTATTGCTTTTTATCTTTTAAGCATAACAAGACTTAGAACAAAGCTAGGAAACCGAAGCATCTTCAAAAGCTGTCCAACTTTCAGCTTCGATAGCACGCTCCAATTTATTAGTATCGTTAGATATTCTGAAAATTGTACATGTCCCTACTTATATTGTCGCAAACTACAAGATCCGACACAACAAATCTCTTCAGCCTGTACTCATGTCAAGCAAATTATCAACCTGTTTTCAGAAATGCGAAAAAATGAAACGTCATTTGATGATATTTTTAATGAAGCATCTTCAATCGCTATTGAGTTAGACACTTCATTGATTATTCCCCGCTCTTAAGTAAATAAATAATAAAAAGAAAAATATACCCAACACTGAGTGTAACTTTGTCATTCCGTTTGTAACGCAAAGATGCTCTTTAAAGAAAAAAGTACGACTTTGTGAAACATTTTAGCCTTCATCGTTTATTTCCAGTTCACTTAAGAATTTTCGAGACCGGTCCGATCGTGGAGAAGCTAAGTTCAAAAAAAATTTTTTTTTCAAATTCCGCGTTCCGACGTAATTTGACCAACAAATATTCTTATATTTACATATCTATTTAGTTATTATTGAAATTATTGCAGCGATTTTAATGAAACTTGGTGATTTGGTGCAAATGTGAGTAAAATTAGGATTTGGCTAGGATTCATCTTTTAAGTTTTAATCATTTAGAAATCGAGTTTTTGCTTAGACCTACACCAAAGTAGATAGAAAGGAACGAGACTCCGAGCTTTTTCCCTGTATTGAATTTTGGCGAGCTGAATGAAAGCTGGAACCAATGAGAATTACGGACCAAAATCCTATTGAATTTTATTTCTGATTTTGTTCGGCTTTTGCAACGAATTCACAATGTTAAATTCAGACCATTTTGTATTTCTAATTTATTTATTTTCTTAAATTCATAAAAAATTTATTTGAATATTTGAAAATGAAAATAAATAAATTGAAATTCAAAAATAAGGAAAACTTGTTGAGAAAATTATTCAATTACGATGACTTACATTTAAACCTGCATTTGAGAAAATCAATTTTTATATCTACCAGGCAACCAGCAAATGCAATAGCATGATTTTTATTTTGACTCCTTCAAACTTGCAAATTTGCAAGTGATCCCGCGTAAATTTTGCTGTTGGTTTTTCTTCAGAAAATTTCAGTCGAAAATATCCTATAAAATGAGTATAACACAAAGTCTCGGAGCTACAAAAATATAACTAAGCGCGATTCGACATGGAGCGAAATCGCTGAGGAGCTTGGGACAACTGGTAATTTGTAGTTACATCAAATTAGGTTGCAGTAAATTTTATTAAAAAATATTTAAATTTCAGTTGACCATTGCAAGCAACGATGGAAAAGTCTCCGAGATCGCTTCGTCCGGGAAAAGAAGAAAATGAACCAGCGGCGCTGCTGCGCATGATGATGTTTGAAAGTTTTACAACTCTTTGGAGTTTTTAAATGAGGCTTTGAGACCTAGATAGTATGAATGTTCCAATATTATTTTTAAAATATTTTAAAACGTTATCTATTTGTAGGCGAATGATGCCCATAGCGAAACACCGGAGTTTTTAGAATCTGAGCAAAACTCTTTAACACTCCCGAGCCCATACAAAAGCAACCACCAAAAAGGTACCGTCCTGATAACAGCAGTATGGAATTTTTTGGCAACTTGTCAAAGACATTGTCAGATCGGTTCAAAGTTCAGGATGTAGACGAAAACGACGCATTTCTTTTACATATATACTATGTATTACATAAATTAAATTTATCTAATATGAGATTGACTTTTTACTGATGAAAAATGTCTTTTATTTATGTTTTATTTAAGAAAATTAATTTTTTATTTTGAAACAAGTAATCTTTTAGTGCATCTCTCATTTGGAATGCTTCTCGCGAAGAAAAATTTGAACCTATTGATCTAGCTTGAGAAAGAGGAATGACTTTGTTGCGCCACTGGCCCCGCAGATATCAACAAACTGTTCTGAGCAATAAGCAGCATTATTGAGTTTTACAAAATTGTGCAAAACAACTGTAGCCTTAACTATTTTTTCAACGTTAGAAGGTACCATATTTAAAGTTGCTTGCAAAATCCGCCATCTGACCACCAGAATGCCAAATGCATTCTCAATGACACGCCTAGCGCTTTGTTGAAATTGTATTTAGTAGTTTAAAAGTCTCGAGTACTAGTACGGTATCATTAGGTACGTTTTTAGAGGAAAGGCTGCATCGCCAACTAAATAATAACTAAACTTTATGTTAGAGTTTGGGAGTAAAGATGCTGCAGGCAGTTTTAAATCGCCTCTTATGAGTTTTTTTCCAAACGAGGATTCTGCGAAGATCCCACCGTCGCTCTGACTCCCATAGGCACCAACGCCAACAGCAACAAAAATATAGTCGGCATCACAAGCAGCAAGGAGAACTATTGTAATTGTTATATTCCGATCCAGCTCATGGAGGACATCGCATATTAATGTGTTTTCCATCAATAGCGGAAACACAGTTTGGGAGATTCCACATTTCTTCGAAATTCACTGCATTTTGCTTCCAATTCACCTCTGAAAGTGGTTGCAAATATAGTTGCATCAGAATATTCCAAATTACTTCGTATGTTTCATATATGCAGTATTGAACAGTTGAGTATCCCATACGGAATATCCTCGCCAAAAGTTGTTTGGGCACTCCTTGCGAAAGATACCTTTAAACCAAGATACAATTGATTTTAGCATAATGAGTAGAAAATATAAGTACATACAATAAAATCAGAAAATGTCTGCAAGATGGTGAAATGGGTTCCCTCCAAGAACATTCCTCCAAAGATGATTCAATAAGACCACGCAGAAGCTCGAATGTTTCCGGTTTCATCCTTGTTATTTTAAAAAATTGCACCGGGTCCTTAGTTTTTAGATTTTGGAAATTAAGAGCGTAAAAGCCTTCCACGGCCCTGTTTAAATTAAGTTCACGAACCCATTGCCTTTGTACTGACCATTCATTACTTTTTTGTTTGTATTCGTAAGCAACGTGCCCAATAAGACCAATCAACGCCAGGTTCGCTTAATTGTCCATTCTGTCCATTTATTTTCTGAATATGACAATCAAAACTAAAAAACACCACACAATAAGCAAAATACTGACAATTGAAATTCCAATCCAGCAACTTTCATTGACAATGTCGAAATGACAGACGCTCGCAACATTAAGATTTACAAAAAGTAAGGCCGGGCGTTTTGACAGCCAATATCGTACATTTGTGTAAAGTTTTTCAAACGCTGATCAAAGTTGGCCAAAGCGCGACCGACCGAACGCCGCATTGCGATTTCAGCATAATTGAACAGCATTTAACGTGAAGATCATTGGCTGGACTACTCTTAGAATTGTGTTAACAAAATTAGTTTACTTCCTTCTAAATAATGTAGAGGACCACGAACATTGTAAAAAAAACATCCCCAGATCATCTGGCGCTATGGAAATTTTACTGTTTTCACTGCCGTTTTCTATGTAAATACTTACATACAGTGCCGAAAAGTAAAATAGCACCACTGCTGCATTTTATCCGTTTAGAAACAAAAAAAATATTTCGTGTCGCAATTTTTTTTTACATTGCTGTAAATATGTCACACAACATGTTCACTTTCCGAGAGAAACAGTTTTTTGCTGATAGTGATAACGGTTGATTTAAAATTATGCGTTATTCAGAGAAAAGTGCAAAATTGAAGGAAAAAAATAATAGCACCGCTCACAATTCCGTTGAAGAGCACATTAGTTGAATTTATTAATTTCGCCCGTGTACAAGTTAAAGTATCTTTGTTTAGTTTTCATTAGTTTTTACGCAAATTTAATAGTAAACCCATCGTTTAGGGCACAAAATGGGTCGCGGAAAACATTGTAGTGCTGAAAAACGAGATTTGATTCGAAAACTTATTTCAGATGGCAAAACTTATAGCTATGTGCGTTTTTCTGTTGGATGTTCAAACAAAATGATACGCAATGCCATAACTTTTCAAGAAAAAGCTGAAACACGAGGACGGAAACGCGCCATATCGAGGTTGCTTGAAAGTCGGTTGATCCGCGAGTCCATGAAGGAGCCTTTTAAGCCAGCAACTGAACTGAAAAAGGAACTCAATATAGCTGCAACGGTGCAAACAGTTCGTAATCGTTTAAGAGATCACAATTTAAAAGCCTGTAGCCCAAGAAAAGTTCCACTCCTAAGTGCGAAGCATGTAGCCAAACGTATTGCGTTTGCAAAAGAACACCTGAAATGGCCTATTGAAAAATGGAGGAACATCTTATGGACAGACGAGAGCAAAATTGTTCTGTATGGCGGAAAAGGCTCTCGTTCATACGTCAGGCGCCCTCCGAATGCTGAGTACAATCCTAAATACACATGTAAAACCATTAAACATGGAGGGTCAAATATAATGGTGTGGGCTTGCTTTTTGTATTATGGCGTAGGGCCAATACATTGGATACAATCAATTATGGACCAACACGTTTACGTTGAAATACTTGAAAAAATTATGCTACCTTATGCAGAGTACCAGATGCCTTTGTTGTGGGTCTTTCAACAAGACAACGACCCCAAACACACCTCCAAGAAAGCGAAGAAATGGTTTAGAGAGCATTCAGTGAACGTCATGGAGTGGCCTGCGCAGTCGCCAGATCTCAACCCTATTGAGAATTTGTGGGCTGATGTCAAAATAGCAGTTGCTGCTTTCAAGCCAAGCAACAACCAATCACTTTGGAACGTGATTAAGGAGTCCTGGAGCCAAATTCCGCTAAGTCGATGCCAGAGTTTGGTTGATTCAATGCCAAAACGTTGTGCAGCCGTTATTGCCAATAAAGGTCACGCAACTAAATATTAAAACTGAAGGACGATATCAGCTGGAATAGCTTATTATGGCAAACTTATAAAACAATTCATTTTCTCTAATTTTTTTAACCTTAAGTGCACTTTGGAATTGTGGTGCTATTTTTTTTTTCGCCTTATTTTTATGTTCTTACCAGATTTGTTTAAATAGTTTTAAAACGGTAAATAAAACCATCAATATTTTTACCATACTCTTTTATTAAGCTTTTTTGCTTTTAAAAAATATGTTCATATGTTGTTTAAACTAACAAATAGAATTACAATGCCCTCGGAAAGATTGTTGGTTACGTTGGTGCTATTATTTTTTTCGCAGCTGTATGTATGTAGAACCAAGTGCGGAAGCAATTAGAAAATGTCGTTGGGCGTAAATTAGGTCCCCATTGATTTTACCTAACCAGAACGTTAGGACTTTGTGCGAAACCCAACGAGAGCCTAAGGCCGCGGTTACACTGGATGCGGATTTTTGTTCGTACGAATTCGTACGTATTCGTAAGAATTGCAAAAATTGAACAAATGCATGTGTGTATATGAATGCGGTTACAGTGGCTACGCATGCTTCGTGCGTATTCGTACGAATCTGTACGACTGCTTTGATGCGAACAAAAAATTTTGTTTTTCATCAGAACAGTCGCACGAAAACAAGGATAAAAACAGCTGTTGGATTGAACTTCAACTGAAAGTATGAACGAAGTCGCGTCTAATGTAACCACTCTGTTCAAATATATTCGCACGAACAAATTATTAAGAATTCGTACGAACAAATTTCCGCATCCAGTGTAACCGCGGCCTTATGAGGTAGGTGTTGAAAATTCAATATTTTCCGTGTCATACTCAGGCAACTGAAAGATGCGTAAAAATTGTTAGTGAAGCTGCTGCTGCGGTATGTGGTTCAGAAAGAAGAGATGGTTTCATCAAAACAAGGCTGGAGCCACAAAAAATAATGCCGGTTTTAATACTAAAAAGGACTTCAAATTTGTGTAAAATACCGGAAAATTTTTAATGTTAGAGGGGGATATTTCCGATACTACTATTACAGAATTTATGTGGTTTGTTTCATACTTCTCTGTTAATCTAATACATATAAAAAATTCTCGTGTCACAGTGTTTGTTACCGAACTCCTCCCAAACAGCTAGACCGATTCTTATGAAATTTTTTGTGTATATTTGGTAGGTCTGAGAAAAGGTGGTAAGCTATAAGACTTTTATTTAGTGTGCATATTTAGGGTGGCCCTCATACAATTTTTTTTTTATAATAGCATTTTCACAAACACCACTGCTTCGATTCACATGGAATTTACACCACATAGCTTTTAAACTAAGAGACATGGTTAAGTCTATAAAACTTTTATTTAGGGTGGCCCTCATACAATTTTTTTTTGTAATAGCATTTTCACAAACACCACTGAATCGATTCACGTGAAATTTGCACCACGTAGCTTTTAAACTAAGAGACATAGTTTAGTCTATAAAACTTTTATTTAGGGTGGCCCTCATACAAATTTTTTTTATTATAGCATTTTCACAAACACCACTCCATCGTTTCACATGAAATTTAAACCACGTGTCTTTTATATTAGGAGTCATTGTTAAGTCTATGAGACTTTTATTTAGGCTGCATATTTAGGGTGGCCTTCATACAAAAATATTTTTAAGATAACATTTTCCCAAAGACCATTGTATCGATTCACATGGAATTTGCACCGCGTAGCTTTTATATTAAGAGGCATAGTTAAGCCTAAAAAACTTTTATTTAGGGTGCATATTTAGGGTGGCCGTTATAAAATAATATTTTTAAAATAGCATTTTCTCGAAGACCACTCCATCGATTCACATGGAATTTACACCACGTGTTATTTTATATTAAGAGAAGACAAACATAACTAAGTTTATAAATCTGTTATTTCGGGTGCATACTTAGGGTGGCCCTTATTCAAAAATATTTTTAAAATACCATTTTCACAAAGACCAGTCCATCGATTGACCTAGAGTTTACACCACGGTCTCTTATATTAAGAGACATCGTTTGGACTGTAAATATTTTATTTAGAGTGGCCCTCAAACATAACTTTTTTTAAAAAATTCACTTTCACGAAGGTTGGTAAATCAATTCATACCGAATTTACACCACGTTGGTTTTATATTAAAAGGCATAGTTAAGCCTACAAAACTTTTATTTAAGGTGGCCCTCATACAAAAATATTTTTAAAAAGACCACTGCATCGTTTCACATGGAATTTACACCACGTGCCTCTTATATTAAGAGACATTGTTTTGTCTATAAAATTATTATTTAGGGTGACCCTCAAATATAACTTTATTTAAAATATTTATTTTCACGAAGATCGGTAAATCGATTCACACCGAATTTACACCGCGTGACTTTTATATTGAGAGGCATAATTAAGCCTACAAAACTTTTATTTAGGGTGGCCCTCATACAAAAATTTTTTTTTTAATAGCATTTTTGCAAAAACCTCTGCATCGATTCACATGGAATTTACATCAAGTATCTGTCATATTAAGAGGCACAGATATGACCGTGCAGTACCACGTCTTCCATATAAGAAAAGACCAACATTTGTGATGCAGATGAATGAGACTTGATACATATGTTTGTATATAAAAAGTTCGGGAAAAACAAGTTTCAATGAGAAAATGGGTGGTGCCACACCTTCCATATGCGAATAAAACAACATTTTGTATATACATATCAGCAATTATTTGATGCAGATGATTGAGACTTGGTAATTATGTAAAACACAAAAGCTATAATAAATTAAACTCATTGCACCTCCAAGCAGTAAGGCCAGAAAAACGTCTGTCAAGTCTGCTTCACTATACTATACGTAAATGAGTAGGGACAGAAGTTGATTTCACTTTAAAAAGGGGGTGATTCGCTTTAACATTCCATAGCATGAGTTCCTACAGCTTCGCGCCACCTGCCGGAAAGGGCAGAACAGAATACAGCTAGTATTATAATAAAAATAAGAATTTGGATACGTCTAAGCTCTTTTATTGACTTTATTTCATACAAACAAACGCTACGTTATATAATTTTTTGGTTTTTTCAAAACCTTAATGTCCTTGCGGCAGTACAAAACATTAAAATACTAAAAAGTGCAATTAACACTTTTTATTAAGTATATTATGGAGCATCTTTTCGCATAAGGCCCATTTCGAAGATCGAAAAAAAAATTTCGCTCCACCCTAATATGTACATCGATACGTCCAACGTATAAGGTGGTATCTCGAAAACCAGAAAGTCGATTTTATTATTATTTTCGTTATAAAAATAAAACATAAAAACAAAATTGAGTACAGATTTGTGTGTAATGTAGATGAAATTAAGGTCTTTCGGCTATTAAATCACTGACGCTATTGCAAGCAGATTTCTTGAGATATTTAACAACTTCAACTTATAATTTGGACAAAAAAATGCATGTGAGTTGTTGCTTAAGTTACCGACTTGTCTTCAGCGGTATTATTTTATTTGTAGTTGTATGTTGAAGTGCAAACATTTTGAAAGACTTTTTTGTAGATAAAGGTTTGGTATTTCGATTTATCAATGCGAATTGAGTAAAATATGTTGGGCAATAAGTTGGTATTTATAGCTTACACCAGAGTAAAATTACCTTATAACTTTGTACATGTAGTTACCAACACAAATTGTTTTTTGTGTCCCATGCATAAGTTGGTAAATGAAATAATCAACAAAAACTACAAGAAAAAGTTTTTGCAATATATTTTTAACTTAAGGTCCCAAGTTCTTGCATGGAGACCGCTGAATACATGGATACACTGAAGTTATAACTCTTAAAACAGTTGCCAATCTCTCAAATTTTGAGCAAGAGCTTCTAAAAATTATCATCAGATAGAGTTCAATGCACAAATTTTGGTAAACACTGTCCCTTTAAAAGTTGATACATAGTTCGAGTTACCAACTTATACGTAGGACGTATCGACATATATTAAATATTTTAATAAATGTAAGACAAAATAATTTTTATTTGGAGCAGGCGCTCAGCAAATCAAACAAAATGAATATTAATTTTTAAGTTTGAGCTGAAAAATGCATGTACATACTTAATCGAGGGAGTAAGGATGGCTTGCACCCCAACATAAATAATGTCGTATTTGCAAAGGCTTAAGCCCAAATTGAAATAACACGACGATTGTGGCAGTGTGTTTTGACATTTAGATTTATTTTCCTTGTTAATTTTAAAGAAAATTAAATTTTTTGTGTTTCAACATTTGGTTCCGTGTTTTTTACATGCCGATTCCGTCCTAGTGATTAAACAATTCTTATTTAATTTATGTAGCTATTAACTTGTTTTAAATCATGGATGCGCATCCCATAGCTCAAATAGCTCTTTTAGCTCTTACAACAAAACAAAAAATATTGAGTTCATCTCGAGCTCTTTCCGTTATTCAAGCAAAATTATTTTGGTTCGCAATCACCACATGTATTTTGTTCTTTTAATTTTTTCTTCAACACATCGACTCGTTCAACCCTTGCCGTTGCTTAAGTTAAATAATTTCAGTCCGCAAACACCGCATGTATTTTGTTCCTGTAATTTTTTCTTCAACACACTTCATTGTTTGTGTGATTTTTTTTTCAATTCATTTGCTCCTTCACCTTAAGATTTTTGTTTTTGTTAACATGCAATTAGCTTGCCGGCTATTTCAAAATTTTCGTCAATATTATGAATTTTTTCGCAAAATATTTTTCATTTTTTTACCTAAATTGATGTTGTAGCGGCCAGCTCGCGAACAAATTTTTGTGCGCATCCCTGTTTTAAATAATGATTTGAGTAAAACAAAAAAAAAAATTGAGAATTAAGTTCAAACTTTATTTATATTAACCCTATGTTACGTTCGTACATTGGGCACTGGGTGCACAAGTTAATGTTCAAATCGAAATATCTATTACTATTTTCACTATGATGTATTGAAAAGCATTGATTTTATAAAAGTTGCATCTTTTAAGAATCCAGGTGTACGTTCACAAAGTGTATTTGAAAAAGATGTTCCTTTTTCGTGCATGTGGGCACTCTGTGCCCATTTCATGTTCCAGTGCATTTTGTATGGGAATCGTTTTCGTTCGTTCCATTATCAAACTTTATTCATGGCACACTTGATAAAATCGTCTACGTCTTTCCGCTTATTGGCTGCATTGTAAAATTTGAAAATTTTTCATTTTACCGATCATAGCATGCGTGTGCAGCGCAAACGATTAAATGCTAAGTTGGCTTTGAAATTACTGTTGCAATTTTTTTTGTGAATCTTTTTGGCGAGCAAAAAATATGTTAGTACGTTCTAGAGCTGCGACATCGAACGACAAACATCGATGTTCCAAACATCGATGATTTTTTTACCGATGTTCGATGTCGATGAAACATCGGACCGAAGCATCGATGTTTTAAAACATCGATGTTTTAAAACATCGATTATTTTCTTATTGAAAGTTTTTTACTTTTTTACATATTTGACCCAATCAAACTCCGATAAATGTCAAATACTGCATCTTGAGCCTGCTTCCAAAACTAGCTTCGTCCCTTTTATCCACATTTTAATACTGAAATACGGCATTTATATGTGATTAAAATTAAACTGTGATTTTAGAATCGAATATAAGAGACCAGCAGCAGCCCAGAGGACCCTTTTCCAGAAAGGGTTTTGATTATTTAACAACCTTACAAGTGATATTACAAATGAATTAAATTGAAGAATTTTTAAAAGAAAATATTTGGAATTTATCAAAACAAAAAGTAGTCAATGAATTAAAAATAAATCTTGTTAATAACAAACTATGTTAAGTTTTATTTAAAAATCGAATATTAGTCACATTTTGAAAGTAATACAAATTACCATGTTATTCAAAGTTCATACAAACATATGTTTTTAAAATGCTTCAGACCAAATCCATCTCAAACCATGCACGCGAAATATTTTATGTAACGGAATTGGTTGCCGATTAAATATGTTGTTTTTCAAAGGATATAAGGGGACCCATATTTCTCCGATTTGATTAAAAAATTTCTTTTAAGTTCTGGTAATTTTAAGTTATGCCCATTTTAGGCTGAAAATTGTTTCAAAATAGCGACATTTCCATCCAAATCAAAATAACTAACTTTTGTCTTTTGATTCTTATAGAACTTCTTATTCTCTGTTAGAATCTTGGAAACAAATTTTAAAATACCGAGGCTCCTCGGTAAAAAAGCGAGGTTTTTATTAAAATAAATAAAAAATTATATATGTATCAGGGCTGATAGGCTGATCAAGCCTCAAGAAATAAAATAAAATATCTGTTTTTATTTTTGGTAAATTGGATGAGATATGATGAATTTAATTCTTTTCTTATCTGGGAAGGAGACGCATTGCCTATTTTTCCAAGCCAAACTAAGCTATGAACCTTTTACAAACTATAAGCAAAATATGTACCAAATCTTATTTATCTACGTCAAATAGATATTGAGATATGATAAAGTTAATTTTTTTCTTATATTGAAGGCATTTCGCCCATTTTATTAATTGAATCTTAGTTATGCCTCTACCTTTTATAAATATACCAAGTTTTATTAATCTGCATCAAGTTGTTGATACTATATGATGAATTCTGTTTTTCTCTTATGTGGGGGTGGCATCACCCATTTATCGTAAACTATATTACGGAGCATCCCAAATCATAAGAAACATATATGTATGTCAAATCTTTCGTCGGTCGGTTGAACGGTTTAGGAGTCCATTAGCAACGAACATACATATATTGATCTTTATTTATATACTAGCATTACCCTGTGCGTTTCGCTTCACCTTACCGGTTCTTAGAAAGACTATTAGAATAAATCAATTTCAATGCAGTGTTGTCAATCATGCAGTTTTGCTTATAGCCTTACATGCTTCCCTAATCGATCAATCGAGGCGTAGTCGCATAGAAGCTGATGCGATCCAAGCACTTCTGCGCATTAGCACTTGGACCAAATCTGAACTCGTAAGAAGCACATGCGGATTAAAAATAAAACAAAGTAGTTTACTCAAAATAAAATACTAAAATATTAGTTAAATATAGATTTTATTATAAAAATTACATTCATATTTTGAATCTGCATATGATTCTTATGAGTTCAGATTTCGTCAAAACGTGCCTCGCTCTTGGTTTCGAAAACGAAGCTAGGACGAGGCGAGTACGAGGCGAGGTGCCGTGTGATCTCTCCTCGGTCAAGCGAGGAAAATTTATTTTTCCATCTCGCCTCGTTCTCGCCTCGGTCTCGCCTCGTTCTCGTAGTCAAAAACGAGGCTGCCTCGTAGCCTCGGTGAAACACTATTCAGCCCACACTTCTAGAGGACTAGTATTGAGTCTAACGACAGGACTTTTTATATAAATTGATAGTTCTGGTAACATCACATTGGGTGTGCTCAACTCATCTACAATCCTCGAACGTTTTTTTGAAGTTTCTTGAACGAGTTTGTGGTGCTCGTCCCATAAACTAAAGTTAGCACATGAAATGTAATTTTGAATTGGGGCAAAACGGCAAGCAGTAGAGCGGCCATTTAATGAGCGACAATTCTAGAGCGTTAGTTTTGTTTCTTACAAATGAAGTTAAAATTGAAAACAAAATTAAATCTGCCAAAAAAAAAGAAAACAAAACAGAATTCCCAATTCATATTTTTATTTCCAATATGTATGACATGTTTATTGTCATGTTTGTTGCTCGCATTTTCACAAAAAATTAAAACACAATTGAAAGCTGCGCGGTGCCGCTCTAAAAAAGCTTTTCCGCTCAATAGAGTTTCATATTTTAATTTTTTTTTTGTTGTCGTTCTACCGCTTGGCACTCTGACGCTATCGCTTACCGCTCATTACATGGCCGTAGCCTTAGAGTTGAAAATTATATTAAGAGGTTATAAGTTTTTTTTATTTTATTTTATAAGACATTTAAAAAAATTGTAAAAAATGTGATTTTAAAAAATTTATCACTGTCGTACCATTTTGAGTTTCACTGACTATTGTTTCTGCATCTGATTCTGATGAAGATTCTTCTGTGCCTTCTTTTAATTCAGAGGATAGCTTCCTTATCGCCATTGCAACTGCAACGTTATCTTCAAAATGAATGGTCTTAAACCGCGGATCAAGCAATGTAGCCAATGCAAATAGAGAATGATGTTCGATATTTTTGAACCGTTTGTTCCACTCCATCAAAATGTTATCTTTCAAATTTTTCCCAAATCTGTAGTGGTTGCAGCCTCGATGACTTTTTTTTTGCAATAACCGAACAACTTGAATTACAACACTAGATGTTACAAATCTTTCACCACAAACTTCTTTTGTGGCAGACTCAATTGGTTTAAAGAGAGACAAAAAATCCTTCAAAAGTTCAATATCTACGGCTGAAACCATTTTCGGCGCACTGGTGCTAAATGTTACTATATTGTTAACAATTTCTCGAAAAAATAAAAATCTTTCGACCATGTAAAAACTACTATTCCATCTCGTCAGTACTGATTGAATTAAAGTTTTTTTTTTCTAAAAATTTTTTTTTTTCTCAATTCGTCGCTCGCGACGACACTGTGTCTAAACCAGGTTACAATTGTTTTTACATTATCAAGAACTAGTTTTAACTCCGGTAGTGATTCAATGGATTCCTGAGCTAAGAGATTTAGCAAATGTGCGAAACAATAGCAATGTTTTTTATTTTGTCAAATGCTAGCTCTATGGCTTTAACAATATTGCTTCCGCCATCTGTAACAATAGCAAAGTCTTTGTCTTTATTTACATTCCATTCAGTACAAACGTTTAATATTACGTCAGAAAGGATCTCTACAGTATCTTTTACACCAAGCACCACACTTTCCAATTTGAGTTTATTTTCACAGTAAGAAATAAAGTGTGTTGTCACTTCAAGGAATGATTTTGTTTGGTGTGGTTGGGTCCACACATCAGTGGTTAAGCATACAGCGGGTACTGATGATAATTCTTCTTTTACCAACCTTGAATTGAATTCTTTATTGAGACTTTAAACATTGATTACAGTATAAGTATTTTAACATTTAATACTTAAATGATTATTGAACTTTAGCCATTTTTCGCAGCGATCAACATTTTTTATGTAAAATTTTACAAGTTGATACAATGCATTATGTATTAAACAAACTTTGATAACAAAGGAAAAAAACAACAGCAACTCTAGAATATAGACATATGTTTCGATTCTTAAAATCTCATCAGTATATTTTTGGTTGATGTCTACGTCAGCACTCAAATTGCACCCGCCATATTAATGGAGAACAATCGAAAAGGTAATTTTTAATTTCAAGCAAATGTGGTTATATTTTAAGTGAATTTTTAAGATCACACCATTGCGTTGAATTTTTTCTCAATTAGCTGTACCCTTTTCTTTGTTTTGTTTACATCATTAAAGCGAGACGCCACGTGAGTGGATTAAACCGTAGTTCTCCTTTGTTATCACAGTTTCTTAAATTATTTGTTTATGTTGTAATGCACATCCATTGGCTGTGAGACATTACGTGTTCAAAATTATGCGATCCTGGTGCATCGCAGATTTTGAGGTTTCGGCGTGTTCTCCGTAATTTAGAAATTTTTGGTTTGTTTTTTGGCATTCTTAATAAATATTAATAATTAAATGATTATTGAACTTTAGCCATTTTTCGCAGCGATCAACATTTTTTATGTAAAATTTTACAAGTTGATACAATGCATTATGTATTAAACAAACTTTGATAACAAAGGAAAAAAACAACAACAACTCTAGAATATAGACATATGTTTCGATTCTTAAAATCTCATCAGTATATTTTTGGTTGATGTCTACGTCAGCACTCAAATTGCACCCGCCATATTAATGAAGAACAATCGAAAAGGTAATTTTTAATTTCAAGCAAATGTGGTTATATTTTAAGTGAATTTTTAAGATCACACCATTGCGTTGAATTTTTTCTCAATTAGCTGTACCCTTTTCTTTGTTTTGTTTACATCATTAAAGCGAGACGCCACGTGAGTTTATTAAACCGTAGTTCTCCTTTGTTATCACAGTTTCTTAAATTATTTGTTTATGGATGTGCATTACAACATAGTTTTTAATAGTTGAATAGTTTTTAATAAAGCAGTTGATTCTTTGATCATAGTTGGTAATGGTGTTTTATTTAACTCAATGACATTGCTGGCAGACGTTATTTCGCTCATTTTATCCAAATAATGTGCCTTGTCCATTATAACCAAATCGCGTCCTTTATGCATGAACCACAACTGTTTTCAGTTTTCTAACAAATTTTTTAAAATAGTTGAAGGCACTGCGATGGGAAATTCGCTATCACCCTTTTTAGCGGAACTATTTTTGTCTTCATTTGAATGTGATTTAGAACTAGAAGGTAATCTTCCAAGAGTATGGTTCCGATATGTAGATGACATTTTTACCGTGGTTCACAAAAATAAAGTTAATGATATTTTAACTATTTTAAATTCTAAATATTCTACAATTAAATTTACAAGCGAAATGGAGAACGAGAAAAAACTACCTTTTCTGGATGTAATGATTACTAGAATGGCAAATAACAAATTATCCTTTGCAATTTACAGGAAACCTACAAATATTCCGCGGTATATCCCAAGTGATTCTTTGTGTCCTATGCAATATAAAAGAGCTGCATTCAATAGTATGGTTTTTAGGCTTTGTAAATTGCCGCTTAGTGTTAAAAGTTACATAGAAGAACTTGAGTACATCAAATATGTGGCGGAGTTAAATGGTTACGAAAGAAAAATCATAACGAGGATGGTTGAAAAACAATCCAAATTATCGAGAAAACAAGATTTTACAACATTAGCTTCTGTTCAAGAAACAAAATCGAATAAGCGCATAAAAATACATTTTGCGCCTGCAATAACAAATAAATTAAAGTGCATTTTCAAAAAACAAAACATTGACTTAGTTTTTGTATCAAACGATAAACTCAAACATAAACTAGGAATAACGAAAGACAAGACAGATGATAACAAGACAGCTGGCATATATGAGGTCAATTGCACTCAATGTTTACAAAAATACGTAGGGCAAACAAAACGAAACATAGAGACGAGGTTCAACGAACATTTTTCGCATATCAAATATGTTAGGCCTAATAAGTCAGCTATTGCTTTACATGCGTTAGAAAATAACCACAACATATCAATAAAAAATTTAAAATTAATAAAGCAAGTGCAAAAAGAAGAAAGCTTAGACGCATATGAAAGCATTCATATGCATAAAAACAATAAAATCATGATGAATACGATGGATGCACCGATCAGGTCATCTCTTTTTAATTTAATAAAAGAAAATTAAACATAAAGCGTAAAGCTTTTACAAAGTTCAAAGTTTATGTTTTGGTTTTTGTTTTAAGATTCATGGCACACTATGAAGAGCGGAGCTGTTGTAAGCTAAAATTTAAAATTAAAAATCATTGTCTGAAAAGTTGAACAATTTGTATGTATGTATAAATTTTTTATGTATTTAAAATAGATATTTAATGTTTTTTGTATTTTTGTATTTACCCTGTAGGGAAATCAACTAGTTAAAAACCAGTTGAAATACTAGTTTTTTGTACACCACATCTGGTTGAACAATCGATTTATTTTGTTTGAGAGAACTGTTTACTTTAACATTATGTTGTCCTAGGCACAAGTCAATTGTCCGTCTCTGCATATCTTTGCAACTACTTTTTAAACTAGTTTTGGTGAACTACTTCTTAAACCAGTTTCGATGAACTACTTTTTAAACCAGTTCTTGTAAACTACTTCTTAAAGCAGTTTTGATAAACTACTTTCTAAACCAGTTGCGGGTAACTACTTACTTACTGAACCAGTAGTGGGTAACTACTTTCGGAACTATTGTTTTTTAAGCAATTTAGAACTACATAGTTGATATGAAATTATACATACTAATTGAAATGAAATATGTTTACACATTTGCACAATTAATTACTATAGTTTGTAGTATGTATTTTATTATTGAGACAGAAGGTACTGTTAAAATGATTGGTAATACATAATTAATAATAAACTTTTTTTTATCGCAAACCTAATGGAATTTTTTTTTTTTTTCAACTTGCAGAGCCTTACTTAGGCATTTATCAGCATCGTCTGCTTGATCGCTTCTGCAAAACACGAAATATGCAAAATTTATGAAATATTTTACTTTGAATTCATTGAACCTACCATATAGTACTTAGTACCCATCAGAGGACAGCATTGAGTGGTTCACTGAGGGTTCACATTGTATGCAATAATGATTGCGAATCTGAGTTGCGCGCTCACTAATGGCGAATACGAAGATAACATGCTGTTCATGAATGTGAGCATTTAAGTAGCTCGGGTCTCACGATTGCGAATGCATGTGAAGCTCACACTCCTATGTATTCAACATTCATGAAGCAGTAAATGGCTCGAGCCACTTGGTTTGAAGTGTAGCAAAAAACACAGTTTTTTTTTTGCTCAAATCGATGGCGAAAAGTCGAAAATTGGTCACTTGGAGTGTCCCAGTATCATGGAAAGGACCGTTTGACCCATTTTCGAAAAAAATGTTCCAATCGATAGAGAAGCATCTACAACTATTTTGGACATCACTTAGTCGTTCTGGACCCTGGAAAGGACCATTTTTGACCCATTTTTCGAAAAAATTATTGTTTGCTCCAATCGATAGCAATAGGTTGAAAATATATTTTGAACTTCTCTTGTAGTGGTCTTCTCTTGTAGTGTCACATCGTTTTTTACCCAATTTTTGGGAAAATTATTGTTTTTCCAATTGATAGATGAAGCTCGAAAAGAGATTTTGCGCATCACACTTCCGCACTTCAAAATAACAAAGTTTAAATGGAAATTATTTATTTTATTTATTTAAATTGATAATAAGATTTAAATTATGACAATTTAATGAATTGACTATTTTGTTTTCATGCAAATGACATCTTTTGTTTATTCTTTTTTCCATTTTTTCCCCTCAGAAATAAATAATTGAAACAAACTGGTTGATTTCTGCATATTTTTTAAGCCACTTTTACAACTAGTTAAGAATTAGCTACTTTAAAAATTAGTAAATATCGTCAACCAGTTTATTTGAGTCCGGCAGGGTAGAAATAAAAATATGACCACTGATGATGGTGTTTAATACACCGAAATGTACATCTGAAAATGAAAATGTAGTGTTTTATTGACTCATTTTTATAAAAAGGCGAAGTAAAGAAAGGCGGTAAATTTCACATTCGGATACTTTTTGCTTCGCGGTATTGTCCTATTTGTTAGTTTTTGACTAATAATCAAACATTGTTTTCATGTTCAAATAAGAATATACTTGGAGACTTAATTGATCGTAAAGAAAAGAGTGAGCATTGAAACTCTCTCACTAGATCTATATTATTTCTTGCTCACCAGTGACAGTGATATCATTCACCCTAATTTCGTTGTAAAAAGATGCTCTTTTCTTTTTTCCAATTATTTTGAAGACCTCTCTGAATGCTCAAGGACCAGGTGTTATATTTGCCAATCTTTCGCCAAATTGCTTGTTCAGCCCAATTCTCACTCTATCTTGAATAATTTTTTTTAATAAAGAGATTATGGAAGACAGCTCTTTATAAGCACTGCTAATTCTATTACAATTATTATGGTAAATGTGTTTCAGTCTTCCTTGCAAATTTTGTTTCTCTCTAAAGAGTTTTTCGATATCTTTAGGAAGGTTTTTATATTTCTTAAAAGAAGTAGCAATCACGCCGGTATGTCTGTCTATGATTTCTTTTAGTACCGAATTAAATTACTCAATAGCTTGATCAATTTCATTATTACTGAGATTACTTGTATGAGGAGGAAGGCACTGGGAAAGATTGAAATCAAGATCTTCCCTAAAGAGAGGCCAATTAGTGTTTTTAAAATAATTAACTGTATTTGGTTGTATTTGTTGCAGTTCCATATTTTCAAATTTTATGTTGAGGAACACAGGACAGTGATCTGAAAAAGTTGCAAGAGTCCTCACTCTGTAATTAACATCAATAAGGTTTATAAAATGCGAAAACACTAAAAAGTGATCCAAAAAGGACGATTACCTAGGGAAGGTTGGTAAAGCAGCTGTAACATTCATCAACGACGGTAGGTGGTTTCGTTGCAAATTATCAACGGATCTTCCATTTAAATTAAGGAAAGAATCACCCCATGTCGGGCTGCTCGCATTCAGATCACCACCAATAACAGCACCATCAAAAGCTAATGCCAGGGAATCAATTTTAATTAGTTCTTCTAATAACATTTCTGTGCTACAGTTTGAAGGAAACTAAACTGATCCACATAAAATGCTTTTGTTTACCCCACTAACTTTAACATTTAATGAAATAAAAACTTCTGGAAGCTTAGCGTTTAGCAATTGGACGATGTTGCAATTGATGCCGTTTCTGATCGCTATTGCCACTCCCTGCTGTCCATCACTTCTAAAAAATTTATCAAAAAAAACTTTGTGTCTTGTACTAAGATGTGTTTCTTGTAGAAATGCAATATTTTCTGGAGTTCTATTCTCCTGCTGTGTTCAATTAGTGATGATACATTAAAAGTTAGAAAATTTAGTAGCATTCTACATTATTTGACATAACTTGGCTTAGGAGCTCAAGATAATGTATACTTTTCTCTTGCAGTGAATCGCAATTACTTATATCGCTTAAAAAACTTCGATTTTCCCTAGGAGACTCTGGACATCCATCCCAAACAAAGTGTTTGATAACTCAAAGAACTGATTAAGAATGTTATTTTTCTTTTCACTATTCTGCAGGTCCATGTGAAGGACATCCTGCCGACTAAAGTGACTGGCATAGGTAGCAGTAAGAGGAAGCGGTTTTTTTGCGGGAATGAACGTTGGTATACTCCTTACAGCTCTTGCCTTTTTAAATAATTATTTTTTATATTGGCTGTATTCTTTGTACTTAACACAGCCACGATAGTTGGCGGGATGGTCCCCCCCACAGTTTACACAAATTGGTTTCGATCCAGATTCTTTCGTCATCGCACACTCCCCGGGTAAATGCTCCTTGTCGCACTTAACGCATTTGTATGCGCTGGCACAGTTTTTTGCAATGTGCCCGAATTTTTGGCACCTCTTGCATTGTAGAGGTCCTTGAATTTTTTTAGGCTTTTCCCAATTAACTTGAGTATTAAAGAGGTATTTGATTTTGTAAATATTACTAGTGGCTTTTCCTGGCAATATTTTGACTACAAACAGATTGTACCTAAACTCCTCTTTTATAGATCTAGGAGTGTTGAGAGTGTCGACTCTATCCACCACATCAGGTACTAAACCATTGATCTCTTGAAGGATTTCGCCTTCCTCATAGCCCGAACTAAGCCCTCTCAATATTACATTTACAGCTTGTTCCTCCTTGGGAGTGAAAGAGAAGGCCTCAACCCCAGGTACTTCCCTAAGCTTATTCAGCACCGCCCTGTGGGCCTCCCTGTCAACTATAAAAATTTTGCACCTATCACCATTATTTTTAATTTTGAACTCAACATTTTTTTCTCTTAATGTTTTTATCAAATCTCTAACATCGAGATTATTTGCAACTATTGGAGGACAGTACTTACTTTTTTTTTGCACTTTTAACAAGAATTTCCTTGCCGTTGCCATCTCAAGTCGTCGGATAGTTGCTTCCAGGAGCGTCATTGACATCTCTGTTACCTTTTGGGTTTTCTTGAGTATTATTTGCGTTATTTTTTCGCACTTGCTGTTGCTTTTGTAGAGGTTTGAAGGAGGATTGGAGTTGTTCACCTCTTCGTTGTTCTTTTTGCTGCCGCTGCTACTGATAGTAGAAACTTTTTGTCTCTTTGTTGGAATCTTCCAATTTGCTAGATTCATATTGGAACTTGAGAGATCCAAAAGATGTTGATGTGTTGCATTGGTCTCGATAGGGCATTCCAAATCAGGTTCCATTTCATCATTATTCATGATGACATTGCCGCCTCCAGGCTTGGCCTCGCGCTACTACCATATAACAATCTGCCTTAGATTCAAATTTATGGTTAAAGAACAACTGAATTAAGTTTAATATTTGCTTAATATCAGTATTTAAAATTTTTTTTTGCTTTAAATAAATTATTTGAATTTTTTTTTTTTCAGTTTGACAAATGAATGAATAAATGGTGAAAGATTCAAATAAACTTGTACCGTGAGTTTCTCTGTCCTTTGATTTCCAGAAAATCTTAAGAATTTAAAAAGGCAATCTTGTTTGCCACCAGAGATGAGCTCGAATGCATTCCCGCAGCTATGAAAAATACGCTAAAAAACGAAGATTGAATCAACACAGCGAAAGAAGAATGCACGACAGTTGTCAATGAAATGTTATGAGCTTCGCTACTCACGATTGCGAATCAGCTAAAAGGCAATGAAAAGCTTAGCAGCATTCACGAAAATTTATACTGTTGACCAGGGATGGCCAGGTCGAACAAAATTTAATTATTCCTGCTCATTCCCAAATATGATCTGCTCTCATATAAATTTGATGAAAATTTCATCCGAAGATTCAACAAAAGGTAAACAAATTAAATACAGGCAAACAACAATAAAAAATAAATATTGTTACATTTACTGTTACTTGTGTTATTTTGCCAACATTTCTTGTCACTATTCAGTTGTTCATCATCAGTTCAATTGCATTTTTGTTTTTGTAATTTTCAATTTTTCAAAATGAAAAACACTAACAACAATACCGAAAAATACGGCTCGACGATCGCCGCGAAAAATGTCACAACACATTTGACTTCATGCTTGTGTATAAAAAATGAAATGTACATAATTGTTGTTGCGATCGCTCCCCTCGCATTTCGTTTTTCTTAACTTTTTTTAATTCTTGGAATTAGATTTTGCAAACTACGCATTCGCTCACTTAATCAGGTGATTAGCGATTTCCTGCTCCCAAACTCCACTCTTCTGGCCATCCCTGCTGTTGACTATTGTATTGCCAATCAAGTACTCATAAATATGACATAAAGGAAAAACTCGTAATTTTTTTTATATGAATTTATTTTTATGAATAAGTAAAATTTTATAAATAAATAAATACTATTTTTAGTAAATGACGTTAGAATTTTGGATTTAAAATAATTGAAAGTTTTAAATAATAGAAAATACAAGAAAAAATTCACATAAAAAAGAAGTACAATCAGTCATTGCACATAGTAACGCGGTCGTAACTCGCGATCTTTGGACAGATAATTATATTCAGAGATACTTTTTATGTGCTTCATTGTCATTGATGTAAATCTTGATTCCCTGCAATGGTGGGAACGCATGCAACAAAATACCCAAAATTATCTAGTTTTAAAAAACTATTTTATCTATTATAGTCAGTAGTGCAGCAGGACATTTTCTGCTGCAGGTAATATTATCACAATAAAGTCCTACTTTTTTTCCAAAAGTGAATCAAAGGTTTTCCTTGAAGGAATTTTGTATAACGGTGAAATTACTTTTAAAAGGTGGCAAAGGCCTTCATCATCGACGACTGAAATTGGCTGACTATGTAGAGTATCATATATAAAATTGCTTCTGTTATTTTGACATTTTTCTCTCCTCCATCTTTCAAAGCATTTATGCAAGAGAGACTTTTCTTCACAGTTTGTTGCTTAGCAGCAGCCATACATTTGTTAGTACTTGTACTAGGCTCTGGAGATTCAGAAATGAAAACATTTGGTTGTTCCACCACAATAACATCACCGTCATTATGTTCTTCATTATTAAAATGTGACTTGAAAATGTCCATATGTTTTGATTTCATGTGACATAAAAGGTTAGTAGTATTTCCACTTGTTTTCAGATTTTTTTTTTACAGCCAATTGAGAATTGCGACCATGCTTACTAAAAAACTTCCACACAGAATACTTAGGCGGCATTTCATTTGTCAATTTTTATTTAAAACAAGCGAAACCAATACACCAATTAAATATATGTATATTTGTGTGAGGTATATGAAAATAACCTAAGGATAGAAAAATATGAGTATTTATCGAATACCTTCATAAATCAACTATACTTAAACGAGCTAAAATTGTATACACAGTGCTGTGCAAAACAATAGGAACAAAATCAATGCACTGCTAAAAATCTCTTTTACTATTAGACATATTATAAAATTTTATAGGAATCAAAGAATATATTAATTAATCATATAAAAATAAAACTATATTCAAATCATGTTTTGTCGTGATTGTTTTGCACAGTATTGTATGTATACTAGTCGGCCTCGTAAGAAAAGTAGGATTTAATAAAAACAAGTTAAGGTGTTATCTTCGGCCAGGGACGCGCACAAAAATTTGATCGCGAGCTGGCCGTTACAACAACATCAATTTAGGTAAAAAAATGAAAAAAAATTTGCGAAAAAATTTCTAGTATTGACGAAAATTTTGAATTAGCGGCGGCAAGCTAATTGCATGTAAACAAAAATATCAAGGTGAAGGAGCAAATGAATTGAAAAAAAAATCACACAAACAATAAAGTGCGTTGAAGAAAAAATTACAGGAACAAAATACATGCGGTGTTTGCGGACCAAAATGATCTTGCTCGAATAACGGAAAGAGCTCGAGATGGGCTCAATATTTTTTGTTATTGTTGTAAGAGCTATTTGAGCTATCGGATGCGCATCCATGTCTTCGGCCAGGCCGAAACTCACATACCCTACACTGCGCTGAAAGTACCTTTTAAATAAATGTTAAAAAGGCGTTGAAGAGGTTGAATAAGTCGAAAAAAATGTGAAATGCTAGAAAGGTTGACAGAGGTTGAAAATGTTGGAAAAGTCGAAAATATATGCAAAATGTTGAAAAAAGTGGAGAGAGGTTGAAAAACTCTAAAAAAGTTGAAACAACTTGAAACAATTCAAAATGGATGAAAAAATAACGAAACTAATGAAGAAAGTTATAAAAGTCGAACAAATACATATAGGATATATTGGAAAAAGTTACAGGGTTGAAAAAGTCGAAAGAATAAGGAAAATGTTGAAAAAAATCGAAAAGAAATGCAAAATTAGAAATATGTCACGACCTCTTGTCCAATTCTGCCCACTTTTGGTTCAATAAACTATATTCATGATCGATATCCTCATATTAAATTTCAGCACAATACTATAGCTTGTATAGTTTGCGATATGTGCCGCAGATAAGTTTAAAATTTAGGGCGGTGACACACCCACTGGTGCAATCCACCCCGGTTTTGATCCAGAAATAGCTTTCCATAAGCAAACCTCTTACACCAAATTTTAGTATGATTGCTCACATATTTCGATAAATATGCCATTTACCGTATTTTACTTGTATGGGAGGTGCCACGCCCACTGGTGCTATTTCAGCCAATTTTGATTCAGATATACTCTATAGCAACTGAACCACTTACATTAAATTTCATAGCAATTGCTGCAATAGTTCACTTAAAACAGCGCTTACAAATTTATGTTTATATGGAAGGTGCCACGCCCACTGATGCAATCCTGGCAAAATTCATTTATTTTTAAAGCTTATAGTAACTGACATCTATAGACCAAATTTTATGAAGATTACTCTCATAGCACACTATAACAATAAACGTTTTTTGCTTATATGGGAGGTGCCACGCCCTGTTATAAGAGACCTTATAGGAAGTACATATATCTACCTCATTAAATTTCATAACGATTACGAATACTCTATAAATAACGTTTATAAATACTGTGGGCGGTGCCACGCCCTTGAGCGAGTTTTTTCAGTAAAGTAGCTGAGATTGTATTGATGACTGCTTTCAGCGGCATCATCCCCAAAATTTTTTTGGAAATCGTTTGTGCCAATTCTAAGATATGTATACGGAATCAAAATTTTTAACAGTTGAAAAGTGCCACGCTCATTTTCTCGATTCAGCCCGCTTTCATCTCAATTCAAGATATATTCGATATGTATCCGTTTTCCAAATTTCATTGGAATATCTTGAACGGCTTACAAGACATGGCAGTTTAAATGATAAAACTTAGGGCTGTGCCACGCCCCTGTACGACCTTTTGGAAACTTGAAACCCAGCCCAATCCTAATTTGGTTCACATGTGCACCAAATCACCAAGTTTCATCAAAATCGCTGCAACTTTTTTCAAAATTGGCCTGGGTAAATTTACATAGAGTATGGGCGGTAGGCGTGTCCGTCAACCGATTTCGCCCATTTTCAATAGCAAGATGCCTGCAAGAAGATGTGACCTGTGTGTGAAAGTTTAATTAAGTTCAATTCGCTTTTTTGGTTTTCCCGTAAACCTTATTTCAACGTACAGACAGACAGACGGACATCGCTAAATCGACCAAGGTGGTGACGCTGATCAAGAACATATATACTTTTCCATACCTGCCACGCCCCCTTCGAGGTGTTACAAACGGAGAGACAAAGTGAATATACCCTCGGTGTAGGGTATAAAAACAGAAACTAAACGCAAAGCTTCGTTGACTGGATCATGTTGTCATTGCCGTTGCAAGTTCTTGTCATTACATTAGAATGTCCGTTTGGAGAAAACTCCATACTTTTGAAGCTTGAGATTTCATAAGTAACAATCATGCAAGCTTAATTCTTTAAATCTTTCTTTTAGTAAATATAGTATAGTTTCTAAAAATATAATTTGATTCTAGTTTTTATTTGATATTATCTGTTTTTTATACGATAGAAAATATTATATCTTTTGTATGAAAGTTTTTGTGGCAAGATTAAGAAAAAATGGTGTATTACATTTTTATTGCTACAAATACTAAGCGGAAAAGACGTATCTCATGAAAAGCGTATAAGTGCAGGGAATTTCGATATTTTGCCTAAGTCATAAGTAAATAACCTAAAAATTATATTTAAGTTGCCATAAATTAGTTAAAAAATCCGTAGAGAAAATAAGAATAAAACGTCATTTAAAAACATCAATTATCTAGAAACAAAATTTTTTGAGATACGCCCTTTTCGCTTAGTACGGCAGTATTTTACAAGCAAATATGAAAATAATTTTTGTAATATTTTTAACAAATCGTACGTTTTCATGCTTACTTTTACTCTTAATTCGCATTTTGTCTGTTGGGAAGCAAATATGTCAATTCCAAGAAAGTGAATATAAAAGAAGCCTGCGTCAATGTGCGCTATGTTGTTGTTGTTTGCTTGTGCAATCGCTTCTTTTTTTCTTAAGAAAATTAACGTTTTTCTAGTAAATGTTTTGTTGAGTTGAGCGGATTACAAGTCATAAGCAAACGAAGCTAAGTCATTTCGTTGTATCGTTCTGTTTCGTATTACTGCTACTGATTAATTCCTAAACAGAATTGGGACGTGCGATTAATCTTCTGTGTCAAATCGCACCAAAAAACTGAATTAGTTTTTATCCTCTGCGATAAATTTTGTAGTGTCAATTTTGTACTCACTACAAACGCATAGGAAAAATCTGAACGATATTGCACGTCCCGATTCTGTTTAGACATTTAGTTGTAGAATATCAAACTTGATCTATACTTGACAGTAAGTCCTGTCTATCATCAGGGTGTTCCTCCTTCTTATAATTACAATTAATATCAAATTTATTTAATAATTGTCGAATCCTCCTTTTTTTAATTTTCAAATCATACAGCATTCATTTTTTTGTAAATAAAATAGAAAATACTAAATGTCAGTGCAGAGCGAATTTTAGCGTCGTTGCTAATTATCCTAATGCGCATGATAAGATAAAATTACATTTCCTCTGATTCTAAGACCGTTGGTTTTACTGTTTTTGTGGGTTGGACTCTGTTGAATTCATTCTAAAAAGGACAATAACAGTTCCAGTGAATTTGTAAGCACTATTTGCAGCTACCCATTATGCTCTACTCAAGAAATGTTCAGATCCTGTAAACAAATCACAATTGTTGTGGATTCTAGCATCGTGCACACTTCCTGGATATCCTAGCACCATATGACGAAGTTTGAGATACGCCTTGTATTTACTTACTCTGTCCATTTGTTGTTTTGCATTAACAGCTATTTGACAATGAATTTTCGATATAAGTGGGAAATTTTCAACAGCCCTAAAAGGCTACTCACAATTACGCCGATTTTCTTGGGAATAATTAAGGTAATTGTAGAAAACGAGCTTCGAGATGCATATGTATGACATTTGATTTGTATGCAAAAAGAGTCCTTTTAAGCTCACTGTTTTTGAGTAAAGGCCTTATTAGGCGTTAGTCTCTGCAAAATATCGTTCGCTCGACTTTTGAAAATAGATCTGAAAAGCGTAAGAACTACCACTAAAATACGTGTTAATAATAAAATAATGAACTTAAGTCGATAGTCCAAGCAGTCCTTTAAAAACATAGTACATTGTGTTCAAGTTTAATTGTGAGCGTCACACAGAAAAAACAGAATTGGTAAAAACAAATAATTGCAATTCTATGAATAAAATTTCTAGAATTCAATTATTCATTTCCTTAAATTAAAGAAAAAATTTGCAAAATCAAAACACCTTATTTGTTAGATTTTCAAATTCAAATTATCTGATTTTACAACAAAATATTTTAGCTTAATCAGCTAAATGTTTCACAGTTAGTGCAAATAGAAAACTTCGTTACTGAATTAGAAAAATCAATTCAAACTTTGGAATTTTTAACCAAATCTTACTTTTCACTCTAATGAACTTAATAGTTCTTAAATAGTTTCTGTTTTTTCAATGATATATTCTTTTCATTTTAGGTAAATTATATAGAAACAATTCTTAGATATACCTAGAGTATTTTATGTTTGCACCAATGTTTTTTTGCAACTTATTCTTCCATTAAACCAATTTTTTCTCTAATGCTCCCAAAACCTAATTTGCTAAATGGTAAAAATAATTCTTTGATTTATCTAATTCATTCTATGTTTGAACCAAAGTTTTTTTTTGTAAATTTAATGAATTAACTGAACAATTTATCAATTGTTCAATACTGCAAAAAAAAAAATCGCTAAAGCCAGAAATATTTATTTAATTTGACAAATTTTAATTTTTATAATTCGTTGAATTTTACAAATCTTTAAATAATTTTTCTAATTAAAGTTCGTTAATAAAACCAATGAAATAATTGAAGCAAAAAATGTTTTAGTTGAATCAAAGATTGACAGAAAAAATTCCTTGAAAATACGAATTAAATATTTGCAATATTTACAAATGTTTTTTTGAAATCAACGAATTTATTTTAAGTTTCAACAAAAATTGTAGGATGAAAATCAACAAATCACAATTTGATATATCAGACAAACTGTTTCTATGACTGAAAATCATACAAAAAATTCGTTGAAATCGGACACGAAATTGTTTGATATCATAGAATCTTTTTTTTCTGTGCAGATATACAAAAACCTTATGGTCGTCAACACAGATGCAACTCCAATAAATAAAATAAAAGCATAGTAATGGTATTCATCTGAGCGCGCAGATATCCCATTTGTGCATGTGGGCAATTTTGCGCGATGTGTTTCATTAACGCCCCTTCGAATATTTTGTGTCAGTTGATGAGCATGTCAGATTGTAATTGTCTTGTTCTCCTATTTTCTGTTATAAAATAAATTAAATATTAACCGTTTAATCGGCAAGACCGTTCATAGAAGGTCTTCGTTAAAATCCAATTATTTTTAAAATCAACTTTTATTTTCCAAAAAAACTGGCAGAAGCGTTTTTGTATTGAATGTACGCATCTAACGGTAACGGTTTAAGCGAGGCTACTTGATTTTTTTGACAGTTACATTCATTTATGTGGGGTATTTTATGAAAACGGACTTGTAAATTATTTGTAAATTTGATAAAAATTAAAAAGTTAAGGAAAGAACTTTTCAGTAGCTCAATCGAGTTCGGTTTTTTTTTTTTTGTAAATTGCTATAATGTATACTTTGATAATTTATTATTAGTTTTATGTGAAAATACCAATTTGTAACAATATTTAGATTTTAGTGAAGACCTTCTTTGGACGGTCTTGCCGGACTAAGGAAAGAAAATTTCCATATCGCAATTGAAAAAAGTAGTACATTTGTACGAGTTTTTCTCTTTTTTGTTCTTTTATTTACGTTCCAGGTAAGGTACGACGAAATTAATTATTTTCCTGGATGGGAGTCAAAATTGTATAAAAAAATCGGACACGCACACCTTTTATACATAATGCAGCGTGCATTTATGTTTTGCGAAAACCAAAAACTGCTTTAAAAGTATCAAATGAAAATTAATTTATTGTTTATCATTAACTAGCTGTTATCCTGAATGCATTCAGTATTTTATTTGAATAAAAATGTTTGTTTGAGCCAAAAACAAAATAATATGTTTTAGTTATTTGTTTCCTTACTCCGGCAAGACCTTCTACAGACGGTCTTCCATCTTTTACTCCTGGCGGCTAAGCAAAACAAAATATCGACAAACGGACCTCGGGTTCTAGTTCCTCACACCAAAGTTACCCTAAAACCAAAATTATTATAGAAAAAACCTGCTATTTCTATATTGCCCATTAAAGGGTTAATAAATGTTTGCTTTTAAAATAATCTAGCTTCTTACCTCTGCCATTTTGTTTCTTTGTATAAATAACAATAATGACAACTTGATGTCAAAAAAAATATGACACATTTGCACAACTTAGCAGCGCAAGTCTGCGCGACAAAATTGTCGCGAAAACTTTTCTAGTTTGTTCAAAAACTTTCCATACGATTTTTGATAGTTTGACAGTTTGCGACGGCGCACAGTGGCAAGATTTGAATTTTTTGATTGCAAAAATCATAACTTCTGAACGAATAAAGATTTTTTGTTAATTTTTTTTTCATATGCTGGGAAATTCTTATAGCTACTACAGTGCCAAATTTTGTTGTAAAAGGTTTGCTGAGTCCGACGCAATTGATTGTTGAAGTTGAGTTTTTTGTAGGGTGGAAAAATTACGTATCTTCTGCATATGGGGTAAAACACACGAAAACGCCACCTGAAAAAATTTTTGGCTCCGATTTGGGTGAAATTTTGCATGATTGTAGTATTGATGTCTGGCAATAAAAGTGTGTTTAAGATTTTGCCATAATATTATTTGTTGCTCAGATACGCTGGTATGAAATTCACGATTTTCGTACTTTTTCAGAATAAGTGTTTTTTTCGAAAATTCATAGCTTACAGCAAACTTTATCAATTAATAATTGGTGAACGTACATTTTTAGGTTTTTATTTGTACTTTTCAAAAAAAAATATTGATTTTAAAAAAAAAAAAAAATTTCACAAAAATTTTGCGAATTGAAAAATATTTTTGCATTTTTTTTAAAAAAACCATATTTTAAAATTTTTTTTTTCTGTTTTGAAAAAAACTTTGTTTTATTCTGCGCTTAATGCCGTAAAAATTTTCGTGGGAAAAAAATTATTTATATTTTTTTTTAATTTTAAAAAAAATTAAAGAGCTAAAATTCTGTAAATTAAAATGAATTTTTCAATTTTTTTTTTTGAAAAATCCATTTCTGAATATTTTTTTGTTTTTATAATCTTAGGTTTTTATTTGTACTTTTCAAAAAAAATACTGATTTTGAAAAAAAAAAATTTTTCGCAAAAATTTTGAGAATTGAAAAATATTTTTGCATTTTTTAAAAAAACTTTTATTTATTCTACGCTTAATGCCATAAAAATTTTTGTGGGAAAAAAATTATTTATATTTTTTTTTTTAGTTTTAAAAAAAATTAATAAGCTAAAATTTTGTAAATTGAAATGAATTTTTAAATTTTTTTTGAAAAATCCATTTCTGAATATTTTTTCGGTGAACTTCAGATTATAGCTTGATACACAAGCTTTAAAATGATATGCCATAACATGAGGGCAAGTAGTAAATTAAAATGTTTGAGCCGCTAAGCGCGCGCTGTACTACGCGATGAAAGGCTACTGCACTGATTTTAAATTTCAGTTTTAGTTTTCAGGTTAACGGCTCAAACATTTTAATAAACTACTTGCCCTCATGTTATGGCATATCATTTTAAAGCTTGCGTATCAACTTGTAATCTGAAGTTCACCGAAAAAATATTCAGAAACGGATTTTCAAAAAAACTTCAAAAATTTATTTCAATTTACAAAATTTTAGCTTTTAAATTTTTTTTAAAACTAAAAAAAATATAAATAATTTTTTTCCCACAAAAATTTTTATTTCAATTCGCAAAATTTTTGTGAAAAATTTTTTTTTTTCAAAATCAATATTTTTTTTTGAAAAGTACAAATAAAAACCTAAAAATGTACGTTCACCAATTATTAATTGATAAAGTTTGCTGTAAGCTATGAATTTTCGAAAAAAAAACACTTATTCTGAAAAAGTACGAAAATCGTGAATTTCATACCCGCGTATCTGAGCAACAAATAATATTAGGGCAAAATCTTAAACACACTTTTATTGCCAGACATCAATACTACAATCATGCCAAATTTCACCCAAATCGGAGCCAAAAATTTTTTTCAGGTGGCGCTTTCGTGTGTTTTACCCCATACAAAAATTAACTTCTGTTTTTTGGTTTGTTTTGAGACTAATAATTATTATATTAATAATTTTTGTATTGAACTTTTTAGTCATTTTTACAACCAACATGACAAAGATAATAAGTGGATCAATTTAACCTGGTAATTGGTGACATATGTTTCGGCTATTACCACGTATATACATATTTATATGCATATACATAGCCTCATCAGACCAGTTTTGGTTAAGTTGTACTGAGAATCGAACACCCGACCGTATGCATTTTTGAATTGCGACGGCCGCTCTAACACTTGAGCTATTGGGTATGTGACCTTGATGTGTACAAAGTGCGTGTTTCTTTGGAGTTCGCACGTATTGTTCCATTTTTCTTGTTATCTTTCTGAGTCGCAATTCAAAAATGCATACGGTCGGGTGTTCGATTCTCAGTACAACTTAACCAAAACTGGTCTGATGAGGCTATGTATATGCATATAAATATGTATATACGTGGTAATAGCCGAAACATATGTCACCAATTACCAGGTTAAATTGATCCACTTGTTATCTTTGTCATGTTGGTTGTAAAAATGACTAAAAAGTTCAATACAAAAATTATTAATATAATAATTATTAGTCTCAAAACAAACCAAAATTCTTAATATGGAGAACCGGCCAATTTTTCAATAATAATAAAAAAAGTAGCTGGAAAATTTTCCAGAACTTTGAAATTATATGAAAATAAAATTATAAAATCATAGCACATGTATAAGCCAAATAAGCTTAAAAAGATCTATGTCAACTGAACATAACTCAGAAAGATAACAAGAAAAATGGAACAATACGTGCGAACTCCAAAGAAACACGCACTTTGTACACATCAAGGTCACATACCCAATAGCTCAAGTGTTAGAGCGGCCGTCGCAATTCAAAAATGCATACGGTCGGGTGTTCGATTCTCAGTACAACTTAACCAAAACTGGTCTGATGAGGCTATGTATATGCATATAAATATGTATATACGTGGTAATAGCCGAAACATATGTCACCAATTACCAGGTTAAATTGATCCACTTGTTATCTTTGTCATGTTGGTTGTAAAAATGACTAAAAAGTTCAATACAAAAAATAACTTCTGTTTTGTTTGTAGAAAGTAGACTTTGAAAACTGCAGAAAAGTGTGATGGAAATGTGATTGGGCTTGGTATATATGTATAACTTAAATTGTAACTGAAATTCGTTTTTGAACGATTTATGCTCAATCCATTTTCTGTTCATATTCCAATATAAGTTGGATAGAAATTTTTCAAATTCAGACATCTTATGCGTTGAAAAACTATTTTCGGTAATCTGAAGATATAGTATGCTACCAGCCAAACTAGTTTTTAGGATAAACTACTTTTTCCTTGGCTAAACTAATTCATCCGAAGCATTTTAGGATGAACCAGTTTTACTAAGGTTATTATTTACTTTAACGCCCTCACTCCCGATATTCTTAAAATTTTAGTATGTTAGGGTTCGACCGCGGTTCATTCACTATGTCGAACACGGGCTACGCTATCACACATCAGCGTTGGATATATTATAGTGAACCGCGAAGCCGTTTTTGAATATATTGGAAGATGTAAACCTTGCGCCGCGATCAAAGGCCGCCCACTTACCCTAAGATATTAAAATTTTTCTAGGCTAAGCTGGTTCATCCAACATACTCCGGTAGTTTAACCTAAAACTAGTTTTGCCGAACATACTATATACTGCAATTTTTCTTTTATTCTACCCTACCATTGAGATCCTTACATCAACAGTTGCACTATCTGTAACTCCAATACATAAAATAACTGTATTGCGAAAAACATCGAAAGAGTTAATTAAAATTACTTATAACGTAAGGACTGTCCCAGAAAAAACTTGCACTTTTATTTTTTAAGATTTATTTTAAATATTTATTTATTTATTACGGCTTATTCAAGCCTAATTAAAAATCATTTAAAATAGTTCACAAAAATATTCTATAGTAATTAAATCTAAAATTATCTTATAAGAATAAAATTATCTTATAAGAATAAAAATAAAAGTAATACAAAATATTTAGCATTTATCTTATTTCTAATGTTTTGGTATAATCATACAATCTTATTTTGAACAAGTTTATATCACAGTTCTTAATAATTTCAGGTAATTCATTAAAGCATTTCAACCCTTTATAAAATAGACTATTTTTCTCAGACTCTGTTCTATAGAGAGGTAAATTAAAATTATTTCTTTTTCTTGTGTGTCTGTCATGTACCTCGTAGTTAAATTTCATATTAGTTCTTAAATAATCTGGCAAATTTCCGTTCTTGATATTGTATATAAATTTCATGGTATAAAAAAAATTTGCTGCTTTATGCTTAGCCAATTCAGACTACATAACATTTCCCTAATTGATGTATCATAACGTTTCTTCAGTATAAATCGCATGACTTTATTTTGCAATTTTTGAAGCTTTTCAATTTGGGAATCTTTCATAATGAAAAAAATTGTGGGGCAATAGATAAAATGAGGCTCAACAATTGATCTATACACCAATATTTTGTAGGATTTACTTAAGTTATTGCAGGTCCTTTTAATAAACCCAATTTTTTTAGCTATTTTGCTGATAGTATAATCTATATGGTCATCAAATTTCAATTTAGCGTCAATTTGGATTCCCAAGTATTTTATTTTTTGCACCTTTTCAATTACTTGATTTTTAATTTTAATACTTCCAATATTTACATTGTTCTTTCGTGTTATGATCATGTATTTAGTTTTGTCAATATTAATTTTTAAATTATTAGCACACAACCAAAAATAGAGCGCATCAAGATCAAATTGTAAGTTTTCCCTTAGTTCATGTTCATTTTTGCCACATATCGAAATTAATGCATCGTCTGCAAACAGTTTGATAGTACTAAATTTCAAAATTGATGGAATATCGTCTATGTAAATATTAAACAATATTGGAGCCAACACCGATCCTTGAGGCAGGCCAATTTTAACAATTTCTTCTTCTGAAATAACAGAACCAACTGCAGTACATTGTTTACGATTTGTTAAAAAATTTTCAAACCAATTTAACTCAACATTTCTTATACCAATAGCTGATAATTTCTCCAGTAATATTTTTCTATCAATAGTTTCAAAAGCTCTTTTTAAATCAACAAAGACTGCTATAATAATATTTTTGCAATTGAGTTCCTCTTTCCATTCAGCTAAAACCAATTTAATGCAGTTTCGCAGGAATGTTTTTGTCTAAACCCTGACTGTTGTGCTATAATTATTTTATTATTTTCTAAATATTGTACCAATTGATTTTTTACTACGGTTTCCAAAATTTTTTCATCACAAGGCAAAGTATTTATTGGCCGTAACTCTTCAGCTTTTATGGTGTGCTTAACTTTCTCAATTGGAACAATGATTGAGGTTTTCCACAAGCTAGGAACTATACCTGTATTTAAGCTTTCATTTATAATATGAGCATAAAAAAAAACCCATATAAGGCATTAAATCCTTTAAAACACCTTCAGACAGTAGTTTTTTTCCTCCTCTCTTGGCTTTGAATTGATTTACTATTTCTTCAATACTATTAATAGTTACTTGGCTAAATTTGAAATTACTACTTAACTGAGTTGATATATATTGATCTCTATGAACTTGTTCGATGTTGATGCTAATATTTACAATACTATTGACAAAATATTTGTTTAAACTATTCGCTATCTCAAATATTTGGCTGTTGATAATAACCTTTTTTATTGATGAATTTACATTAACCATAGATATTGCTTGCTTTAGGAATTTCCACATCATTTTACTATCGTGACTATTGCTAGTTATCTTGTATTCCATATGTTTAATTTTTTTAATTTTCACTAGTTTTTTATATATCTTTTTAGTATTATTGTATTCTTCCCAATTTCCCGATATTTGTGCCAGTTTATACAGATCAAACTTATATTTGTTTAGATTAGCTAACTCGTTATCGTACCATTTATTCATAATTTTCAATTTGATTTCTTTTTCGTACGTTATATTCCTCATAACATTCAGAACATTGCTATTAATTAACGAAACTTTGTTCTCCAAGTCAATTGCATTAAAACTGCTAAAATTGCATTGGCGCAGTTGATTTAGAAGTATTTCGCTAGTATAGAATTCCCAAGAAATAATTTTTACAAAACTTCTCATTTGAAATTTATGATAAAGTTTAATCTTAAATAAGATCGTTTCATGATCAGAGATTTGATATTCGTCTAACTTTTGACACACTATATCATTAGAGTTTGTAAATAATAAATCAATTTTAGTGTTTGATGTATCGGTTATACGAGTATCAAAATCGATTTTTTGATCCATTGAATGCAATTTAAAAAGCTCAGTTAATTTAGTGCTATAAGTCGATTGATTATTTAAGTTAATATTAAAATCACCTACTACAATATTACTTTCTGACAGTTCGCATATATTACCCACCACATTACTTAACTAATTTATAAAGTTCGCATCACTTGAACTAGGCGAGTGATAGACTAATCCAATTTGCCATCTAGGGTTGAAATGTTTTAATTTAATAAAAATACACTACATATTTGTATCAATTGTCTTATTATATTTGATGCTATACTCAATCGATTTGTTCACATAAATTAATACACCACCAGTGTGCCTACTATGAGAATCACATCGTACTAACGTGTAAGTTTGTATGCTCAACTCTTGATCAGTAATTTCAATAGTGGTACAAGTTTCCGCACATAGTATAATTGCTGGTTTTTTTACTTTAATAAGTCTTTCTAATTCATATTTATTAGATAATATACTATTAATATTAAGATATAAACAATTTAAGTCTGTATTAATTGATTGCTACTTGCGGGCTTTGGTTTTACTTTCAAAATATCTTTTATATGCTGGACATTCTCTGCTAAAGGCAAAGTGATGTACATCAACATCTAACAACTTCTTCTGAACTAATTCACAACAATTGACACATTTAGATACATTTGACGTACAATCTTTGCTATCGTGATTTCCTGCACATTTACTACAAGCAGGCCCGTGCGCAAGGGGGGGGTTTTGGGGGTTCAAACCCCCCCCATTGGGAATTTTCGCACATAGGTTTTTATTGACATTTGAATGAAAAATAAAAAAGACACAACAAATTTTTTTTTTAAATGAAAGAACTAAAATGCCAAGAAATCGCCGGAGCCCGAGTTTTTAATTTTCGACAAGATTTGCGCTCTCTAGCTATTTATGAACCAAAAAACACGCTTTGGGACCACTGCTCGTCGCTAAGGCTTAGTAGCTCGAGCGTTTTTTCAAGGCGCGTTTAGGCATAGCTCCGGCTTCAATGAAAATTCATGCACGAATCTACTCGCGCCATATATTTAAATTTTGTATGATAGTTCACGTGACATGTGGATAAAAAAGCTTTGCCGTTAACGCATTGTGGGGCAAGACATCAAAAATTGTCTCGAAGCACTGGATATTTGCAATGAAGGCGCTTTTCCAAATGTCCATCAAATTCTTCGTGTTATGCCAACTTTGCCTGTGACAACAGCAACAAATGAACGCTCCTTTTCACTGCTACGTCGTCTATCTCAGATCAACTATGTCCGAAGATCAGCTGAACGGCTTAGCCTCGCTAAATATACATCGAGATATTGAAATCAATGTGGAAAGAGTTTTAGACGAGTTTTTTCAAGTACCTCGCAGAATTAGCTACTATCGTAATGATAACTGAATATTTAATCATAACATAAACACATGTACATATGTGACCTGTGCCCTAGAAAGACGGTTAGTGTCTAAAACCAGTGTCAACTTGAGACCACTCAGACGTGAAAGAGCACGAAATTTCCTATAAGATGAAAAACAAAAAAAAAACGATTTTCAGACACTAACCGTCTTTCTTAAGCACGGGTCACATATGTATGTATGTATTTAATTATAATTAAAGTCTATTAGACCGGGTCGAAATTAAGATTCATCCAGACACCGACTCAAAAGTTAGAAGGACCCTTAAAAATGATCTCTACATAATTTTTTTTCGTTCCGGGAAAAACCAATGGAGCACTTTTGATTCTCCTAAATGTCCTTTTTGTCTAAAAAAACGTGTTTTGTGCTCATAACTTTGATTCCTTCACAGAGTGGATACCCGAATTTAGTCGAAAAATAAAGATTGCGTTCTTGTAAAAAATTGTATATGATTTTTCTATTATAGATAATATTTAGTCCCAAAATTCGAATTTTTCACGTTTTTTATATGGAAAAATCGAATTTTGGGACTAAATATTATCTATTACAGAAAAAAAAATTAAAATTTTTTAACGTCAAATTTTTTGCAATTTTTTTTTTTTCAAGCAAATTCAGGTATCCATTCTGTAAAGAAATAAAAGTTATGAGCAAAAAACACGTCTTTTTAGCCAAAAAGGACCTTCAGACAATAAAAAGTGATCCATTGGTTTTTCTTGGAACGAAAACAAACTGACGCAGATATCGTTTTTAAGGGTCTTTCTAACTTTTGAGTTTGTGTTTGGCTGACTTCATTTTGCTTCATACAAATCGACCCGGTCTAATGTCTATATTAAAAATAAATCGATTTTTGACGTTTTCTATGAAAATAATCTTACATGAAATGTCCGAGTTAAAACCCCCCCCCATGGATGATTCCTGCGCACGGGCCTGACTACAAGCCTTTTTGTTGATACATTCAACAGCTTTATGATTATATCCTAAACATTTAAAACATCTTAAAACATGCACATGCTCAAAAACAATGCACGAATCCCACTCAATGTTAATTCTATTTTGTTTTAAAATATTCTCATATGTTAAACAATCTGTTTCAATAAGAGCATTAAAAGATTCCTCTCTTCTGTTTCCATTTACATATATTTTAATAATTTTAAACTCTTTTCCTACACAAATATCATTTTGTTTAGAAATGCACTCAATTATGCGCTCACTACTGAGCTTTTCTGACAGACCAATAACTTTAAAAACTTTTTTGATCTCTCTTTTATCTTTTTTCTTTTCCAATTCGTACTCATTTCCAATGCTTTCTGTGATCTTCTGCTGTACCTGCTGACGGGCTTCTTTGTTTTTGCACTCCACTATTAAGCCTCCGCTATTAATTTCTCTCACTCCACTCACGAGACCTTCAGTAGGTTCAATAACTTTTTTTAGCGCAATTTTGGCATCTTTGTTTTTCTTTGCTTTGTCTTTTGGTTTGATGACTATTTTATTTTCATTTAATCTTACAGTCTCTGCATATGACATTTGCTTATTTTCATTATTTTTGTTGTTGGTTTTAACCAGGCAAATTTCATTTAGTTTCTCATTATTTTCTTTTAGTGCACTTGATAATTCATTTAAAATATCTTTTTTCATTTGATTCAATTTCACTTCAATATTATGCTCTAGAAGTGTGTTGAAATCTGTGGCTAAACTCTTTTTTAATTGTGAAAATTTTTGAAGTAAAACTTCTTCAACTGAGTCTTTCATCTCTGCTTTTCCAATTTTATTTTTTTCACATTTTTCTATGAGATGCTTAATCTCAATAAATTTAGTATTTGTATCGGAGATCGTACACTGATTACAAAACCATTTAATATTAGTGTTATCACTCAAAACTTTTATTTCCGGTCTTTTAATGTTGCTGCATTTAATGCAAAATATGCACCCACATCCACCAGAACATGAAATCGAATCGTCCACTTGAACCAATTTCACTGTACATTCTTTACATTCAGACGGCGGCATTTTGCCACCTCTGATACAACTTTTGTAAAAGTTAGATAAAAGTCACTGTCTTTAAATTTAACACTTATTTGTTATGAGTTTTTTATTCATTAACTAATTAAACTTATGTTTTATGTGTTTTCAAATTTTAAAAATGTTTTGTTCAAAATAAAAATAATAAATTTGCGGAGCTCAAAATAACTATGACTTTTCACTTTCTCTCTCTCTATAGATTATACTCTACCTGATAATCTTATAGGTCTTTGGATATATATTTAAATCCAAATTATTATATTTATTAAATTTATTTTAATTTTTATTAAAATAAGAAATCGTTCTGTATATTTCTTTTAACAATTTTTTTAATAAATTTTTTATGACAATTAAAACTTGAGTCACATAATTTTTAATGAACAGACAAAACAGTATAAATTTAACAAGTGGACAAATCAGTAGCAAGTACCTCCACATTACCCCCCCTCCGAAGATTCAAACATCCGTTTGAAAGCCAACAGTTTTCAAATCTTGATTAAGAACAAATGCTGGCTTGAGTCGGTCAATAGATATATACTTTTCGACTCCATTCATTATTAGCTTAAACATCTTTTCTTTTCGTTTCTTGACAAGGAATGGTCCTAAATAAGGTGCTTGTAATGCTGTCTTGACCGCATCTACTCTAACAAATACATGTGTACATTTAAATAAGTCTTGATATACGAAGGGCTTGCTTTTGTTGTGGTTACTTCCAGCGACTGGTTTTAATTTTTGCATTTTTTCACGTAGGTCCTTAACAAAGTCTGAATGAGGAGTTTTATACTTTGTTTCTACGAAGAACTCAGCTGGTAATCTTATGGTAGAACCATATACTAATTCTGAGGTACTATAGCCAACATCTTCTTTAATAGTAGATCTCAATCCGAGAAGAATTGTCGGAATAACATCGGTCCACTGTTTATTAGCGTGGCATCTTATAGCAGCTTTGAGAGTTCTATGAAATCTTTCTACCATACCGTTTGAGCTAGGATGATATGGTGTAGTTCGTATGTGCTGCGTTCCTAAAAACTTTGAGAGCTCCCTAAACAATTCAGACTCAAATTGGCGACCTTGATCAGTTGTAACTCTCAAAGGTACTCCAAATCTGCAAATCCAATTTTCATAAAATGCTTTTGCAACAGTTTCCGCTTTTATATCGGTAAGGTAAATTACTTCTGGCCATCTTGAAAACTTATCAACGCAAGTTAAGCAATAGCGATAACCATTTGATGATGGAAGTGGTCCAATGAGGTCAATATTGATGTGTTCAAATCTTTCATTAGGACTTTTGATTGATTCAATTTGACTCTTACAATGTCTTGAAACCTTCGATTCCTGACAATTCAGACAAGTTTTCGTCCATAATTGAACATCTTTGTTGATTCCTGGCCACACAAATCTATCAGCAATTAATTTTGTTGAACTTCTTATACCTGGGTGCGATAACCCATGAATATGTTGAAAAATTTTGTTTCGTAAAGGTTTTGGAATATATGGACGCAGTAAACCATGAGAGTCATCGCAATAAATCTTAATTTCCGAATTTGGAACTTTGCATTGAATAAGATTTAACACTGTTGGACGATGTAACAAATTTTTCAGCTCTTCATCTGAATTTTGAGATTCAAAAAGTTCAGAAGAAGATATAGGTGTTTGTAGTTCTATCGTTCCAACTCTTGATAATGCATCTGCAACTAAATTTTCTGCACCTGCAATATGTTCAATCGAGGTTGAAAATTGACTGATGAAATCGATATAACGAAACTGCCTTGGAGAGAGATTATTTGACTTTTTAGAAAATGTGTAAATTAATGGCTTATGGTCAGTAATAATTTTGAAGTAACGACCTTCAACCATAAAGCGAAAATGTTTAATGCTTTCATAAATGGCTAATAACTCTCTATCATAAGCGCTATATTTCATTTGAGGCTTTGAAAGTTTTTTGGAAAAGAAAGCTAAAGGTTGTTGAATTCCTGTGGATTGTTCATTTTGTTGTAGGACTGCACCAATGCATGTGTTAGACGCATCAACATACATAGAAAGAGGTGATGCTACAGAAGGATGTGCTAGTAGTGTTGCATCCGATAAAGCCTTTTTCAGTTGTTCAAATGATTTTAACTGCTTTTCTGTCCAAACTAAAGTTTGATTCTTTTTTGGATTACCTTTTTGAAATTCATTCAAAGAAGCTTGAAGTTTGGCAGCATTTGGAACAGAGGATCTAAAATAATTAAACATTCCAAGAAATCGACGCAAGGAAGTGATGTTTTCAGGTTTTGGATACTGTAAAATTGCAGAAACTTTTTCTGGTGATGGTTTAATACCGTTGCACGTGATAAGATAACCAAGAAAATTAATTTCTGTTTTTCCAAATTCGCATTTTTCCGGATTTAGAATTATTCCAAATTCATTAAGTCGCTTGAATAATATATGAAGATGCTCAATATGTTGCTGTTCGGAGGTTGAAGCAACAAGGAAATCATCTATATATGGAAAAACGAAGTCGAGTCCCTCAACTACTTCATGAACAAAACGTTGACAAGTTTGAGCAGCATTTTTAAGTCCAAAGGGCATTCTAAGGTACTCGAATAGCCCGAATGGTGTTATAATGGCTGTTTTTTCTATGTCTTCAGGTGCCATTGGAATTTGGTGGAAAGCTTTAACTAAATCGATTTTTGAAAATACTCGTTTACCAAAAAGAATTGTTTGAAAATCCTTTATGTTTGGTATAGGATATCTGTCACAAACGGTAAAGTTATTTAAACGACGATAGTCTCCGCATGCTCTCCAAGTACCATTTGATTTTGGAACCATATGTAAGGCACTTGCCCAAGGACTTTTTGATCGCCGAATTATTCCTAGTTCCAATAAATGTTCAAACTCTTTTTTAGCCTGTTGTAGTTTTATTGGATCTAAACGTCGTACCCTACAATAAATTGGGTGACAATTGGTAACAATTTTGTGTTGTATGTTGGTTTTCTTTTCAAAATTAATGTTAAAAACTCTTGTAATGTTTGGATAAGCTGATAGTAAATGATGGTATTTATTTTTGATGTTTATTATTTTAATTGAATCACTTTGATATTGCTGCAAAGTACCTTTGGCGAATATGTTATTATAGGGATCTATGAGTGATTTATTTTTGAGGTCTATAAGCAATCCGAAGTGTTGCAAAAAATCATTTCCAATTATTGGACAGTCAACATCCGCAATAATAAATTTCCATGTAAAACTTTTGTTTAGATTAAGTGTTAAATGTAAAAGCTTACCACCATATGTAGGAATTTTGGTACCATTAGCTGCATAAAGGATGTAATTTGATGTTAAAGTACTTTTATAGTCATTTGGTAAAACAGAAACGTCTGCTCCAGAATCTATCAAAAATTTAATGTTTGTTTCAGGGTCCTTTATGAAAAGTCGACGACAATTTTGAACTTGACCGAGATCACACGTCGTCTTTAGTGATCGGCTTTGTAGTTTCCCGACTGATTCACATTCTTTTTGAAAGAGCAGGGTGAAATGCATCTTCTGGCATTGCTCTTGTATCGTCGATGGAAATAACATATAGGACTTTTTTCACTTGGTGAAGCACTTCTAGAACGCCTGATCTCTGAAGATGTATTGTTTGTTAATAATATAATTAACTGATCAAGTTTCTTTTCAATGTTTAAAAGAGATGAGGTAGGAGCGTCAGAAGAGACTTTAAATATTTGTTTCTTCTGATTAGTAACTATCATGCAATCTGCAGCTTCCAAAATTTTATCTTGAGTAGTTATTTTACATATTCCTCGCAAATTTTGCTCAATATCGGTAGGGAGTTTCTTTAACCATAATGATAATAAAACATCATCAGATATTTTATTGCAACCCAAGTCTTTCATTTCGTTAAATAAATGACTTGGAATTTTGTCGCCTAATAATGTTTCTTGTAACAATTTGCTTATTTTAGCGTCTTGACTCTCCTCAAACAAATGCAATAACTTATATTTTAAAGTATCGTACTTACTTTCTCTAGGAGGGTCTTTGATGATACTAGATACCTTTTGGATTATCGAAAAATCTAAAGAATCAAGAACTTTAGCATATTTAATATCGTCAAGAGTAACTGATGCAATTCTAAATTTTTGTTCCGCCATGATAAACCATAAGTCAGGATTCTGGGTCCAAAAATGAGGAAGATTAAGTGATGCTTTTCTGGATTCATCGGCAACATGTTGCTGTTCATTGGACATTTCATTATTTCTTGTGCAGCTAATTTGGGAAATTGAATTAGTAAATTGCACGAAACGGTCATCCATGGACTGCATGAAAGTTTGCATTTGATTGATCGCAGTTGAAATATCCATTTCCTGTGGAGTATTTGATTCCATATCCAACAGCAATTCAGAAGCGTCGTATATGTTTAAATCTTGAATATGTAGATTTTCTTTGATATAAACTTCAATTCTAATGATTTTGTCAGCCTTGCGTCCACCTAGAGGAAGATTCCATTTTCTGAGTAAAAAGGACAATTCTTCAGTGGAAAATTGCGCAACTGTTTTCATTTTTAAATCGGGGTCACCACTTTTGGATATATATTTAAATCCAAATTATTATATTTATTAAATTTATTTTAATTTTTATTAAAATAAGAAATCGTTCTGTATATTTCTTTTAACAATTTTTTTAATAAATTTTTTATGACAATTAAAACTTGAGTCACATAATTTTTAATGAACAGACAAAACAGTATAAATTTAACAAGTGGACAAATCAGTAGCAAGTACCTCCACAGGTCTAAAAAGACAAAATATTCATTCCATATAAAGTGACGTTTGATATGATGAAACCAGAAATTTCTAACCCAAAGGTAGCGGCGAAGGTGAAGCGCCTTTTTAAGCAGAATCCCAACACCTCAGTGCGAGATATGGCGGATAGAGCAGGTACATCAAAATCTACTGTGCAAAGGATAAAGGAAAAAAGTAAGCTAAAGACATATAGAGTTCAAAAAGTACCAGACCGTTCTGATGAAAAGCAGTTGGTTGCTCAGATGCGAGCCCGAAAATTGTATGAAAGGTACCTGACTAAATTTGACTGCTGTGTTATGGACGACGGAACTTACGTTAAAGCAGATTTTAAGCAGCTACCTGGGCATGAATATTATACATCACCGAAGAAGGGGAATGTGCCTAGTAAATTCAAAGAAAAAAAAATTTCGAAATTTCCGAAGCAATATATGGTTTGGAAGGCCATATGCACCTGTGGCCTCATAAGCAGCTTCTTTGTTACGCAAGGCACAATCAATTCCAAAGTTTATATAGACGAGTGCCTCGAAAATTCGTCTTCTACCATTTATTCGTGCACATGAGGGTACTGTGATATTCTGGCCAGATTTAGCAACCTCTCATTACTCTAAAGCTACGATGGAATGGTATGCAAGTAAAAAGATCAATTTTGTACCAAAAATAGCAAATCCGCCTAACTGACCAGAGCTTCGCCCAATTGAAAGATATTGGGCTCTAATGAAAAGAGATCTTCGAAAGAGTGGCAGGACTGCAAAAAATTTTCAAGACTTCAGACTTAAGTGGAAAAGATCGTACCGTACTGTCGATGAAAGAGCAAAATTTAATGAAGGGCCTTAAAAAAAAAGGAAAAAAATTTTTATAGAAAAAACAAAATTGTTAATTAGTTTTTAGATATTTATATTCTGAACACTAGCCATTATTAATAAAAAAATAAAAAAAACCAAAAAAATTGCTGGGTATTTTTTATAACTAAAAAACAAAGTGCAAGTTTTTTCTGGGACAGTCCTTAATTACTAAGCAGGCAGTTTTACATATGTATGTACTCTAAAATTTTAGTTTGATTTTTTCTCTATAAAAATCGTTTGACATATTTTTACCTGTTCTTGTAATCCCTATGTAACTTTCAAGACATCAGGAATTTTACCTTCAAAAGGATAAGTGCGATCAGAAAAATTTTTAGTTAAAAACTTATTGCATGTAATAGGTTCAAAAGCTATAAGAGGTAGTTTTTGACCAAAACAATAAGGTACGCCCACTATTAAAAAAAGTGGACGGGACCGTAGTTTAACTTAAATATTTTTAATTATGAACTATGACTTATCAAATAGGCACTGCATATCAAATAAAATGTTTTTTAGTTAAAGGCTTAAGATTTAATATTTCTAATATGCATATGGACTAAGGGTGCTATATCTACAGGTTTGTCGATAAATATCGCTCTAGCACTCAAACCGGCAAACTCTGGTGCCTAGTTTGTTCTGAGAATATGCTAAGAAAGAGTCAGTGACTACTTGTGTGGAAGTTCAGCTTTAAGTTTTGTGAAGTTTACTTTTAAACTCAACTGAAAGCTCAAAATCTTCGATAAAAACAGTGTTTCAAAAAAAAAAAACTAACTTTCTGTTTTTTTTTTGTTTAAATAAAACCAATAATGCTTTTAAAAAATAAAGTATGCATCTTTCTCTCAGCATTTGTTGAATTTTTCAGCTCAAACATGAAATTTTTATCCCAAAAATTCAATTTTTTGCAAACTTCAAAAATGTCTCAACTTTGAAAAACTTTGTAAAAACTAAACTACTTATCTGAATGGGTTGAAATTTTAAATTTATCTGCTTTCGACATTTTTCTATCCGATGCAAGTATCTAATTTGTCAAACAGACCCTCACTAAAATCGATTTTTGCACCGCTTTCTTAAAAAGTTTGTCACTGTGTGGCGCAGAACTGCAGAACTTGCACAGCTTGCGGGGGTTTTGCGCGTTTAGATGAATACCATTACTATGTTCTACTGTTACCTCCCAGCATACATTTGCCTCCGTCAACGGGAGGGTCGCTTGGCTTCTTTGTTTTTGTAGTTGGCTCTACTTTTGATGTCGTGGGACACCTAGTAGGTGGATTTACTGATCTTTCTGCAAATTTCACTAATGCCTCGCCAAGTTTGGACTTGAATTTAAATAAAAACATAATGTTCTCTATAATGTATTCCATTGACTGATCAGCTGCATCGACCCCACCCATATTAGCATTATAATGTTTCACTATTTCAGGGGAAGGAACAGAAATATGTTTGCGCTCTTTTTTGCAGCACTTTTCTACCTCTCCAACTGAGTATTTTCTACATTCTGTAGACACCAATGTAACGCTTTTAGTATTCCGCCATTTCACTGCAACTACATTTCCTTTAACAAACTGACTTTTGTCTCCTCTATTCATATTTCGATCTAATAGTACCTACCTTTTCACAGGTAGCCAACTCAACGTTATTGTCCTAGTAGCCTTGTATCCAAGTTTAAGAAGTTTTTCTAACAGGGGAATCGTCGTAAAGTACTGATCGAAACATAAAACCCTTCCTTCCTAAATCTGTGAATGGAAAGGTTCCTGCTCCTTAGAATATTTCGAAGTTGACTACAAGGCCTGACATCAAGATTTTATGGATCAATAACTGGCTGAATCTTAAATAGTTTATTTGTTTCAGGATTTTTTGTAGTATGAGAAATAGGTCTCGAGTTATCGAATATCGAGTTATTTTCGCAAATCCGAAATTGTCGGATTAATATATCTGGATCCTGGGGAAAGAAAAGCAAAGCATAAGCATATGTATGTATGTATTCCATAGAGTCTTTTAAAATCAGCAGCAGTAGCATTAAGGATTTTTCCATACTGACTTACTGGTACATATTCGTAAATAATTCTGAATGAAAAGTTGCTCAAAACATATATTTTAATTATGATTATGTTACTAAGTTTTACAAAAAAATGCCCCACACTCAAAAAAAGGATTGTTTAGAAAGCGTTTGTAGCAAATTACCGAATGCTTAATATAATCACTTATTATTTCAAGCAAACACTTAACTTTTGTCTTAAACTATAAGTATTTGTAGACAATATAAAAAAACCAATGTATTTCACACAAGTAAATGTTAAGTTGTGGCAAGTGATTCAATTACTTCTAACAAAACATTTCATAAAATGTTGCTTCTAAATGATATAATTATTTACGACAAATAGTCAAAATATTTCAGTCAAACAATTCAATTTATGGAAGTGTTTCGACAAACACTTGTCTTTTGTCCCAAACACTTATTCATTTCAACAAACGATTTATCACTTATAAACTTTTCATGTTCATATTTTGTAGTGCTTTGATTCGAAATAACTTTTTTGTTACTTGCATTGTACATATACGATATCAAATGTTTATAAGTGTTTGGAAGCAAAGAATGATGACGATGTTGCCAGGCTGTGTTCTATGTTATGTTAAGTTTTAAAGAGTAGTTTTGTATAATAATTTTCAACTATCAATTTGTAAATAAAATCAAAAGTTATTGTGACAAAAAAAATTTTTATTATTTTGTAAGTAAAATCAAAAGTTTTTGTGACAAACATTTTATTATTTCACGCAAACACTTTAAGTAGTTCCATCTATATTATTTGTGGCAAACACTTTTTTTTTTGAGTGCATTTATTAAGAATAATCTTTACAAAAAATCACAAAGCAATATGAATACACAATATTTTTTTCAATATACCTCTTTTCATTTTTGATAACACAACCGAACACTTCAAAACTGTGCAAAATCTGAAACACAAAAAGGCATTTGTATAAAACCATTAGAAACAAGTCCCACAATCTTTGCTTTTAGGTTTTAATAAAAATGAAGGCGAATTGTAATTTTAATATTTTTTTTAATTTTACTCGCACAATTGTGTACTTCAGTTCTGAAAGGGCTGACTCATTTAAAGGAAATAGACTCTTTCATTTGGTGCTATCAAAATTTGCCTACTTCTTCCCGTTCCAAAGAACTCAGTATTACTGGCGAATATAGAGCTGAAGGCTGGGGGGGTGGGGGGGAGCCGAATTTTCTAGCATGTACTTCCTTTCCCGTTTTACCGGAATTCAAACCTGTTGTCAAAACAAATAAAAAAAAGTTTGCTAAACACATATAAGTATTGATATTAGATATTTTCTGTTATTTTCCTTTTATGTTTTTATTTTAAAATTTATTTATGTTAAATTTTAAAATTAATTTTAGCTTTGTGCTATTTCAAACATTTATTTAACTTAGATATTAACTTAAGCATTTTTGACATTTGAACGCCGACGCACATATCCCCACTTGACGATTGCGAATTTGTGCATTGACGAACTACACCGACGGAGAAATACCGAACTACTTCGAAACCATAGGCCGGTTCCCAAATTCGGTGTGTGTGAATCGCGTGTATATAAAATCTAAAATAATGAAGACCTCCCTGGTTTCCTGTAGGCACAAAAAATTATTTATCGATAGACATTAGAGGTCTGCACGGATACCAAAAATTTACTCGTTTCAGTACTCGTTCACTTTTCTGTTACTCCAATTATAAGTACACATTTCCTTTGAGTACCATAGCGTAAAATAAAAAAAGTTGAATAAGTTTCGTGTATGTATACGCACAACAAAACTGAAGGTAATGAATCGAACTGAATGACGTGCTTTATTGTTTTATTTATTCGATGAAAGTGAGGAAGAGAGAATTCATTTGTGCACCAAGGCGTTGCCAGAAGATTTACATGCGCAACTTTTTTATTTATTTATCTGAAAACTAAAATAAAACGAATGTCCGGGATTATATTAATTTTTTAACATCATTGTGGATCTGTTTAAAATACTTTTTGGTAGTTTTATCTTTAGAATGATGCTAGAAAAATAACTATAACTACTGCCCTATATTTACATTTACAAAGTCCAAAGTTTTTTAGTATAATTTATTATTCACAACGATTAATTAAAAACGTAAGTTCAGTCCATATAAAATAAATAACAAAATATGTATATAAATAAACATAATTCATAAATAAATCACATACGCATATTGATATCGGTCAATTTAGTGAAAGTAGCTCCACATTTTTTTTTTGAGTTATTTGAAAATTTTTTGTAACGAAATATCTCAAAAACTATAGGAAATAGAATAAAAAAATCCGGCATCTTTTTCGTTTTCAAAAACTTTTTTTATAATATAACATAAATTTATTTAGAAAACAAAGACCTCACTCGCCTGCACACATCAAATTATCACTGATCCTCAATAAACATTCTTACGCATGTTAAAGTGCATTATTGCGTAGGACAAAATATCAAATGCGTAGTAATCGCGGCACTCGTTGTACTCGCAGCATACATGCATATTATCCATCCACATGACGCATTCATCTACGTACAGTTGGTTACGAGTAAAGCCTAAACCAAAATAGACGAGACGAGACGTAACGAGTAAGTTCGAGTGTATGTAAACCAATGTTGATAGCCAAAATGAACCTACGTAATTGATCGAAAGTGAACGAAACATTTTGACGAGACGTGTTGTTCCGTAAGAACCGAACTTCAATACGTTGCTACTCGTCATAACAGCTTTTTCGACTCGTTGGCTAACGTAACATTTTGGGTTAAATGTCAAAACAGACGAAACGAGTGCAAACGTTCGTTCAATTGCTATCGTCTCGTAACGTCTATTTTGGTTATGGTTTAAGAAGAGAAATTTATAATGATGGTAACAGTAACACAAGCAAACGCTATGTATACGCATTCAAATCAATAAAATTGACTTCGGTAACAGTTTCGTGAGTTAATGATTATACTTATGCAGACCTCTAATAGACATATATACATACATATGTTAGAAAAGAAACTGAAACACTGTTTTAAATTAAAAAAAGGATATTCCCCATCCTATATGCATACTGATATTATATGTGTATCAGTTCATGTGAATCAGTACATACCCAGCAAACATTCTGACTCTTCTTAGAGTCAGATATGAATCATAATTCTGAGCCTATACACTCATTATGAGTTCATAAAAGAGTCAGGAATGTGTGTGTTTCCCTTCTTGGAAGGGCACACAAATATGAGTCAAAAATTAGACTCATATAAGAGTCTGAAATATGGAACTATTCTGAGTCAGAAAAATAAATGTTGTGAATCTTTTCGGAGACATATGTGACACATAATTCAAAGTTTTAAGAGTCAAAATTTAGACTCATATTAGAGTCTGAAATGTAAAACTATTCTGACCCTAAAATTTCAATTTTTTGACTCTTCGGAGACATATGTGATTCATAATTTAGAGTTTTACGAGCTTCAAAAAAACCATCTTCCATTAAACAAATAAACAAACTCTTTTCATTTTGATGGACAATATTGTCTATTGTTACATTTTGTTAAAATCAGTTCAGTTTATTTTGCCCTAAAGCGTTACAATTGTTTAAATAATTTTCATGTTATTGCTTAAGCAATTTTTTATAAATAAGTAGTACAGTAGATATGAGAAAATGAATGAACATGAATATGGATATTATGAAATATTAACAAAATTATACAAGAAAATAGTAGCGTGTTATTTTAAAGAGAGGTGTCAGGAGATACAACGCTGATTTTAAAATATCCGACTGCTGAGGATTATTATCATTAGTTGGGAGCTCGAGATCTTGATTATTATTGGTCTCAATTTCAATTTGAGGCTCGACTTATTGAGTAGAAGTAGCCACATGTCAATGATTGCCGTTCTGTTTATCAGCCACAATACAACTTGAGTGGCTCTGTTCTGGGGCGTGGATTTGGAAAATATTCCATTTTTCTGCTGTTCTGTGTGAGCACTTAAATCCATTGGTGAACCTTGGGGTGTAGTTCTGAATAACTTTTTTCGTTGCAGAGTCAAAACTACGATTACCACCATGTGCTGGTGTACGTGATTTGACTGGAGATATAAATGGGTTATTAGTTATTGGCGATGAGGTACAACTACCAAGACGTGGTGGCGTTTTTTAACGTCGACAAAATTGCTATGAAACAAAAGAAAAACATTAAATTTTGCCCTTAAGAAGTTCACAGTAGTGTAATGTAGGCTTTACCTTTACCTGTTCTTTTTTCATTGGAACAGCCAATGCTTGAATTTTTACATCTGGGCTTAGAGGATCACAATTGAGATTCTAAAAAACGTCGGGAAAGTGTTATACAAAAAAAAACTTTGTTGCTATATGCATTTACATACTGGTGGATTATTTGCAAAAAATGGTTGTCCTATTTGTGGTGGTACGGCATTGACCACAGAACGAATAACAGGCACGTAAATACGTTAATTTAATAATTGTTCGATTATCTTAAATTAATTCCACACGCGATACAACACAATATATTTCTTTTTAAAATTTTTTTTTATTTATTAGTTTATTTATTTAAATAATAAATTGAAATAAAGTTTCAATTCAAATTTCGTTTCAGAATTTATGAAACAAATCAGAGTCAGAAAAGAGTCATAGTGTCAGCGTGTTTGAAGTTCAGAATTTATGAAACATAACGGTGTCAGAAAAGACTCAAAATAATACGTGCCTAGCAACTAGTTTTAGGCTCATATTTTTATCAAAAATATGATTCATTTCAGACTCACAAAATTTGAAGGCTCAGAAAATTGTTTAAACGGTACAGTCAATTTCAATCAACAGGACGGTGTCGTATGTCAATATACTTTTTTAACTCTAAATTTTTTATAATTTCATATTTATTGCTGTAAGCCATTGGTTCCCAAAGTGGTCCAGGTGGACCCCCAGGGGTCCATGGGAGACTCGACGGGGGTCTACGCTGTCGTGACAAAAAAATAGGGGTTCACAATTCGTAAGCGGGGGTCCACGAAAAATGGTCTGCTTTCGGTAGTGAAGAACTAAAATGTTAGATTGACTTCAGATTTCAGATCAGATTCGAAGATATTCTGACGATGGAAATACCACCATGGATCATGAATCCATTTAATGAAACAGAAGTGGAGAATGTGATATTACAAGAGAAGCTACTCGAGCTTAGCACTAATGAGGAGCTGAAGCTGAAATTTAAAAGGGGGTATCAAACATTTTGGCTGCAGGCAGAAATACTTGAAAAATATCCTGGACTGTGGGGAACAGCGAGAAAGGTTTTGATAGCGTTCCCCTCGTCATATCTTGTCGAAAAAAGTTTTAGTGTCGTTACAAACCTTTTAACAAAAAAAGAAGTATATTGAATATCACGGAACGGGGATATTTGCAGTTATTCCTAACAAAACTGATGCCTCCCATTAAAATTATGACTATATTGTGATAAAAATTTAATTATATTATGACTGCTATCATATTACATATTACAATATAACAATAATAATTAATAGTGTAATAATTACATATTTGAATAATATAATTTTTTTCTGTTTCTTTTTGCCACTCCGAATGGGGAGTTTTCTAAATGAAATAAGTGAGGATTGATTGGTTCCTTGTGCTGTGAGTAGATGTCAAAAGAGTAAAGTTGGATGGAATCACTTTTTTGATTGGCCAACTTTACATTTTTAACATCTACACTCACATCCACGCACAGCACAATCAAATAATTAGTAAACCAATAAATTCTCACTTTTTTTTTTCGAAAACTATTATTTCGTGGTTGGAACTCAGCCGCAAATTTCCATCTTCACATTTTTTGTCGAGTTTTGGGAATATGGTAGAAACGTAGCTTCAGGGGGTCCACCGGAACCAGCTAAATTTTAAAAGTGATCTATGGGAAAAAAAAGTTTGGGAACCTCTGCTGTAAACAGTTTAAGGTAAGTGAATAGACAATAATGCTTTATAGCATTTTATAATTTAAATAAAGTTTTTAGTACATTTGAGGTTGATCTCGTTTTATATGGTTTTTCATGTAAAAATTTTGTTTTCCAATACCACGGCTTTCTGAGGAACCTATCTTTCGTGTAAATTGGGGGTTCCGTCAATATTCTTGAAATGGATATTCGTCAGTTCTTTTTGAAAAGTTTTAAAAGACCACGACTTAATGAAACTGATATAATGTCGCCAATTCAGTAGATTCTATATCTGCTACCGAATTTGAACTATACAACGAAATAGGCTCTGCAAGTCATTTCATTAACTGTTTGCGAATATTTATTAAAAAAAATAACAGGTGTAGGTGGACTCTTGGGATTGACTCTTCTGATAATGGCTTGTGCGTTGAGAACCGGCATACATTAGATCAAAAAGATCTTGTTGCGCTCGCAAGAAGTAAGTATTATAACGAGGTCATCGGGAAACTGGTTCAATAACTTCAGAAACTTTCAGGCGCTTCTCGCTATCCGCATGGATGCTGGAGATCATAACTTGCAAACTCATTTAAAAACGCCACCAAAAAACTGCACTGTTATCAGAAAAACAATACAAAATAAAATAATCGATACAATCAGCGACATGATTCGTTGTAAGCTGGTTGACAGGACAAAAAAAGGAGGATTTTTTTCCATTATCGCTGACAAAACGACCGATGTAAGTACAAAGGAGCAACTCACTCTGTGCATTCAATATAGAGAACTCCATCATGACAGAAGACTTCCTCGGATTCATTCATGTCAAATCGACTACCACGCTAGCTCTAAAGCAAGCAATTACTCTTGAGTTAGAAATTGGGATTATCTCTCGCCGATCTGCGTGGACAAGGATATGATGGAGGTTCGAATATGGCCCGAAAGAATAGCGGAGTCCATACTTTGATATCCGCAGAGCAACCGTTGGCTTTCTATACACACTGCTTCAATCATTGCCCCAATTTGTGTGTTTGCCAATCTTGTAAAGTTTCTGAAATCCGTAATATGTTGGGAATAATTTTTTCAATATCAACTTTCTTTTCACGCTCATCAAAGAGGATCGTATTATTGGAACGAGAAATCGCTGATAATGCACCACAAGAGCGTAAGACTCGTTTGAAGTCAATGTGTGAAACTCGATGGGTGGAAAGACACGAATGTGTGCAAGTATTCTGTGAATTGTTGCCTTACATTTTTCAAGTTCTGGAAAATTTAGAATTCGACAAAGACCCTGAAACATCAAGTAAAGCAATGCAATTTATGGCATGCATAAAAAGGTCAGATTTTCTTATATCTTTACATACAGTGAATATTGTCAACGCTTCAACGTTGACATTGAGTCGAATTCTCCAATCACCAAATTTAGAAATTTCAACTGCCTGTAATCACGTTGATAATATTCTCGAAATGTTCACTCGCATGAGAAAAGTTGAACTTTCTTCTCATGAAATTTTCAATAAAGCAACAAAAGCTGCAGAAAAGCTGGACGTAGAGCTGAAAATTCCTCGTTTGCGTGGCAGGCAAACAAATCGCATTAATATCCAAAAGTAAAATGCTTTGAAATACTGCAGGTAAAGTGACTTCTGTATCACATTTTGATTTACATATATCGTCTTGCAATTTTTTGTATAAATTTTTTCACTTTCCAGAGCATCGATTTACTATCGCTATTTAGACAATACGAGTATGACAAATTTCTTGGAGTTGAGATTCAAAGGCTGAAAATCTTTTCAATAGAAAAGCAAGCAAAGCTGCTCTAGTTTATGATGAAGACTTAAGCAATTGCAGTTTCACAGAAATTGAAATAGAAATTTTACTATGGCATACATATTGTACAGAAAAAAAAGAATTTCGTGATGCTAATACTGCCCTGCAAACGCTTCGATTAATCAAAGAAACCAGCATTGAGCATTTTTTCCCGAACGTTGTGATACTGTTAAGATTATTGGCTACTCTACCAGTCACTTCAACATCAGCGGAAAGAAGTTTCTCAGTATTGAAAAGATTGAAAATTTACTTGAGGTCTACAATGACTGAAAATTGCCTTAACGGCTTAGCTCTTGCTAATATTCGTAAAGAAATAGAAGCAAACGCAGAAGAAATCGTTACGGCGTTTTACAGAAAAAAGCCTAGTCGTCTGGAAAATCTTTGCTGGGACGCCGATGACTGACATTCTTGAATATATTATTGAAAGAATTTTTTTTTTAAATTTTTTTACAGAACCTAATATGAATTAATAAACATATGTACATTAGGGTGATTCAAATTTTTTTTTTTTGTTTTTTTTAAGGTGCTGTTGCTTAAAAAGTACGTTTATGATATGAAGAAAAAGTTCACGAAAATTCAGCTCTGTAACTCAATTTTATAAGGTGGCGCCGGAGCCTGTTAGTTTTACATGTAAATTGTATGGAAAAATTATTTTTTACAAAAAAGGTATCTAAACGAATAAGTGATTAGTGTTGTAGAGCTGAAAAGGGTCGTTTTTCGACGTAATTTCTTACGCTGAATCTGAATCTGGCCTCAGAATTGACCCACCCACCACCACCACCTTGAAATGGCTGCAAATTTGCAAGGAAGCATCACAGATCACCACTTGAATGCTCATTTTAAAGGGCAAGGATGGTACTAAATGATGCTTTTGTTAAAAATAAGCTGATCAACTTTCTTTGAATCCTATACATGGCCTCGAAAGTAGACAAAAAACATCATGTTTTTGGTACTTAGCCTCAAATATTTCAGGATTTCGACATGATGGGTCGACTCTGAGGCCAGATTCGGATTCAGCGTAAAAAATTACGCCGAAAAACGACGCTTTTCAGCTCAACAACACTAATCACCTATTCATTTAGATACCTTTTTTGTAAAAAATAATTTTTCCATACAATTTACATGTAAAACTAACAGGCTCCGGCGCCACCTTATAAAATTGAGTTACAGAGCTGAATTTTCGTGAACTTTTTCTTCATATCATAAACTTACTTTTTAAGCAACAGCACCTTAAAAAAAACAAAAAAAAAAAAAATTTGAATCACCCTAATGTACATATGTATATCGATAAAAAATAATGATAAATGGAAGGTTTGTAGCTATCTTGTCATTATTTCATTATGTGCAGTGATTCATCTCGAGCTCTTGGTGGGGCACGTGCCGCCCTACCGCCCCCCTGGATCCGCGCCTGCTCAGTATGCGTTATGCTTTAACTGAAGCTTTCAGAATAAAATATCGGAGTGTAAGTGTCCTAGCTGCACTTTTACCTCTGAAGTCACGTTAAACAAACAATCGCTCTCAGTTCAAAAGTGAGAATGGAAGGAGAGGGGAAGAGATATCCTCCTGTGGTGATTTGGCCTCATTTAAAGACAAAAAATTTCTGGCACCAATCCAAAAAAAAAAAGTTATTGCACCAATTGATGCGAAGAGGTTGAAACTAGATTTTGAGGGAGGGGGTTTCACCCTGCCATTTGTTTGGCCCTATTCAAAGAAAATAAATCCTTTTACGTGGAGTTTCAGTATGCAAATGTTCTTACTCATACAAATCCAAATAATTTTATAAATTTTTGTGTTCTAACTGCATATTGTGTGATTTCAGGTTTCAAATTATAGAAAAAATATAGGTAAGTTTGAATATTTTTTTTTTCTAGTACCTTGTAAGTGTTTGCAGAGAGGCAAAATAATAAAAGAAATATTAATACTCCTTAAATCACAAATCATAGACTAAATAACTTTAAAATGCTGTTTTCTCCGTTTCATGTCTTTACTGACAGGACACTTACACTCTGAGCTGACGATATGGCTACAAGCAAAGGACAGTGTCATTGTTGCAAGGCTGGACCTCTGGTATCATGTTGTATCAGATATAGTTTCCTGTAATCATTTTCAATTATAAATTACGAACGTCACATACAGTGGCGGATCCAGGATTTCCCTAACATTTTTATTGAATGAAAACTCACATTGATTACATTTTTCAACGAGCAATATTTATATTTTTTGACATATCACAACAATCTAATCAGTAGTCCAGTCAAGGGTTTCAAGACTGCGAGGTTTCTTCTGGAAAAATAATTCAACAATTTCAGCTGAGCTGATATAGATTTGTTTATGAATATTTTCCAGAGCCAATCCATTCAAGCAATCTTCTGTCATTGTAGACCTTAAATACAATACAAAATTTCAATCATTTTAACACAAAAAAACTTTGTTTTGCTTTAATTGTGGCATATACTGGGTGTTTTTTTTAGAGGTTTGTTTTTCGAATGGAGATAAAACTGGCATTTTATGGTCAAATCTGGCAACTCTAATGTTATTTATGTTCAGTTTAGTTTGCCATTTCATCATGAACAGGTTGACAAAAGAACAACGCTTGCAAATCGTGCAAATTTATTTCGAAAATAATGGTTCAGTTCGCGAAGTTTACCGCAAGCTCCGTCCATTTTATGGTCGACATAATCGTCCATCAGAGCAATTAATTCGGTTAACCATGGGTCGTTTTCGCACTACGTTTACTCTATGTGATAATACGCATCCGCAGAGACGTCGGACAGTGCGCACCGAAGAAACAATTGCCGCTGTAGAGCAAAATGTTTAAGAGGACCCGAATGAATCGATTCGCCACCGTGCACAGCAATTGGAGCTTTGTCCATCAACTTTATGGAAGATTTTGCGCAAAAGATTTTGGCTTGCAACCTTACAAGATCCAGCTTGTGCAAGAATTAAAGCCGCGAGACCATGCAATGCGTCGTGATTTTGGTGTATGGGCCGAAAATGAGATTGATCTCGATGCTGATTTTCATCGCAAAATTTTGTTCAGTTATGAGGCTCATTTTTGGTTGAATGGCTACGTCAACAAGCAAAATTGCCGCATTTGGAGTGAAGAGAATCCACATGAGACCCTTGAGACGCCATTACATCCACAAAAACTGACTGTTTGGTGTGCTCTATGGGCTGGTGGAGTCATTGGGCCATACTTCTTCCGAAATAATGCTGGAGAGTCAGTTACCGTTAATGGAGACCGGTATAGAGCCATGATAACCGACTATTTTGTTCCCGAATTGGATGGCATGAATGTGGATGAGTTGCAACAAGACGGCGCTACATGCCACACAGCGCACGTCACAATCAATTTATTGAAGGAAACATTCGATGAGCGCATAATTTCGCGGAATGGACCTGTCAATTGGCCACCAAGATCGTGTGATTTGACACCATTGGATTATTTTCTTTGGGGATATGTGAAGTCGCTCGTCTACGCCAACAAACCAGAAACGTTAGGGGACTTGGAAGCCAACATTCGTGGCGTTATTGCCGACATACGGCCCCATATGCTCGAAAAAGTGGTTCAAAATTGGACCTGTAGAATTGGCTTTATTCGAGCCAGCCGCGGCGGCCACATGCCCGAAATCATATTTAAACATTAATGGCATAAAATTATCCTTCCAATAAAGCCAAATTGATGGACATTAAAACGATTTTCTTGTGTTTTATTTCAATTCGAAGCTCTATACCTCTAAAAAAAACACCCTGTACTTGCAGTAGAATTGTAATGCATTGGAAGAACGATTCCATTTTTTTTTTCTTTGGTTTTGATAACACCTTTTACAAAAAAAAGGTCTGATTTCTCATATACTTTTTTCTATGTATTTTAGGGCGTAGATTCCAAAACTGACAACCATTTTTTTTCTTAAGAATCGTTTTCGAGATATCCCCAAAAGAACTCTTTTTTATACACTTTTTTCATTTATTTGGATAATTTCTTTTCCCCTTAAGAATCGTTTTTGAGATATCCCCAAAGAACCCTTTTTTCTGCACTTTTTTCATTTATTTGGATAATTTTTTTTTTTCCCCTTAAGAATCGTTTTCGAGATATCCCCAAAAAACCCTTTTTTCCGCACTTTTTTCATTTATTTGGTCAGATTTCTATGATTTTTTTTTTTTTTGAACTAAATCAGTTGCACACTATTCAAAAATTAATTTCATATTCTGTCTATCGGTTTGCTGTTCATGAGATAAGGATAGGATTTGATGGAGTTACAAGCGGTTACAGTGACTTTTTTGGTCTTTTCAAAAAAGTCACATAATTTCAATTGCTCCATTTAAATCCAATAACCTTTTAAAATCTATTTTTTAACAAATATGTATTTTAAGTATATATTTGCTCAAATCGGACACAAAAAGTTAAAGTTAAGTATTTTCATTGATTTTTGATCAACTTTAACATTTTGTATCCGATTTGAGCATATATATACTTAAAATATTTGTTAAGAAATAGATTTTCATCCTGAATATTAAAAATATAAAAAACAAAAGTTCTAACTTTTTTTAAAAGACCAAAAAAGTCACTCTTTTTGGAATATGACCGCTTGTAACTCCAGCAACTCCTATCCTATTCTCTTGAACGGCAGACCGTTAGACAGAAGATAAAATTAATTTTTGAATAGTGTGCAACCGATTTAGGTCAAAAAAAAAAAATTGATAGAAATATGACCAAATAAATGAAAAAACTGCAGAAAAAAAGGTTTTTTCTTAACGATTCTTAAAAAAAAAAAAGGTTTTAATTTTTGGAATCTACGCCCCAAAATACATAGGAAAACATCTATGAGAAACCAGATCTCGATATGAGGCCCAAAATTGTAAACTAGTGTAATGGGCAATACTTTCATTGAATTCAAATTAATTTCGGATTAGCGCTCAAACTTACTGTAATCACTTTTCACTTTCGTAAGTGAGAGCAGCCTCTATGATTTTGTCAACATGCTTCATCGAGTGATTACCGGTATAAAACGTTCTAAGGGTAAAATGCTCAAAAATTTACTTTGGAATTTTGTTTTTAATTCTGAAATTTTATGATCCAAATAAGGATAGAATATTGCAGCTCTGAAACATTTGAGAAAGAAATGTGAAATAAAAATAAATTAAAACTAGTAATATTCGGTCATGCCGAAACTTACATGCCTAACACTGCATTGAAAGTACCTTTTAAATAAATGTTAAAAAGACGTTGAAGAGCTTGAATAAGTCGAGAAAAAATGTAAAAAGATTGAAAAAGTTTTGAAACAGTTGCAAAAGACTGTTTGAAGAAATTGAAAAAGTCGAAAAAATAAGGAAAATGCTGAAAAATTGAAAAATTTAAAACGTCGGAAAAATATGGTAAATGATGAAAAATATTGAAAGCGGTTGAAAAACTCTCAAAAAATTGCAGAGGTTGAAAAATGTTGAAACAATTCAAAATCGATGAAAAAGTTGAATCAATAAAGAATATGACGAATAAAGTTGAAAGAGGTTGAAAAAGACGAAAAAATACTTATGGAAATTGACGAATAAAGTTGAAAGAGGTTGAAAAAGACGAAAAAATACTTATGGAATATATGTATTGGAAAAAGTTAAAAGCTTACTTACTTACTTACTTACTTAAGTTAAAAGCTTAGAAAAAGTTAAAATAATATGGAAAATGTTGAAAAAAATCGAGTAGAAATTAAATAGTCGAAATATTCTTCACCCACTTCTTCGATTCCGCCTACTTTTGGATATGAAATAAATTTTATGAATTTTATTCGTGATCGACATTCGCATACCAATTTTTAGCAATATTTGCCGTAATTAGTCTAAAAATTTAGGGCGGCGACACACCTACTGGTACAACCTAGTCTGATTTTAATCCAGAAATAGCTTTTCATAAACAAACCTCTTAAGCCAAATTTTAGAATGATGAATCACCAAATTTCATTAAAATCGCAGCAATAGTTTCAATGATAACTAAATAGATATGTAAATATAAGAATATTTGCTGGTCAAATTACGTCGGAACACGGAATTTGAAAAAAAAAATTTTTTTGAACTTGGCTTCTCCACGATCGGACCGGTTTCGAAAATTCTTATCAAAGTTTTCATGAGAATTAAAAAAAAACAAGAGGACTTACATTTCGGAAATCAAGTTTTTTTGAAGTGAACTGAAAATAAATGATGAAGGCTAAAATGTTTCATAAAGTCGTATTTTTTCCTTAAAGAGCATCTATGCGTTACAAACGGGATGACAAAGTTATTATAAACTCAGTGTTGGGTATATTTTTCTTTTTATTATTTATTTATTTACGAGCGGGAAAGAATCAATTAAGTGTCTAACTCAACAGCCATTGAAGATACTTCATTAAAAATATCATCAAATAACGTTTAATTTTTTCGCATTTCTGAAAACAGGTTGATAATTTGCTTGACATGAGTACAGGCTGAAGAGATTTGTAGTGTCGGATCTTGTAGTTTGCCACTGAGCGACAATATAGGAACATTTACAATAGTTCTACTCTTTTAGATGAATTCGAGAAAAAGTTTGACACTGATTAAACTGTGCCTAGCATGTTACGAATTTCAGAAATATCACATGATTTTCCTGCACACAAATTCAGATACTGTCTGAAAACAATGAGTGTAAAATGCTAAGAGTTGGTTTTCAGATGTCAAAGCCTGAACTGCTTTGATTTGTTCGATCCTCCATGAATGTTCTTGAATAAAAATATTTTTTTTTCGCTCTCAGGGGGGCGGGGCTTCAGCCCCCATATCGCCCCCCCCCTTGTATCCGCCACTGGTCACATAGAATAGTTATCAAATATCAGCACAAGTGACGCGGATAAAATGAAACAATAATCCAGAGTCCGATGATGTAATAAAACTTTTTTTTTCATCAATTGAAAACTCGTACACGAGTTGCTAACACCGGACAGTTTCTCCTGAACAAACTATCGCCTGGAATCAGAATATGAGCTCGCTCGCAATCGAAACCATCATCTCGGTAATTGAAATTTCCGCGATTAAAATTGTTTGCTGGTTTTCAATAAATGCAGCATTGTGCTTGTATGTGTGCAGATATAGTATCCGTAAAAAGAAATTCATATACTCATACGTTTCGATGCTTGAGCGCCTTTTATGATCCATATTTGACTTTTTATTATTCTTTGCTGCACCGAAATTGGATGAGGCGGATGTTTATTTTACGTTGGTTATAAAAAAGTAGTAAATGTTTTTCATTGGAGTAGTAAACGTGAGCATGCAGCAACATAAGTTGTTCAAATACATACTTTCATGGAATATAAAGTTCTGCATTTAAAAATAAATATCTCAATACGAAACCTCAAGTCAGTCTTGCATTTTTTATTGCTTTACGCTTTTGTTTAGACGGGGCGCTAAACCTTCTTTTTTTTAAAGGCAAAAAGAAATACCTGGTGACACCGGGTTGCTTTCAACGGTGGGGTGCTCCTCTGTTGTTGCTCTGGTTGTACGGCGGCGTCGATGGCGTGCTGATGATCGTCGGTGGCGATGTCGTTGGTTGTGCTGATGGTGATGTTGATGTGCTGCTACTGATGCGGCGTTGGTGGCAATGTTGGTCACGTTGATGATGGTGTTGTGACGATGGTGGTGTTAGCAGAAGTGGTTGCTACTGTGTAGCCAAAGTGCAACAAAAAACTCAACAAAAAGGCACTTGTTTTTCTTTTAGTTTAAGTTTATTTTGAAAATAAGTTAATTCACTTTTAATTTTAAGGTAATTTTAAGTTAGTTTAATATAAATTTAAGTAAATTTAAGTTAGTTTTAATGTTTTAGGTTTTAAGAGGTTGCTGCTGCTTGGCGTGATTCTGAACGAGTAAAAAAATCAAACGAGTGCTGACGTGGAATTTGCCAAAGTATGCAAATTTTCAATGTCAGGGTCAGCCTATCTATTGCGGTAGTGCAACAGAGACAACAAGTGTCGAGTCTCGATCATCGAGATTGGGATATTTGACACATATTGGGAAAAGAACTGACGAGTTGCAGTTGGACAGTGTTGCCGTTCATGAGTTTACGCAAACTTTAAAGTTTACGCGTAAACATACTGCCCGCCTTGCAGTATCTGCAATAAAGAAAAGCGGGTGGACGCGGGAGAACGCGTGAGATTTTTTATTTTATATAAGAGAGAGATTTATAAGTTTAAGTAATAAGTTATACTTATTAGTTTTTACAAGTATGAAAAACTATATATATATTTATTTTTTTTTTTTTTAAATACAAATTCAAAAATTTTATACATTTTTTTTTTTTTTTAACGAATTTCATTTTAATTTCAATTTTAAAGGTTTTTTTGTTTTAAATTCAAAAAATCATATTTTTTTTTTTTTTTAAGTACAAATAACAAAGTGTAAGTGAGTTTTAATGAGTTAGTTTATGACGAGATTTATAATTGAGATATGGTTTAAATTCTTGTTTGGGGATTATTTTGAGGAAATTTACTATGAGCAAACATTTGTGAAAACGAAATGCTTAAGAGAAAATTCGAATTACTGAGGAATCAGTACGAGTTTGTGTATTGGGCGAGTGATTTCTCCCAATTGAGTTTTGAGATCTGCTACACGAACTCGTCCATCGTTACCGAAGTATATTTTTACAATTCGTCCCAATCTCCACTCTGTGGGACACAGAGGTTCTTGACGCACGACGACGAGGTCTCCAATTTTGAGATCCGTTTGTGGAACTTTCCACTTGGAGCGCTTTAGCAGCTCTTTTAGGTATTCGTCCTTCCATCGACGGCAGAATTCTTGAGCCATAGCTTGAACTTTTTGCCAGCGGTTCAAAATACTAATGCAAGAAAGATTTTCTGGCTCGGCTGGAGACAATAAAGGAGCTCCTATGAGGAAATGACCTGGCGTTAGAGCTGCGAGATCAGAGACGTTTTCAGACGCAGCGTTAAGGGGCCTAGAGTTGAGGCACGCTTCTATTCGAGAGAGTAGTGTTGCAAACTCGTCAAATGTGTATTTCAGCTGGCCTGTGATTTTTCGAAAATGTCGTTTGAAAGATTTCACGCCTGCTTCCCATAAGCCGCCCATGTGAGGCGCTGAGGCTGGAATAAAGTGCCATGAGAGATTGTGGTAACCATATTTCGTTACGGCGTCATCTTTTGCGGCTTGAATAAACCGCTTGAAGTCTTTTTTAAGGATTCCAGCAGCTCCCACGAAATTTGTGCCGTTATCCGAGTAAATATTATCGGGACAACCTCTTCGGGAGACAAATCGGGACAAGGCTGCTAAAAAGGCCCACGAGGAGAGGTCACTAACAGGCTCGAGGTGTATGGCTTTTGTTGCGAAACATATGAAGAGACAAGCGTATCCTTTTGTGATTTTGCAGTATCGACCCATGAAGCTTTTTATTTCAAAGGGTCCAGCAAAATCAACGCCAGTATTTGTAAAAGGGCGTGAAAAGGTTGCTCGTTCTGGAGGTAGCGCTGCCATAATTTGGCCGTGATACCGCTTTTTGTTAATTACACAAATTTTACAATTGTGAATACATGTTTTGATTAGATTTTTTAGTTTGAGTATCCAGAACTCACGACGGACTAGTCGAAGAACTAGCTGATTTTCACCATGAAGGGAAATATGGTGAATAAATTCTACTAGCAGGCGAGCAAAACGACTGCTATAGGCAAGAATTATTGGATGCCTTTCGTTGTAGTCAAGAGCTGGGGAAGATGCTAAGCGCCCATTTGCTCTTAGAATGCCTTCCTGATCCAGAAATGGTGTTAATGTCAATAATTGACTTTTGGTTTCGATTGACTTTTTATTGTGAAGATTTTGATAATCTTTTGAGAAATGCGCTTGTTGAGATCTTTTTATGAGTCTCATTTTACAAACTTGAGTTCTTCAGAAGAGATGTTGTTTGAAGGAAAAAAGTAATTAGAGTTTTCAGGTTGTCGAGTTTGATGAAAAAATCGAAAAATATATGCAATGACTCGCAATGCTTTGGGCAACGAAGAGAAACGTTCTAGTATATTTTCATTCACCGCCGAGCTAGTGAAAAAGGATTTGATTGGCTTGATTTCCAACGTAGTATCCGGTTGTACTGATAGAGCACTTTGTGGCCACTGAGATTTCTGAAGTTTTAGCCACGAAGGTCCATTCCACCAAAGCTTACTATTTTTCAAGTCCGAAGGATGCAGCCCCCGGGTTGCTAGGTCGGCGGGATTGTCGTGAGTGTCGACATGAGACCAGCTTTCGATGCCAACTTTGTCCAGAATAGTTGTAACTCTATTCGCAACAAAAGTTTTCCATGTGCATGGTGGTTTTTGTAACCAAGAGAGCACAATTGTCGAGTCAGTCCATTTGAAAATTTCATAACAATTTTCGAGATTGAGTTGTGGGATAACAGCGTTGACTAATTTTGCAAGCAAAACTGCGCCACATAACTCTAGCCTGGGCAAAGATATTGTTTTCACTGGAGCTACTTTTGTCTTTGAGACAAGTAATTGAGAAAATATGTCGTTTTGTATTTCGACTCTCACATAAATTGCTGCAGCGTATGCTTTTTCAGAGGCATCTGAAAAGGCATGAAATTCGATTTTACTCGTAGGAGAAAAACGTACCCATCGAGGAATCGTAATTAGATTAATTTTGTCATAGCTGGACACGAAGGATTGCCATTTGTGGAGTGACTGAACTTTAATATTATCGTTCCAGTCAGTTTTTTCCAACCAAAGTTGTTGCATAATTATTTTCGCTGTAACTATAACTGGTGACAGCCAACCTGCTGGGTCAAATAATTTAGCAATTGTTGATAAGACTTCTCTTTTCGTATAATTTTGTTTAAGTTCAAGAGATTGAACATTAAAATAAAAATAATCAAATTTCGCATTCCAGCGGATTCCCAGAGTCTTAGCCAAACTTTTGTCCTCTAGAGAGAGAAAATCGACATGCAATAAATGATCTTGAGGAAGATCTATGAGAAGTTCTTTTGAATTTGACGTCCATTTTCGCAATTCAAAACCCGCTGTGAGTAAAATATTTTTGAGTTGGTCACGATTATTTTTGGCTGATGTAATATCGTGAGCGCCTACCAGCGCGTCGTCGACATACATAGAATCGCGCAAAATTTTGGAACCCAAAGGGAAAAGATGCTCTTCATCATCAGCTAGCTTCAAAAGTGTGCGAATGGCGAGATATGGTGCACAATTCACGCCAAATGTAACGGTTTTCAGCTCAAATTCGCTAAGTTCATTTTGTGGATTTGGCCGAAAAATTATCCTTTGAAATGCTGTTTGAGATGGATTTACCAAAATCTGTCGATACATTTTTTGGATATCTGCGTTGAAGACAAATTTGAAAAATCTCCACTTGAGAATAAGTGAAGTCAAATCGGTCTGAAGAACTGGTCCAGTAAACAAAACGTCATTTAAACTTTTTGAGTTTGATGTTGGACAAGAAGCGTTGAATACAATTCTCATCTTAGTGCTCGTGCTGTCTGGTTTAAGCACGGCATGGTGTGGGAGATAGTAAGAAATATTTTCTTGAAAGTTTTGAGAGTCAATTTTGACCATGTGGTCGAGTTCTAAATATTCTAATATGACGTTGTCGTATTGAGTTTTAATATCAGGCTTTTTGATCAGAAGTTTTTCATTTCGAAGAAATTGACTTCGAGCAATGAATTTTGATTGGCCGAGAGCATGCAAATTATGAAATTCTAATTTGAAAGGTAAATCGACAATATATCTGCCATTTGATTTCCTTTTAGTAGTTTTTGTGAAAATTTCTTCACAAATTTTGTCTGCTTTGGAGACTACGGATTTTTGTGGGATTTCTTCAATTTCCCAAAATTTTTTAAGTTGCTCATTCAAAGATATTTCTGTGAAATGTGAGACAACTGTTGTTTGAGCAGGCATTTTCTGCTGAGATGGTACGGGTCCTGTGAGGATCCACCCAAAAATTGTCTCTTGGGCCACAAGTGTTCCAAAGACATTATTTTGAACTCCACCGAGTAGAATTACTGGGTATATATCTCCCCCTATGAGAAAGTCTATGGAAGAGCTTCTATTGAAATTAGGATCTGCAAACTTGAAGGTAGGCATATTCGCAAATTGAGATATGTCAAAAGTAAGAGATGGTAATTTTTCCGTTACTTTTGGCACCACGAGGGCCATCACTTCGACTGGATTATCTCTGTAAAGCGGAGAACCGATATAAAATGATGACATCGTAGACGGCTTGATGCTAACAGCTCCATTAAGTCCTGTGACTTGTGCAGAAATTGGTTTAGTGGGGAGTTTAAGTATTCGTTGAATACGTTCTGAGACAAAAGTGCACTCTGACGCTGGGTCAATTAGAGCGCGAGCTTTATATGTCGTTCCTAAGTGATAAATATCGATGAGAGCTGTGCCAAGAAGCACTTTTTTGGTTGCAGTAGTGAAACATGAATTAATTGTTCCAACTGAGTTTGAAGAATGTGGTTCTGACGTAGTCAGATCTTCAGAAGTGGACTGTATGGTAGATGTATATGTTTGAGCATTACGATTATCGCTTTTACTCTGATTTTCAAATTTATTTGAAAAATTTTTATTTTTATATTGAGGGTTAATTTGACTCGTTTCCCTGTGCAAAAGCGTGTGATGTTGCTTTTTGCATTTAGAGCATGTATAAGAGCTCCTACAATCTCTTAACTCGTGAGAGGATGCCAAGCAGTTAATACAGGAATTGTGTTTTTTAACAATTGAAAATCTTTCTTGCACGCTCAGTTTTAAAAATTGACTGCATGCGCGAAGAGGATGCGTTTCTTTGCATAATCTGCATTGAGAAGCTTCAACATTATTGTGAAAAGAGCGAATCGATTTCTGCGGCTTTTGAGCAATTGTTTGCGATCTGTTGGGCTGATATAAAACTGGTGCTTTGATATCAGAGACAGTTTCTAGGGTTCGAAATCTGTCTGTCAAAAAAGTATCGAAATCTTGCCATTTTGGCATATCGATTTTATGGGATATTGATTGCTCCCATAGAGAGAGGGTATGCTCAGGAAGACGTACTGAGCATTGGTAAACAAATATCGCGTCCCAATTGCTGATGTCAATTTTGTACAATTGTAGAGCAGAAATACAATTATTTATTTCGCGTTGAAGTTTTTTAAATGAATTTCCAGACTCTTGAGAGCAAGTAGGAAGATTGAAAAGAATTCTTAACTGTTGATTTATTAAAATCCGTTTATTCTCATATTGAGACTTTAAATTGTTCCACGCTATGTCAAAGCCATCATTCGTAAGAGGTACTTTTTTCACTATGTCGTGAGCTTCACCTTTTGTTTTTTGTAAAAGGTGGTACAACTTTTCGACTTGACATAAACGAGAATTATTCACGTAAATTGCAGTGAAAATATCGCGAAAAGTGGGCCATGAGATATAGTCACCACTAAACACCTGAGTGTCACACGGGGGAATGTGTATCGAGGGATTCCTGTCGTTGAAAAATTTTTGCTCAATGGGAACATCACTTGATTTTAAAGTTTCCATTTGCTCGTTGATTGAAGACAAACATCTTGCATATGTTGTGAAAGTTTTGTGAAACTTAAGTTTTAATTTGTTCTCATCAACTGTTTCTTTTTTGTTCGAGTTATCTTCCTTTGTTTTTTCGAGCTCAATATTAGCTCTGAGGGAGTTATAAGCCTCTTTGACTTTTGCCCATAATTCGGTAATTTCAGTCCTGGAAATCTCAAGGACATGAATATTCTGGTCAGTCGCTAGAGTTTCGGCTTGAATAGACTCAAACTCAATTAAATCATTTGCACTACGAACAAAATTTGTAAGAAATGCTTTATCCATTTTTGAGCAAAATTGAAAAATATTTCAAAAAAAATTTATCGGGAAAAAATTTAAAAATTCGAGCAACTTTGGTTAAGTGAGGCTGTACCAAATGAAATCCCAAATTCGAGAACAATTTTTTTAAAAAGCGAAAAAACTTTTACCGGAACAACGATGCGTAGTAAAAATTTTGAAAAAAGCAATAATATTTGCTGCAAAATATTTTTCGAATGAAACAGCAACAACTTTTTCCACCGGTGCTGTGCAACATAAATCGAACGATAAAAAATAACTGCATACAAAATTTTTCGTAACGGTGCCGAGCAAAAATCATACGATGAAAAAAAAATTTCTTGGCAACAACGGTACCGAGTATGAGCAAATATGAAAAATCTCGTGACTATAACGGCACTGCGCAATGAAAATCTTGTCACGTGACCGAGCACTGTACCTTTCGAAACGGTACTTAAAAATTCGAGAAATTTCGAGTAAAATTTTGGAAATTCTAGGGGGGGGGGGGGGGCGGCTCAGAGTAGGCCGATATATCCCTGGGTGCCGGATCAAAAAAAGGTTCGAAGGACCAAATGTTTAGACGGGGCGCTAAACCTTCTTTTTTTTAAAGGCAAAAAGAAATACCTGGTGACACCGGGTTGCTTTCAACGGTGGGGTGCTCCTCTGTTGTTGCTCTGGTTGTACGGCGGCGTCGATGGCGTGCTGATGATCGTCGGTGGCGATGTCGTTGGTTGTGCTGATGGTGATGTTGATGTGCTGCTACTGATGCGGCGTTGGTGGCAATGTTGGTCACGTTGATGATGGTGTTGTGACGATGGTGGTGTTAGCAGAAGTGGTTGCTACTGTGTAGCCAAAGTGCAACAAAAAACTCAACAAAAAGGCACTTGTTTTTCTTTTAGTTTAAGTTTATTTTGAAAATAAGTTAATTCACTTTTAATTTTAAGGTAATTTTAAGTTAGTTTAATATAAATTTAAGTAAATTTAAGTTAGTTTTAATGTTTTAGGTTTTAAGAGGTTGCTGCTGCTTGGCGTGATTCTGAACGAGTAAAAAAATCAAACGAGTGCTGACGTGGAATTTGCCAAAGTATGCAAATTTTCAATGTCAGGGTCAGCCTATCTATTGCGGTAGTGCAACAGAGACAACAAGTGTCGAGTCTCGATCATCGAGATTGGGATATTTGACACGTATTGGGAAAAGAACTGACGAGTTGCAGTTGGACAGTGTTGCCGTTCATGAGTTTACGCAAACTTTAAAGTTTACGCGTAAACAGCTTTGCTACTTTAAATTTTACAATTTTGAAGAAAGTTTCAACATTTGGAGAGTTTCAGCATTTGATTAACGTTGATACACAAACTGTCTTAAATTTTACACAATTTTTGGGAATAAAAGAAGCCACAAAGTACTGTGCAGAGTTCTGCTAGTGATAGTTATAAATGAAATTTTAACACATTTTTGTAAAAAACCGAAATAATTTTCTAATAACTTATGTAACACAAAATATTTAGGAATCAGCGGTGAACTGATCATAATGAAAAATCACTCAAAATAAAACAATATTTTTCGGGGACTTTTTACTCAACTTAAATTTGGCGAGTGTTTATAGTCAAATATCACGCAACATTACATTGATTATATGATAGATTTAAAACGCCCATAATGAATATTCGTCCAAAATGAAAAAATTTGTTGCTTTAAAAGCACAATGGAGTTAATCAGGGACGGTCCTGGTTTGGTGTTGCGATGCTCTTTATGTAAAATTATTATTATTATTACTGGTCAGTAATAAGAAACCAATTAGAAAGATGCCTTACAATAAACATTTGGAAAACAATCGCATGCCACCCAAGTCAATTCGATAAACAAAAAACTGGGTTGTCAGACTTAGGTGCGAAGACTCTAAAATCTAAAAGTAGTATGTGTGACACTTCCTTAGAACCGCCTCTGCTAACAATACAAACTAAGATTTGTCCTGCAACCATTTGAGAGTGTCAGATAAACAGCCTAATTATGCAAAACTTAGTGACATTTTGCGTGCGAGACACATTCAGGCACCTATCGTCATAATATTGAATTACTTATATAATTTTTACTGACATTTCGTTCGACCAGTTATGTTGTCACTGGAGTTGTCAGCTTTTAACGTAACATTTTACGTTGTCATGATGCCATATTTTTTTTGGTGCAAAATATAAAAGATTTATATAACATAGAATCTTGTATTCCTCTAACGAAGACAATTTTCTAGTAATTTTGGTGTGTAAAAATTATCAAGTTTGTGGTTTTTCTAAATAACTGCTAAGTTTTATTGCAATAATGTGGCTAGAAAAGCCTATGTTTGACAAACTAAACTATATAGCACAATTTACCACGCAGAACCTTTGACCACAACCCAAGAGTTCACATTTGGAGAATAGTCTTCATTCCTTTGCATGTACAGCTTTACAAAATATGCATCCTATTAGTTTATGGGCCTATGCAATAATTTTGTAAACATTGATTTCTTACATTACACTTAGATGTAGAAATAAAGCACAATATTGTAAGCGAAGGTGTTTTGTAATAAGCAAATTATCAAAATCACAGCGAAAATTACAGAAATATCTGTCAAACGACAGAAAGCCTGGTCAAATGGCTAGGACTGTGAGCTCATAATTAATAGTTCATGAGATGGGTACTCTGTAAGGTCATTTTTTTTTCTCATTAATGAAAAGTTTAATTACTAGGTAATGCAAAGAATCGCGCACAATTTTTACTATGACATCGCCGTGTTAAAAATCATGTGTTATGTAATAAATAAAAACCTGATGTAGAAGAAAGCTTAGATTACTCTCGACCAAATCCATTTCAATCCATGCAGTCGGATTATTTCATATTACAGAATTGGTTGCCGATTAAATATGTTGTTTTTCAAAGGATATAAGGGGACCCATATTTCCCCGATTTGATTAAAAAATTTTTTTTTACGAAGTTATGCCCACTTTAAGTTTTGGTGTCAAAAATTAAAAAATGGCTGAAAGTTTTTTCAATAAAGCGGCATTTTCATCCAAATCCAAATAATTAACTTTTGTCTTTTGATTCTAATAGAACTTCTTATTCTATTCTTATTATTATGCTTTTTAAGAGAAGAAAACAAAGCAAATTTTCTGTAAAACTCCACCTTTTTTTTTCGCTTAAAATTTTACTTTGGATTTGTACTAATATAAGAAAGAAATGACATGACTTTAATGCACGCCCAAAGACATTTGAGGTCAGGAGAATTTTTTTTCTTAAAATAAAAATTTAAATTTTTGTTTCAACATTGCCAAGCCATCTATGATACTACTACTTTCAGCCCATTTTTAATAATAACATCATTTAGTACCGTTCTTTCTCTTTAAAATGAGCTTTCAAGTGGTAATCTGTGATGTTTCCTCGCAAAGTTATAGCCATTTGAAAGTGACATGAATTTGATCCCCCACGGCCAAACAATATTAACCAATCGGTTGCAAATTTATTTCATCTTAGTCGTGGAGGATCAATATGGGTCCCCTTATATCCTTTGAAAAACAACATATTTAATCCGCAACCAATTCCGTAATATGAAATATGTAACTGTGCTCATAAAAATCGGCGTGGGCACTCCAGTCAACTTTGGTTTCTTTGCTGGCCTCCTGCATACAATACCATTTTCATAAAATTGTTTTTTTAGAGTAAGTATGAAAGGATATATTGAAACCAGCGATTCTTAAATCGATCAAAATACTGTTAGATGTTGTGGGTTTGTTCTCCTACGCTTTCCGCACAGATAATCCGTCTTGTCTTATCGTGATTTTCCTCTTGCCACTGCAATTTACTCGGCTGTTAGAAAAATTTATCATCGTAGTAGGTGATTTTTTATATTGCTTTGCAATTTTGAACATTGACGTCTTGGAGATTCCTACATTTTTTGCTATCTATCTATTCAGGATAGATTGAACGCCCATCATCAAAAGAGCTACTACCTGTATATTTTTCTCCGCTTTAAGATCCCCTTTAGCACCCATTTCTAAAATAATGAACATTGATGAGGAGAGAAGATTTTAAATTCCGGTAACCATATTTTTTTACTTACATTTATTTACTTATCCTACAACCGTTGTCGCTAATAAAAAATTTGACCACTTATTTACTTTTTTTTTAGGCTTAGATTAGGCTGATATTTACCAATATCATCACCAACTGACTCCAGAACCACATTCTAGGTTTAAAAAAAAAATGTAACAAAAAAAAAAAAAAGATAAACGGAATCGCTTTCTTCAGTTTCGTCATCGTCACCAAATATTTTGTTGCATCAGTATTAAATGATTCTGTAAATGTAAAATTTTAGATTTTGTAGTTGTAACAAAAGTAACACTACTTACTTGAATTGGTTTAATGATAATGGGTCATTGTAATATCGTAAGTATGTATATTTGTATATAAGGTGTGTCTCCGAGCAATGTTACTTCTTCGGGTGTTCTATAATAGAGAAAAAATACTTAAATAAAAAAATTGACAATTTGAAACTTTGGTTTGCAATTCCCACACCACCTAAGAGGAATGCATTTTGGCACGTAACCGATATTTTGTTCGGGTCTTTAGTTCCCCTGAACGCCTTAAGCATCCATATAATATAATATTTCATAATGCAAACTGTAATTAAATTTTCAAATAAAAAAAGCTTATAAAATAAAAAAGTATTTCAAAATGATAAATTTCCAAAGTACTTTCTTCCAATGTTATCGTGCCGCGTTTTCTGCTAACTTGAGGGTTCCATTCCAATACTTGCCGGCAAACTTCAGTTGGTGATTTCCGCAACGTGTGCTTAATCCATTCCCACTTTCGTCGTTTGATTTGAATGAAAATAGGACAATTATATACTAAACGACAAACATGCGAATACGTAGTACAATTTGTTAAAATAAAACAAATAATATCCTGTAGGTTTGCCAGATGGTCTAGATTCGCCTGGATTGTTCAGATTTTTAGTCCCAAGTCCAGAATCCAGGCGATCAGAAATATGTCCAGATGAAATTCGAACAACCGTACCAACCATGCCATTAATAAATCATTTGCCGAAATTTCACTACAAATGGCAGACACAGATATTCATATTCCAAGGCAGTCCAACTGCTTAAGACACAAATTAGGGTTTTATAATTTTTGCTGAAGTAGCTGTGGAGAAACGTTTGCTATGCAACATAACCGCAGTTGATACAAACGAAAAACTGTTATCGCTGTTGGAAAAATTCTGTTATTCAGTTATTAATATTATGACCTCTCCTTGCACCAGTAGTTTTCTTTGATACACAGTCATACAAAAAAGCATTCGTAATTTTTTTTTTTTAAGAAACAGTCTTTTTTTATATATTGCATGTAATTTATTTTCACAGAATTTATTTAAAATAATTAGAGGAACTCTCTTGAACGTTTTTCAAAAAGAATAAATAAAGGAAACAACAACGTTACACAAGGTTAAGAGCAATAAATGATGAAATTTTACCTCAAAAAAGTATTCGTAAATTTAATTTCATTTCAATATGTCTTATGTAGTATTACATATTTAAATAGTATTTATATTTTTTAGCATATCCGTTGAGTCTAATTACTTCATTCAAGCGGTTTGGCATAGATTGAACTAGTTTTTTTGTCCGTTCTGGTGACACAGCAGCCCACTCATCTTGGATGACTTTTTTAAGTTTATTTATTGATGATATCGGGTGCTTACGTATAGATTTCTCCAAATCGGCCCACAAATGTTCTATGGAGTTTATGTCAGGGGACTGGGAAGGAGTTTGCAAAATATTTGGAGTGTTGTGAAGGATCCATGGCTTCGTATTATGTGCAATTTGTTTGGGATCGTTATCTTGCTGAAAGTAATAACGTCCGGAAAGACCCAATTTTTTAGCGCCGGACTCTAAATTATTTTGGGGAATGTCAATGTAGTGCAAGTGGTCCATTTTCCCATTAATACATTGCATACTTTCAACCCCATTTGCTGCCATGCACCCCCACAGAAGCATACTGCTACCACCATGTCTTAATGTATAACACGTGTTTCGCTAGTTCAGCTCCTAGGTCGGCAAAATTAAAAGTGTGATTGTGTTGGTGAGAGGAGAGAGGCTGCACCGCAAGAAATTTTTCGCAGAAATATTTTTTGAAATGAATGTTGCGGCAGAAATTGAAAATTAAAAAAAGATTAGGAAAGGTATTCAGATTCTAAAATCTAGAGCGCAATTTATTTTTTGCTATATGTCGTCAAAAGAAAATAACGAATTGGCGACGAAAAGGTCTTTAAAATGCGTCATAATGACTTTTCGTTGCAAATTTGTTCATTTGCCATAGCTGTAAAAAAAAATCTCTATGTGCATAACAGACGATAATAGCTACATCCGCGCACGATGTTACTTTGTCAATGGTTTTTCGACAACTGAATGAAAGAGCATAAGAATGCGTGTAATATTTGAGCGCACAATTGTGCTATGTGGTCAGCGTTGCCGTTTTTGGTAGTTTCCTACCAAATTGGGTAAGTTTTTTTCCTCTTGGTAGGTTGGTAGGTTAAACCTGATTTTGGTAGGATTTAGGATAAATTTTTATGAAAATCGAAAATTGAAATTTTTGCGTAAAGTTTTTCGAATCAGGAAGCAAATAATTACATCTGGAAATAAGCTTTTGCCAACCCTATCTTCAACAAGTGGGTATGGTCTCTGTTTTCTTGCATACAAATTACGTTTGGGAAAATGCATAGGTATGTACAATGTGACGAAATAGTGTTGCGACTGATCGCACATCTAAATTGTTGCATATGTGCTCAGACTAGTGCTTCACCGAGAACCGATAAATATCGTTATCGTTATTGGGACCGAGAACGATAACGAGACGACAGTAAAAAAATTATTTCTCGTATGACCGAGGGCGAGAACTAAAAAGGTCTGGCCGATATCTCGTTCTCGGCGATAAACACATGTTTATCGTACGATAAGCATTTCGAACATTGAACGCGTATATTTTGCCCCATTTGTTTTTACAAAAATACTTGCACGAAAGCATTTTTTTTTGAAGTGAAAACTTCTTATGGCACGTTGTGCGGCTGAGGAAAAAAGTATAATTTCGCGTCACCGACCGTCATCGGGAAGACTTGGGAAACGAACTCGATTTTGGAATTTTGAAGACTTGGGAAACGAACTCGATATTGGAATTTTGAAGACTTTTGAAACGAACTCGATTTCAGAAATTTGAAGACTTGGGAAACGAACTCGATTTCAAATTTGGAAGACTTGGGAAACGAACTTGATTTTGGAATTTTGAAGACTTGGGAAACGAACTCGATTTTAGAATTTCGAAGACTTTGGAAACGAATTCGATTTCAGAAATTTGAAGACTTGGGAAACGAACTCGATTTCAAATTTGGAAGACTTGGGAAACGAACTTGATTTTGGAATTTTGAAGACTTGGAAAATGAACTCGATTTCAAAAAATTTATAAAACGTTGCTTACTTTTAGGTGCTATTAATAATTTGCCCCTAAAAGTAGGCAACACTTTCTGACAAATTTCAAAAAGAACGCCTAAAAGTAGGTAACGATTTTAAAAATTTCAGATAATGTGTCCTAATTTTAGATGCTATTTTTGAAATTCGTCGGAAAGTGTTGCATACTTTTAAAGCGGCTCTCACACGATCAATATTACTGACAGTATAATTACTGACAGTATTTACATTACTGTCAGTGTACCACTCACACGGTCAGTATTGTTTATTGTCAGTAATCAGTTTTTTTGACATTCGACTGGTGAAGGTGCGAACTATGCTCCGGCTACGTGACCGACAGCCGAAAATGGCATGCCACTTTTTGGGGCAGATTCCATCCAAACTTGCACCACGCCTCCAGCTAGGCATCGGACGACCATACCCTTGGACGCAATGTGCCATGCCACTGAATGAGGAACTTTTTCAAGTTTCTTTCAAGTTTCGCTGCCTCATCGTCTATCTGCCACAAAATGGGGCATGCCACGCCCTCTCCCAGGATTTTGCCGTCCCGTGCCTTCTTGCACCCTCTGACCAACTTTCAGCCGGATCTGCCCCAAAAAGTGGCAACCGCTTAAGGGTAAATAGCGCCTAAAAGTAGGCAACGTTTTTTGAAAAAATTGGCCCATGAAAGTATGTAATTTTGTGGAAAAAATTTTTAAATTTGTAGCATACATATGTTGACTTCCGGTTAGTTGTTGCTCAGTAAGCAAATTTTTCTCTGCTAGCGCAGCCGAAAGCAGAGCCAGCAGCTAAAAGCAGAGAAAAATCTGAAATACCAGGCCACCTTGAACCAGCAGCAAGCAAATTTGGTTTTTTGAAAAACTTTAAAACGTTATATCTCGGCTATTACTAAACCGATTTAGACAAATGAGGTGTAATAGTTTTTTTTAAGAACAAGCAGATTTTTTTGAAGTCATTTGTATTATGATTAACTGTCACAAGATGGCGTTTTAAGCAGTTTGAATATTCTAACAGCCAGAACTCGGCAACGAATAAGCCGATTTTGATAAATGTGGTGTCATAGTGTCTGTTAGAAGAAGCAGATTTTTATCTTAAGTTTAAGAAAAATTATGTTTAAGCTATTTAGTCACAGGTCCAGGTACTTTTTTTACCTGATTTTTTCTTATACTTACATAATTCGCAATGATGTGTCTTACTGCAATCAGAATAAATTTTTGTTTTTAAACATAAGGAGTACTTAGCTCAAATTTAATTATTCACAGTTGAGGCTACTGAGCCGAATATACTTCTTCCAGTAATTTTTGAAGTGAAAACTTCTTATGGCACGTTGTGCGGCTGAGTAAAAAAGTATAAACTCGTGACACCGACCGTCATCGGGATTCCCCGTCATGAATGCGATGGTAAAATTTTAATGTTCTATTGTTTCTTTTAAATAAAAAATATTCCAAGTGGAAGACAAAAAGCAAAGCATACACACTAACTGACACATTTAATTCTCATTCAACGATTGTTATGCTTACATGTTTGTTTCTTTCAATGTCCGCGTTGTTGCGTTGACAAATTGAGAATGAGAGCGAGAGTAAAATTTGAATACATACCATATTCCGTTTTTGTCTTCCATTGCATTGCCATATAAAAAGAAAACGCACACATACCAATTAACGCACTAACTTGCCATTAAACGATTTGTTTTCACTTCTGTCGGCACTCCCGGAGTGCAACCCGCCGTTTTTTTTTTTTTTGAAGCAGACTCTTCAAACATGGTTTTTCTTAAAGTTAAGACTATTCTGAATTAATATGCAAGGAGCAACAATTAAAATTCAAAGGTAGACATAGCTAAAATTGTATTTAATTAAAAAAAAAACACGAAAAGTTACATATTAAGTCAAATAAAACAAGTTAAGGTGTTATCTTCGGCCAGGCCGAAACTCACATACCCTACACTGCACTGAAATAACCTTTTAAATAAATGTTGAAAAGACATTGAAGAGGTTGAGTCGAAAAAAATGTGAAATGTTAGAAAGATTGGCAGAGGTTGGAAAATGTCGAAAATATATGCAAAATGTTGAAAAAAGTTGAGAGAGGTTGAAAAACTCTAAAAAAGTTGAAAAAGGTTGAAAAATTTTTAAACAATTCAATTGTGATGAAAAAGTCGAAAAAATAACGAAACTTATGAAGGAAGTTGAAAGAGGTTGAAAATGTCGAACAAATACATATAGGATATATTGGAAAAAGTTGAAAGGTTGAAAAAGTCGAAAGAATGTAGAAAATGTTGGAAAAAATCGAATAGAAATAAAAATTTTGAAATATGCCACGCCCACTTCTCCAATTCCGCCCACTTTTGGTACAATAAATTATATTCGCGGTCGACATCCTCATATTAAACTTTAGCTCAATAGCTTGTATAGTTTGCGATATATGCTGCAACAAAAATTCAAAATTTAGGGCGGTGGCACACCCACTGGTACAATCCAGCCCGGTTCTGATCCAGAAATAGATTTCCATAATCAAACCCCTAACACCAAATTTTAGTATGACTACTCACATATTTCGATAAATATGCCGCTTACCGTATTTTATTTGTATGGGAGGTGCCACGCCTACTGATGCTATTTCAGCCACTTTTGATTCAGATATGCCCTATAGCGACAAAAATACATGCATTAAATTTCATACCAATTGCTGCAATAGTTCACGAGGCCAGCTAAAAGGCCTTTTTTGCTGGAAATGTACATATAGTATAAGTTTTTACCTGTTTTTATATGAGAATTCTCAGGCAAAAGGTGTAATTTGATTTACACATTTTTTATAGTGAAAATAGTATTTATGTACACATCGCATGGAAATTACTATATTAAATATAGGAAACCTGGTTTCCTATATTCAATACCAGGTTTCCGTTACTTAATATAGTAATTTTTCTGTGAGTGTATATGAACGGATAGATGTCTGATCTCGAACAGTCCAGACAGTCCTGAATTAATGAGCAAGTGTTGAGACACAATATATTTAAGCTTATCGTTATGTAATGTATGTTGTTTTTTATTGTAGTTAAATGCAGTAGTGCAAGGGTAAAGTGGGAATAGTTTTTTATTATCCAAACACACTTTGTAGCTATGACGATATCTATGTATTTTTCACAACCCTCCACCACTACCTTATGTTAAAATACCCCTTATACTTAAAAAAAATATATAAATATATTAATATATAAATATATTTTTTTTAATACAAATATTTTTTTTTGTATATTATATTTTAATGTAAATAAATGTACTTTAATATTCAACCACATATTTTTGTCAGCATCTTACTCGTATTACAAAACTTTTTTATTTTATTTTCTAAGCTTAAAACAGTATTGACAGCTTTTCTTCTTTTAACTTCATATGGACCAAGATAAGGCAGTTGACTTTTTTTCATGTTTTGTAATAAAACTAAATCTTCAATTTTTGAATTTATTGAAATTGATTTGACATTTTGCTATGTTCTGTAATTTTTAACAGATTCAATTAAATGCTTTGACCTATTTAAAGAGAATTTCAATCTTTGTTTCAGATTTTTGAGCATAACTATCAGTGTTATAGACTTGCGCATCTGATAAAATTATGTCATTTGATAAAGTTGTTAGTTTTTCAAAAACAACCTCATATGGCGTGTTATAAGCATCAACATGCGGTGTCTTATTACAGTAGCTTACCACATCTACTTCTTTCAATATACATACATACGTATATTTCAAAGTTGAGGTACCATGCGGTATGTATTTTGGTGCGCTGAAAACGAATCCAGGGTCAGAATTCACCCATCGCTCGTAGATTTTGACATAATATCAAAATCACAGTTTAAAATATGTACGTTAAAAAGAAAGTTTCTCAAAAAAAAAAACATCAAAATCCAGAAAGTAGACTTTACTTATATTTATGTAGGTGTGTTAAGATAATATCTTACAATAAAAATGAGTTTTAGTATTCCACTTTTCCCCTAGCAACCCCAAAGGGTAAAAAACTCATTTCTTATAAAAATTCAAAATTAATGCATATCAGCAGGTATTTCGGTGCACTAAAGCTGTTAATATCGATGAAAACTCATCAAAAAATTTATTGATTAATGCAGAAGAAAATGAAACTTAACCCTTTGATGCATGATTTTCTAGTTTCAAAAACAAAAAATTTTTCTGAATCAAATTCCTCAATCCAATCATTAAAAAAAATTATTAAAAGAAATTTCAGGAGTTAGTTTTCCAGAAAAATCGGTGTTTTTCACATGGTGCATATCTGCAACGCCATGCATTGAAGGAATTTTATTGTTTTTAAAAAAAATAAAATAATTGTTTAATATAGCAGAGTACATATTTGGAAATTATTCCGAAAATGCAACACATGACCGATGGCCTTGAAATATCTTATTCGGTGGATTATTTTGAGCAAGTCTATATACATAGAGCGCTCTCGGATTTCCTTTTTATTATTGATAGCAACATTCTTTAATAACTTGTATGTGCAATTACTGTGGCTAGCTAAACCGGCCTCGGACGTGTTATAGTAACCTGCAGCCGAAGGCCGCCATGAAGTTGGTGTTGAATATATTGGAGTATGTAAGCCCTGAGCCGCCGAGTAAGATTTCATCCAATTTTTTTTTTTTTTATTGCATATTTCGAAATTATAAGTAAACCCGGATATTCCACTCATTACAGATTGTTTGATTGTTGGTCTGGCATATATTGTTTTAGATAACTGCGATCATTTGTAACACATATTTCTTCAACCAGAGATAGACATTCTTTTCTTGGAATTGACAAAAATTTTCTTATGAAGTGGATCAAAACAGATCGAATCTTATGTAGTCTGTCATAAGTTGGATGTACTCTTGGTACCACTGCATTATTTCAGTTAAAATGCAGAAATCCTTACATCTTTTTATAAACATTTACGACCACATTTACATTCGGCACCTGAATAACTAACATTAGCGTTCAGATCATTCCAAGATATTTAGTTATTTGTGAGGATATCACCATTATTCTTTTGGTAGTAGTTCCGTGATTCTTGTAATCGCCTTTATCGGCCATGTCATCCTATTGTCCGATATCAAAATCATCTTCATTATCGCTTTAAGCTACCAAAACCTTCACTAGATCTATATCAGACAGAAATTTAGCCATTCGAAAAACTTATGAAATTTTTTTTTAATTTTTCAGGACAATAAATAAAACTAAAACTTACTTTTCTTATGGTTCAGTCTATTTCTAAACCAAATTTTATTAAACTCGGACAGCTGATTGCTGTCATAACGAAAAAGAACATAAGAAATAAAAACACAAAGTTTCAAAAAAGGAAATAAGTACCTATATAAATATGGATTCAGATTGGGATTGCAAAGTTCATAGTGATTCAGATATTGAAGTAGTATGGAATATTGTAATTGCTCGTCGAAAAAAAGTGTTAACATCCCGTCCATATTACTTTCGGTAGGTTCCTTGCAAGCCGTTAAAATCGTCCACAATGGTCCCCCATGTTTTTTCCTTCTCGTCTAGACTAACTTTATCGTTTTTTTTTTTGCATTCGATGATGTTTTCAAAGTTGCCCACCAGCTCCAATTAGCAACTTATTTCGTCTGCCAAAAATTTAGAAGATCTTGTTGTTGATTCCATTTCGCTAACTATGAAATGTCAAATAAAAAACAAGTGTTTTGTTTAGTGATGCCAAATTTTGTACAAAAAAATATCATTAGTTAACCAATGGACTGTGAAACTGAACAATTTAAATTTGGTAGTTAACTAACAGACATTAGTTAAGTTAACTAATTGGTTAACTAAACACTGTGAAACCGGCCATAATAGGGCTTGTAACTTTTGTGTCTAATACTGCGAGCCTGAGCTAGTGCTTCACCGATACGATAATTGAAAAATTATCGAATCGTCCTCGTAATACCGCCAAGCTTATCGTCTCGTACTCGTTCTCGTACGAGACATTTTTGATCTGCATCGTTATCGTCTCGTTATCGCCGATATTTCTCGTTTACTTGTTTTATAATTATCTTGTCAAACTGAAATTAAATGCAACCGTGAAAAAGGCACCATCGCTGTCAAGAATAAACAAATCAAAAATTAAACATGATTATTTTGATGGGAGACGAAGGAGTTGCTGCTGCCATATAATGTGATGTAAACCACCACATATTGTTTTGATTTGGTTTTCATATTTATGTGTTTTTGAAGTGAAAACTTCTTATGGCACGTTGTGCGGCTGAGGAAAAAAGTATAATTTCGCGACACCGACCGTCATCGGGAAGACTTGGGAAACGAACTCGATTTTGGAATTTTGAAGACTTGGGAAACGAACTCGATATTGGAATTTTGAAGACTTTTGAAACGAACTCGATTTCAGAAATTTGAAGACTTGGGAAACGAACTCGATTTCAAATTTGGAAGACTTGGGAAACGAACTTGATTTTGGAATTTTGAAGACTTGGGAAACGAACTCGATTTTAGAATTTCGAAGACTTTGGAAACGAATTCGATTTCAGAAATTTGAAGACTTGGGAAACGAACTCGATTTCAAATTTGGAAGACTTGGGAAACGAACTTGATTTTGGAATTTTGAAGACTTGGGAAACGAACTCGATTTTAAAGTTTTGAAGACTTGGAAAATGAACTCGATTTCAAAAAATTTATAAAACGTTGCCTACTTTTAGGTGCTATTAATAATTTGCCCCTAAAAGTAGGCAACTTTTTCTGACAAATTTCAAAAAGAACGCCTAAAAGTAGGTAACGATTTTAAAAATTTCAGATAATGTGTCCTAATTTTAGGTGCTATTTTTGAAATTCGACGGAAAGTGTTGCATACTTTTAAAGCGGCTCTCACACCATCAGTATTACTGTCAGTATTTAAAAACTTCGTCAGTAATATCCGATTTTTTCATCAGGCATGCCACTTTTTGGGGCAGATCCGGCTGAAAGTTGGTCAGAGGGTGCAAGTAGGCACGGGAAAAATCCTGGGAGGGGGCGTGGCATGCCCCATTTTGTGGCAGATAGACGATGAGGCAGCGAAACTTGAAAGAAACTTGGAAAAGTTCCTCATTCAGTGGCATGGAACATTGCGTCCAAGGGTATGGTCGTCCGATGCCTAGCTGGAGGCGTGGTGCAAGTTTGGATGGAATCTGCCCCAAAAAGTGGCATGCCATTTTCGGCTGTCGGTCACGTAGCCGGAGCATAGTTCGCACCTTCACCAGTCGAATGTCAAAAAAACTGATTACTGACAATAAACAATACTGACCGTGTGAGTGGTTCACTGACAGTAATGTAAATACTGTCAGTAATATTGATCGTGTGAGGGCCGCTTTACTGTCAGTATTTAAAAACTTCGTCAGTAATATCCGATTTTTTCATCAGTCATCAGTATCGTTTTTCTATACTGACAGTACATCAGTACTCACCTCATACGATCAGTAATACTGTCAGTATGCAAAATCCTGTCAGTAATACTGATCGTGTGAGGGCCGCTTAAGGGTAAATTATTAATAGCGCCTAAAAGTAGGCAACGTTTTTTGAAAAAATTGGCCCATGAAAGTATGTAATTTTGTGGAAAAAATTTTTAAATTTGTAGCATACATATGTTGACTTCCGGTTAGTTGTTGCTCAGTAAGCAAATTTTTCTCTGCTAGCGCAGCCGAAAGCAGAGCCAGCAGCCCAAAGCAGAGAAAAATCTGAAATACCAGACCACCTTGAACCAGCAGCAAGCAAATTTGGTTTTTTGAAAAACTTTAAAACGTTATATCTCGGCTATTACTAAACCGATTTAGACAAATGAGGTGTAATAGTTTTTTTTTAAGAACAAGCAGATTTCTTTGAAGTCATTTGTATTATGATTAACTGTCACAAGATGGCGTTTTAAGCAGTTTGAATATTCTAACAGCCAGAACTCGGCAACGAATAAGCCGATTTTGATAAATGTGGTGTCATAGTGTCTGTTAGAAGAAGCAGATTTTTATCTTAAGTTTAAGAAAAATTATGTTTAAGCTATTTAGTCACAGGTCCAGGTACTTTTTTTACCTGATTTTTTCTTATACTTACATAATTCGCAATGATGTGTCTTACTGCAATCAGAATAAATTTTTGTTTTTAAACATAAGGAGTACTTAGCTCAAATTTAATTATTCACAGTTGAGGCTACTGAGCCGAATATACTTCTTCCAGTAATTTTTGAAGTGAAAACTTCTTATGGCACGTTGTGCGGCTGAGTAAAAAAGTATAAACTCGTGACACCGACCGTCATCGGGATTCCCCGTCATGAATGCGATGGTAAAATTTTAATGTTCTATTGTTTCTTTTAAATAAAAAATATTCCAAGTGGAAGACAAAAAGCAAAGCATACACACTAACTGACACATTTAATTCTCATTCAACGATTGTTATGCTTACATGTTTGTTTCTTTCAATGTCCGCGTTGTTGCGTTGACAAATTGAGAATGAGAGCGAGAGTAAAATTTGAATACATATTCCGTTTTTGTCTTCCATTGCATTGCCATATAAAAAGAAAACGCACACATACCAATTAACGCACTAACTTGCCATTAAACGATTTGTTTTCACTTCTGTCGGCACTCCCGGAGTGCAACCCGCCGTTTTTTTTTTTTTTTGAAGCAGACTCTTCAAACATGGTTTTTCTTAAAGTTAAGACTATTCTGAATTAATATGCAAGGAGCAACAATTAAAATTCAAAGGTAGACATAGCTAAAATTGTATTTAATTAAAAAAAAAACACGAAAAGTTACATATTAAGTCAAATAAAACAAGTTAAGGTGTTATCTTCGGCCAGGCCGAAACTCACATACCCTACACTGCACTGAAATAACCTTTTAAATAAATGTTGAAAAGACATTGAAGAGGTTGAGTCGAAAAAAATGTGAAATGTTAGAAAGATTGGCAGAGGTTGGAAAATGTCGAAAATATATGCAAAATGTTGAAAAAAGTTGAGAGAGGTTGAAAAACTCTAAAAAAGTTGAAAAAGGTTGAAAAATTTTTAAACAATTCAATTGTGATGAAAAAGTCGAAAAAATAACGAAACTTATGAAGGAAGTTGAAAGAGGTTGAAAATGTCGAACAAATACATATAGGATATATTGGAAAAAGTTGAAAGGTTGAAAAAGTCGAAAGAATGTAGAAAATGTTGGAAAAAATCGAATAGAAATAAAAATTTTGAAATATGCCACGCCCACTTCTCCAATTCCGCCCACTTTTGGTACAATAAATTATATTCGCGGTCGACATCCTCATATTAAACTTTAGCTCAATAGCTTGTATAGTTTGCGATATATGCTGCAACAAAAATTCAAAATTTAGGGCGGTGGCACACCCACTGGTACAATCCAGCCCGGTTCTGATCCAGAAATAGATTTCCATAATCAAACCCCTAACACCAAATTTTAGTATGACTACTCACATATTTCGATAAATATGCCGCTTACCGTATTTTATTTGTATGGGAGGTGCCACGCCTACTGATGCTATTTCAGCCACTTTTGATTCAGATATGCCCTATAGCGACAAAAATACATGCATTAAATTTCATACCAATTGCTGCAATAGTTCACGAGGCCAGCTAAAAGGCCTTTTTTGCTGGAAATGTACATATAAGTTTTTACCTGTTTTTATATGAGAATTCTCAGGCAAAAGGTGTAATTTGATTTACACATTTTTTATAGTGAAAATAGTATTTATGTACACATCGCATGGAAATTACTATATTAAATATAGGAAACCTGGTTTCCTATATTCAATACCAGGTTTCCGTTACTTAATATAGTAATTTTTCTGTGAGTGTATATGAACGGATAGATGTCTGATCTCGAACAGTCCAGACTGTCCTGAATTAATGAGCAAGTGTTGAGACACAATATATTTAAGCTTATCGTTATGTAATGTATGTTGTTTTTTATTGTAGTTAAATGCAGTAGTGCAAGGGTAAAGTGGGAATAGTTTTTTATTATCCAAACACACTTTGTAGCTATGACGATATCTATGTATTTTTCACAACCCTCCACCACTACCTTATGTTAAAATACCCCTTATACTTAAAAAAAATATATAAATATATTAATATATAAATATATTTTTTTTAATACAAATATTTTTTTTTGTATATTATATTTTAATGTAAATAAATGTACTTTAATATTCAACCACATATTTTTGTCAGCATCTTACTCGTATTACAAAACTTTTTTATTTTATTTTCTAAGCTTAAAACAGTATTGACAGCTTTTCTTCTTTTAACTTCATATGGACCAAGATAAGGCAGTTGACTTTTTTTCATGTTTTGTAATAAAACTAAATCTTCAATTTTTGAATTTATTGAAATTGATTTGACATTTTGCTATGTTCTGTAATTTTTAACAGATTCAATTAAATGCTTTGACCTATTTAAAGAGAATTTCAATCTTTGTTTCAGATTTTTGAGCATAACTATCAGTGTTATAGACTTGCGCATCTGATAAAATTATGTCATTTGATAAAGTTGTTAGTTTTTCAAAAACAACCTCATATGGCGTGTTATAAGCATCAACATGCGGTGTCTTATTACAGTAGCTTACCACATCTACTTCTTTCAATATACATACATACGTATATTTCAAAGTTGAGGTACCATGCGGTATGTATTTTGGTGCGCTGAAAACGAATCCAGGGTCAGAATTCACCCATCGCTCGTAGATTTTGACATAATATCAAAATCACAGTTTAAAATATGTACGTTAAAAAGAAAGTTTCTCAAAAAAAAAAACATCAAAATCCAGAAAGTAGACTTTACTTATATTTATGTAGGTGTGTTAAGATAATATCTTACAATAAAAATGAGTTTTAGTATTCCACTTTTCCCCTAGCAACCCCAAAGGGTAAAAAACTCATTTCTTATAAAAATTCAAAATTAATGCATATCAGCAGGTATTTCGGTGCACTAAAGCTGTTAATATCGATGAAAACTCATCAAAAAATTTATTGATTAATGCAGAAGAAAATGAAACTTAACCCTTTGATGCATGATTTTCTAGTTTCAAAAACAAAAAATTTTTCTGAATCAAATTCCTCAATCCAATCATTAAAAAAAATTATTAAAAGAAATTTCAGGAGTTAGTTTTCCAGAAAAATCGGTGTTTTTCACATGGTGCATATCTGCAACGCCATGCATTGAAGGAATTTTATTGTTTTTAAAAAAAATAAAATAATTGTTTAATATAGCAGAGTACATATTTGGAAATTATTCCGAAAATGCAACACATGACCGATGGCCTTGAAATATCTTATTCGGTGGATTATTTTGAGCAAGTCTATATACATAGAGCGCTCTCGGATTTCCTTTTTATTATTGATAGCAACATTCTTTAATAACTTGTATGTGCAATTACTGTGGCTAGCTAAACCGGCCTCGGACGTGTTATAGTAACCTGCAGCCGAAGGCCGCCATGAAGTTGGTGTTGAATATATTGGAGTATGTAAGCCCTGAGCCGCCGAGTAAGATTTCATCCAATTTTTTTTTTTTTTATTGCATATTTCGAAATTATAAGTAAACCCGGATATTCCACTCATTACAGATTGTTTGATTGTTGGTCTGGCATATATTGTTTTAGATAACTGCGATCATTTGTAACACATATTTCTTCAACCAGAGATAGACATTCTTTTCTTGGAATTGACAAAAATTTTCTTATGAAGTGGATCAAAACAGATCGAATCTTATGTAGTCTGTCATAAGTTGGATGTACTCTTGGTACCACTGCATTATTTCAGTTAAAATGCAGAAATCCTTACATCTTTTTATAAACATTTACGACCACATTTACATTCGGCACCTGAATAACTAACATTAGCGTTCAGATCATTCCAAGATATTTAGTTATTTGTGAGGATATCACCATTATTCTTTTGGTAGTAGTTCCGTGATTCTTGTAATCGCCTTTATCGGCCATGTCATCCTATTGTCCGATATCAAAATCATCTTCATTATCGCTTTAAGCTACCAAAACCTTCACTAGATCTATATCAGACAGAAATTTAGCCATTCGAAAAACTTATGAAATTTTTTTTTAATTTTTCAGGACAATAAATAAAACTAAAACTTACTTTTCTTATGGTTCAGTCTATTTCTAAACCAAATTTTATTAAACTCGGACAGCTGATTGCTGTCATAACGAAAAAGAACATAAGAAATAAAAACACAAAGTTTCAAAAAAGGAAATAAGTACCTATATAAATATGGATTCAGATTGGGATTGCAAAGTTCATAGTGATTCAGATATTGAAGTAGTATGGAATATTGTAATTGCTCGTCGAAAAAAAGTGTTAACATCCCGTCCATATTACTTTCGGTAGGTTCCTTGCAAGCCGTTAAAATCGTCCACAATGGTCCCCCATGTTTTTTCCTTCTCGTCTAGACTAACTTTATCGTTTTTTTTTTTGCATTCGATGATGTTTTCAAAGTTGCCCACCAGCTCCAATTAGCAACTTATTTCGTCTGCCAAAAATTTAGAAGATCTTGTTGTTGATTCCATTTCGCTAACTATGAAATGTCAAATAAAAAACAAGTGTTTTGTTTAGTGATGCCAAATTTTGTACAAAAAAATATCATTAGTTAACCAATGGACTGTGAAACTGAACAATTTAAATTTGGTAGTTAACTAACAGACATTAGTTAAGTTAACTAATTGGTTAACTAAACACTGTGAAACCGGCCATAATAGGGCTTGTAACTTTTGTGTCTAATACTGCGAGCCTGAGCTAGTGCTTCACCGATACGATAATTGAAAAATTATCGAATCGTCCTCGTAATACCGCCAAGCTTATCGTCTCGTACTCGTTCTCGTACGAGACATTTTTGATCTGCATCGTTATCGTCTCGTTATCGCCGATATTTCTCGTTTACTTGTTTTATAATTATCTTGTCAAACTGAAATTAAATGCAACCGTGAAAAAGGCACCATCGCTGTCAAGAATAAACAAATCAAAAATTAAACATGATTATTTTGATGGGAGACGAAGGAGTTGCTGCTGCCATATAATGTGATGTAAACCACCACATATTGTTTTGATTTGGTTTTCATATTTATGTGTTTTTGAAGTGAAAACTTCTTATGGCACGTTGTGCGGCTGAGGAAAAAAGTATAATTTCGCGACACCGACCGTCATCGGGAAGACTTGGGAAACGAACTCGATTTTGGAATTTTGAAGACTTGGGAAACGAACTCGATATTGGAATTTTGAAGACTTTTGAAACGAACTCGATTTCAGAAATTTGAAGACTTGGGAAACGAACTCGATTTCAAATTTGGAAGACTTGGGAAACGAACTTGATTTTGGAATTTTGAAGACTTGGGAAACGAACTCGATTTTAGAATTTCGAAGACTTTGGAAACGAATTCGATTTCAGAAATTTGAAGACTTGGGAAACGAACTCGATTTCAAATTTGGAAGACTTGGGAAACGAACTTGATTTTGGAATTTTGAAGACTTGGGAAACGAACTCGATTTTAAAGTTTTGAAGACTTGGAAAATGAACTCGATTTCAAAAAATTTATAAAACGTTGCCTACTTTTAGGTGCTATTAATAATTTGCCCCTAAAAGTAGGCAACTTTTTCTGACAAATTTCAAAAAGAACGCCTAAAAGTAGGTAACGATTTTAAAAATTTCAGATAATGTGTCCTAATTTTAGGTGCTATTTTTGAAATTCGACGGAAAGTGTTGCATACTTTTAAAGCGGCTCTCACACCATCAGTATTACTGTCAGTATTTAAAAACTTCGTCAGTAATATCCGATTTTTTCATCAGGCATGCCACTTTTTGGGGCAGATCCGGCTGAAAGTTGGTCAGAGGGTGCAAGTAGGCACGGGAAAAATCCTGGGAGGGGGCGTGGCATGCCCCATTTTGTGGCAGATAGACGATGAGGCAGCGAAACTTGAAAGAAACTTGGAAAAGTTCCTCATTCAGTGGCATGGAACATTGCGTCCAAGGGTATGGTCGTCCGATGCCTAGCTGGAGGCGTGGTGCAAGTTTGGATGGAATCTGCCCCAAAAAGTGGCATGCCATTTTCGGCTGTCGGTCACGTAGCCGGAGCATAGTTCGCACCTTCACCAGTCGAATGTCAAAAAAACTGATTACTGACAATAAACAATACTGACCGTGTGAGTGGTTCACTGACAGTAATGTAAATACTGTCAGTAATATTGATCGTGTGAGGGCCGCTTTACTGTCAGTATTTAAAAACTTCGTCAGTAATATCCGATTTTTTCATCAGTCATCAGTATCGTTTTTCTATACTGACAGTACATCAGTACTCACCTCATACGATCAGTAATACTGTCAGTATGCAAAATCCTGTCAGTAATACTGATCGTGTGAGGGCCGCTTAAGGGTAAATTATTAATAGCGCCTAAAAGTAGGCAACGTTTTTTGAAAAAATTGGCCCATGAAAGTATGTAATTTTGTGGAAAAAATTTTTAAATTTGTAGCATACATATGTTGACTTCCGGTTAGTTGTTGCTCAGTAAGCAAATTTTTCTCTGCTAGCGCAGCCGAAAGCAGAGCCAGCAGCCCAAAGCAGAGAAAAATCTGAAATACCAGACCACCTTGAACCAGCAGCAAGCAAATTTGGTTTTTTGAAAAACTTTAAAACGTTATATCTCGGCTATTACTAAACCGATTTAGACAAATGAGGTGTAATAGTTTTTTTTAAGAACAAGCAGATTTCTTTGAAGTCATTTGTATTATGATTAACTGTCACAAGATGGCGTTTTAAGCAGTTTGAATATTCTAACAGCCAGAACTCGGCAACGAATAAGCCGATTTTGATAAATGTGGTGTCATAGTGTCTGTTAGAAGAAGCAGATTTTTATCTTAAGTTTAAGAAAAATTATATTTAAGCTATTTAGTCACAGGTCCAGGTACTTTTTTTACCTGATTTTTTCTTATACTTACATAATTCGCAATGATGTGTCTTACTGCAATCAGAATAAATTTTTGTTTTTAAACATAAGGAGTACTTAGCTCAAATTTAATTATTCACAGTTGAGGCTACTGAGCCGAATATACTTCTTCCAGTAATTTTTGAAGTGAAAACTTCTTATGGCACGTTGTGCGGCTGAGTAAAAAAGTATAAACTCGTGACACCGACCGTCATCGGGATTCCCCGTCATGAATGCGATGGTAAAATTTTAATGTTCTATTGTTTCTTTTAAATAAAAAATATTCCAAGTGGAAGACAAAAAGCAAAGCATACACACTAACTGACACATTTAATTCTCATTCAACGATTGTTATGCTTACATGTTTGTTTCTTTCAATGTCCGCGTTGTTGCGTTGACAAATTGAGAATGAGAGCGAGAGTAAAATTTGAATACATATTCCGTTTTTGTCTTCCATTGCATTGCCATATAAAAAGAAAACGCACACATACCAATTAACGCACTAACTTGCCATTAAACGATTTGTTTTCACTTCTGTCGGCACTCCCGGAGTGCAACCCGCCGTTTTTTTTTTTTTTGTTTGTTTTTAGTAAAAAAAAAAAACGGCGGGTTGCACTCCGGGAGTGCCGACAGAAGTGAAAACAAATCGTTTAATGGCAAGTTAGTGCGTTAGTGCAACGGCGGGTTGCACTCCGGGAGTGCCGACAGAAGTGAAAACAAATCGTTTAATGGCAAGTTAGTGCGTTAATTGGTATGTGTGCGTTTTCTTTTTATATGGCAATGCAATGGAAGACAAAAACGGAATATGTATTCAAATTTTACTCTCGCTCTCATTCTCAATTTGTCAACGCAACAACGCGGACATTGAAAGAAACAAACATGTAAGCATAACAATCGTTGAATGAGAATTAAATGTGTCAGTTAGTGTGTATGCTTTGCTTTTTGTCTTCCACTTGGAATATTTTTTATTTAAAAGAAACAATAGAACATTAAAATTTTACCATCGCATTCATGACGGGGAATCCCGATGACGGTCGGTGTCACGAGTTTATACTTTTTTACTCAGCCGCACAACGTGCCATAAGAAGTTTTCACTTCAAAAATTACTGGAAGAAGTATATTCGGCTCAGTAGCCTCAACTGTGAATAATTAAATTTGAGCTAAGTACTCCTTATGTTTAAAAACAAAAATTTATTCTGATTGCAGTAAGACACATCATTGCGAATTATGTAAGTATAAGAAAAAATCAGGTAAAAAAAGTACCTGGACCTGTGACTAAATAGCTTAAACATAATTTTTCTTAAACTTAAGATAAAAATCTGCTTCTTCTAACAGACACTATGACACCACATTTATCAAAATCGGCTTATTCGTTGCCGATTTCTGGCTGTTAGAATATTCAAACTGCTTAAAACGCCATCTTGTGACAGTTAATCATAATACAAATGACTTAAAAAAAATCTGCTTGTTCTTAAAAAAAACTATTACACCTCATTTGTCTAAATCGGTTTAGTAATAGCCGAGATATAACGTTTTAAAGTTTTTCAAAAAACCAAATTTGCTTGCTGCTGGTTCAAGGTGGCCTGGTATTTCAAATTTTTCTCTGCTTTTAGCTGCTGGCTCTGCTTTCGGCTGCGCTAGCAGAGAAAAATTTGCTTACTGAGCAACAACTAACCGGAAGTCAACATATGTATGCTACAAATTTAAAAATTTTTTCCACAAAATTACATACTTTCATGGGCCAATTTTTTCAAAAAACGTTGCCTACTTTTAGGCGCTATTAATAATTTACCCTTAAGCGGCCCTCACACGATCAGTATTACTGACAGGATTTTGCATACTGACAGTATTACTGATCGTATGAGGTGAGTACTGATGTACTGTCAGTATAGAAAAACGATACTGATGACTGATGAAAAAATCGGATATTACTGACGAAGTTTTTAAATACTGACAGTAATACTGATGGTGTGAGGTGAATACTGACAGTTCATCAGTATTATTTGCACAGAAAAGTGGCATGCCACTTTTTGGGGCAGATCCGGCTGAAAGTTGGTCAGAGGGTGCAAGAAGGCACGGGACGGCAAAATCCTGGGAGAGGGCGTGGCATGCCCCATTTTGTGGCAGATAGACGATGAGGCAGCGAAACTTGAAAGAAACTTGGAAAAGTTCCTCATTCAGTGGCATGGCACATTGCGTCCAAGGGTATGGTCGTCCGATGCCTAGCTGGAGGCGTGGTGCAAGTTTGGATGGAATCTGCCCCAAAAAGTGGCATGCCATTTTCGGCTGTCGGTCACGTAGCCGGAGCATAGTTCGCACCTTCACCAGTCGAATGTCAAAAAAACTGATTACTGACAATAAACAATACTGACCGTGTGAGTGGTACACTGACAGTAATGTAAATACTGTCAGTAATTATACTGTCAGTAATATTGATCGTGTGAGAGCCGCTTTAAAAGTATGCAACACTTTCCGACGAATTTCAAAAATAGCATCTAAAATTAGGACACATTATCTGAAATTTTTAAAATCGTTACCTACTTTTAGGCGTTCTTTTTGAAATTTGTCAGAAAGTGTTGCCTACTTTTAGGGGCAAATTATTAATAGCACCTAAAAGTAGGCAACGTTTTATAAATTTTTTGAAATCGAGTTCATTTTCCAAGTCTTCAAAATTCCAAAATCAAGTTCGTTTCCCAAGTCTTCCAAATTTGAAATCGAGTTCGTTTCCCAAGTCTTCAAATTTCTGAAATCGAATTCGTTTCCAAAGTCTTCGAAATTCTAAAATCGAGTTCGTTTCCCAAGTCTTCAAAATTCCAAAATCAAGTTCGTTTCCCAAGTCTTCCAAATTTGAAATCGAGTTCGTTTCCCAAGTCTTCAAATTTCTGAAATCGAGTTCGTTTCAAAAGTCTTCAAAATTCCAATATCGAGTTCGTTTCCCAAGTCTTCAAAATTCCAAAATCGAGTTCGTTTCCCAAGTCTTCCCGATGACGGTCGGTGTCGCGAAATTATACTTTTTTCCTCAGCCGCACAACGTGCCATAAGAAGTTTTCACTTCAAAAAAATCGAAGCCATGGTCGAGCTAAGATGACAAATTCGATTTTTTTTTTTGGAGCAGGCTCTTCAAACATGGTTTTTCTTGAAGTTAAGGCTATTTTGAATTAATATTCACTAAGGTAGCGATGACCATTTCAGCACATATGGGAAAAGAGCACGCATGATTTCTGATAAGCACGGCAGGGTTTGACGAGGGGAATATTTATGTGCAGAGGAAAAGAGTATGAATTCTTTAGTGTGTATTATATGTATGTGTTCGATTTTGGAACGAAAACAAATGCCAAGCCGGAAAAAAGTACAAGTGTACATATTCTTGTTTTAGATTTTGTCAATAAAACAGCTTTTCTGAACGGGTACTAAGAGCAAAGCAAAATTCTGAAGAGCGTAACTCACAAAGCGAAGATGACTTGAACAAAATTTACGGGGTGTAACGGCTGCTTGCGGGGAAGTAATCGTTCCGATTCACAGCATTTATGCGGTTGACTTGTTTATTTTTGAGAAATGTTTATTATTAATTTAAAAAATAAACTCATTGTTTCATACATAAATTTGCTACACAGATAAGGTTTTTCATATTAAGTTCACGTTCTCAATTCTTTGCATGTGTTCTGTAAGTGTACTATGATAGCAGCCTCTCTCACGTTTTATTTGAAAATACCCCTCGCCCTACACTGTTTGGCTCCCAAGTATCATTGTGTGCCGTTCAGCTGGACATCCCTAGTCTAAGGGATAAATGTTAGAAAAAATTTACCCAGCATACTGTGGGGCTCGGACAACGCAAACATAAAAATACACACCACTATTAAGCTACATATTTAGCTACAGTTAGTTTTCAGTCTAAGCTTGAGTTGACCTTTTGACAAGCTAATGTTATAAACTTCGCAATTATTAATAAGAGTTGTCATGCGATTAAAAGGAGCTGTAGCCATATAATTAGTTGTACTAACCGGTTGGTAAAATAATTGATAAGAGTTACGAGTACTCCTCCGATTACTATTAAAATGTATATAGTTAAGAAGCTCTGGTGCAGCAAGAGACCCAGTTACAAGTTGATGCAGATAAAGTATATCCGCAATATTTCTACTCGAGCTCAAAGAGCATATGTAATAACTTTAAACGATCCTCATAAGGAGGAAGGTTTAAAGGGTCAATCGAATTTAAGCCATTGAGAGCAAAACGAATAAAATTTTTTTGAATTCTTTCAACTCTATTTATATGAATATTATAAAATGGTGACCATACTTGGCTGGCGTACTCTAAGTGAGGACGCACTATTGCATTATATAAAGTCGCCGTTACTAAAGGGCTATTAAATTATTTTGCCCACCTGTTAATAAAGCCAAGCAGAGATGAGGATTTTTTACAAATTTGATTAATATGCTCATTAAAAGACAACTTAGCATCAAAATGTATACCTAGGTCTTTGACTACATGGATACGACAAATATTTTTATCTTTTAATTTATAATCAAATTCAACAATAGTTTTCTTCCTGGTAAAAATCATAGCTTGGCATTTATCATGATTGAGATGTAAGTTATTCTAAGAACACCAAATTTCAAAAGATTTCAAGTCAGACTGAAGTGGAATAGTATCACCAACCCCCTTTACGTTCCTGTAAATTTTCATGTCATCTGCATATAAAATTTAAATTTAAATTTGAAAAAATAACATTTCTAAGCAATGGCTTGGAAAAGTCCACCGTTATATTAGTTTCTTAAGATTTGTATAATTATTGTTAGTCTCCAAGCGAGTTGGTTCAATAAATAAATAAGAATAAATAAGAAGTTTAAAAAAAAAAAAAAATCTGCATATACTAACAGATGGGAGTTTTTAATGACGTCATTAATTGCTAAAATGAACAGGAGCGGCCCCAGGTGCCTTTCTTGTGGAACACCTCATGACGCGCTAAATGGGGAGGAAAACACTCTCCGAAATTTTATTTGATACGTACGATAAGATAAATAAAATTCAATCCAGCTGACAAAACTTAAAGAAAATCCAAGCTTCTTTAACTTAAATAAAATCAAATTCACACCTATCATTGCCGAAGTCGACATTTCAAATGACAAATGTAGAAAAATTTATTACAATTGTCGAATTTCAAATGTCGATGTGAAAACTGATCGTCGACGAAAATAGTCATTTTTTGTCGATTTGGTTTTTTTAGTCGACACTTCAAAAATTATAGTAAAAAGTTGAAAAAGTTAAGTAAAATACGTGGACAAAAATGAAGATTACAAATTCAAATCAATTTGAAGCTTTAGTGGAGCACATAGAGAGGCATGTGGATTTTGCGAGAAGCTTCAATAAAGGCTTAACAAAACTGGATGTTAAGCAAGAGTGGAACTCGCTAGCTGGGAAGCTTGGGTCCGCCAATACGTGAAGGCTATAGCTGGCAAAAAGTAAGAAAAAATGTATTAAAGTTCTTTGTTGTTAGTAAGGTGAAACGTTTAATTATATGTAGGTTTGGATAGACTTAAAAGGAAAAGTAAAAAAGAAAATTGCGTACAACAAACGTAAGTCGCACGCCACTGGAGGCGGAATATATAAGCAAAAGAGCCTTTCAATGTTGGAAGAAACCGTTGCTAACATTATGTGCTTCAATGAAATGATAAATCCAGTCGGCATTGCCTTAGGCACTTCCTCCGTGGTTGCAGCACAGACATTATCACCTGATCCAATACCATCAACATCCGCAGAAACGCTCAGAAGAAATACAACAGATGAAGTATCTGAAAATGTTGACGCAACTTGCACCATAAATTGTAGCGCTCAAAACAATGAAGAGCAAAACTGAACTTCTGTTGGATCAGGTTGAAATTCTGAGAAATTTATTTATTGAAGTGCGGAACAGACTCCAAAATATTGAGAACCACATGAAGGCGTCTGAACGTTATAATCGAAAGCGGTTTAAGTTAGAGGAAGAAAAACTCAAATTAGCCACCAAAAAATTTGAGTGGAAGAGGCGCCAAACTGAAAAAAAAAAAGAAAATAAAAAATGAATGTCCACTTTAAGTTTTTTTTCCAATAAGTTTTTATTCGTGGGCTAAGCCTACAGAAAAAGTAGTGTACACTTTTTGTTAAGTATTTTAAAAGGAACTAAAAATGAATATGTTCATTGATGAAAAGAAATAAAAATTAAAGGAACTATAATTTTGTGTTGTTTTTTGGACATAGTTAATACTTACGTATTTATAATGGCATTTATTATTGCATTTCTAGTATTTACTGCAGCTGCATTTTCTGTAGTTTCGATTGCTAAATTTGTTCTTTCAGTACTAGAAAGATCACTTGGAAGAGCATCTTCAACAGGCACTCTATAAAGAATACAAATATTATGCAAAGCTGCAAATACATTTGCAATTTTAATAGCCTTTTGCGGCTTATAGTGCATTTGACGGGCACCAAGAAGACAACGAAACCGATTTTTCAGAACACTAATCGTTCTCTCAATTATGTTGCGAGCTTTTGCATGCGTTGCATTGTAAGTACCTTGAGTACTGCCTTCTTCGGGAGATCTGAGCGAAGTCATCAGAAAAGGCTCCAGTGGGTATCCAGCATCACCTATAAAATATTTGAATAAAAAAAGGAATAATTTCGATAAAACTAAATACCAAGTAGCCAAGAATTTTTTTCGCCGCTGTCGAATTTCAATTTCAAGTAATCCCTCAGGTCGCTTGCGTTCCAGATGACCGCATCGTGCCTGGCCCCAGGATGTCTGGCGTCTATGCTTCTGATCACCATGTTATGATCACAAACCTTCAATATACATAATTCAATAATTTAAGAAACAACTATTTGATAAAATACTTACAATCATGGCGTTCAAACTGTAAAATCCTTTTCTATTGTAATACAAATGTTGTTCGTGCTTTTTAGGTGCTATGATTTTGATATGGGTACCGTCAACACATCCATTAACCCCCGGGAAACCAAATTTTTCAAAAAACCATAATTTAGAATCAGATTTTTCTTGATTCATCATGTTCCCACGCACCCACTCCGGACATATTTTATGTTCCAACACTTCAATGACTTCGTTGAAAACCTTTGATACTGTGGATTGTGCCAAGTCCAAATGAAAATCTTTGCCAGCACCATGTTGATAACCGCCTTCTGCAAGCAATTTTAAAGTTGTTGCTAGCTTTAAGACAAGCGACACGCATGTGGACTGTTTTTTAATAATTTGGGCTCGCATTTCCTCAAGTAAATATCTAAAAGCTTCCTTGCTCAATCTAAAATTGCGCACAAATCTACGAAAACATTAATGTAAAATAATTGTAAATAAATGGACTGATCTGAACTTACTGTGAATCTGGTAAGCTAAACGGAGTTGATTGTGTTGTAATGCTTCGTCGGATTTTTATTAATTGGCATTTCTGAACCTCATCCTCTTCTTCATCACTGCTAAAAAAATGTGCGACACTATCCATTACACTTTAACACTTTATTTTAATTAATAGAATAAATATTTTTTTCCTAAACGGGTCACAATTGACAGCAAATTTAAAAATATTTTTGAATTTCATCTACTCAGACTGTAAAAGTCACCTGCCACACATATTATTGGCAGTTCGATGATCGCTTTTATAGGTCGACTCGAAAGTAAAGTCTACAGTCACTGATGTCGACGCTCGACAGTGGTGATAAGGGTTATTATGTGGTAATTTGTCAAATGCTTTACTGAAGTCAGTGTAGATGCAGTCAACTTGCCCACCAGAGTCCAAAGAGCTTAATGCAAAAGAAGTGAAATCAAGGAGGTTAGAAACTGTAGATCTGCCATTAACAAAACCATGCTGACTAGTTGTTATGACTTCACTACAACACATCTTAACCTAATCGTATATACCCGGTGGCGAATGTCACGATGATTCACCGATGACAAATAGTGACAATGTTAAATCATAGGTGACAAATGGCGACATTTGTTCGAAGTCATGCATGAACTCTTAGAACAAATGTCCCAAGTACCACAGATGACTTATGCTGATAATGTCATGCAGCCGTCAGTGTGCTAGCGACTCATAGCATACAATATCATTATGATTCACTAATGCGTACACTTCCGAGTGACTGTTGGAGTCAATTAGCATTTATCATTCATCGGTGACAATGTCATTTCTGAGTCAGCATTAAAGCGACGCTCATAGGAAAATGACATCGAGTTGTCATTCATGAACCTGTCACTACAAGGTCAGCATGAAAGGAAAAAATTATTTTTGTTTTTTAGATTTATTAATTACATAAATATTTTTTTAACAATTAATGGCAAAATTGGTATAGAAAATAATTAAGATATTTTACATTGAAATTGAATAATTATTCATCCATTGTTTTTTTTTTTTGATTTTTTGTGAGTCTTCGGACATGTCTTTTGTTCCTGAGTGTTTTGATATCCCGATTTTTAATTTTCTTTATGCCGCTGCGAAGATGAGCAACAAATTCTTCCAAACTAGAGCGACCAGTGTAATCTGTTAAAAACGATAAAATTCAGAAATTAAAAAAGGAATTGTAAGATGAATTATAGAATACATAGAAAATAAAGGTGTGTGTGGAAAATTGTGAGACTATTTTGGAAAATGAAAATTCCATTTTATGCAATGTTTAAGATTACTCACCATTTAATGGAAATTTCGCAAACTCTTTCATTTTGGACGCTGCTCAAACGTTGCAAATGTTCTTTTTGTTTTCTTTTAATGGCTCCACTTAAAGTTTTTTTTTGAAGATATCTTAACTTATCTCAAAATGGTAATGTTAACTATGAAATTTAGTATTTATATATAATTATTAAATTTAAATGTTAACTTACCTGAAAAGTGTAGTTTGTAGTATTTAAACAAATTATTTATGTAAGTTGATAAGCTTAAATTTATTCAAAATTATTATAAGCTTTAAAAATCACAAATTTTTTTATATTTTTTTAATCAATATATATGACAAATTGAACGCAGGCAACTGTTAACAGTCGTATTCGTATGTTAACTTGTGTTTGGTGACTTGTACTCGTTGATGGCGACATGTAACAGACAATGTCATGCAGCCGTCAACTTGTAGGTAACTTATAACGGACAATCTCGCTAATTCGAAATTTTTCAAATGTGCGAATGATGACCGATGTGAAGTTAGCGCCGAATTTGAGCGCCGGAAGAAAATGTTATTTACATTTTCTTAACAGAGCGCGACGAAAACTTAACATTTTGATTTTTTCGGCGAATAAAAAATTTTTACGGCGAAAAAAAAAAACTGTTATGAAATAACGAATCTACTCGCTGTTGTCATATAGCACGTTTGACATGAAAAACCAACTACCAACTGTGGTGCAGTTGTAGCGTGTTTGGCTATGAAACGAACAGTCCTAGGTTCGAATCCTACTGTGATTCACATGCATTTTTTTTTTTTTTATTTAAATTTACGGAACGAACAGCTTTGGGTTCGAATCCAATTTTGAGCTAACGCAGTCCAAGAGCCCGCTGTAGAAAAGTTGAGTGTATAGGTATGGGATGTACGGGAAAGAAAGTGAGCCATTTTGGTGAAACTTACGAACCAGGGTTGTCTTGCCAAAGCCTGTTCCGATGCCCGAATCTCAGCCAATTTTGTTGTTTTAATTGAAACTGTATAATATTATGTTTCAAAATGTATGTGAAACGATATAACATTGCATTGTTAAATCCTGTCCCAAACATGGGTTGGTAGCAGCTGGTAGCTTGATATATGTATGTATATGCCAAACGATAGAGGTTGAAGAGCCTAAATTGAATATATAAGGTTGTTTTGTCAAATTCGGTTTTAAATATGGGTTGCCACCAGTTTTTATGGCCAATTTTTCTCAAATGGTAAGCAGTTGGGAAAGGATTCGATAAGTCAACCCTATATATTCCATTAAGGCTCTTCGAGCTCTATCGTTTGGCACACATTTCAAGTATTAATATATATTATTAAAAATTGAGCCAAAAAACCGGTCGCAACCCATGTTGGGGACAGGATTCAACAATGCAACCTGGATATTATTTTTAGGCCTCTTTGAGTTCTATAATTTGACACACATTTTGAGGCATAATATTACACAGTTTCAATCAAAACAACAAAATTTACTAAAATTCGGGCATTTTCGGTCGGTGCCGTGACATAATTCCCACGGACATAATCCCCATTTTAAAATGGGGATTATGTCCGCAAAATTTTCGGACATAATCTCCATTTTTGCTGTGGGGGTTATGTCCGCAAAATTTTCGGACATAATCCCCATAAAAAAGCGGACATAATCCCCAAAGCTATGGGGATTATGTCCGCATCAGTTTCGGACATAACCCCCATTATGGGGATTATGTCCGTCACTGATGCGGACATAATCCCCATAACAATAATTTTGTCAATGGAAATTTTTAAGTTTAAGAATCGGCTATTTTGACAAATCATCCGTTATTTTTACAGTTAGACGGCTGTAAGTATTATTCATTTAAGCATTGGACACTTTAAACATATTTTTGGTTTATTTGTTTTGAAACGCGGCGCCGTCAACATGTCAGAAAGCCTAGATTTCGAGTTTATCGCGGGTGCCCGTAAAAATAGTGAATTGCTTTATATTCCAGCTGAAAGTCAAATATACGCGTTCAAATCTACAAGAACAATTAAAGTAACAAATGAAAAAATCAAAAGATATGAATGCTACGACAAAAGCTGCAAAGCGTGCGTTGATTTTTTTGTGGGCAAAAACACAGCAATTCGAAATAAAACTGCGCATTTGTCGCATTCATTGCAAGAAAATCGATTTCAAGATTTTAAGCTTCGAAATTCGATAAAAAAAAATGTTTCTTCACCAAACCTTCAAACTAACAGAATTCGGACAGTATTTAACAATGAATGCCAAAAAAAACAAAAGTGTTTCAAAGAACATAGTTTTTTCTAAAGTGCAACGGCATTTACGGCGCTTGAAATCCGCTGCATTGCCGAAATCTCCACAAAGTCCGCAAGACTTCATAACAATTTTTCAAAACGAAAGTTCCATGAAGACATTTGGATATTGCGAAAGCAATGCTGAAGAAACTTTCTATAAAACGACAGTTATTGAAAACGATTTTTCTTATACGCTGTTCTTTTCAACTTCAATATCTGGACTCATTAATAATACCTATTGTAACGATAGGCATTTTTTGATGGATGCAACATTTGCTGTAGTGCCGTCTTGCGGATACAAGCAGTTACTTATCATTTATTTCGGACACGACAACCATGTAAGTATAATAAAAACATTTACCTTTTTTCATCTATATTTTTTATATAGTTCACATTTATCAATGCGCCTCTATACTATGTTTTCCTTAACCTCTTTATGACCTTATACCATAATTTATGTATTTAAAATAAGCTTAAATTTTTTCTTTCAGGTTTTTCCATTCGCATACGCACTCATGTCAAATAAAAAACAGGCAACCTATGTGCACCTTTTCACTTTTATAAAATCGAATTTATTCGACTTTAAACCGAAAACTTTTACCACTGATTTTGAAAAAAGTTTAAGGAATGCTCTTAACATTGTGTTTCCTGAGGCTCGGCTCAAAGGATGCTGGTTCCATTATTGTCAGGCAATCAGGAGAAAATGTGCGCAATTTAAGGATATTGGAAAAATTGTGAAGCATAATAAAAAAGCCAGGGAAATTTTCCAAAAAATTTTAACACTACCGCTTCTCGGCCCAGGAGAAATAATAGAGGGCTTTAATTTGTGCCAATATGAAGCCTATAAAAGTTCAGAATTCCGGAATGACAAGGGAAATATTTTTGAGCCTTTTTTTGAGTACTTTGAAAAACAGTGGATCATTAAGGTACAAAAAGTGGTAAATAAATTAAATATATAAAGGTTTAATATTTATTTTTTTCAAAGGAAACTCCTCAAAAACTTAGTCTACACAGCGAATACATTAGGACTACCAGCGCGTTAGAGGGCTACAATTGCTACTTAAGCACCCGGATTCCAACCCATGGAAACTTTTGGGAATTTTTAAAAATCATTCGGCAGGATGAACTTCAAAATTTTAATGAGCTAACAAACATATTTGAAGGAGTTTATGATGTTTTTGAAAGACCCAAGAAACGTGTGCGAAGTCGAAACCACCTGATCGCGGATCTAACGGAAAAACTAAGGTCCAATCGTATAAATGTTTCTGAGTTTTTGCAATGCATGGTAAACAAAAACACGAATATATTGCCGAAAGATGAAAACTTGATATTGTTTGAATGCAACCAAGATGAGGAAAACACAGAATCAGAAGACGATAAGCCATGTTCTGATAACACTTTATGTGAAATTTGTTTCATAAATAAGAAAAATATAATTTTGAAGCCATGCAGACACGGCAAATTGTGTCGCCAATGCTATGACACAATAAAGAAATCTCATTTAGAAAATAATACTTTAATATTATGTCCAATTTGTCGACAAATTGTGGAAAGTGTGGAGGAATATTTTATTTAATTCTCAATATGTTTTTTGTTAAATTGAATTTTTCTTTAAGTTAGTTTTGTTAATAATTTTTGAATTACTTGAGTTAAATAAATGGATAATTGCCAGCTTTTTTCATCTTTAATTAAATTTTTTGAATAAAGTCAACATTGGAATTATGTCCGTATGTTCAACACCGGCTTCGCTAGCTACAGTAATTCCACATAAAAGTCAAGGTAAGTGGGGGGCCTTCGGCCGCAGCTCAGGATTTAAAACTCCCAAAAATCCAACACCGGCTTCGCGGCGGCCTTCGGCCGCGGATCAGTTTATAAAAGATCCAAGACCTAGTTTGCTAGCCACAGTAATTCCACATAAAAGTCAAGGTAAGTGGGCGGCCTTCGGCCGCAGCTCAGGATTTAAAACTCCCAAAAATCCAACACCGGCTTCGCGGCGGCCTTCGGCCGCGGATCAGTCTATAAAAGATCCAACACGTAGTTTGCTAGCCACAGTAATTCCACATAAAAGTCAAGGTAAGTGGGCGGCCTTCGGCCGCAGCTCAGGATTTAAAACTCCCAAAAATCCAACACCGGCTTCGCGGCGGCCTTCGGCCGCGGATCAGTCTATAAAAGATCCAACACGTAGTTTGCTAGCCACAGTAATTCCACATAAAAGTCAAGGTAAGTGGGCGGCCTTCGGCCGCAGCTCAGGATTTAAAGCTCCCAAAAATCCAACACCGGCTTCGCGGCGGCCTTCGGCCGCGGATCAGTCTATAAAAGATCCAACACCTAGTTTGCTAGCCACAGTAATTCCACATAAAAGTCAAGGTAAGTGGGCGGCCTTCGGCCGCAGCTCAGGATTTAAAACTCCCAAAAATTCAACACCGGCTTCGCGGCGGCCTTCGGCCGCGGATCAGTTTATAAAAGATCCAAGACCTAGTTTGCTAGCCACAGTAATTCCACATAAAAGCGGCCTTTTGTGATCCCACTTACCTTAACTTTTATGTGGAATAACTGTGGCTAGCAAACTAGGTGTTGGATATTTTATAGACTGATCCGCGGCCGAAGGCCGCCGCGAAGCCGGTGTTGAATTTTTGGGAGTTTTAAATCCTGAGCTGCGGCCGAAGGCCGCCCACTTACCTTGACTTTTATGTGGAATTACTGTGGCTAGCAAACTAGGTGTTGGATCTTTTATAGACTGATCCGCGGCCGAAGGCCGCCGCGAAGCCGGTGTTGGATTTTTGGGAGTTTTAAATCCTGAGCTGCGGCCGAAGGCCGCCCACTTACCTTGACTTTTATGTGGAATTACTGTGGCTAGCAAACTAGGTGTTGGATCTTTTATAGACTGATCCGCGGCCGAAGGCCGCCGCGAAGCCGTTGTTGGATTTTTGGGAGTTTTAAATCCTGAGCTGCGGCCGAAGGCCGCCCACTTACCTTGACTTTTATGTGGAATTACTGTGGCTAGCAAACTAGGTCTTGGATCTTTTATAAACTGATCCGCGGCCGAAGGCCGCCGCGAAGCCGGTGTTGGATTTTTGGGAGTTTTAAATCCTGAGCTGCGGCCGAAGGCCGCCCACTTACCTTGACTTTTATGTGGAATTACTGTAGCTAGCGAAGCCGGTGTTGAACATACGGACATAATTCCAATGGTGGCTTCTGAGGACTTACATCCTCCAAAATATGCAACTCCGGCTATGTCCATTCTTAGAAGTTGTTATAAACCCAACACGAAGTGGGGATTATGACCGAAAAAAAAAACGGACATAACCCCCATAATTTAATTTATTTTTCGGACATAATCCCCATGGGGATTATGTCCGAAAATTTTGCGGACATAACCCCTACAGCAAAAATGGGGATTATGTCCGAAAATTTTGCGGACATAACCCCCACAGCAAAAATGGGGATTATGTCCGTGGGGATTATGTCACGGCACCTTTTCGGTCATCGGGACAGGCTTTGGCAAGGAAACCCTGGTTCGTTAGTTTCATCAAAATAGTTCATTATATCTCCTGTACATCTCATCCTGTCATCTTATACACTCGACTTTTCTACAGCGAGCTCTCCGCCTTAGTAGATTCCACTGCTACCATATGATAACGTTCGCTTAAAGATAGAATACACTAAACTTCTGTGGAAACACGTGTTTCGTCGTTTTGATGTTATGTAATGTAATGTATTTGTCTATGAAATTAAATTCCTTACAGACTAGAACAAAATTGTAGGCTAAAATGATCTTAAATAAACTTAAGTCTAATAATTTAAATTTAGTGTAATAAACTTAAAAGTACAGATTTAAATATATTTTTAGGCATACAGAAATCAATTGTACTATTTTTGTACAATTTATATAAAGCAATAAGAGTTCTATTACTGGGCTCATTAATGGCATAGTTAGACCTATGACATTTAATATAAAAATAGTCTGATGATCTTAAAGTTCGCGATGGAATTAAATAAAATCAATTCAAGGAGATCCAAGCAAAACAATATTCCCATTAATAATATCCTAAATAAGCATCATACTATGAACAAGTCGTCTATTTTCGAGCAAATCCAAATTAATAAGCATGCAGCGTGCTTTGTAAGAAGGAATGGGCTCAGTAAAAGGAATCAATCGCAAAGCAAATTTTACGAATTTCTTCTGAATACGCTCAATACGATCAATGTGTAAGCAATAATATGGATTGCAAATGAAGGATGCATACTCTAAATTGGACCTTACGAAAATTGTATATAGTTATTTCAAAGGATCTTTGAAAGTAGAACTATTACGTTTAACAAACGCAAAGAGTGAATATGCTTTTGGTAAAATACGATTTATATGACTATTGAGACAAAAATGAGAGTCAAAATAAACTCCAAGATGACGCATTTCACCAATGTTTTTGAAGGGCATATTATCAAAACAATATGTGAACCAAATTGGCGTACTGCATTTCGAAAATGTTACATGAAAACATTTACGAAGATTTAAAGATAAATTAATATAATACTTAAAACTCATTGAGGAAGATATTACATTTATAAACCCCTTAATCCAGGGTCACAAAGTTTCAAATTAGGAGATAGCGGTATTCCAAAAAAACATCAAAACTACGGCTTTGGCATACAATTAACACCAAAAAAGTAATGTTGGATATATGGCCATCTCCACCAAAAAAGGCCTTTTAGCTGGCCTCGTTATTAATTTTTTTTTTGAGCACACTCTTCAATAATGATTTTTCTTGAAGCTAAGGCTATCTTGAATCAATATTCAATGTTGTTCAATTAAAATTCAAGGAACTTATTTTTTTATTTAACATTATATGTAACTTTTCATGTTTTTTAACTTAAGTGCAATTTTAATTATGTCTACCTTTGAATTTTAATTGTTCCTCCTTGAATATTAATTCAAGATAGCCTTATTTTCAAGAAAAACCATGTTTGAAGAGTCTGCTTCAAAAAAAAAAAAATCGAAATTGTCATTTTAGCTCGACCATGGTTTCGATTTATTTTTTTTTTTTTAGAGCAGACCCTTCATAGAGATAATAGCAAAATCGAGTCTTCTTATCACACCGGTGATATAGTTCCACATAATGTTTGGTCTAAAACAAAAGACGGAAGCATGAAAACATTGACAGAAATTTACAACTTAATGGATGAGAAGTTCTCTGATATACCCATATATTCGTGCAAGTGAAAGCACGAAGCGCATCGTGCTTCTACGATATTGTAAATATATTTAATACATATAACAAGTATATTTAATTATTTTGTGAACTCATTAGGAAAGGTGTTCACATTATTGCTGTACATTGTTATTTCTTACTTGACTTTATTGTCTCTTTTTTAGTAATGTTCCTGAAGAACTCAACATTAAGTGGCTGTATGAGTATATGCATAACCTTTGATCCAAACATCTGCCGGCTTCAACTAAAGAAACTATTCTGAGAGGTGGCTTATATACAGTGTCTCTGAATTCTGGATTAAGAATTATCTTATTAAAAAACATACAATCAGCGGTATTTTTAATTGTCACACACACAAGGATGATATGAATGTTCATTATTCTGAGGGAGGACATGCTGTTGGTATATCATGGAATGCTGGCAGCTTGACATTGTTCATATATAAAAATCCAAATTATAGAGGTATCTTGTAGAGCCAACGACACATCAAGTTGAAGATTATCAAACTTGGATTTTCAATCTTACTGAGGCGAATTTGCATGCAGATAGTAGAAGCCCTGTTTGGGAAGTAAATCTTTATTTTTCAAAAGATTTTAATGACGGTTGCTGTCCTTATGGTATTGATTAAATTGATTAATTATTGGATAAATTTAATGACAATTCAGAGATGTAAAGGAAGGTAGGTGAAATCAGTTTTTAAAAATTTCATGTTTAATCTCTTCAATTTTCCTAGACCTGGCGTCACAAAATGACATCGGCTGATCCACAGCTTGAAATAGTTTTAAAACCATATATTTATTGAGCACAATCTGCCGTTTGGCTACGACTGATTACAGCAATAAAAATCGCTTCAACGAATTGACGAGTCGACTACAAAAAGCGGTAAGTTGCTCAAAATAGAGTAAAGTGCTAATCTGGAGAAATTAAATACAATTTAATATAATGTATAATGAAAATTCCTCAACAGAAAGGCCAAAGAAGACGCCAACAGAAAAACCGGAGGCTTATGGGGCTATTTCTGTAATGGCAATACAAATTACAATCATAATTGAATTATACTTTATTGCTAAGATGTTATGTAGATTGTTTATTTATAAGAAAATTCACACTATTAAAAATTTCACTTTTCCAGAAAAGACGTAGAAAAGTGATTGCTTGTTAACCGTAACACAACGTTTTTATATTGCAATATATTCGGTTAGATTAAGAAAGATGACATCATCTGTTTCATGGATGGCACTATGACTTAAAAATATATTTTGGAATAAAGATAAGTCAAACTATGTTTCGCCTCCTTGATGGAAGTCCTGATGTCGTTTGTGACAAATTTCGATATACAGGTCGTATTTAGAAATTTTTCATTAAGTATCCTGCGCGTGCAACATAAGTTGATTCTATCTCAGAATATATGTATATCCCGTAATCCCTCCTTATGCTAGATACACACAAAGGAACCGTTGCAGCAACACAGCATTGTTGAAGCAACCGTTGCTTCGTGTGTAGCTGTGTTGCTCATTGATTTTCGTGTTGCCGCAACCGTTGCCTGAAATATCAAATTATTTTGATATTTTTGGGCGGTTGCTGCAACCGTTGCCTCGTGTGTATCATTGTTTACTGTATTTACTAGTTCATTTCGTCGGAAACAAGCGAGTGAGAAGGTTCGCGAGGAGTAAAAATGAGTGAAAAAAAGAAGAAAGGAAAATGGCAATTTCAAATAATGAAAGTTATGTTAACTTTATTAAAGAGTATACAAATTTGAGAGAGCTATGGGACATATCTTAAGAAAAATATCAAAACAAAAATCACCCGCTTGTGTCTTTTCTGTACCATAGCTACACACAGTAGTGAGGTTGCGGCAACAGTTGCCTCGTGTGTAGTGAACAAACAACGCGTTGCTGCAACACGTTGCTGCAACGGTTGCCTCGTGTGTATCTAGCATTAAAGCTATGAGGAAAAACTTTTTAAATAAAAAAAAAAATGGAGTTTTGAATAAATTGCATTCGGTGCTGCACTTTTATGAAAAGTTTGAAGAATAAGAATGTGCATTATTCAAAGTCAATAACTTGTACAAAAATGGATTCCAGTAAGAAATTCTTGAACCCTGTATGGAGAATCCCCCCTTAAAGCTCTGAGCAAAAACTTAAAAAAATAACACTAGAGTTTTGAATAAATTGCATTCGGTGCTGCACTTTTATGAAAAGTTTGATGAATAAGAATGTGCATTATTCACAGCCAATAACTTGTACAAAAATGGATTCCAGTAAGAAACCCTTGAACCCTGTATGGAGAATCCCCCCTTAAAGCTCTGAGCAAAAACTTAAAAAAAATAACACTAGAGTTTTGAATTAATTGCATTCGGTGCTGCACTGTTATGAAAAGTTTGAAGAATAGGAATGTGCAGGAAGGCTCTGGATCTTCCGTTGATAACGTAAAATGTCATTTAAGAGAAGCTTAACTGTTAGGACGTGTTAACAGGAAGAAACCTTTAGTATCTGAGCGAAATCGAAAAATAAAGAATAGAATTTGCTAGAAAATATAGACGTTGGACCCTCTAGGATTGGAAAAACGTGTTTTTTACTGATGAAACCAAAATAAATAGACTATGGTCGAATGGCAGATCATACGTTAGGTGCCCGGTTTGAGCTGAGTTTAACCCTAGGTACACACGCCCAACACTACAGTACGGCGGAAGTAGCATTAATGTGTGGAGCGGCATGTCATGGTGTGGTGTTGGCTCAATCGCAAAAATTGAGGGTCGCATAGACAGGTTCTAGTATACAGGCATATTACAGACATATCTGATTCCATATGCCAATGAAAACTTAGCCGTGAGTTTGATCTTTCAACGAAATAATGATCCTAAACATACTGCTGGTCATACAAAGAAGTGGTTCACGGACAACATGGTGACTGTTTTGGATTAGCCATCCTGTAGTCCGGATCTAAATTTGATTGGGATCCTCTGGCAGTAGTAAAGGAACGTATTGGAACGTATATTAAAAATTACAAATTTTATGTAACGCTATGTGGAAGAGCGAAAGGTGTGGATAACCATTCCTAAGACTGCCTGAAGACTGTGTGAGGATCTAGTGGCTTTAATTTTAATTTCCAACCAAATATTGATAAAACAAAAACAAAATAAAAATTTTTCAGACCAAGGAATACAAAATAATAAGTCGTTCCTAATTATGTGCACGCTTGGTTTTCTTTCTGATATCATAAATAAGCACCCTGTGCTTAAACAGCTTAAAAATTGCCAACAATTTTGTTGGCAAAAGAATGAAGGAATACTCTATCATAAGATTGCAAAAATATTTTTTTGAATTAGTAAGATATTTATATGAAAAAGTTAATTTGAAGTGATATGTATGAATCGTTCCTAATTATGTGCAAGTAACTGTATATTTATTTTTTTTTCGCTTTTATTTATACTTCATATTATTACCCTTCTGAACAATAAAAAAAACAACAACTTTTTTAATAATAACTGTAAATTTAAACAAAAAAACAATACAGTTCAATATCTTGCGCGCAACGAATAATCGGACAAGGCAAAATGACAATAGGCGTGTTTTTTTTGACGCGGCTACCCGCTAAAAAAAAATGTTTGTATGAGAATGACTGTTCATTTAGTCGGCGATACTCATCTTCCACTTACTACTTCAAACGCGTTTCTACAATATAAGCATATAGGATCGCAAATTTAAAAAAATGCTGGCCTTAGTTAGCAAAATACTGAAAAAATATATTTACTAAATTACGTTTAAAAACGGATTAAAACTTTTTCATAATCAAAAATTGTTTCTTATATAATATAGTGTCTTTTCATGCATATCTGAAGCTCGTTTCTGTAACTCGTAACGATCGCAGTTACCGATTTGACGTCACTCTCACCTGCACTGTTTCTGTAAATAGTTGAATCGACTTCGGTTTCAATTTATTCGTTTCAAATCGATAAGTTGTCACATTCTCCAATTTCATTCCAGTAGAACCTTTTCAAAAAGTGTTTCTGTAAGAAATGTGAATCGATTTAAAATGTCAGTTTTGTCACTGACTCTCCAGTAAGTGAGAATTTTACCGATTCTAAAAAATGTCAGTAATGTTGTGTAAATATCAAGAAACAAGTACTCAATATAAATTTTTAAAACCGGGTACTTTAACTGAAGTTGAATTTTTTACTGATTATAATCTTTTTGTTTATTTTAGAACATTTTAGTTTCCAAGATAATGTATTTTAAAACTAAAACGTGTATACATAACAGTCAGAAACTTAAACAAAAAAAAATATTTGTTAAAGCAACGCAAAAGTAACCGGTTGCAAATATATGTTTACTTTTCATTTCACATCACTAAATGTCAAATTATTTCCGTTTCTGAAAATAATTCCAAATAAAATTTGAAAAGTAAATAAACAAATGTAAATAAACAGGTGTTATTTGATTCAATTTCACGTCTCTTCTCAATTTGTGTTATTTTCCATCACGGACCAAATTTTTAACGATTTGAACGTACAGAAACATCAGTTGTCACGAAATCGGTAACTCAGGATCGAAACAGTTTGACGTCACACAAATCGGTAACTTGCCGATTTTTTTACAGAAACGGGCTTCTGGTTACCCTACTATTAATTTATAATCGCCAGAGCTCTGGCAACTCTATTTATGTTGTTTTTTTAAATCGGTAATTTCGTTGAACTGGCAGCTTGCTTGGACCATTTATTTATTTTGTTGCTTTTTTCACAGTCGTGAGCTTCGTAAGACAATCGGTTTGCCATTCGGCGCATGAAATTTGATTTGTTCTACGCATGCGCAACACTGACGTCATTTTAAACATGTTCCTATTGGCTTAAGATTGTGAGCAGCAGAGATCGAAAAAATATGAGGAGAGCGCAACAGTGGAACAAATTGATTCACTTATGTACATTACTGTGGTCACAAGCAATAACAGCTTAAGTCTATATATGACCACAAGGCAAATCAAGATAAGTTCTGTGTATAAGCATGTGACTTATACTGTTTCGGACTGTCATCGTAGATAGATGCTATTGCTTGTTGCCACAGATTATTTGATAGTATGTGAGGTGTTTTTTTGAAAACTCGGATCTCCCCTTCCACTTGGTGAGCTCTGACTTGCCTTATAATTTTAAAATGTAATATGCTATAATAATGTATAGTCTCTGCATTAAAAAGTTGTCGTGAGTTTCTTATTGACCCCGCTTCCCCCTTGGTAAGACTTGGTGAGATTTTTCCAAATACCGCCCGCTTTCCCCCACCTATTTTGACTCACGTAATTTACTTCACGTAAGGTACTTTCCTTTGGCTACAATTCCACCCCATATATTACACTAAATAAGAAAGTTTCTTTATTATGTTGTAATATTATTAAATTTCCTTTTTCGATTGGATTATTTTCTTTGATTTCACTGTTTAGTTTTATTCAAAAAAACATTCTAAAAAATATATTTTTAAGCCGTTTTGTTGACTTGAACACTTTTGGGTTCAAGTAAACGGTTCGCAATATATTTTTCACTTATGTGCAAGGTATTTTTATTAATGGTTTTCAAAATTGTGTTACACTATGCCATACTAATGTATTACTTTTTCAGAGCCAATAAAATACAAATATACTTATATACATTTCGTCTTGGCCACAAAATAAATTCAAATTTATTCCCAACTATCTTACTTTTTTTCGGCTGCCTTGTTAGCAACTGCCACTGTACACTTCATGACAGATTTCAAATTTTCAATTTTTTGTACACAGTCTCTCTCAAAATACTCAGAGTAGAGTTGCCCTAACTCAAAATTCGACATAATAATATTATTTTTTTTAAAAGGTTTGTTCAAAGTCAAGAATGTTTTATCATTTTTAGTTGAAAGCGGCTCGTAAAACATTTTACTTATAGCTCAATTACAATGTATACTTAATAATGATTGCATATATAGCGAATTCCAGTCCTTGGTGACACAAAAGTTAACATAGAAACAGATAAATAAGATTTGATTTCATAGAGCATAAGGCTGGCAACATTGAATCTTCAATACTGACGTCATAAGACGCCAAGATTTGCCAACACGTTATAGAGTTCCCGATCGTGTATTTCATGTACACTGTAAAAAAAATGAGACGTCGTTGATTTTTTACACAATATACATACATGAAGTCATTATTAAAATTTCAAAGAATTATTTTAATCTCTTAAACATAATTAAAATCTACTGAATAGACATAAAAAAATTTAACAGAAATAATTTTCTGATTAAGTTTTCACGATATTTCTAATTTAGTGTACAAAATTTGAATTTTCCTACAAAAATGTAAACATTTTTTTAAAGTATTAAGAGCATTATTGGCGACATAAATTTTTTATTTGGCTTTCCAAAATCTATAAGTCCAATGGTTGAATTTGGACTAAGTAGTTATAAGTCCAAAGTATAAGCTATAACATTAATTCAAATGTTCATTTGTCATTTCAATGTATACAGAATTTTTTAACAGTAAAGTTTCCTCTTTTGCAAAAAAATAACAAAATATTTCCTAAACCGACACATTGAACGCATGATATTTTATGGCTAATAGCGTGTTTTGCAGTTAATAATACATACTATTTAAATGTATTTTTGAGAGTTAATTTAAAAGTGCATATATATTAAACCGTATTAATAATTTTACAAAGGAATATAATTTTTTATTAAAGCGAATTAAAGCAATCTCACTTCAGTTCCTATTTCGCTTTTAGAACATAATTTTTTTTAGTGTATAGCACAAACTCACGCCCTTAGTGTTAACCCATATCGTACCTGTGATTCGCTTACGAATCACGAAACTTGCTCATGTTCGGACATTTTTTCATTATAATATAAAAAAAATATCAAAGGTTTATATTTTTATATTAAAATTTAATCAATTGGCTTTTCTTTTTAGGATTAAGTGGGAGTTTAAAAAAACAATTGTTTTGGATATTATTTTGGAAATTAATCAAAAATATTTAAATTGATCAAATGTGGGCAAAACCTACACAGAATAGATTCAAAAGGACTAATGTTACTCCCCACAATAAAAATTATATATCCAGATTGTTTAGGTGAGCTATATATAGCACTCAATTATGGTGATGCGTATACGAATCAATGGCCACTTCCCAGGGTAACAATTTGGTAATTTTTATTTTTGAAGATGTCAAATTTTTTGAATAGGCCAAGCGCTAAAAAATTTAAAATCTTGAAGAAATTACATTTTTTGATTAGGTCAAAAACTGAATAAATTCAAAAAAAAATTTGGCAAAGTGCACTTTCCGATCGGCCTCAAACTTATTGTCCGCCATTTTTTCCACTCAATTTACCACCTCATTACAACTTTTTTAAAAAAAAATATGTTGAATATTTTGGTTAAAGAAACTGGCAGCTTCGTTGCAACGCTCATTTGTTTTTTACTGTTACTTTATTTTGTTGCTTTTTTTCCAGTTTTGAGTTTCGTAGGACAATCGCTTCCCGAGAATTATAAAATGAGCAGAAGAGAGACAAAAAAAAATAAGTAAAGATTTTCAGAGTTGTAGCTTTCGTTGTTAGCTTCGTAAGAGACAATCGCTCGCGAGAACTATGAGATCACCTCGTTTTGCATGTCTTTTAGAAATCGCTATTTTGAAAATATTTGTGTATGAGGGCCACCCTAAATAAAAGTTTTATAGCCTATGACACCCGCCCGATCGATAATAACATACTGTTAAAATTTCATCAAAATCGGCTGGATAGTTTCCTTGTGCATAAGAGACAGACAGACAGACAAAAAATGAATTTTATATAATAGATAATGTATATATATATAGATACATACAATATTTTTTATTAGAAAAAAAATGAAAAATTTTTAATAAATAAAATTCATGTGAACATATTATTGCTAGTTTTTACTTGATAACATTTTAACAAGAAAAATTTTTCAAAAAGAAACATGATGAATAAAAAAGTAAATTGAAATTAAGTTGAATTTTAAAATTATATATCGCACACTTACTTCAAGACTGGCATAACTCAATAAAACTGATTTTTGAGTTACTTTTTATATGAAAATGATGATAAGTATGGGTACATAAACTCTTCTCACAAGGTATGCTTATGAGATACTTTTCTGATTTTTTCACATGAAATGTCGGATATTTCTGCATCAGTAACTCAAACATTTCATGTGAAAAAATTAGAAAAGTATCTCATAAACTTGCCTTGTGAGAAGAGTTTATGTAGACATACTTTTCATCATTTTCATATAAAAATTAAGTTATTGAAAACTTTAAATGCGATTTTCTCCCACTTTATGTTTTTCGAGTTATGCCAGTCTTGAAGTAAGTGAGCGATATATTGGGTTCAAATAATTTTTAAATTGCAAGTGGTGGTGGTGGGGAATGAATTTGCACTCTTATAAGTGCTTCATTTAGAACGGTTTCGTCAGAAAAGAAATTAAATTCATAAGTATTTTACGTGAAGCGGAAAACAAAAAAATTATATATTTACCTAACACATTTGCATCCTCTGGCGGCTGTTGCAGCAATGGTTGCAAATATCCGAGCAGCTCTTGCCGCTGCTGGACGAATTGCTGGTGAAGCAGATTTTCAAAATTCTGCTGTAGCTGTTGTTGTTGTTGTTGGCTGTGAGCCACCACATCGGCCATAAACTGGCTCCACTGCGTGCTAAAAACAGGCTGCTCTGGCCGCTCATACGACCACTGATTTGGCCGCTGATTTGGCCGATTTCCCCACTGATTTGGCCGATTTCCCTGCTGGTTTGGCCGATATGTCCGACGACGGCGACGGTTGCTGCCCTCCGGCAAAATAACGTTGACTTGGGGTACCGTAAACTTCATTTTCTCTAAACATTTTTTGAAAATAAATAAAAATTAACGAAATAAATGATAGATAACACTACTCTACAAATTTACAAAAACTTATACTACAAAAAATGGCGATAACATTTTCTATAGTGAAATTTTTCCGTAGAACCCGAATATCGCAATGTTTTGTTTCGATTGGTCCCCATTTCCCAAATAAAAGGCAAAACTAAAAAAAGCACTTTTGAGAGCACATACTTCACATAAATGCTTGTAAGAATTTTGATTGTCAGCCAACCAATTTTAAATTTTTCTATAGTGCAGAATGGAGTCTTACAAACATTTTAACGTACAAAATCTGCAAATAATATTAATTTTATGGCTGCTATGATCGAAAATAGGTAAAAAAATACCTTTTTTTTCGTTTTTTTTGAACAAATTCTAACTTTGAAGCCTTATATCTGGAATCAATTATATGGGTTACAAAAAGTTAGCCCTATCTTATAGAAAATTTTATTGCAAATATTTTGAATATACATATGTTCAAAGAAAACTCATAACTAGAGTGTTTTATTAACATCAATGCAAGCATTATTTTTTCCTATAAATGCACATTATTTTTCAAATCGATTAAAGCGGACCACATCAATGTCATCAATTTGCTTAAAACGTACAGGTATCATTCATTCTATGCTCAATTTTAAGAGACCCATGTTTATTTATATTGCTGAAAAGTCGCACTTTTCAAAATTGTGGTCATTTGAACTCTGTATGTTAAAACTACAAAATTCTGAAAGGACTTTTTTTTTAATTTTCGTTATTTTCTCAATACGTAATGGATTTTCATAATTTTTTTTTAAAATGTCTTCATTATTGTATGGATTTTATGAAAAAGTGACGTTTAATGCAAAATGAATTATTTTGTAGAAGATGTTGTTCATACCACAAAGCTGAAACACTTTGTTTTTGATTAAATCGGGGAAATATGGGTCCCCTTATATCCTTTGAAAAACAGCATATTTAATCGGCAACCAATTCCGTAACATGAAATAGTCCGCGTGCATGGTTTGAGATTGATTTGGTCACATACAGCTGCGGTAAAATATAATAGCACCGCGGTGTCATTTATGAATTGAAAGAAAATATTTCGTACAAATGACGTTTTTTTTTTTCTTCTAATATTTTAAAATATAGTTACTTGATAAGTACACAAGATAAGCACGACATTTTTTACATATCACAAAGATACCGGACTTTGCGCATGTGTACTTAAATTGGCCACTTGCAAAGTAGAGTGGAACGATGACAGTAAGATTATTCCAAGTATCATATTCTGTTTTTGGACTACGCCTTACATATGGACGAGTGCCTTTTCCACCAAAAAAACGATCTTACTCTCATCGCTCCACATAATGCTTATCTACTTTGCAAGCGACCATACTAAGTACCAGGGATGATATTCGCATATTTTTAAAAGGGCCAAAATTCGAACTAAAATAGGGCTTTTTTGACATAAATAGGGCTTCTGTAAATCAAATCCATTTATATACCAAATTTTTTCTTTTTATAAAATTTATTTTGTTGTTTAAATTTAATTGTCAACATAAATTTTACAAATGAACATATAAGCGTTTAAGATTTTTTTTGTATAAATCGTTCATTTTCTTCAATAACGTTATAACGCAAAAACGTAAAAATTCAGTTAAAATGCTTACCCTGAAATATCTGATTTTTTGAGTTATGATGTTTTTGAAGAAAATGAGCTATATATAAAAGAACTAACCATGGTGAGATCGATTTTTAGAATCTTCTTCAAAAGGAAATGCAGAAACAAACGATATATTTGCAGGTTTACCACATCAAATTTAACCTATTATTCAGGTCAACAAATCGAAAAAAAAGAAATGTTGGTCCCGAGATATAGTTAGTGGTTTTGTATTAAGTATGTACTGGCAACATTGAAAATATTTTTAATTTTTTTATTTCCTACGTGTCATTTTTGATTAACCGTCAGTAATCGACAGATTTCTATGAATACAACATTCAGAGGAAGTACCTGTTCCAGCATTTTGTTCCATTCGTGAATCATCATTTGAAGAAGTCATTAATGAAGTGAGTAGCGACAGTGATTTCGAAGGAATACCAAAACCTTTTACCCAAGAAGAATTAAATGATTTGATTTGGGATCTTGAACTTTCTAAAGAGTCTGCAGTGGTTTTGGCTTTTAGATTAAAAGAAAAAAACTTGTTGGCGTCAGGTACAAGAACAAGAGAGCAAGACTTGCTACCATTTTTTCAATCGGAAAATGATATGGTTTTTTTTTTATGTGCAAGGCCTTATTCTCGAAATGGGTCTCTTTATAGAAAGTTCTAAATGATGTCGTTTGTTGGAGTTACTACAAACTTTCTCGGAAATTACAAGTTAAATAACTGCTCTGAAATTGTAAATGACATGCTAGAGCACTTTAATAACTTAGGATGTACTTAATATGTTCATGAAAGTGCACTGGCTTCACAGTCATCTTGACCAATTCCCAGATAATCTTGGATCCTATAGCGAGGAACAAGGGGTGCGGTTTCACCAGGATCTAAAAGCCATAAAAGAAAGATACCAAGGCCGATGGGATCGCCATGTGATGGCTGACTATTGCTCGGGGATGCAATATGAAAGTCCCTACTACACCTCATTCACGAAAGTCGCGAAAAAGAAAGTTTCTATTTAAATAATATAAATTTTTTTTCATGTAAACTTTTCTTTAGCAAGGCAAGTTCTAGAAAACTACACGTATGATATCAACATTTTTGCTAATAATGTATTCAATGTAAGGTCCTTAGATAAAATAAAAGGTTTTAAGGTTAGGCCATACTCCTTCTTTGTGTCACTATTGCAACCTCTCTACACTAACAACTATAACCCTCTTATTAACCGAATGTCACGCTTTTATACTCAATAGAAAAAATGTTTTTCCAAATTCCGATCCTTTGTCACTTCTGTCCAATCCAAACCAAGAATCTATTAAAAAAATTATCTTATTCTTAAAATCTTGTAACGTGTATCATCAAATTTAATGATCAAACATACTTATGTACTCAATATAAATTTTGTAAATATTTTCTTATTCGTTTATATCCCTACACTATATTACCTACATATATTTAAATCATAGTCGCATATTATGTAAAATAACTAGTGTTTCACCGAGGCTACGATGCAACTTCGTTCTTGGTTACGAGGACGAGGCGAGATGGAGAAATAAATTTTCTTCGCCTCGGCCTCGCCTCGTCCTCGCCTCGTTCTTGAAAACAAGAGCGTTTGAACCAAATCTGAACTCGTAAGACCCATATGCAGATTCAAAATATGAATGTAATTTTTAGATTCATATTTATGTATATTAAACTTATATTTTAGTATTTTTTTTTTTTGATTACTATATTTTAAACTCGCATGTGGGTCTTACGGGTTCAAATTTGGTCCGAGCGCTAATGCACACAAGTGCTTGGATCGCATCAGCTTTCAAGTGACTTCGTCTTGGTTGATCGATTAGGGAAGCATGTGTAAGCATGGCCACCGATGAGGCCATGATACTGAGCATGTAAGATCATTGTTCTTTTTTTTGTTTTGCATATACATATGTTTCTTATGATTTAGAAAAGGTTCGTAGCATGGTTTGGCTTGGAAAGAATGGACAATGTCATTCCCTCTCATATAAAAAAATAATTAAATTTATCATATCTCAACCATCATATCTTATTGAATTTACCAAAAATAAAAACACACAGCCGTATAATCCTATCAGGTCTGATGCATACATAACTTTTTTTTCATTTGAATAAAATCCTCGCTTTTTATCGAGGTGCCTCGGCCGAGAACGAGGCGAGACATGCGATGGCAAGGTCTCGTCCGAGGCCGAGGCGAGACGTAAGTCTATAAAACGAGGCGTGACCGAGATCAACTAGAATCTCGTCTCGCCTCGGCCTCGGTGAAACACTAAAATCAACTTCTTCAAATATTTTGTAGTTTGTAAATCAGCTGAAGACCTCTGATGCCATTGCTTTTTTATATTAGCTTATATAATTTTAATTACAAGTTAATAAATAAATAAATAAAAAAATAAGAGTACAGCTTCTCGGCATAAAAACTAGTGTTGACCATATAATTATAAATCAAATAAAACTTTTTTCATATAAAAAAATCTCTGATTTGAAATAATTTCAATTTGCAGTTTAAAAAGTCGAAATCCATTGTATTACTTAAGGGTCTCCTAAAACTTTTTAGGAGAAAAAAAAAACACTTAAACTCTATCCCAGTCGAAATTTACTTATCCAATTTAGCTTTCCCATGAAAATTAAGAAATTGTGATTATTTTTCGGTAGAATTTTGCAAAAGGGCCAAAAATGAATAAAAAGGGCCACGGGGCTTTTGACAATGAAAAGGGCTCAAAAAAGCCCTAAAAGCCCCCAAATATCATCCCTGCTAAGTACCCGTGCGCAAAGTCCGGTATGTTTGTGATATGTATTTTTTTTAACAACGAAACTCGTCGTGGATTTTGTTCACTCAAATTGGTTTCCCTGAGTCGTCTTTTAACGGTTTCCACACTCACTGCTATATTACGCGCTTTCTTTATTTCCGTAGCAGGCAAAAACGGATTATGTATCGAAAGATAAAATTTTAAATTTCATTAAAAGTTTTACCTTGCGAAAGGGAATTTTTTAATAATTTTACTTTGCTCTGTCGAAGAATGCTTTCCACAGCCCACTAAAATGCAAAAACTCGAAAAAAACATTGGAGTATTATACAAAAATAATGGAGCTTACTTGTTACGATCAAATTTTTTTAATAAGAGTAAATACCTAACCTTGAGAAGTAAAGGAGTTGAACAGTGCTATTATTTTTACCGCTCGAAATAACAAATTACTCAATATAATAGCAAACATAGAAAGCACTGCTATTTTTTTGAACGAAATGTCATGTGCTTATCTTGTGTACTTATCAAGTAATTATACTTTAAAATATTAGAAGAAAAAAAAACGTAATTTTTTCGAAATATTTTCTTTCAATTCATAAATGACACCGCGGTGCTATTATTTTTACCGCAACTGTATATGTTATTGCATATGATTTATATGGGAATGTAAAAAACAAGAACTTTTGCGTGACTGACTCATTGAGCCAATGACGTCGACTTCAGATTCTCCAAGCTATCGAAAAGAAGATTTGGTTTGTGGGCTCATCTTATAAGGAAGAGGTGCATACAAACAATAATATGTATTTATATGAATGTAATTCATATTTATGTATTGTAATTGATTACTTGAAATATTGGAAATTACAAGTAAAAGTAATCCATTGTAAATTTCGTTCAATTACTTTGCTTTTTAGTTACATATTTTGGATTACAGCAATTTCCGTCTAAAATATTTCAATTACAAGTAATTGAAAATACGTACACTTTCAATTACATTAACATGTAATTGTAATTGAAACATTACAATTACAAGTTATTGTAATTGCATATGTAATTAATTACCAAATGTAATTAATTACCAAATGTAATTGATTACGCCCTAGTCTCATGAAATTTTTTTTTGTAATGTAATTATCAATCAATCCTAAGAATGTATCTGAATTCAAATCGAAATTCCCGACACAACTTTGAAAAATACGAGTTTTTATGAAAGCGCGCATCAGTCTGATTGTATGAATTGTATGTTTTCCATTTTACGTTGAAAAAACTTGGTGCGCGTCATCAGTAAAAAATTCGTAGTTTCCAAAGTTATGGCGGAAATTTCGATATGAAAGCACATGCATTCTTAGAATTGATTGAGGAATAAGATATAAAAAAATCAAAACAAAAAAAAATGTTATGTTGAAAATATTTTGAGAAAAATTTTTTTAATTAAAAAGTTATTGACAAATTTATTTAAATGTTTTTACCTGTTTTTTATAAAGTCATAGTCTTTCTTAACAAATATGATTAAGTGATTTTTTATCCTATCTAATATAGTTTTGAGATATTTCGTTTCAAAAAATGTTCAAAAACGTCAAAAAAATTGATGAAATTTGAAAGAAATAGGGAAGAATGAGACAGAGTTCAAAAATAAATCATTAATAGATAAAATCAAATTGTTTGATAATATAAAGCGGCTTTCAAATAATGTTCATATTTTGAACTTTTGGAATATCTACCCTGCCAAAAAATTATCTGAATTAGCTCAAGTTATTTTTGATGTTCCAGCGACCCAGGTTTAGATAGAGAGAACATTTTGCACCCTAACATTTATTCTCGGAGACATGAGGTGAAATATTGACGAGCACTTGTTAGAAGAAATTGTGGTGAAATTGATTAATCCACAAGTCGCGATTTTATTTGTGTGAATTAAGCCCAAAATAAAGAAAGGATTATAATCGAAGTACTAAAATTTGTTAGAAGGTGAATATACTTTGTCATAAATAATGTGAGTTCTTTATTCGTTCGAATTCACTGTTTTTGGTCTCAGTGCAGTGAAATTGATTTAGCCACAAGTCGAGATTTTATTTGTGTGCATTTCATGAGTGAATTAAGCCCGAAATAAAGTAATTATTATAGCCGAAGTACTAACATTTGTTAGTAGATGAATATACTTTGTCATAAATAATGTGAATTCTTTATTTGCTGAAATGTGTTTTAATAAAAATAACCTGAGTGCATTATAACTGAAATTCAGGTAATGTGATATAGTCCAATTCATTCCACCCAGTAAGGACGTTACCTGTGCTTTTTGCAACAAATTCTTCCAGAGAGATACATATAATCAGACCTGAGTTCAATGCTTGCAATGCGATTTAATTTGGGCTCACAATGATTGTCTTCCAATTTTTGTACGTGAGTCATCTATCTGACTTTAATATGTTCATCTTTTCGCTTATTAAATTCTTTTGAAAAATGTAATGTTATTGTATATGTATTTAGTTTCTACTGTTTTATACTTTTCATGATGGTATATCACATTATCCGAACACTATATATCACATTACCCGTCAATTTCATTTAGAGGTGTCACTTGGCTTTTTTCCATTTTTTCCATGCTTACCAATTTTTTTTTAATTATTTAAATTTGTTTATCGGGATTTGTTAATATTTTTTGTTGAAAATTTTAAATTATTAATTATTTAGTTAGTTTTTATAATGATTTTTATTTTTTAGTTATTTTTAGTTTTATTTGTTCTTTTTCTGCTTCTCGTCCGCTTTGTTGTTTCGATTGGAGTGGCGGAAATAAAAAAAACGTGTCTTATATTATATAATGACGAATACGTCGCCCTCCATGTCTGATTTTTCATACTACCACCGCATCAAATCGTTAAAGGTGGGTACACACTAGCGATCAAGTTCGTCAGTTTTGCTGAAATTTTTCCTGTTTGCGTGTGTGACCGTTCGTTTTCGGTAGTCAACAGTCAACCACAAAAATGTGTGTCAGTCAGCGTCCATATTTTTTTTTGGCTGATGAATTTTTGACTGACGAACATGATCGTTAGTGTGTACCCCGTTTCAATGTCTAAACAGAATTGGGACGTGCAATATCGTCTTGACTTTTCCTATACATATCGCTCACTTCAAAACTGGTATAGCTCAAAAAACTTGATTTTTGAGTTACTGATGTAGAAATATCCGACATTTTATGTTTTATTTTGTGTGAAAAAATCAGAAAAGTATCTCATAAACTTGCCTTGTGCGAAGAGTTTATGTAGACATATTTTCATAATTTTCATATAAAAAGTAAGTTATTGAAAATTTTAAATGCGTTTTTATTTCACTTTATGTTTTTTATGTTATGCCAGTCTTGAAGTAAGTGAGCGATATGTTTGTAGTGAGTACAAAATTTATCGCTGAGAAATAGAACAGATTCCGTTTTTTTTGCGATTTGACACAGATCATAGATCGCACGTCCTTATTCTGTTTAGAAATTTAAGGAAGGTAAAAGTACAACTCTGTTGTGCAACGAAGTCTGGTTGGACAGCGCATGGTATCGTAGTTTGCATTGTTGTACAAAAAAATTTTGTGTTGGCCCAATGGTTGGATGAAAATCAAAATGGTTTGATTTAAGTTATATTTTGAGAATTATAACTGCATAGAGCGACAAGGGTACCAGCACGTCACTGTCAGTCTAATTTGGAACTTGCAAGACTTGTAACCTCTATGGCATGTATTAAAAGCGTATACATGAACGATAAAAAACAATTATTTCTGACCTTAAAAACACAATAATCCAGAATAGCGATTATTTTTGATCGAAAAAAAAAAAGAAATCAAATATTACGATTATTCTTGATCAAAAAGAGTAGAAATCTAAATTAAAGGATCGAATCGAAAAGAATAGAAATCCAAAGAAACGATTATTTGGATCGAAAAAAATTGAAATCCACTACAACTAATTTTAAAAATTTACGACTATTTTTGATCGAAAAAAAATAGAAATCTACTACAATTACCTTTGATTGAAAAAATTTGGAAATCTTAATTAACGATAGTTTTTTTGATCCGATTACTTTGCAAATACAAATCCAATGTAACGATTAATTTTGATCGAAAAAATAGAAATCCCATAAAACAATTAATTTTGATTTTTAATATAAAAATCACAAAACTAAAAACAAATCATGTTTTTTTTGACGCGGTTACCCGCTGAAATACTGCCAACGGTGAGCCGCTGTCACAATTACAATATGTAGGGCTGAATAAAATGAAACAGAAAGGTGAAATTGTCTTAACCAACATGGATATCATTAAAATCCATGTTACAATTATAAATGGTAGAACTATGTTTTCAAACTCAAATAATGCAACCGTTAAATTACCTATTATAATATGTCTAGTTAATAAAATAAGAAAACAAAAGAAAACTTTAATTTTTCAGCTTAATTTTAGACTACGTCGTAGGAAACTATTTTTTTGTTTGTTTTGACAAAAACAACAACCTTTCAGCGCCGGCGTATGTGCGTGTAAGTAGCTGAATAGAACGGAACTTGTGCATTGGTGTTTTGTTTATTTACATATATAATAGTGTAATAGTATATTGTATCAATATTAATGTATTACATTAAAGTACTGATGCATTGTTTAAACTATGTAGTCGCACCGATGTGTACAGACCTTGGTTGTAAAAGTGTGAACTAGCCTTAAGTTGAAAGTTGACGCCATCTTTATGTGTGAACTCGAAGTTATTAAAGCCCAATTTCCATGTGATCTTATCTTATCTTATCCCATATCAGGGATATCAAATCAAATTTTTGCAAGAAAGAAAAAGCATGCGAACAGAGCCTAATGCGCTTGGAGAATGCGAGAGTGAATAGCATACATTTGCTATCTTCATAGCATGTAATGTCCTGCCTGATTTTTGATAAGATAAGATCACATGGAAATTGGGCTTAAAGTTGGTAATGTAATGAAATTATAGATTGAAGAACACGGGATAGTTCTAAGAATTCCAATAACGACGGCGTCAGTTTTTGAAAAAGGCATTGATAAGGGACATACACATGATCAAACAACTCATCAAAGTGTTTGTCAAACAATTTGACCAACCAAAAAATGTATGGAGCTTGATGAGAATTTGAAGATGTGAACACTCATCAAATTGTTTGATGAAAACAAAAAGGGGATTCAAACCGTCAAATTGTGTGTCAAACAAATTGGGTATTGGGACGTCCATAAATTACGTGAGTCACCTTAGCCTGTGCGTAGGAAAATTTAAAGAGTGCTTAGGAGTCACACAAACACTTACAAATCTGTTCCCAATTAATACTTTTATGTAAAAACTTTTCATGCGACACGGCTCGTCTATGTTTCCGACCACCGAAAAGAAAACATCGTGATATCGGCCAAATTATTATGTTCATGAAAGTGTATATGTTGATGAAACTCGTGGGTCGGCCGCTGAGTGAACGATAAGACGCAATGAATGCGGTGAAATGGTTTGGGCCGATGTTAATGTCTTATGGTTTTGGTTGGTGTTTCTTAACATAAGGGGAGGAATAGAGATTGGGAAGAAGTAAAAACAACCAGCCAACAAAATTCATAACGAAAGCAAAAATCGGAAAAAAGTTTAGGTTTCTGATTTTAAAATGTTAGTAGAAGAAAAAACGATAAGGAAGAAATATGAACAAAAAGAAAATAAGTCAATCGTTGGATTTCACAGCGGGAACGGTAGCGGAAGAAGCGGTAAAATTCAAAAGTTTAGATAGACGAGTGCCTCGAAAAAAGTGTCCTACCATTTATTCGTGCACATGAGAATACAGTGCTGTTCTGGCCCGATTTAGCAACCTCTCATTACTCTAAAGCTACGATGGAATGGTATCAAAGTAAAAAGATCAATTTTGTACCAAAAATAGCAAATACGTCCAACTGCCCAGTGCTTCGGCCAATTGAGACTTAAGTGGAAAAGATCGTTCCGTACTGTCAATGAAACAACTGATCAAAATTTAGTAAAGGACCTTAAGAAAAAAGTATTTTTTGGGACAGTCCATAATTAGAAAATTTTATGATTGCATACAAAATATATTACTTGACAGATAATTTATATACTTACCTATAATATTAATATTTTTCCAGCGTGATATAACAAATAATATTTTTAAATTTCACTTTCAAAAAGTTAACTTTTCACTTGTTCACCAAAAACCGACCGTAACGAAAAAACTGTCCTTCCAATGAAAAATTACGAATCTTTTGTTATTTTGCTTTTGTTGGTTTGTTAAGAAATAGAAAAGGAACGTTAATTTATGCAAATGAAACACGATTTGTATCTTACACACGAAATAAGACAACGCATCATTTTTGATACAATATGAATTTAAGAATTAACTCGATTCGAATAAACAATACATAGACAAATTAACATTTGTAACGTTTGTTTTCAATATAGATCACAACAATTAAATTCTTATTAATGCTTTGAAAACGAAAAATGTTTACTGGAAATCGATTATGTACGAGTTATTGGCTTTGAATAATACGTATTCTTATCCTTCACACTTTTCATAACAGAGCAGCACAGAATGCAATTTGTTCAAAATTCATTTGTTTAATTTATTTATTTTTATGCTCAGAGCATTAAGGAGGGTATTCTCTATATGCAATTTAAGGGTTTTTAAAAGTAACAGGATTTTGCACTAGTTATTGGCCATCCAAAATACGCATTCTTATCCTTCACACTTTTCATAACAGAACAGCACAGAATGCAATTTTTTCATAGCCCTTTTGCTTAATTTTTTTATTTTTATGCTCAGAGCATTAAGGAGGGTATTCTCTATATGCAATTTAAGGGTTTTTAAAAGTAACAGGATTTTGCACCAGTTATTGGCCATCCAAAATACGCATTCTTATCCTTCACACTTTTCATAACAGAGCAGCACAGAATGCAATTTTTTCATAGCCCTTTTGCTTAATTTTTTTATTTTAATGCTCAGAGCATTAAGGAGGGTATTCTCCATATGCAATTTAAGGATTTTTAAAAGTAACAGGATTTTGCAATAGTTATTGGCCATCCAAAATACGCATTCTTATCCTTCACACTTTCATAACAGAGCAGCACAGAATGCAATTTATTCAAATTAACAGAGATGCACAGAATGCAGTTTATTCAAAAATCAGTTGTTTAATTTTTCTATTTTTATGCTCAGAGCATTAAGGAGGGTATTTGCTATAAGCAAATTAAGGATTTTTAAAAGTAACAGGATTTTGCACCAGTTATTGGCCAACCAAAATACGCATTCTTATCCTTCACTTTTTTCATAACAGAGCAGCACAGAATGCAATTTTTTCATAGCCCTTTTGCTTAATTTTTTTATTTTTATGCTCAGAACATTAAGGAGGGTATTCTCTATATGCAATTTAAGGGTTTTTAAAAGTAACAGGATTTTGCTCTAGTTATTGGCCATCCAAAATACGCATTCTTGTCCTTCACACTTTTCATAACAGAGCAGCACAGAATGCAATTTTTTCATAGCCCTTTTGCTTAATTTTTTTATTTTTATGCTCAGAGCATTAAGGAGAGTATTCTCTATATGCAATTTAAGGGTTTTTAAAAGTAACAGGATTTTGCACTAGTTATTGGCCATCCAAAATACGCATTCTTATCCTTCATACTTTTCATAACAGAGCAGCACAGAATGCAATTTATTCAAATTAACAGAGCAGCACAGAATGCAGTTTATTCAAAATTCAGTTGCTTAATTTTTTTTATTTTTATGCTCAGAGCATTAAGGAGGGTATTCTCTATATGCAATTTAAGGGTTTTTAAAAGTAACAGGATTTTGCACCAGTTATTGGCCATCCAAAATATGCATCCTTCACACTTTTCATAACAGAGCAGCACAGAATGCAATTTTTTCATAGCCCTTTTGCTTAATTTTTTTATTTTTATGCTCAGAGCATTAAGGAGGGTATTCTCTATATGCAATTTAAGGGTTTTTAAAAGTAACAGGATTTTGCACTAGTTATTGGCCATCCAAAATACGCATTCTTATCCTTCATACTTTTCATAACAGAGCAGCACAGAATGCAATTTATTCAAATTAACAGAGCAGCACAGAATGCAGTTTATTCAAAATTCAGTTGCTTAATTTTTTTTATTTTTATGCTCAGAGCATTAAGGAGGGTATTCTCTATATGCAATTTAAGGGTTTTTAAAAGTAACAGGATTTTGCACCAGTTATTGGCCATCCAAAATACGCATTCTTATCCTTCACACTTTTCATAACAGAGCAGCACAGAATGCAATTTTTTCATAGCCCTTTTGCTTAATTTTTTTATTTTTATGCTCAGAGCATTAAGGAGGGTATTCTCTATATGCAATTTAAGGGTTTTTAAAAGTAACAGGATTTTGCACCAGTTATTGGCCATCCAAAATATGCATCCTTCACACTTTTCATAACAGAGCAGCACAGAATGCAATTTTTTCATAGCCCTTTTGCTTAATTTTTTTATTTTTATGCTCAGAGCATTAAGGAGGGTATTTTCTATATGCAATTTAAGGGTTTTTAAAAGTAACAGGATTTTGCACTAGTTATTGGCCATCCAAAATACGCATTCTTATCCTTCACACTTTTCATAACAGAGCAGCACAGAATGCAATTTTTTCATAGCCCTTTTGCTTAATTATAATTAAACATTATGAACTTACAGTAATTTTAGCAAAGACCAATATTGGAAATTTTTACTTATTGATCAATGCTATTTTTTATTCAACAAACATGACAAAGATAACAACAAATGGAACAATTTAACCTGGTAATTGGTGACATATGTTTCGGCTATTACCACATAGCCTTATCAGACCAGTTTTTGGTTAATGTTGTACATGGAGTCGATCCCCTGACCGTACATGCATTTCAATTGCATATCTGTCGACGGCCGCTCTAACAACTGAGGAACTGACCTTGAACTGTACAAATTGCGTATATCCATTTATTATCTCTTGTCACTTTCTCGCTTGTTGTCACAGCTGCTAAGCCATTGGCTTAGCGACTTGCTATGATTTTATTTTTCGAAAATTGTGGTGTTGCCAGCCACATATTTTTTTTTTTTTTGAAATTGGCGTGTTCTCCATATGGTTTAAGAAAGTTGATTTTTGCGACTGATTATTTTTATTATAATTAAACATTATGAACTTACAGTCATTTTAGCAAAGACCAATATTGTAAATTATTACTTATTGATCAATGCTATTTTTTGTTCAACAAACATGACAAAGATAACGAATGAAACAATTTAACCTGGTAATTGGTGACATATGTTTCGGCTATTACCACATAGCCTCATCAGACCAGTTTTTGGTCAATGTTGTACATGGAGTCGATCCCCTGACCGTACATGCATTTCAATTGCATATCTGTCGACGGCCGCTCTAACAACTGAGCTACTGAGGAACTGACCTTGAACTGTACAAATTGCGTATATCCATTTATTATCTCTTGTCACTTTCTCGCTTGTTGTCACAGCTGCTAAGCCATTGGCTTAGAGACTTGCTATGATTTTATTTTTCGAAAATTGTGGTGTTGCCATCCACATATTTTTTTTTTTTTTTGAAATTGGCGTGTTCTCCATATGGTTTAAGAAAGTTGATTTTTGCGACTGATTATTTTTATTATAATTAAACATTATGAACTTACAGTCATTTTAGCAAAGACCAATATTGTAAATTTTTACTTATTGATCAATGCTATTTTTTATTCAACAAACATGACAAAGATAACAAATGGAACAATTTAACCTGGTAATTGGTGACATATGTTTCGGCTATTACCACATAGCCTCATCAGACCAGTTTTTGGTTAATGTTGTACATGGAGTCGATCCCCTGACCGTACATGCATTTCAATTGCATATCTGTCGCAAAAATCATCGAAATACTTCTGTTGGCAAAGTTTAATGATTTTTTGCAAGCTTTAATTATCTGACACTAAAAAGGTACATCAAGATGGTAGGAACTGAGATCTGGTTGGTAAGTACTGGAACGGGGTCCTTGATGTCAGTGACCTTTTTTTTTTTTTTTTTTTTTTTTTTTTTTTTGCGATCGGTCCCTGCGGTCCCACTTACCCGCCTAACCGCACGAGAGGCGCATCCGTCTATCGTACGGATCGGTGACCGACTACGAACAGCCCGGACTGCTCTGCGTTCATTAGGCGAAACCGTACGTGAGGCACATCCGTCTATCGTACGGATCGGTGACCGGGACTGCACTATTTCTCTGAACGAAATGATGGGTAGAGCAATTTCCGATCACAGATTGAGCACAATTTCTACTAAGCCCATAGGCTATGCAGCAGAAACAAAGGAAAAAGTACAATTTCAAGTATTTAAGAAAATAATTATTTTTTGCTTTATAATATTGTGAGAATCCATGGGGGAAATAATATGACAAAGGTTATTATAATCATTACATATACACCGAAATGGACAAAAATGAGCATAGTTAGAATTACATATATCAAGTCTTAAGAAACGAAAGTGTCTCAAATCCCTTCCAGGATTGTTAAAGTTGACCATACCTAGCAACAACTCAGAGTTCATTGAGCCGGAGAACAGTTTATTTAAAAAAGTTACGTTAAGCATAATTCTTCGGCTGCGCAGTGTTGGTAAACGTATTAGTTTGAGGCGGCTTTCATATGAAGGTAAATTTGAGTCCGGATTCCAAGGTAGCCGACGAAGTGCAAACAATAGAAATTGTTTCTGCACCGACTCCAGCATATCAATGTATATATTATATTGGGGGTTCCACACCACTGACGCATATTCCATTATTGGTCTAACAAGTGAAGTGAAAAGCAACTTCGTCGTATAGGGGTCGTCAAATTCTTTAGACCATCGTTTAATAAATCCAAGGACGCCTTTTGCTTTGTTTACCATTAAACCAATATGCACGTTGAAGCGAAGTTTTTTATCCATAGTGACGCCTAAATCTACAAAATTGTCAACCTTCTCCAGTTTTAAACCGTTTATTGAATATGAAGTCTCAAATTCTTTACTTCTTGAAAAAGTCATTTGCTTACACTTTTTGAGATTTAATGTCATCAAGTTTACATCACACCATTTAACAAGTTCATTTAGGTTTCTTTGTAGAGTTTTATGATTAAAGTGATCATTAAAAGAGTAAAAAAGTTTTACATCATCAGCATACATTAGAATATGGGACGAATTTGTAGCAGAAGGTAGGTCATTTATAAATAATAGAAATAATGTGGGGCCAAGATGGCTGCCCTGGGGAACTCCAGATGAAACCATTATATGTTTAGAAAACATGTTGTTGAATAAAACTTGTTGCTTCCTATTCGTCAGATACGATCTAATCCACTTTAATATCGTTGAAGGAAATCCTATTAAATATAACTTTTTTAAAAGTAGGCTATGACTTACGCAGTCAAAAGCTTTGCTGAAATCAGTGTATATAACATCCGTTTGCTGTTTTCGCTTAAATCCATTTATAACAAGCGTGGTGAACTCCAAAAGATTTGTTGATGTAGATTTACCCTTTAGAAAGCCGTGCTGAGATACTGTCATCAGGGATGAAACGATGTTTGTAAGATGATCATTAATTATTTTTTCAAAAAGTTTTGGGATTGCGCTGAGCTTAGCAATACCTCTGTAAGAATACCTCTTGAAAGAAAAAAATTGGTCTACTCGAGACAAAAAATATTGATATATCATACTTTAAGATCGGACTGTAAATGCTGATGATATGAAGAAAAATGTAGATGCGCGACCTCTATTTTCGGTCAAAAAAAAAAAAATTTTTTTCGAAACTATCTTGCAAAAATGCTTCAGATTTGATGGTGTGCGGTGAACTTTATTTTTTTTGCCTGTAAGGTGGTACGGTCTAATATACATATAACGAAAAAATAAGAGTTAAAATAATAATTCAGTACATTTGCTGGAATCAGTTTTAATAATTTGTCACAATTTTTAATTTTAAGGAGGAATTGTGGACAACATGAGTATACGCGAACACAATCTGTAGGTATGCTATATAAACGCATCCTATACGTGTTATTTTCATCAACATCTGACAATCCACCTTTAAAGTTAACATCAATGATAAAATACTAATCGCAATTGTTACGCTCGTTAGGTTCCATCATAAAGGTACCCGTGATTTGATCAGCTTTCACAACAATAGCTTTAGCAGCACCATATATTGCAGCAAACACAGAGCCATTGCCAGTTCCAACCAACATCGAGAGTAACCTGCAAATAAAATTATTTTGTTTCAATATACCATCAAATACTGCATCATATTGAATAATATTTACTATACTCACTTTGCCAAGAAACAGGTGCAATGATACATCGCATTGCGGTAGTTTATATTGCGCACCTCATATTTGAGCATTTCTTCGTGTATGCTAAAATAACCATGCGATGGATGTCACGTCATTTGCAGTGGACCCACTGCCCTATTTTTTTATTTCATTGTTGGTGGTAGTATTATTAACCACGATGTCACTATTTGTGAATGTTTTCTTGATGATTCTTGACTGCTGGAGCAGTAGATGCAACTACTTTCCTATCAAAAATAAAACACTGATATATTTTTTTCTTTTAAATATTTGTTTAGTTACCATTGTGTAGTTGACCGCAGAAGAAGATGGAGCTACAACTGGCACTGGCTGCTGGTGGTTGAGTGGGTGTTCTGTCTTTTAAAAGTATATAAGTCAACTTTTTTGACCATTTATGATGCAGAAACAACGTGTTTTCGATTAAGATCGATCAGCGTTTCGGTGACAGCTACTTTACGTATACAGCTCATCGTCCCATCAGTTGCTTTTTCACCTTTGTACTGACGATCTTCAATGGTTGTAATATAAAGTTAACCACCATCGGGTTTAAGCCATTTGTCACGCGTATACAAAACTGTGTCTAACATGAACTCATAAAGTAGGCAGTAACCCATTCACTCTGATATGATAATGTCCACTTTTTCAATGCCACTTCACCACCTTAAAGACCTTAGAATATTAATAACAACTTGCAGCGCGTATTCCACAATATTGGAACAATCCACAATATTGGAACAATCCACAGCAATAACTTAAGCAACACCAGCTTTTGCAGCAAACACAGACAAAATGCCAGTTCCCCAACCAAAGTCGAGAAAAACTATGGCACGAAATTTTATTTTTTTCAATTAAATACAGCACACGCAACTGTGTCGGTGACCTCAGCTGGCACTGGCTGCTGTTGTGGGGCTGGTGGTTGAATGCATGGCGGATTAGTTTTTCTTGATGACTTGGCATTGCTCGAGCTGTAGATGCAACTTCATTTATCTAAAATAAAACACTGATTTTGATATTTTCTTTTTAATATTTGCTTACTTACCAGCTGAAGATTCTTCATCTACAGCTTATTCTTCCTAAGCTCCTTCACGCGCTGTATTTTTTGGCTTTAAAATTTCACTTTATTTCATGCATTTTAACATTTGCATGTAAACAAATCAAATTTCTGACGTTTTGACGTTTAACTTTGACGTTTCAAAACTCAGTTATACAGAATTATAACAGAGTCGAAAAACCGAGTAAAGTAAAAGATTATTCATACGAATTTAGGCTTTTACTCAGAGCATTTACTTTACTCAGATAGCTTTTAATCAACTCGTTTTTCTTACTTCGGAGTAAAAGCAGCATTTACTCAGTTTTTATTAATACCACCCATTGAACGCATTATATTTTATGGCTTATAGCGTGTTTTGCAGTTAATAATACATACTATTTAAATGTATTTTTGAGAGTTAATTTAAAAGTGCATATATATTAAACCGTATTAATAATTTTACAAAGGAATATAATTTTTTATTAAAGCGAATTAAAGCAATCTCACTTCAGTTCCCATTTCGCTTTTAGAACATAATTTTTTTTTAGTGTATAGCACAAACTCACGCTCTTAGTGTTAACCCATATCGTACCTGTGATTCGCTTACGAATCACGAAACTTGCTCATGTTTGGACATTTTTTCATTATAATATAAAAAAAATATCAAAGGTTTATATTTTTATATTAAAATTTAATCAATTGGCTTTTCTTTTTAGGATTAAGTGGGAGTTTAAAAAAACAATTGTTTTGGATATTATTTTGGAAATTAATCAAAAATATTTAAATTGATCAAATGTGGACAAAACCTACACAGAATAGATTCAAAAGGACTAATGTTACTCCCCACAATAAAAATTATATATCCTGATTGTTTAGGTGAGCTATATATAGCACTCAATTATGGTGATGCGTATACGAATCAATGGCCACTCCCCAGGGTAACAATTTGGTAATTTTTATTTTTGAAGATGTCAAATTTTTTGAATAGGCCAAGCGCTAAAAAATTCAAAATCTTGAAGAAATTACATTTTTTGATTAGGTCAAAAACTGGATAAATTCAAAAAAAATTTTGGCAAAGTGCACTTTCCGATCGGCCTCAAACTTATTGTCCGCCATTTTTTCCACTCAATTTACCAACTCATTACAACTTTTTTAAAAAAAAAAATATGTTGAATATTTTGGTACCATATGGGTTAAAGAAACTGGCAGCTTCGTTGCAACGCTCATTTGTTTTTTACTGTTACTTTATTTTGTTGCTTTTTTTCCAGTTTTGAGTTTCGTAGGACAATCGCTTCCCGAGAATTATAAAATGAGCAGGAGAGAGACAAAAAAAATAAGTAAAGATTTTCAGAGTTGTAGCTTTCGTTGTTAGCTTCGTAAGAGACAATCGCTCGCGAGAACTATGAGATCACCTCGTATTTTTTAGTTCGAGTAACGGTATATTTAAAATACTACGCCACCGCTGAAAAAAAAATAGTTGACTGTCAGCGTTTGTCTAGGTAATTTCGGAACGAGTTTTTTAAACTTAAATTAAATTATTAAATAAAAAATTTATATTTAATATAAATTCAGTTTTAGTGTTTTAATTATCTGTTCTGTGTAAGTGTTTCTTCTATTTTCAGTTTAATAGTAAAGCCAGAAGTGAAAAGTGTGATTTTGGATTGAATCAAGTTCAGTAGTAATCAATTTTTTTTTCTTTAAAATCAACTTTTGGCTTAAGTTTGCTCTACCTCACATTGAACAATTTAAATTACACCAAACTTATTTTATTAAGTTTTTAATTCTAAAAATAAAATGTGATGTAATCAAAAAGTGTCGCTCGGATCTGGTTTCGGAGATATAGTCATCGGAAGTTACGAATATAGCTTTTTTGAAAATTATAATTTGAGAATCTTTGAATGGATATCAAAAATATGGGTGTCATCCAACATAATTTAATGGCCTACGGTAATGGTAAGCAAATCTTTGAAATTTAACCGGTTGTTTTGAAGATATGACAATTTTTCTGAAATGTTGACCAAGAATATTTAACAAAACCATTACTTTTTCCAAAAAATGTGTTATTAACCTTTAATTTTTAGCATGTTAATAAAGCTTAATTTATCCCTTTAATGCATGACCTCAGCGATTTTGTTCTAAAAAAACACCAATATGTATCTTGCAATTCTAAAAACACATATGCTCTCAGATTTTCAATCCTTATCTCGCGAGTTATCTTTGTTTACCTGGTTATGTCACATATGACCCATCATGCATCATAGGGATTTCAAAGTTTCTTATATGAAATTTAAATAAAATAAGAAAAACATGTAGGATATGTGGAAAAAGTTATTTATTCATTATGAAAAGCATAAAAACAGTTTGTGGTGATGCTTTGCTTTTTTTGCAAAACCGCTTTGCAGTGGGTTCATTTCTAATGACAGGTGCCGAAATTATGTTGTTTTCAGGCTCAATAATTTCAAAAAGCATTTCACCCACATATGTTGACAACTTTGTTATCTTTCCAAGCCAGCAAAGAGTTATCAATTCCGGCAAAATTGGTCACAAACTCTGTGCTGCGACTACGATCATACTCCTTTAATACCTTTTCGTCCGGAAGTTTGCAGTTTGGGATTCGATTACGGCGAACAGTACCGAGGTCGTAGATGCCCTGCGTCCGTAAATAGACAGCTAATGGAATGGTGGTGTAGAAATTGTAAAAAAGAGTATATGGCTCACGTTGCGAGGTAGGCCTCTGGCCAAACGAACGACAAAATTTGCACAACATCCAAGACTTGGTTTACCTGGTAACATCGTATTTTCTGCGATGCCCAGTGGCGCCTTTTACGATTTCGCGTTGCTAAAATCATAACTTTTGAACGGGTAAAGATATTTGAGTAAAGTTTTTTGATTTTGGTTGGTAATTTCTGTAGATATGACATATATAAGATTCAGTTTGAGGTTTGAGGTTTAGTTATAAATACTTTTAAAAAGAGGTGAAAGTCCAAATTTTGAAATTTTTGGTTTTTAGTGGTATGAATTCTTAAAAAATAATTTTTTTGTATAAATTTTAGTGCGCTTTATTCAATTAACCTTTTCGGTCCATGTTTTTCATTTCGTAACTTAAAAATCTGATTTTATATTTTTTTATCGTATTGCAAGTGATGCGCCCCATTCTTGCAAATGGGTATTAATGCAAAATTCTCCCAGTCTTTCAATTCATTAAATTTTGACAATTTATAAAAAAACTGTACAAAATTCCACGGGTTTCTCTTAACGTCATGGAATGGCTGATCCCTCCATTCCAAATCATTTCGTAAGAGATTTAATAAGTCCTCATTTGCTACTTTCTTGCTATTTCTATTAAATAGATAGTCTAACGTAGCATTGGATTGTATTTTGGGTGTGCTATTTTTAAAATACAAACGTACTCGTGAGTACGCACGCATCCAAATGTTGTTGCAAAACGCCACACAGTATTGATTAGCAAGATCGACAAACAAGTTTGAACGATATGCTTTTTCGTAGAGCTGCAAGCCTGCAGCTTCTCTCCATGCCCGATACTCCGGATCGAGCACATATTTCGATCTGGGATTTTCCAACAGACAATAAAAATAATCATGAAATTTTTGCTTTGAAAAATCTCCTCCATTCCATTTTTTCATCAATGAAAAATGGATATATCGCGATGCCTCCACAAGCAAAGCCGACATTTCCTTAACATCTTCATTGATTTTATAGAAGATTTTCTCGTCCTTGCAACATTTAAGAAGACATTTCTTCACTACGACTGTCTTTGATGTTGCACCCATCTTGCTTTTTTTGTTGTGTTTGCGCCTTTGCAGCTGCCACTGCCGCCTTTGCAAATTTAAAAGAAAAAAAACATTGAGTGAATTTTTTAAAATATAAATTGCTCAAAAGTTGAAAAAAAAAATGTAAAATTTTTCCGGGACTTGGAAAAATTTTTCCAAAAAAATTTTATATCTTAAATCTTATGATTAAGTAAGATTCAATAAAAAAATGGCTAGTGCCATACCCCCCATATGCGAAAACCGAAAACAGTTTCTCGGTCACATAAAAACTCGCGTACTACAAAACGAATTTTCATAATTCCAAAATCAAATTTATCACATATCATCAGCAATTTTGACGCAGATGAGTGAGACTTGGTACATAATTGTGGTATATGGCAACCCTGTCAGTTTTGGGTAAAAAACTTAATTTAAAAAAAAAAGAACTGGTCATTGTACTACACAGACTTATCTTTGGCATCTTTAGGCAACCAGAAGAGTGTTGGGAATTCTTTTACATTAAATTCTGGCGGTACATCATTTGCTGTAGCATCTATCTTTACAATAGCAACATCTTCATCCTTCAATTTCTCATAAATGGGTGTAAGTTTTTTACAGCGACCACACCAAGGTGCATAGAATTCAACGAGTGTAACAAAGTCGTAGCCAATTCATTTAATTCATGCTGGAAGTCATCCTAAGATCAAAGTTCAATTTGCCAGCATACTCCTTGGCAATTTTCAGAACATGATTACGCCAGTAGTTGGTCCTCTTTGGGTTTTTGCTGTAGTCACTGCGTGATTATAGTCTTATCCGGCTTAAGTATAATTTGAATACGTTTATATTGATAAAGCGCGTAAAATAAGTACAATTTTTATACGTTTATATTTATAACGCGCGTAAATTCAAATTAAACGACTGAATGCGGTATAAGACGAAATGATTTTGCCCAAAAATATTTCGTCAAAATTAATTCTGAGTCAACAAAATAGCAAACTCAAGAGTAAATGTAAATGTAGCTTTTACTCGCTTTTTCCTGTTTTTATTCATACGAAACTGAGTAAAAGCTATCGTATAACAGAGTAAAAACTCCAAATGACATTTTGAAATTTTTATTCATACGAAATTAATTTTTCTGAGTAAAAGCTAAATTTATGAGCAAATAGTTCGAGTAAATTATTTTACTCAGTTTATTCATACCACCCAATAAATATGCTATTTGACAGCACAGTTTTACAAAGTTTTCAAGTCCTAATCGAAAATATTTCATCTCTAGACGTCAAAAAAATTTGAATTGGTAGAATTTTGCTTACATACGAATAGTTCAGATAGCAAATCATAATAAGAGTATCAAAAAAACAACACAATGCGCTTGGAATTTCAGACTTTTTTTTTTAATTTTATTACAATAAGAGGTGTAAAAGTAAAAAAGAAATCAAAAAACGCCTTGGATTTAAAATTATTTACTGAACAAATTTCTGCTTCAACTTTAAAAATATAATAAAAAATTAATCAGAACAATAAAGTTGAGTCCAACATAAGGATACTTAAAATATGCAAATGCACATCGGTGAATTAAAAAAAAACACACATTTTTTGTAACATTTTCTCTTATGTGTTACTTTCAAATGAGCAATTATTTGTCACTCACAAATACTTGTACACAGAATTTCCCATAAATTAATCAATAAAATTACACTTGAAATGAATTGTAATTGAAATTCCATATCAATAAAGAAAGCGAGCGCAACTTAATTGCGTTTCCTATAGATGCGCGTTTAATCAAGTGTTTACAGCAAAAAATTCATCAATTACAAACAAAAACATTTTAATTGGTTTCCTAAAAAAAATTGTAACATTTTTCTGTACATTCTTTAAATTCAATATCATTGTTAAATGGTCGTCGGCAATGTGAGTTGCTGTGCAGTATTTTCATTTTACTGTCAATAAATAAATCAATTTTTATTTTCAAATCGAACGTACATCATATAATAGGAAAATTCCATCATTTTTTTTTTTTACATGTAGTGCAGTTATTGTATGTTATTTCAATTGTTATTTATATGAGGCTTCATGAAGTTTGTTGATGTGTAAATATGCGGATATTACAGAAAGTTTATAATGGCTGGAAGCGCAATGCACTATGCTTTTTCAACATTTTTTAATATTTTTAGATTTTCCCACATCTTCTACACTTTGCAACATTTTTCAACCTGCAAAATTTTTCCATTTTTCCAATATTTTTCGAGTTTTTTAAAGTTTCCTATTTTTTCAACAATTTTCCAACTTTTCAATATTTTACGAATTTTCATAACATGATTCGATGTTTTCAACATTTCTTTCATCAACTTTATAAAATTTTTCGATTTGACTTTTATGATATTTTACGATAATTCCAAAACTTTTTTTTTTCGACATTTCTCGACTTATTACCTTTCTGAACTAAAATACAATTTATGTTTATAGATAAACACACGATGTCTGCTTGCGCACTCGCCTGTTTTTTACTTTATTTGATAATAATGCAATTGATTTAATTTCGAAATAAATAAATATTAGCCAACAGTCCTAAGTCAAATTACTTCGACAATAATTCAAATATATATTGATTTAAAATTGCATTATCATGCTTTTTGACGAATTTTTTCTTAACGCAAAGAAAATGATTTGAAACAGAAAATGCAATTAGTCATTAAAAGTGAAATACTTCGGAGCCAAGTTATACTGAATGTTTTGAGCATCAAGTGTGATAAAATTCAGTTAAAAATGCGTGCAATTTTTAAGGAGTTTATATGCGATTCGATTTACGAGAAAGGGTCTTACAACAAAAACTTAAGTACAAGTAAATAAAAAAATTAAGTGTGGCAGGCGGTACAAATCAAAATATCAACCATTAATATTAGGTTTTATTTACCAATGATATGATTGATTATTATTTGAAAAGTTTTTGCTAGTATTTTAATTTTTACCTTAGGACTAATCCCGTAATTGGAGTGTGGGACAGTGGTGATACTGAAACTTCTCAAAATTGTTCCTTATTAGAGGAAAGTTTGTACATATAATACAAGATATAGAAAATACACGACACATATCTATAATACACGCCTTTTTGTATGTGACTTATGATATTGACTTCGGAGCAAAAGTTATATTACTGAAAATTCTTGACAATTTGTAAGAATTTTGTGTGAGCAGTTTTGTTGGCATTTTTCAATTTAAAAAATTAATTTCTTTCCCTTGAAATCCAGAACAAAGAAACTTTAGCTCTGTGCAAAACTTTAGGTGCATTGTGTAACAAACTGTTTATGAAAATCACAATTACGAGAAAACAAAAGTTTGATAAAATTTGGTACAAGGACAGCATCTTGAATTATAGTTCTTGGAATTGCATGTTTGTTAAAATCGGTTCATGAATACGCTTAAATATAAATTTTATTTATACATTTAAGTTTATTTAATAATTTTTCCACATTTAGTGAAACAAATAAGTGATGGATACTTTATAACATATATGTATATCACAACATATCCACTCTACCGAAACACTTCTAAAAATTCACAAAAGTAAGAACTCTTCCGCGCATTTCTACTGTTGATACATTGTAGGGTATTAAATAAAATAAAAGTCTCATAGACTAATAACATAATAAAAAAAATAAAGAATTTTATAAATAATTCTACTCACTTTGATGTGCTGCCTCTTTAATTTTTTGTTTTGTTGTTGTTTCCGTTTTTGTTGTTGGTGTTCCCGTTTTTGTTGTTGTAGTTGGTGTTGCCGTTTTTGTTATTGTTGCTATTTTTGTTGTTGCTGTTTTTGTTGTTGTTGGTGCTGTTTTTGGTTAAAAAAAAAAAAAAAAATAAATAAAATTTTTACCATCAATTTAGCGGCCTTCGAGAAAATGAGATATTTAAAAAATATTTTTGTGTGAGGGCCACCCTAAACTATGCTTCTTAACATTAGAGATACGATTTGCCTGCCTTTGAGAAATGGGTATTCTTAAAATATTTTTGTATGAGGGCCACCCTAAACATGCACCCTAAATAAAAATTTTTTAGCCTATGACACCCGCCTGATCGATACTAACATACTGTAAAAATTTTATCAAGATCGGCTGGATAGTTTTCGCGTCCATAAAGGACATACTGACAGACAGACAAAAAATGAATTTTATATAATAAATTTTACTTACCACGAATTTCAAAAATAGACTCGAAATCTGAGTCAGATTCGGAGCTCTCCTTAAATTGTTGCTTCTTTAGCAACAACAACGCTTTTTTTGAAGTTGATGGAAGCTCCACCTCCTGCTGTTGTTGGTGTTGTCGTTTTGTTGTTGTTGGGCCTTTTTTTCTTTGTTGTTGGTTCTGCTGTGTTTGTTGTTGTTGGTGCTACTGTTGTCCTGACAATATTCACAATTGGATATTCTGCAATACAATAAAAAATATTTATTTCATATCACGAAAATTTCATTAACTTTTTCCCAATAATTACTGAGAAATCGCAATAAATCAAAATTTTGTAAAAATAAATATAAGGCCTTAATATTGATCAATATATCTTCAAAATATCTATATAACTTTACGAAATTATACATACTTCTTTTTAATTGTTTTTTTTTTTTGATGCTGTTGCTGCTCCAGTTGTTGTTGTGTTTGTTGCTGCTCCAGTTGTTGTGTTTGTTGCTGCTCCAGTTGTTGTTGTGTTTGTTGCTGCTCCAGTTGTTGTGTTTGTTGCTGCTCCAGTTGTTGTTGTGTTTGTTGCTGCTCCATTTGTTGTTGTGTTTGTTGCTGTTGCAACAGCTGCAGTAGCTGATCCAGTTGTTGTTGTGATTGTTGCTGCTGCTGCTGTTGTTGTTGTGATTGTTGCTATTGTTGTGTTTGTTGTTGTTGCAACAAAATTTTTTTTCTAAGTAGTACTTTGAGAATGTTGCCATGTGGCAACAAATTTCCGAAGTGGTTCAAAAATATCGAAATAAAAATATCTTCTGAAATTTTTTTAATCATATAATTTTTTATTCATTTTGGTGTAAAATTCAAGTAATGAAGAAAAATAAAAATCTTTAATAAAATAAATAATAGTTTTTACATATGTATATGAACTAATGTACATTTTTTAAAGTGCAAAATTAAAATCTTGTTTAATTATAACATTTTGGATACATAAATTTAGTTTTTACTGATGAAACATTTTGAAGCAATTCTTTGTTCCATTTGGGATGCATAGGTGCACGTTGCATTTTGAACACATATACCTAGAAAATCCTGTACATCCTTTGGTCTTGCACCTCTGTTTTGTTGTCGTATGTTCAGGCCAATGTTTTAATCCATCATAGCGCAAGGAAATCGCTGGAGCGGCTTCGAATCGTTTTCTGGAAGTTGTTGGAGTGCATGATGCCGTTGTAGTGGGACTGCCTGTATTATCCTCGTTCATCGTTGTTCTAGGTCGTCCACGTTTTCGAGAAGCTGATTGATAAATTGATCGTGCTAAGAGCCCGTCAGCGATATCATTGCGAAATGCTAACAGATCCATTATATCTTTCGACTTTAAATTATTACGAACGCAATCAACCTTGTACTGTTGCCATGAATTGCAAATTGCAAGATCAATAAAATGGTCAAACATTTTGAGAGTCCACTTTTTTGACATTATAGATATTCTATACAAAGAGAGAAGAAAGTCCATTTTATCTACTCCTCCAATGCCTTTATTGTACATTGCAACTATATTAGGTTGAGGAATTTCTATTTTCTTTTTTTGCTCAACACTATATCTTGCAACTTTGTGCATATTTTGCTCTCCATAAATGGACGAGACAAGTTGGACAACTCCTCCATCGAGCCCTTTGAATGAAATCATCATTTCATCTACATAAAGATTTTTTTTTTTTTGGAATTGCATAGGTTCTTTTCAAAAACATGTTTATTATAGGTCGAATTTTATGAAGCTTATCATTTGAATTCGAGCCTACTGAAAATTTAAGATTATATCGCACAGAGTGAAATCTATTTCTTGTAAAACTTTGACGAAATGATGGAATCTCTGTGACCTTTGACCAGTACATCGCTATTCGAGGATAACCAATAGCACCAATTATAATTTCAAGTGCAATTAATTTATAAACTTCATCTTTTGTAACATTTAATGATGTTCCATTTGTTATAAGAGAGTGCTGATTTGTTGCCTCTACAACATCTTCAACAAAAACATCGGTAAAATACTCTAAAAAATACGACAGTGGAGTTTTTATCATATTCTTGGGATACGTTTCAGTGAAATTTGCTTCTGGTCCATTCCAAGAAATTTTTCTCCAACAAAAATTCGATATTTTTTCATAAGAAACGTCTTCATTTTCTTGAACATTTAAGTTAACAGGAGCATGAGAATCATCTACGATAGTAGAACTACGTAAGGCATCGGCATCATCATTCTCTTCAACATCAATATTATCAATATTTATTTCGTAATGACCTGTTCTAGACAATTCTTCAACTAAAAACGAATTATTTTCATCAAAAGCCTCTAACAAGTTGTCTAACAATTCAGGTTCGTCTGAATCTTCAACGTCAGATATATCTGAATCTTCAAAATTATTCAATATTTTTTCAATTTCACAATTTTTCATCTTTTTATACATTTTAATACGTATTTAGTTCTCTTACAACGAATTAAATAACACTTTTCAAAAATTTACAAAAGAAAATAAAAGATGCTGCTTGATTTTAACCGTTTAAAAAAACTGTCGCTTATGACACCACTAAACAAAATTGTTGCCATATGGCTACATAAGAAATTAAAAATATCGGTGAAGGCTTTCTACTTGCTTTATTATATTTTTTTATATGCAATATTTTAGAGACACCTTTTATTTACTTACGGCAACTTTTAGTTTATTTTGTTTCGATATTAAATATATAAAAAAAATTAAAGATACTAAGTCGCTAGAACAGTAAAAAAGCAAGTAGCATAAGATGGTTCACTTAGAAACCGATTTTTTCGTACTGTTGGTTACAACTTGAAAATTTTTATATGTTAAGTTGTGCTCAAGACCCTAAGGAATAATATTATTAAAAAAATTATTTCATTCACTTAACCTAAACCGCTCAACGGGGCGATTAAAAATGATGTTGCCATATGGCTACAAATTACCGAAAGGGTTAATGAACTTCAAATAATTTAAAAATTTTTTAAATAATTTTTTAAAAAAAAAATTTTTAATTTTTACTAATTCATTCATATGCATTTATTTTTTTATTTCTTAACATAATTTATAAACAGTCTTTCTCAAAGGCTAGAAAAGTTTTAAAAAAAGGGTTACAGTAATAAATTAGGTAATTTCCTTAAAAAATCAACAACAATCACAATTCTATAAAAATATCATCATTATTTTGGATATCTAAGAAACTTAAAACAGTACTACAGATTTTATCAGTCAGTTCTTTTCGTGACCTAACGTGCCTAAGTGATAAAATCAAAGGATCTGAAGATGCTAAAAGTATATTGAACAAGTCCTCATTCTGTCGAATACGTGAAATTTTACATGTATTGCTATATCTGTACTTCTTATAATCTTTGTTTTTAGACTCTTGGGCTTCTTCTGATAATTCTCCTATGGGTAAGGCTTGATAATTTGTCCACTATGAGCTAAGGTATTATGGACAGAGGGGGTCAGTAATTTTTGGCTGTATTTATGTTCTAGATATTTTTAAATTGCATTAAAAACTTAGATACAAATATCTGAGGCAAGTATTACTATTTCGTATACAAAAGCGAATTTTCTTAAAAAGAGTGAAATGATTTGGAAAAAGTGACAAATCAAGCGTTTTGGAGGTGGGGTAAAGCCCATATTATATGGACAGAAGTTTTCTAGGTACTCTTTACATATGCATCTATTTGCGTCAAATAGTTTTGGAAATAGGAAGAATAAATTAAGAAAGGGGCGTGGTAACGTCCATATTTACAATTTTTAATTTATTTTGAGTGATGTCTATATTCGCTAAAAACATTCTATCAAATTCAGATTAACAATTTCCAAGTCAAAATATCATAGACTGAAAATCGTCATCACACAACAAATTCAGTTTTATGCATATAATGTCACATAAGTAGCTATAACTTCTTACCTGGCAAATATTGGCAGGTAAGACCCATATGATTTTTGTTGGCAGATATGTCAACTATAATTTCTCATTCGCCAATCCTTAATTGACATTCATTTGTGGATTATAGACCAAGGTAAATTTGAAAAACTATGCTAAAAACGACCTTTTTTGAAAAATTCATGAAAATTACTAACTAAAATTTTTTTTCTACATCTTGTGAAAATTATTTATTTTAAAATACTATAAATTCAGAGAGCTTACTTCAAATTCCCATGTTTTTTTAAACTTTTGAAATTTTCCATTTTTAATATTGCGAAAAATGTAAAAAAAATGCTATTTTAATGAACGATAAAAAGTTATCCAACTTTGAGCACCTATAAAAACCAAAATACTTGTCATAAATCAAAAAAGTTTTCGGTTTTAGAACCTTTGGTCAATTATCTTTTAAGTAAAAAAAAAAGTTTCGAAAATCAGAAATCGAAAATTTGATTTTAGCAATCACTTTTTGAAAAAAGAGCCACTGTGCGCCGGTAAACATTTCGAATTTGTAACAATACCCAAATTCATCGCATAATAAAAACAGTTTGAAGCCCCATTTGTCTGGTTTTAATGGTAGATACTGCATCATGTAATGATGCATTTTCGTTGCACACGTTTGCTCATCAACACACATGCGACTGAACATTGGAATCTTTGCAAAGTTTTATTCAACATATCTATTTCGGGCCGAAGTCTAAGCAGACGATCCGATCCTGGAGCCAAATGAGCAGAAGCTTCAAAATTGTTGTTGAAATGGAGTAATGAACGAATTTTTTCGAAACGGTTGACAGGCACTGCACGTCATGCATTTAAGGGTTATTATCTTTAAAAAGATATATAGTCTGTCCTTAATTTTTACATATCTAGCCCCTTTTTACCGGAAAACGAAAAAATATGTTCAGTCAATTCTTATGTACATGTTTATGTACAAAACTGCTTATGTTTACTTAAAACAAAAACTTTTATATATTCTTGAATTTTAAATAATAACAGCAAATCTAGAAAGTACCGGTATTTTTTTGACAGAAAATGTCGTGCTTATTTTGTGTACTTATCAAGTAACTATATTTTAAAAGATAAGAAGAAAAATAACGTCATTTTTTTGAAATATTTTCTTTTAATTTATAAATGACAACGCGGTGGGATTTAGTTTAGTGGTGCAAGTTTTTATTACAAAATTAAATTTGTAATTTTGCTTCTGAACAAGCTGGCAGCGATTTTCTTGCGTGAATATGGGAACTAATGCGTCTCCACTTTCTTTAAAAATAATCGGCGACAGTATTGTTTTTTAGAAATGTTCCTTTGTGGATCTATAATATTTTCGTAAATATATCAAATGCGTGATTCCAAGTGAAAGGTCGAATGCAAATCTCAATGTACCAACTGGCTCCACCTTCACATTCAAAAGATAAGGTGGAAGAAACGCTTTGTTTTTGCGGACAGTGCTAGTTATATTCCTCACCTCAAGAACTTTTGCCAAGTTGTACGATCTTAAGAAGTGATCACATGTGACATCACGTCTCTGTAGATCTTTCACCAGGTCAAGAACAACTCATTTGCCTTGGTTGACTTCTGGCTTGCAAGTGGGCGTACGACCGGTATACATTTGTAAATTCGATGCATAATATGAGCGGCTACAGCATGCTACCACCGTTTTATGCCATATTTATCTGGCTTCGATGGAATGTACTGCAAGAATGGGCAACGACTGGTTGGTCAAGCTAAAAAGATAAGTTTTTTTACAAAATGTTTACCTATGGCATCAGATGAAAAATTTAAATTTTTTATAAAAAATCAATTGTTTAAAGTTAGTTAATATAGCGATGGCCATTCGATGCGAAATTAAAAAACCAATACCACGTCGTATCCCAATTTGAAAAAATTAAGTTCGTTTTTAATTAATTTAAGCTAAAATCGAAAAAAAAATATACCTGCAATATACCTAAATTAAAGAATCTGCTTATTCTATAACTGTGACGAGAAATGGAGTTTTATTTGGTTCTTTGATAACGTTTTGCATTTTCCTGAGTAACAAAACTATGATAAGCCACAAATTTAAACACTCATATTTTTGCGCAATACATAATATGAGCCACATGTGATGTCCTGCCTTATTTTTGATAAGATAAGATCACATGGAAATTGGGCTTAAAGTTGGTAATGTAATGAAATTATAGATTGAAGAACACGGGATAGTTCTAAGAATTCCAATAACGACGGCGTCAGTTTTTGAAAAAGGCATTGATAAGGGACGTACACATGATCAAACAACTCATCAAAGTGTTTGTCAAACAATTTGACCAACCAAAAAATATATGGAGCTTGATGAGAATTTGAAGATGTGAACACTCATCAAATTGTCGGTCAAATTGTTTGATGAAAACAAAAAGGGGATTCAAATTGTGTGTCAAACAAATTGACAGCTCAGCGTACACATGAGTAAATTTTTCGTTAAGTTTCAGTTTTTTCCGACCATAGACTAATATAGAGCGAAAGGTATTTTCAGGCGGGAAAACATTTTTTAATAGTATTAGTGAAAATTAAGTTCACCATTGTCCGGTGAGTTCGCTCATGTGAGTTTGCCACTTTGTATATATTCTAACTCAATTTGAGGAGTTTTGATATACCAGCTAAACAAAAACATAAGAAATTGTTTTTTTAATAGAACACATTTTGAGAGAAATATATAAAAAAGTGTTGGAACTCACAGTTTGTATCAAATTTATTGCAAATAAATGAAAAATGAAAGAATAATGGTATTCATCTAAGGGAGCGTTCAAGTATTACGTAACGCAATTTGTAAAACGATACGATGCGGTACAGGGGCGGGAGGAGGTGTCGAACAACGGATGATTTGAAATTAGGTGTGCATAATGAAACGATTTCTAGATTAGCTACAGCAATAAATATTATATTTATTATATAAGTAAATAACAGCGCATTACTTTCAAAGATCTTTAAAAATTGCGTTACGTAATACTTGAACGCCCCCTAAGCGCGCAAAACCCTCGTAAGCTGTGCAACTTGTGTAGTTCTGCGCCGTCGCAAACGAACTGTCAAAAATCGTATGGAAAGTTTTTTGCACAAACTAGAAAAGTTTTCGCGACAATTTAGTCGCGCAGACTTGCGCTGCTAAGTTGTGCAAGTGTGTCATAATTTTTTTTGACATCAAGTTGTCATTATTGTTATTTATGCAAAGAAACAAAATGGCAGAGGTAAGAAGCTAGATTATTTTAAAAGCAAACATTTATTAATACATATTTAATTTATTTTATAACAGAAAATAGCAGAACAAGACAATTACAATCTGACATGCTCATCAACTGTCACAAATTGCACAAAATATTCGAACGGGCGTTCATGAAACACATCGCGCAAAATTGCACACTTGCACAAATGGGATATTTGCGCGTTTAGATGAATACCATTAATATATTTCATATCTGAAAAAATGGAAATATGGCAATTTATCATCTGTCAAATGTTTGTTTACAATTTTACCGCATAATAGGAATTTTGGATATTTCGAAGTTAAAGGTTTGTATCAATATATTAATTGAATTATAACGAATTTATCTCCCTTTTAATAGTTTTTTTTTTTGGTAAATCTTATCTAATATCTTTTTATTTTAGTTTAGATCGCGTTATATTTAGAGAATTTTTTCTCACTTATTTGACAAAGGCTTAGTTCGATCTTTTTCGATTTTTAGTTCGAGTTTAAACAAGAAAAATAATTTAAAATTTCTTGAAGCGCCGACGTTTCGAGGATTTTTTGCCCTCTTCTTCAGGGCGTCGATTTATTAACTAAACAACATTGAAACAAATTTTAACATGGTTACAAGTAATAATACAACAATAATTAAACATACAACATACATTTTAACATAATTTTAGAGATGAAATTTTGAATATAGGTTTAATAATTGAGAGGAAAATGTAAATAAGTGTAAAGCTAACAGATAGTTTGTGCTGATATTGTCGCAGTCCTCTTTTCTGTTCATCGTTCTGTTGATATTTTTTTGTATATGTAGGCTCTCCAGCGTCATTCTAATGTTGTAATTCTGTTCTCTGTCTATTATTGCGACATTGTCGAGGTCTGCCGAATGTCCAGTGTTTTTGATGTGTTGTGCTAAGGCCGTTGTTTCTTTTTTTGTTTTTATGTCGTTTGCATGTTCGCCGATTCTAATCGCAAGCTTTCGCTTCGTGGTACCGATGTAAATTTTGTTGCACGGCTGATCTTTCCCATTGCAGCTAATTTTGTATATCACATTTATATATATTTTTGAAGGACTTGCACACTTGGCTGCACGTATACTTAGACAAGCCTCAAAATATGCGGAAAACATTGATCATATAACTGTACAACGAATGTGCAGAAACTCAATAGCATTACAACAAACGCTCAGCAATATAAGTAAATACATATATTATTAAATTTTTATTTTCTACTTTTAGGATATTCTTACTAACATTGTCGAGAAGGGTTCACAATTCACTGAAATGCAATATTTCAATGCATTGAATTTATCGTGCAAGACACGTGACATTGGCGATTCCAATACATTGGCCAGTTATCAGCAAAAACTTTCAGATATTCTTGGCGCAAACCCGTCTACAGGCATTGTTTATAATATTTATAATTTTTTTTTCATTCAGCAGTCTATATTGCTGTTGGTTACAATTAATAACAATACTTACAAAATATATACAATATTAATTAAGATAAAATAGTTTATACGTTAGAATATATGTTAATTTTTAAATATAAAATAACACTAAAATAATAGTAATATTCTTAATGAATTTTTTTTTTCAGCCAGTTCAAAGGAAATATATGTTTAAATAATTATTAATTCCGGCTTAATTTCTTAAAATAGGACAGGTTCATTTCTGTACAGTTTCGCGCGCAGTATTGGGACGTCCATAAATTACGTGAGTCACCTTAGCCTGTGCGTAGGAAAATTTAAAGAGTGCTTAGGAGTCACACAAACACTTACAAATCTGTTCCCAATTAATACTTTTATGTAAAAACTTTTCATGCGACACGGCTCGTCTATGTTTCCGACCACCGAAGAGAAAACATCGTGATGTCGGCCAAATTATTATGTTCATGAAAGTGTATATGTTGATGAAACTCGTGGGTCGGCCGCTGAGTGAACGATAAGACGCAATGAATGCGGTGAAATGGTTTGGGCCGATGTTAATGTCTTATGGTTTTGGTTGGTGTTTCTTAACATAAGGGGAGGAATAGAGATTGGGAAGAAGTAAAAACAACCAGCCAACAAAATTCATAACGAAAGCAAAAATCGGAAAAAAGTTTAGGTTTCTGATTTTAAAATGTTAGTAGAAGAAAAAACGATAAGGAAGAAATATGAACAAAAAGAAAATAAGTCAATCGTTGGATTTCACAGCGGGAACGGTAGCGGAAGAAGCGGTAAAATTCAAAAGTTTAGATAGACGAGTGCCTCGAAAAAAGTGTCCTACCATTTATTCGTGCACATGAGAATACAGTGCTGTTCTGGCCCGATTTAGCAACCTCTCATTACTCTAAAGCTACGATGGAATGGTATCAAAGTAAAAAGATCAATTTTGTACCAAAAATAGCAAATACGTCCAACTGCCCAGTGCTTCGGCCAATTGAGACTTAAGTGGAAAAGATCGTTCCGTACTGTCAATGAAACAACTGATCAAAATTTAGTAAAGGACCTTAAGAAAAAAGTATTTTTTGGGACAGTCCATAATTAGAAAATTTTATGATTGCATACAAAATATATTACTTGACAGATAATTTATATACTTACCTATAATATTAATATTTTTCCAGCGTGATTTAACAAATAATATGAGGCGCCCGGTTTAAAAACCGGCCAAGTCCATGTTTCATACTTTTGGGAAAACAACGAAAAACGTTTGTTTTCATCTATGTTCATTGAAAAATTAAAAAGTATTTCACACATGATAGCTTATAAAATTTCTTACTTAAGGTACGTCAGATCAGATATTTAAAGTTTTATTTGCGTAAGTTTTTGAAAAAACAATTTTGGACTTGGCAGGTTTTGATTCCAATGAACTGGACTTGGCCGGTTTTGATTCCAAGGCGTTGAAAAAAATGTGGACTTGGCCGGTTTTGATACCAATGTACTGGACTTGGCCGGTTTTGATTCCAAGGCGTTGGATTGGTTTTGAATGCAAGTTCATGGACTTGGCCGGTTTTGAAACCCATGAATCAATAATGAATTAAAAAGTGTAATATTTATGTAAAAAGTTTTTTTTTTAATCTAAAACCATTGTAGAAAGATAAAGCATGGTCTTGATTTTTATATATGAGAATATCTCAAAATTTTATTTTTTTGGACTTGGCCGGTTTTGAAACCGGGCGCCTCATATTTTCAAATTTCACTTTCAAAAAGTTAACTTTTCACTTGTTCACCAAAAACCGACCGTAACGAAAAAACTGTCCTTCCAATGAAAAATTACGAATCTTTTGTTATTTTGCTTTTGTTGGTTTGTTAAGAAATAGAAAAGGAACGTTAATTTATGCAAATGAAACACGATTTGTATCTTACACACGAAATAAGACAACGCATCATTTTTGATACAATATGAATTTAAGAATTAACTCGATTCGAATAAACAATACATAGACAAATTAACATTTGTAACGTTTGTTTTCAATATAGATCACAACAATTAAATTCTTATTAATGCTTTGAAAACGAAAAATGTTTACTGGAAATCGATTATGTACGAGTTATTGGCTTTGAATAATACGTATTCTTATCCTTCACACTTTTCATAACAGAGCAGCACAGAATGCAATTTGTTCAAAATTCATTTGTTTAATTTATTTATTTTTATGCTCAGAGCATTAAGGAGGGTATTCTCTATATGCAATTTAAGGGTTTTTAAAAGTAACAGGATTTTGCACCAGTTATTGGCCATCCAAAATACGCATTCTTATCCTTCACACTTTTCATAACAGAGCAGCACAGAATGCAATTTTTTCATAGCCCTTTTGCTTAATTTTTTTATTTTTATGCTCAGAGCATTAAGGAGGGTATTCTCTATATGCAATTTAAGGGTTTTTAAAAGTAACACGATTTTGCAATAGTTATTGGCCATCCAAAATACGAATTCTTATCCTTCACACTTTTCATAACAGAGCAGCACAGAATGCAATTTTTTCATAGCCCTTTTGCTTAATTTTTTTATTTTAATTCTCAGGGCATTAAGGAGGGTATTCTCTATATGCAATTTAAGGGTTTTTAAAAGTAACACGATTTTGCACTATTTATTGCCCATCCGCTTTCTTATCCTTCACACTTTTCATAACAGAACAGCACAGAATGAAATTTATTCAAATTAACAGAGCAGAATAGAATGCAATTTATTCAAAATTCAGTTGTTTAATTTTTTTATTTTTATGCTCAGAGCATTAAGGAGGGTATTCTCTATATGCAATTTAAGGGTTTTTAAAAGTAACAGGATTCTGCACAATTTATTGGCCATCCAAAATACGCATTCTTATCCTTCACACTTTTCATAACAGAGCAGCACAGAATGCAATTTTTTCATAGCCCTTTTGCTTAATTTTTTTATTTTTATGCTCAGAGCATTAAGGAGGGTATTCTCTATATGCAATTTAAGGGTTTTTAAAAGTAACACGATTTTGCACTAGTTATTGGCCATCCAAAATACGAATTCTTATCCTTCACACTTTTCATAACAGAGCAGCACAGAATGCAATTTTTTCATAGCCCTTTTGCTTAATTTTTTTATTTTAATTCTCAGAGCATTAAGGAGGGTATTCTCTATATGCAATTTAAGGGTTTTTAAAAGTAACACGATTTTGCACTATTTATAGCCCATCCGCTTTCTTATCCTTCACACATTTCATAACAGAACAGCACAGAATGCAATTTATTCAAATTAACAGAGCAGAATAGAATGCAATTTATTCAAAATTCAGTTGTTTAATTTTTTTATTTTTATGCTCAGAGCATTAAGGAGGGTATTCTCTATATGCAATTTAAGGGTTTTTAAAAGTAACAGGATTCTGCACAATTTATTGGCCATCCAAAATACGCATTCTTATCCTTCACACTTTTCATAACAGAGCAGCACAGAATGCAATTTTTTCATAGCCCTTTTGCTTAATTTTTTTATTTTTATGCTCAGAGCATTAAGGAGGGTATTCTCTATATGCAATTTAAGGGTTTTTAAAAGTAACACCATTTTGCACTAGTTATTGGCCATCCAAAATATGAATTCTTATCCCTCACACTTTTCATAACAGAGCAGCACAGAATGCAATTTTTTCATAGCCCTTTTGCTTAATTTTTTTATTTTAATTCTCAGAGCATTAAGGAGGGTATTCTCTATATGCAATTTAAGGGTTTTTAAAAGTAACACGATTTTGCACTATTTATTGCCCATCCGCTTTCTTATCCTTCACACTTTTCATAATCAGCTATTACTTCCACAATGGAAAAAATTTATGATGCTCTAGATAATAAAGAATTGGTTGCAGCTACTTTTATAGATTTATCAAAAGCATTCGATCTAGTCGATCATAAAAAACTATTGAACCATCTATCCGACTTAGGTATTCGAGGAGTTTCAAACACATTGATTGAAAGCTACTTAGCGAAAAGGCCACATGTTACTAGGTTTAATGATGTATTAAGTGACGTATTAATAAGTAAAATTGGGGTTCCACAGGGGTCGATCCTTGGGCCAAGACTCTACTTACTGTATATTAATAACATTAAAAGCTGTAACTTCAAGTCAACTTATAACATCTATGCCGATGACACAAACTTCATTACAACAGCAAAATCATTTCAAGAATTAGAAAATAAAATAAACCATGACATGAAAATTTATTATGAGTGGACTTGCGGAAACAGTCTAAGCATCAACATAAAAAAAACGGAATACATGGTCTTTCGCTCATACAACAACGTTAATGAAAATATTAATATACAAATCAACAACATAGCTATACAGAAGGTAAAACATACCAAATACCTTGGAATGGTAATAGATGAAGATCTTACATATGAAAACCACATAAAAGAAGTTAAAAACTCTGTGATCCCATTAATAATGGTCATTAAAAGAATTGGCAAAATACACCAAACCGCGGCAAAACTTATATATACAGGGCACATTCTCTCAAGAATACGGTACAACATTTGCAGCTGGAGCCAGTGCAGAAAATTTCAATTAGAACAAGTAGGAAAAATGATGAACAAAGCGATCAAGGTGTTATTTAACAAGAAAGACACAATCTCTACCAAAGAACTCTATAAAAGCACCAAACAAATGGACATCAGCCAGCTAATACTCATGGAAAAATGCAAATATATTCACAAAATCAAAAATAATAAAATGAAATCTAAGCTTACTCTCACAACTAGAAACAATATACATCAACACAACACTAGACAAAAACACAATTTTGAAATACCAAAAGCAAGAACAACTAAACAAGTAAGGAGCCTGAAGCACAGCGCAATAAAACTATACAACTCACTACCAGAAGACATTAAAAACACTCAGCATATCCAAATCTTTAAAAACAAATTAAAATTGTATATACAAAACTTAAGATAGTAAATGTTCAAAATGATCTCATCAATGTGATAAAATATTTGACTTAACACTTTACACTTATTATTTAAATATTTAATAATATCAATACTATGTTTAATTATCTATATATTGTTATCGATCAATAGTAGCGATTATTAAATAATTTCTTTTCTTTCCCACCTATCCTCTTATACACGGAAATGAATCCGTCTGGGGATTTCAAGTAATATTTGGTTTAATAATTGAATAATATGTTAAAATTATGTTTTTTATTAAATTAAATATTAAATAAATAAATAAATAACAGAACAGCACAGAATGCAATTTATTCAAATTAACAGAGCAGAATAGAATGCAATTTATTCAAAATTCAGTTGTTTAATTTTTTTATTTTTATGCTCAGAGCATTAAGGAGGGTATTCTCTATATGCAATTTAAGGGTTTTTAAAAGTAACAGGATTCTGCACAATTTATTGGCCATCCAAAATACGCATTCTTATCCTTCACACTTTTCATAACAGAGCAGCACAGAATGCAATTTTTTCATAGCCCTTTTGCTTAATTTTTTTATTTTTATGCTCAGAGCGTTAAGGAGGGTATTCTCAATATGCTATTTAAGGGTTTTTAAAAGTAACAGGATTTTGCACCAGTTATTGGCCATCCAAAATACGCATTCTTATTCTTCACACTTTTCATAACAGAACAGCACAGAATGCAATTTATTCAAATTAACAGAGCAGCACAGAATGCAGTTTATTCAAAATTCGGTTGTTTAATTTTTCTATTTTTATGCTCAGAGCATTAAGGAGGGTATTTGCTATAAGCAAATTAAGGATTTTTAAAAGTAACAGGATTTTGCACCAGTTATTGGCCATCCAAAATACGCATTCTTATCCTTCACTTTTTTATAACATAGCAGCACAGAATGCAATTTTTTCATAGCCCTTTTGCTTAATTTTTTTATTTTTATGCTCAGAGCATTAAGGAGGGTATTCTCTATATGCAATTTAAGGGTTTTTAAAAGTAACAGGATGTTGCTCTTGTTATTGGCCATCCAAAATACGAATTCTTATCCTTCACACTTTTCATAACAGCGCAGCACAGAATGCAATTTTTTCATAGCCCTTTTGCTTAGTTTTTTTATTTTGTGCTCACCGCAGTAATGGCCTTGAATAATACGCATACTTATCCTTCAAACTTTTCATAACAGAAAAGCTCAGAATGCAATTTATTGAAAACTCTTTTGTTTAATTTTTATTCATGCTCAGAGCCTTAAGGAGGGTTTTATCCATATTGAATTTAAATCTTATTAAATATTACTCGATTTTGTACAAGTTATTATCTTCGAACCGTCCTTATTAATTTTCTTAAAATGAAAAAACTTTTAACTTAAGAAATTAAAATCTAAAAAAAAAATTACCATTAGGCATTATGAAATAATAATTGATATTCAATATAAAAAAAATACAAAAAAAAAAGTTCGTTGTGTCGAGTTTCGAACGTCTAACCCTATGTTTCAAAGGCCAGTGGCTTACTCACTACGCTACAGACACATGTTAAACGAGCGCGGATAAGTTCGATAGCAAGCTGTCACATCGTGCTTATATTGCTTTTCTATGTTAACATTTATGCAAACAAAATAACATTCTTATGTAAACGTTCTGTTAAGTTAACATTTTCGCCGCAAAAAATATGATTTTCGGTTCTTCGCCCGGCGCTAACTTCACGCAAGTCGAATGATGTTTGAATGACATTATCCGACACAGCGTGCTTGCTTTCCGACATTCTCATTAAGATTCAACGATGAAAAAATCATTTCGGACAATGTCATGCAGAGCAAGCCATGTTTGTGATATTGTCATTACGACTCATCGATGACAATATCATAGCGGATGATGTTGCCCAAAAACGCCACCGGGTAATATGTTCAAACATTTTCGGTATTGATGATAACTTAGCCACGGGCCTGTAGTTTGAAACATAATTTTTGCACTCTTTCTTGAAAATGGGGCTAATGTATGCATTTTTCCAAAATTAAGGAAAATAGCTTTCTCGAATTGATCTGTTAAATAAAAAACTGAGCGGCTGACTCAGCACAGAGCTGCAGTTAACTGAAACTGTCACAGGAATACCATCATGCCCGGAGCTGAAGTCATCATCAACAGATGAAATATATTTCTCTATGAGGTCAGGAGAGAAAGATATCTCATTAACCGAAACTAAAGGGTCGTTGTCCATATATTCAAAATAGTTGATTTCAGGGCTAAATTAATCCGTAGAAAATGATTCATTAAACAAATTAGCAAACAACCCGGCTATAATTTGTGGGTCGCTAGTGAGCCCATCAACTGTTTTAAGCTCAGATGGAAACCCGTCAGATTTTTTTTAGAATTAATAAAACCCCAAAAATTTTTGGGGTCATGAAGAATATTCAGTCTAATTTTATTCAAATATTCAGAATAAACTAAAGCTGACATATCTTTGAATTCAAAAAACAGTCGCTGGTAAGCAACCAGATCATTTCGGTCCAGGCTACAAACGTATTTATTCCATGTCCTATTTTGGCCATTGCGAATTTTTTTCAAATCCTTTGTGTACCAAGGGTACAAGGAATTATTAACGTACCTCTTTGTATATGGCACCGACAATGCTATGGCAGAAAAAAGTTCACCATAGAAAAATTTAATGCAATCATCAAATGTATTGTTATTAAAAAAAGTCTAATTTATTTCTTCAATTTTCATTCAATTTTAAAAAATCAGCTTTTTTTGTTAAAAAGGGAATACAAATATCTTTTGAATACCGTAAAGCGTTTTTGAGTCAAAAAAATTATCATGGAGATACTATGGCCAAATAAATGAAAAAAGTGAAAAAAAGTGGGTTTTCGGTGATATCTTGAAAACGATTCTTAAGGAAAAAAATGGTTGCCATTTTTGGAACCCACGCCCCAAAATACATATAATAAAGTCTATGAGAAACCAGATCTCGAGATGAACCCCAAAATTGTAAATTAGTGTAGAATACGCGTGCAAATAAGACGTGCCGCACTACATAAATTAATTTATTTCTTATGGTAATAACAGTTTGCCCATTAAAAAAATACGTTTTCGATAGGAAATTTGACGTAAAACACGATGGTCATATTAAAAATTTGATACAGGGTGGGGGAAATTTTTAAAAATTGTCTTAAACATTTGAATTGTTTAGAACAATATCAATTTGTTAATAATTTTTTAATAAATATTTTTTATTTAAAGTTCGTTTTTTAGCTTTAAAACGAAAATAAAATTAATTTTCTAGCTTTAACAGAACTGGAGTTATGAATTTTTGAAAATGAGCCTCCATACCAAAAAAACACGAAACACTCAAAATTTAAATTCGCTTTATTTTGTAAAAAAAAAAATTTTCAAAAAAATCCGCGAACACGCATCTCTTCTTTTTTGATACAGAACCCATAAAAAAATTTTCAGCCAAATCAAAAATGTGTCGGTCAATTTTCGTCAAAATTCGTTCGGTTTGTAAACGAACGTCTCATATAATTTTGTTAAGCTTTAGGGGGGGGGGGGGGGGTAGGGTTTTGCCAAATTTTGTTTTTCCATATTTTTTTGTTGTTTTATTTAATAGTATAACTCTTCAAAAGTATCCTGTTGAAATTTGATGTCGATTGGAGTAAAACTGACGAAGATACAGTGGTTTGAGTCTTGATGATTCTGTGTAAGTATATGAAAAAAAAGACAGTGCTAAAACTTTAAACGTGATTTTCTCGAAACTAACTTTTCAAAGTCGGTGGACACTTTTTCTCAAAAACTACTGGACCGATTTTCTTGAAATTTGACACACTCTTTTAATACATATAAAACCAGGTAATGACGAGAGGGTTTTTTTCTTTTTTCATTACAACCAGTTCTGCAATAATAAATATACTGATTTTTGCCTTTTTTTTAAAAAAAATTCGTTTTTTGGCTTAAAAATTATGCCAAAATCTTAAAAATCGTCGAAGAAAAAAAACCCTTCGTCAATACCTTGAAAAACTTATAAGCTAAAGAAAGTTTTTTTTTTTTAGATGATAACGTGTGGATATCTTGTCCACCGCAAACCACCTTTTTTTTTAGGCGTCCGCGGAAATTTGCTGCCAATGGCTTATTTTGCAATATTTTTTAATTAAATTTTCACAGAATACTCTTTATATATTGCACTTTTATATGCTCTTTAAATAAATAAATTTGCTTTTACCATATCACTAAAAAACATTTTTAAGCTTATGCCTAAAATGTAACGTCAAAACCCTACCCCCTCCTTAACAGAGAACATTGATACCGTTCTTTGTCTATGTTATAAGTACATACAATGTGAGTAACAAAAAAGTAATATCGAATCATAAGTACTGATGCATGAGAAACTTAAAAAAATAGCGATTAAGTGAGTGAATTTACACTCATAAGTTTGTAAATTTCTCTATAACGTTGTAAACTACACATTATGTATAAATATACACATTTTGTGTAAAATTCTTTGAGTTTTTCTCGAAACACATGAGATGTGTAATTAATACAAACTAAAATATGTTATTTTATTATAATTAATACAGCGATTCCATACATCGCTGCTTCTATTTCTTAGAGTGTAGCTGATAATAGGACAGGTAGCGCTCGCCTTAAAAAAAGAAACGTTTATAGATGGGCTATTTGTGCACTAAATGAATTCCTGATTTGTTATTGACCCACAAATAAAAATTTGTTTTATTAAATCGTTAAAAGAAGAAAATCTGAACAACATCCCCAGGTTGAACTAAGTAGTTAACATAATAAAGGCTCACACTAAAAATTCCTCCTAACGTAGAAGTTTGTGATTAACACTGCCAATGAATATGTAATTTGATTACGCTATGCCAGTTACTTAATATTTTGTACAAAAACTGTAATTAAAAGTATACTAATGTAACCCAACACAAATGTTCTCATAGTTGCATCATTAAATAACAGCAAATATTTCAAAGGACCCTTATGCGTTTACTCGTACACATTTTCATGCACATTTAGCCTGTTGGCGAAGGTAAGAATACTGAGAACTATATAGGTATGTACACAAATGCTTGAGTATACCAAAGTCTACGATGAAGAGTTTTCGAATGTCACAGGTGGAAGTACGAGTTGCCAGGAGGAGCCTGTCATGCGTTTAAGCCTTCTACATCATAACCAGAAAAAGTTTTCATCAACGTAATTGCTTATGAAGGTCTTGCGTTACAAGAATTTGTGTGAAATGCACGTTTTGGCCAATGACAGAGTGTCAGAACTTGAGAAGGTGGTAAGTTTTAAATTGCGGAAACTACAGAATGGTCGTCTTTGTTCAGTAGACGGAGATTTATTTTATAAGTTTTTCAGTTCAATTTATTGTTAACCCAATGGGATTGTCTTAAACGGAAGCAAAGCAATTAAATTTTGTGTCGTAATTTATGAATATACTTACAGAAAATATCATTTAAGTTTGAAAAAAAGAAATATTTTAGCAAATGACCAAAAACTGGAGTAATATTATAGTAAGCTCAGCTGATGCGCATAATCCCAATTTGAGCAATTTAGTTACAGTACGCGTAATACAATTAAGTAATTGAAACCATCGTTTTTTTTTGTTTTATGACTATTGAAAATGTTCCATTGGTTTGATTCAATGGTTTATAGTTACTCTAAGCGAATAATTTTGTTCTTTTGTATTTTTGCATATCAATATTGATTTTTGGTACAACCTAATTATATAAAACCCCAATTACATTAGCATATAAAATAAAATTTGTTTTCATGTACCTTTGAATGAAAATGAAATATTTTTGAAGTATATACTTCTATACGGACGCTTGACATGGGGCTAAGCTGGTGAATGCGTTACGAAAAGTGTGATCTAGCCAGTGTTGTCAGAAATGAACAAGTCTGAAAAAAAAAAAAAAATTTTAAAAACTGCTACCTCCGAAATAAACCAGATTTTTTGAAATATATGATTTTAGTGATTATAAATAATTCTTGACCTTTTCTTGATCATAATTTTATAATAAAAAAATTGCAATTTGCAAAAATAAACTGTGGTCGGCACCTCATATGCTCGCGCGCAAATGAAGGGCCGGTTTCACAGTGTTTAGTTAACCAATTAGTTAACTTATCTAGTGTCTGTTAGTTAACTACCAAATTTAAGTTGTTCAGTTTCACAGTCCATTGGTTAACTAATGATAATTTTTTGTACAAAATTTGGCACCACTGCACAAAACATTTGTTTTTTATTTGACATTTCATAGTTTGCGAAATGGAATCAACAACAAGAACTTCTAAGTTTTCGGCAGACGAAATAAATTGATAATTGGAGCTGGTCGGCAACTTTGAAAACATCATCGAATGCAAAAAAACCGATAAAGTTAGTCCAGACGAGATGAAAAATATGGGGGACCATTGTGGACGATTTTAACGGCTTGCAAGGGACATACCGAAAGTAATATGGACGGGATCTTAATACTTTTTTTCGACGAGCAATTGCAATATTCCATACTACTTCAATATCTGAATCACTATGAACTTTGCAATCCCAATCTGAATCCATATTTATATATGTAGGTACTTATTTGCTTTTTTGAAACTTTGTGTTTTTATTTCTTATGTTCTTTTTCGTTATGACAGCAATCAGCCGTTAATTAACTATTAGTTAACCTACCAAATTTGGTTGGTTAACTAATTGCTATGAAACTGAAATTAGATAGTTAACCTCAAATCTTTAGTTAACTAAATACTGTGAAACCGGCCCACAGTGTGTTATTTTGCCAATCTAGCAGTACTAAACTAATATCTCAAAAACTATAGCAGCTAGGTCAATGAAATTTCCCACAAATGTTAGTATTTATATTTTACAGTACCAACGTAAAAATGGTGCAAATCGGTTGGGTTTAAGATATAGCTCCCATATAACCGATTTTTTCGTTTTGGTGTTTTAAAGGGCGACCTAAATAAAAAAGTATGTAAAGCTTGAGTTTATAGTAAATTATTATTTTTATTTTATTTTGCAATGAAAATAAATATTTCATCGCGTGGTTTTTTATTGAACTTTTTTTGAAATTAAAATTTTTACATAACTTTTAGCTTGCTTAAGATACAAAAATATGACTTTTAAGATACTTAGTTGTAGAATATAAGAAAGTGAACTTTTCAGCGTTTCGTTCATATATAAATAGTTTCAGTTTTCGGAGTTATAATGATCTTAGCTGAGGTTTGGACGCGAATTTGGAAAATAATTACGAAATGATTAACAAATTAAATTATAGAACCAAAAATATGAACTCGTACATAAAAGATTACTTGCTTGTTTCGTTTATTTAAAAAAAAAAATATGTACTTTTTAATTTTTATATGTTCTTCAATTCAGGGATGCTGCTCTCAAACGTGCGACCATTACAAATGTAGATACGAGGTCTTTATGACTAGATTCATCATAAGCATGTCTGTAAAGTTGAAACATAAAAAAAAATAACCAACAAAACTTAGCAGGTTTTCTTTTTAAGAGGCATTATTTTATACTGGAACCAGCAATAGGGTATAGAACCACTAGAAAGAACATCATTGAGCATATTAAGTAATTTGCTTTTATGTTCACAACTAAAAGATTTAAGGTGTAAATTGCGTATGCCGTCAATACCAGGAGCAGTATTTTTATAGTTTAAAATTGCTCTGTCTAGTTCCGAATAGGTAATAGGGAGCAGAAGAAAGTGGTCATTATGTACCGAGCGAGGTGAAATAAATTTAAAGGGACCAATAGGGCCAACGAGAATGTCACAAAAATCAGTGATACACTCATTAAATCCTGATAAAGAGCTAGCAAAGATTCCTTTGAAGCATCTCACTGCTTTCCACAACTCAGCGACTGTCATATTGCTGTCTATGCGTTCACAAAAACACTTCCATCCCTTACGTTTTTCAGATATGAGGATATATTTATAATCTTTCCTAACTTTTTTAAGAGTTACTTCTTGAAGGACAAATCTTAAATTTTTTAAGTGTAAGTCTCAGAATAGCACTAATTCTGTTGCACTCCGCATTCCACCAGGGATTAGGTGCATGCACCTATTTTTATTTACTTACTTACTTGGGTGGCCATAACAACCCGTTACCGGGTTACGGCCGACCTCAAAAGCTCTCTCCAGGCGCCTCTGCTTCTGCTTCGCGCGCGCCTTCTCCAATCATTCACACCAAGCGTGGATAGGGCTTCCTCGGCTTGGTCTTTCCATCGGAGGCATGGTTTTCCTCTTCGTCGTCGCCCAGCGGCTTCCGCATCAAACACCTTTTTCGCCGGAGCTTCTTCGTCCATACGCACAACATGTCCCAGCCAGCGCAGACGTTGGATAGTGATGCGCTTGAGCGTAGAGCTCATACAGTTCGTGGCTCATTCGAATACGGTAGTCGTCGCCGACGTGAACAGGACCGAAAATTTTGCGAAGAATTTTTCTCTCAAACACCCCAAGCGTGGCTGCATCAGTCTGCGACACAACCCATGCTTCTGCGCCGTAAAGTAGCACGGGTAAGATGAGCGTCTTGTAGAGTGTCAGTTTTGTCGGGCGAGAGAGGTCTCTACTACTCAATTGCTTACTGAGACCATAGTAACACCTATTAGCAAGAGTTAGTCTTCGCTTTATCTCCAGGCTGAGTGTTCACGGCGGTGCCAAGATAGGTGAATTCCTTGACAACTTCGAAAGTATAGTTGTTCGCAGTAACAAAGGATCCAATACGCCGCGTTTCCCTGTTTGTGGACAGCATATACTTTGTTTTGCCATCGTTCACCGTCAAACCTACTTTCGCTGAACCTTTTTCGATAGCAGAGAACGCAGCAGTAATATCTCGCTTACAACGTCCAATGATATCAATATCATCGGCATATGCAAGGATCTGGACACTTTTGTAGAAAATAGTGCCATTACGATGTACACTGGCTTTTCCCAACACCCCTTCCATCACAAAGTTGAAGAGGTTGCAGGATAGTGGATCGCACTGTCTGAAACCTCGTTCGGTATCAAATGGTTCGGAGAGGTCCCTTCCTACTCTGACGGATCTGGCTGTGTTGCTCAACGTCATTCTGCAAAGCCGCACCAGCTTCGCAGGTATACCGAACTCAGACATGGTGGCATACAGGCAATCCCGTATCGGACTATCGAAAGCAGCTTTAAAATCGATAAAGAGATGATGGGTATCGATCTGTTTTTCGTGGGTTTTTCCAGGATTTGACGTAGTGTGAAGAGCACCTATTTTTAGTTTTCCTTTTAAAGGTATCATGAAAAATTTGAGTGAAAATGTCAAGTTTACTGTCGGAGGTAATGCAATTGAAATCAGGAGAGTTAAATAATTCGAAGAGTTTTTTGTTTAAGAAACTTTTTTCTATAAAACTGGGGATGGCATACTTTGTGAAATAATCAATAAGGCAGTGAGTGCTGCCCAGCGTTTCTCTAGTTATTCTCCAAGTAGAGTGCAGTCCTAGATTGCCTGAGCAAAAGGTCAGGTCCAGCCAAGAAGTGTTTTGGCCAAAGTGTGTACGTTCGACATTGTTTAGGAGCAGTAGGTTGAAATCCTCAATGAACTCCATGACTTTTCTACCTCTTGAGTCAGTAGTAGCACTTCCCCAACACATGTTGTGTGCATTGAGTCGCCACAAATTATGACCGAAGAAAAGGTTAGGTTATTAAGTATTCTACTTAAATGAGAGGTTGATATATTGCAGTAAGGTGAAAAGGATAGGTACGTGAGAATACCTTCACTCGTAGTGACTTCGCAGCCACAAACTTCAATGGATTCAGATGGAGAAATAATGTTGAGGCATTTGACTCTAAGAGTTTTGTCAAAGACTATGGCTACGTCACCACCGAGAGCAACAGAAGAGGAACGTTCAAGCCGTATCACGTCAAAATTCTTAAATGAAAGTATATCAGATGGCAAAAGAAAGGCTTCAGAAAGACATGCAATGGATATACAGTAATCCCCGCTTATATGCACGCCGTTTATAAGCATTTCTCTCTTATACGCATCAAAAATTTTTTTGTTTTTTCAATGGCAAAACCAATATTGGTACCAAACAATCGTGTCATACCTATTGAATTGTCAAATACGCCAATTGAAATTAAAAAGCAAAATGAGTACAAATTCACGAAAAAGAATAACTTTGTCACTTAAACAGAAGATATTAATCATTCGAGAGAGTGAAAACGTAAGCAAAATTGAAAGTTGCAAGAAATATGGGTGCCCAATACAAAATTAATCGGATTATGCGAAACATAGATCGCATTTTACAATGAAGCAAAGCATTTAATTTGGCTCGAAAAAGGACTTGAGTCGGCAAATCAAAAGCAGTGGAAACAATGTCAGAGTAGTTCAATCAAATACAAAGGTCAAAAGACCACAATATAATATTGGAGAATGTAAACCAGTTCGCTGATAAATAAAAAGTGACTTCAATCCAAGTCCGGGCTGGCTATTCCGATGGCAGAAGCACAAAGGAATAAAAGTAAAAATAATGTAATAATAATGAATGGTTTTGATGAAAAAATGGTGTGAAAAAATCGAAAAGTCATACTTTTTGTGGATAATGGTGCGTCTCATAAAATTACAAACTTAAAAACGTTAATGTTCAGTACTTGCAGCCCTATACGACATCAATTTTACAACCTTTAGATGCCGAAATTATTCATGCATTCAAAGCATATTATCGTCAGAGCTTAATAAGGAAACAAATCTGCTTTGTTGAAACAGGAAAGACAATTGAAGCGTTTAAGAAATCTATTCCCTATCTCCATATATTTATTTTTACAACTTTTTGGCTTTAAAAATATTTTTGTAAGGTTCTAAATAGTTGGCATTCCGATTCTATATAAGCATATCTGGTGCAGATGACCGAATTTTTATATATGCACTTTTCTTGCATATAACCGAGTTTCTCTTAATGCATTTCACGCTTATATGCACCAAAAATCAAGCATTTTCAGAAATGCTTATAAGCGGGGATTACTGTATGCACTTTTCATGCATGTAACCGAGTTTTTTTAAATGCATTCCCCGCTTATATGCACGAAAAATCCAGCATTTTCACAAATGCTTATAAGCGGGGATTACTGTATTCAGAAAATGTGGGATTTGGATTCATTCATTCAATCGCTCCTAACGTTGTCAGTTTACGATCGATTTTCTGCTGGTATATCTTAATTTCTGCGTATGGGTATTAACTCAACATGCAAGTAGAAATTTTTTTTTTTTATAATTTTATTTCTATTTTTTCGTGGCCACAGAATAAGATGTAAGATTTGATTTTTTTAAAATCTGAACTATTGTCAGCGATATCTTTTGAACCGATTATTCAATAAAATTGTCTTTAATTTGATTCCAAGAACAATAAAATTGGACATACATATATAGCTCAAGATATGAACTTTAAAGTGAAAGGAGGTCGAAAAAATGAAAAAACCACAATATCTCCAAAACTATACCATTCAAAAAATTTTCATTTTCATGTTCGAACTCAACAGAAAAAAGTTCTTAAGAAAAGTAACGTATTTTTATGGAACATTTTGAGTTTAAGCTAGTGTAATTATATGATAATAACTATACACGCTCTCATGGAGAGGTTTCAAAGTAAAACAATCATAAAAGGTATAGAAATAAATTTTAATCTCTTTGTTTAGTTGATACTGTTGTCCTGAAAAGAACTGTTTGTTGGCTGATATTCTGTTCCTGAAAAGGACCAATTTATACAAAATTCAGATGAGCATGCTTAAATATCAGAAACATTTTCCTTCGCAAGAGACTTACAAGTATTGAAATATTTGGAAAAATTATTTCTGGTTTCTTTCGCAATATTTGTTGAGTTATTGCTTCTACCGGATGAACGTGATCTGTTTCTGCTATAATTTTGGTTAAGTTGAGATATTTCAGTGTTGTGAAGATATGAAGAACTACATATTTTTTCTTAAGAAATTGTGGATGTAGCAAATTGCGAGAACTGTTTTGCTGGTTTTTTCCGGGGATGAATTTATTGTTGTGTGCAATATTCTAAGCCGGGGAGCAATGATTCCAAATGTATTTTATACAACTATTCTTGCACGTGAAAGGCGATAGTTGAAAATATTCTGTTCCGTGCTCAATCCACTATGGCTGTATGGCTTCATTATGTTTTCATGTAAGGGAAATGCGTCGTCCGCATCAAAAACATATGGCAATTCATTTTCGGAATCTCCGTTTTTTCTAGGCATAGGCAGATTGAGTTTGCCTTCTTTATGCTTGCAACTAAATTCCGTGTGTGCATAGACACCGCCATCAGATACTCTGCTATTGTCGCCAACATCAACCATTAAAAACTCATAATTGGCATTTACAACAACCATCAGTACAATACTGTATGTTTTTTTATAGTTGAAATAATATGCACCCGATCCTATGGGCCTAATAATGTTGATGTGTTTTCCATCAATGGCGCCTATGCAGTTAGGAAAATTCCAGCGCTCACTGAAGCCGTTCTCCACATCCAAGCAATCATCTTCGTTTTGTGGCAACTGAAGAATACAATAACTATATTAGCGGTATTCACGATCTGTGGCATTTTTAGTATTTTTTGTAAATGTTTACAATTTTTGCTACACATTCTGAGCGCTCTAAAATGTTTTTTTGTTTATTAGTTATTGTTTTGTTTATTTTTTTTTTGTTGTTATGACAACTTTACTCAACAAATATACAAATACTAAACAAAAGTTACAGTAGGATTTTGTCATTGTATTTTTGATATTAAGAGTATTTGAAAAAAGCAATTGTTTTGTTTTTGTTAAGATATCAAATTTACTATAAATATCAAATTTATCAAAAATACACAATACAAGGCCAAATGCTACAGATTGTGAATACCGCTATTTAGTAAATTTTTAAAATTTAATCCTAAATTTGTATCTGTACTTTAATTTCCTTAAAACTAATTTTAACATCTATTTATTCATGCCAGCGAAAAAATTTTTTGGCTCCGATTTGGCTGAAATTTGGCATTATTGTAATATCGATGTCCAGCAATAGAACTGCGTTCAGGAATTTGCCCTAGTATTATTTGTTGTTGAGATACGCGGGTATGAAATTCACGATTTTTGTACTTTTTCAGAATAAGTGTTTTTTTCGAAAATTCATAGCTTACAGCAAACTCTATCAATTAATAATTGGTATACCTACGATTTTAAGTTTTTACTTGTACTTTTCGAAAAAAAAAACCATTTTTTAAAAATTTTTTTTTATTTTTAGAAAAAACTTTGATTTATTCTGCGCTTAATGCCGTACAATTTTTTATGGAGAAAAAATTTTTTATATTTTTTTTTTAATTTAAGAAAAAATTAAAGAGCCAAAATGTTGAAAATTGAAATGAATTTTTGAATTTTTTATTTTTTTGTTTTTACATTTTTAGGTTTTAGTTGTACATTTCGAAAAAAAATAATGCTTTTGAAAAAAAAAATTTTTTCTCAAAAATTTTGCGAATTGAAAAATATTTTAACAATTTTTTTAAAAAACCCATATTTAAAATTTTTTTTTTTAAAAAAAAAAACTTTGATTTATTCTGCGTTGAATGACGTAAAAATTTTCGCGGGGAAAAAAGTATTTATTTTTTTTTAATTTTAACAAAAATTAAAGAGCTAAAACTTTGTAAATTGAAATGAATTTTTAATTTTTTTTTGAAAAATCCATTTCTGAATATTTTTTCGGTGAACTTCAGATTACAGCTTGATACGCAAGCTTCAAAATGATATGCCATAACATGAAACACTTATTCTGAAAAGTACAAAAATCGTGAATTTCATACCCGCGTATCTCAACAACAAATAATACTAGGGCAAATTCCTGAACGCAGTTCTATTGCTGGACATCGATATTACAATAATGCCAAATTTCAGCCAAATCGGAGCTAAAAAATTTTTTCTTTGGCGTTTTCGCGTGTTTTACCCCATATATAAAATACAATTTGCAAAGCCCCAAAAGAGTCATTGGCAAAAAGTTTTATGAAACAGCGGACAGAGCTGCTAACGAAAGCCGTCAAGCACCTGGAGAGCACAGAGAAACAAGATAAAGCTTCCGTACTTGGGACATCCTGGGCAAATTCATACAGAAAATTAGAGTCACGTCAGCAGCTTTTTGTTAACAGGGTGATTCAAGAAGCATCATACCAAGGCGCTTTCGGAAAACTTAATGAAAATACACATAAAGCTATAGAAAGCTTACAGCCCCAACAAATGCATAGACTTCAAGAGCCAAATTCAAATTTCAAAGCAAATAACACTTATACCTCGTCCTCAAATACTCCACTTCACAGTCCATATCAAATACCGACAAACGTTAGAATATACCGTCCCCGACCTCAATCAACTGCAATCACATACTCGTCAAACTCAATGGATTCCTATCAGTATATTCAACAAGCCTTCACACCTCCAAAGACTCAACAAATATAAATTCTGCACCAACAAATATTAAAACAAAATTAGCCCCATATGTATACATCCGCAAGAGAGTTATTTGAAGATCCGGATTTCTCATAATTAACATTATAAGAATATTAACTTTTTTTATTTTATTTTATTATTTTTTTTAATTTTATTATTATTTTTTATTTTATTACATCATTATGAAAGCTATCACATTTTAAGACTGAATTGAATTTGCACTGTGATTATTGGATATTTCAATTTTAGCTTAACCCTCTAATGCCCCATTTTTTTTAGCTAGGAAAATTAGACTATTCTAATTTTGGGTCGCAACGAACGAATCTGAATTTAGAATTTTGATTAGATGATTTGTTTACCTGGTATGGATGAGAATACTCAACCCGCCTGCAGGTGGGTCTGGGCAGTAAGTATAAAAATAGAAAAGCAGGTGCAAATTAATTTCTTTGTAATAAAAGATTAAATTTTTATTTAAAGTGAGTCATAATGTATGCTTTATTCAATTTTTTGGTTGTGAAAGTCAACAAAAAGATTGTAACTTAGTTGAATAACAAAGGTTTAGCTTGCATTTTGTACAAAAAACATGAGTTTCTGACTTGCAACCTGGCATTTTCCATATCTTTTTACCAGATCGACCAGAAAATCGTTTTTCAAAAAATGTTGGAAGCAATCGAACGGTGTTTTCAATTCTTTCAACTAAATTGGCATTTCTTTCTAGGCTCGGAAACTGATCTCATTTAAATGGAGCTGCAAATGCTTTTTTTATGTTATCGATTTGAACATAGATGAATCATTTTTCAATTCAATTGAATTGCCGGTGAAAACACTACACGTAGGACCAAACGGACCAAAAACTTCTGTTTCCCATTCAGGCTCGCATCGACGCTCATTGGGCCAAGGCCAATCAGAAACGGAACCAGATAAAACGGGAGCTACTGGTGCCTCGTCCTCTTAGGAAGGATTCTCAGCAGAAGCTACAGGGGGTTGTTTCAATTCATTCAGGCTGCTAAAACTGATTTATCAACGTGCACCTCTGTTCAATTGAGACATGGGTTCATGAACCCATCAGAAGCAAAGTAATAATCAGGATCTTCACCGTCATCATCAGGATGGAATTGAATCCATTATTTATGAAATCTCTTCTTCAGCCATTTTTGATAGATAGAAAATATTACGGCGTGCCATTACTATGAGGGTAAAACAAAAATCGCAAAATATTCATGCAATCATTCATTCAAAGTGTGACCAAAAATTTTGCACGGAAAGCCCAGACACGCCTTTGGACGGTTGCGCTTTCCGATGTATTTTGGGACACTTTATTTATATTATTCACATTTATTTTTACACTAATCGAAAGATAAGAACTTTTCGTACGCACCAGTATTTTTTTTCAACTCACAAAAATTAGAATTACTGTATTTTTTTATATTTGTAAATCGCTGGTCTTAAAAAATTATTTATGTGCGTCCGAACACAATCAAAATTCACTTTCAACTTACGTAGCAGTAAAATGAAACGTGCTAGAGGAACGCGTCAAAAACCACCACATGCACTGAAGATTCGCCTACCGCTTGAACGTATTTGGCTTAATTCAAATAATTTATAAGTGATTTGTTGCACTTTAGCTAGAGCCCGTTTAGAGTCGGTCAAGGGCATTAGAAGGTTAAGTATATACTCAACATTTACACACCTAAGAAAAATAAAATATTAACTATCTTATGTACCTTGAAGGTTTAAGACTACGTCACCACCGAATAAATATATGAAAATTTTAAGCAAATAAACTTACCTTACTCTTGCAGTACTTTTATTAAAACTTCGCATGTTTCAATTATTATTCCAAGGTTGATTTGGCAATATATGTGGAAAATCTTAAATCAGAATAAGATTGTTTAGTTGCCAGAAATTGAAGCGTTGCAGATAGTAGCTCGTTTGGAGAAATATCATCCCTCATTACAGTGTCCTGCCGCTGAATGAACGGTGTTACTCTTTTCAAAAGCTCGCCATACATGTAATCATCCATTCTTATTATCATCAGGGCAACTTTCTTGCAGTTCTCTCAACGACCTCGTATGATTATATTTTGGCCTTTTCTTGAGCCAATCTTTCACCTACACTCTTTTCTTTATTTTAATTTCCTCTTGTTCTTCTTCAATCAAAATATCAATTACAAGTGCTGCCACTAATTCGTCCGCCATTACGTTGTTGTCTACTCGGTGGCCAAAGCTAAAATGAAATTTAAAGAAAAATTTGTACCTTGGCTGTCAAATTGTTTGACAAACAATTTGATGAAAAATTTGACGGTATGAAAGCCCTTATTTACGACAGTGTTAACCTTCATCTGCTCTTTAAAAAAAAATTACGTTGGTGGCCCTTGTGTGTAGATTTCTTCACAAATGTACACAAATGTAGAATACTTCATGAACACTCGATTTTCGAAAATTTATTCATATTCGAGTATATCATCATTTAAAAAAATAAAAAAAAAAATAGTACTGGGGTTGCTACCAGAGCTGCAAAATTTTAATTTTTCGGATTTTGGCCAAAAAAATAAGAAAATTTGAGTGTTTTCTGATATAAAATTTTTTTTAATAATTTTTATTTAATTTTTTTAAATGAGGATATACTCGAATATGAAATATTTTCGAAAATCAAGAATTCTTGATGTATTCTAGAACATGCCATTTATTTGAACATGTCTAATGTACATGTGTATAGAAATCTACACACAAGGGCCACCAACGTAATATTTTGAATAAAATCCAAAAAAAGAACTTATTTAACGGACAACCCATTTTTGTTTGCGGAATAATGTTGGTGACAAAGTCATAAATTTTTAACTGATGGTCTTAGAAAAAATCAAAAATAGATTCTCGGATGTGTAGTTTTCTACACAAGGAGCAGGTTAAACGTCTAAAAATCCTTGTGACATGCCAACACTGATGTGTACCCATAGTTCGATTAAAATAACATGAAATTCAGATGGTATGTGTTACGACTATTACATACAACCAATATTTTACATCGTTATAATTATTATGGGAATTCATAATATGAATTTCATATGAAAATGTAATTGGTGTAAAATGCTTGTTTCACTTCAAAGCGATACATATGAAGTCGGCCCAGTTCGCCATGTGTACAAATTGTTGTTTTTGATTCAGGAAGCCAATACATAAAAATATGACCCAAATCGAAGAAGTCGTGTCTGGCTGTCTTTCATTTTGACGTAAAATGAGCGTAATACAGAATCTTTTATACATTTAAGCTTTTCTGTGTATAAGTTCGGACATTAAAAAAAAAGGTATACAATTTTATAGCTTTATTAGGTGAGCTTTTTACAACATAATTCTTTGATTTAACTACATGTGATTTCTGATCAGACATGGGGGTAATGCATTAAATATTTAATGCATTTTATCTTCATTTCAATTAAATTTAGTTTAATGGTAATGGAAATTTTCAATTATCATTAAAGTTTAAAGGTAATGGAGAAATTTCCATTATCATTAAATAATTTTAATGTTAATTGAAAATTTTCCATTGCCATTAATTGATTTAATGGTAATGGACTATTTTCCATTACCATTAAAAAATGGACAATGGAATGGAATGGAAAAATTTCCATTACCATTAAATTTTAATTGAAATTTTCAATTACCATTAAATTTCCATTATCACTACTACTAACACTATTTAATAACACTATATAATACACTTGGCGTAAATAACTTTAAGCTTAGTTATTTATTGAAATTTTGGAAAACTAATGGAAAATTTTCAGTTACCATTAAAATGATTTATTGGTAATGGAAACTTTTCAATTATCATTAAAGTTTAATGGAAAATTGAAAGTAATGAAGTAATTGAAGTGTCTGTTTCTGATATATCAAAGTTTCATATGGCTTTAAAACAAATCTGAATAGTACATACACATACAAAATTTTTTGAATTCAGATTGTAGATCTTTAAGAGGTCATCGTGCTTTGCAAAGTATCGCAACAAACATTTTGGCTTTTAAGGCCGAATCTAACTCGAAACTGAATATACTATACTATACAATCCATTGCGGGGGTTTTAACTCGGATACTTCATGTCAGGTTATGAAGTTCGTAAAAAAAGAATTTTTGACTACAAAGCCCACAAAAAAAAAAAAATGCAAAAATTTATATTATGTATAAACTTTTTTATTTAAAAATAAAAACACGAATTTTTTGAGAAGTGATGTTTTTATTGCATTGCACTATGGGCTCGCTGACCGCTTTTGTTGGCCTAAACCTATTAATTTCATGCTCTATTATTGTTTTTTTTTTGTTGTTGTTGTAATCTAATAGAAAATACCTCAAACCAAACAAAAATGCTTTTTGTTTTTGGAAATATGTACTAATTTGAAGCTTAACAGCAAACCATGAAAGTTTTGCTTTCTTAGTAGAATTGTGAATACAATTACGTGCGCGTTTTTTTCAGGTTATTTAAATAGTGTTTTTGCTTAAAATAAAAAAGTTAAAAAAAAAATAAAATATGGAAAATAAAGGTGATGGTAAGTACTTTAATGAATATGCATAAATTTTTTTTAAAAAAGATCTGGTACAGTGAAAAAATCAATTGTTCAATGCAAACTATAAAATTTTTGTGATTTTTTAATTCTTAAGTTTGTGTTGACTGTCAAAAAAATGCCCAAGTTTGCCCAGCCTAAAACCAAGAAAAATAATAACTTGAGATGTGATAAGTCTGTTTCATCATGTTTTGTGTTGCGATTTTTTGCAATTTTTAAGATAAACACTTTTTTCCAGGCAACTTCTGCTTCAAAATTTCTGATATTTTTCAAGTTTGAAAAAACGAACATGCCAAAGATCAAAAAATGGCCTGTATTATAAACTATCTTCTAGAAATAATTGGAGATGAAAAAATTCCTGAGGCCTTTCCAACAAATTTATCAGAAAATGTGCGCAAAATTTGCCAAAAATTTACTTTAAGATGGGAAAAGTGCCATAGAAGAATGGATGTTTTTTTGGCGCAAAATGCTACGTGGCTTACCTCCACAACAGTACATATTTGAAATTGAAAAAATGCCGAAAAAAGTAGCAGAGGTAGAAAACCCTGTAGAAGGAAGTTCGTCAGGAGGTGGGCATCCGCGACTGACATATCCTGAGAAGTCACATCGAGATTAGAGAAGGGAAGCAGCGGAACTTTCGGCATCTAAAGAAAATGGGACGAATCTACTGGATCAAGCAGCAGCAACATCTGCTCGTAAACAAGGAAGATTGAATTTGGCCGCCGTTCTTAAGGAATCGATGGAAAGCCCAACAAGATCGTCTAAAATAAGAAAAATATATTTCCAAGATGTAAAAACACCGATTGTTGCTTTAAGTAGATGAGGAGGCGTTAGCATTTCTTCTTGAAAACAATTTTACAAAACAGCAGTATTGTAATATACGTATTGAAAGTAAGCAAAGAAATTCTGACATATTTCCATTATACAAGAGAGTCAGTGCTTCGAAAAGTAAGTGCAGACCTGAGGGTGTAACAGTGAGTGAAAAAATTGCAAAAGTTCCATTACAAATGCTTTTAAAGCACACAGCAACAAGGATAATTGAGATGCAAAATGAAGTTATTGTAGCAGTAATGAATTCTGATAAAAGCAACTGCATGTCAAATGAATTGATCTTGAGTTATGGATTCGTCAAGCTCAATTTAAGCAAACGTTTCTTGAGCCCAGCACATCTCGTAATGCAGATTCGTCACTTTTGCCAACAACTGTAATTCCCTTGAGACTTTTGCATTCCTCAGGAAAGCCCCTTTGGAATAATCTAACTCCGCAGTCGACAAGGTTTTGTCGGCCGTTAAAGCTAGAGTTTGTTAAAGAAACAATTGAAGTTATCAAAAATGAAGAAGCTGACTTAAAAAAACAAATTGAAGGTCTCGATAAATTGCAAATACAACTCGCAGGAGATAAGACTGTTGAAGTATCATTCAGGTTGTTCCTAACGGTTATTGACGTAAAAGTTTTGAATGCTCTGACCGGAACTAAATCGTATCAAGCTTGTCCTATATGTGGTGATACTCCGAACGATTTCCTAAATATTAAAAAATATACCTCTGAAAAATTTAAGCCTATCGAAGGCAACTTAAAGTATGGTATAAGTCCTTTACACTGTTGGATTCGATTTTTCGAATTTGTATTACACTTAGGCTATAAATGTGACATATAAAAATGTCAGATAAGGTCTGATGAAGATAAACAAGCAGTTTCAATTAAAAAAGATGAAGTTCAAAATGCCTTCTGGACACAGCTTGGCCTACGCGTGGTTCTTCCAAAAATTTGTGGATTCGGTGCCACGAACGACGGTAATACGTCTCGTCGGGCATTGAGAAAATATGATATGATATATTTTCAAAAACTACTGGAGTTGACCAAGAATTCATATTTCGTTTTAAGACTACATTACAATGTTTATCATGTCAGTTTCCTATGAACTTAGAGAAGTTTGAAATATATTGGTTTCAAACGGCTGAACATATTCAAAATATATACCCTTGGCTACCCATGAGAGCTACTGTTCACAAAGTACTTATTCACTCCAAGTAAATAATGCAAAACACAATCTTTCCAATTGGCTACTTTGGTAAGGACGCTGCTGAATCAAGGCATAAGTTTTATAAAGCTGATAGATTATATCACGACCGCAAAGCTAGCCGCAATGATAATGTTTTCGATGTTTTTAATAGGGCTATGGATTCTTCAGATCCACTTATATCATCTCTGCGTTTAAGTACACGCGTACACAAAAGGAAACGTGCAACGCTTCCACCAGAAGTTATCGAATTAAGTACTAAGTTGTGAGGGTCCCACTGAAGAATGTTTGCATGAACAGCACGAATACCGAAATGAAAGTTCAAATGACGACGACGAAGAAGAAGACTTTGAAGGGGAAAATTTAATTTTGGATAATGAATTGTATTTTACACAATAATAAATTTCAAATCTTAAATGATTTAAAAAAAAACACATTTTAAAAAATTTTATTATTTTTTATCAAAAGGGTTGAATGGTTGAAGGTTTTCATCAAAATTTCATCAAATATAATTTCATTTAAAATCAAAACGAATTGGAAGTCTAAAGAACTTGGCACAAATTCCAAAATCTTGAAATAAGTTATCGAGTATGTACTTTAAATTCCGGATACCACATTGAAGTCGTCATTTAAAATTTTGAAATTAGATTCGAAATAAGCGACCCAGAAAACCCCTTTTCACAACGTTTCACACAGATTAAACGACATTTTGAAATTTTGGCCGCTATATTGGATCCGCCATTTTGAATTTTTGACGTCAAATTCGAAAAAAACGACCGCGAAAACCCCCTTACTTAACGTTTCATACAGATACAAAGACATTTTGACCGCCATATTGGATCCGCCATTTTGAATTTTTAATTTTTGATATCAAATTAGAAATCAGCGACCCCAAAAACCCCTTTACACACAGTTTCATATAGATACAATGACATTTTGAAATTTTGACCGTCATATTGGATCCGCCATTTTGTTTTTATAACATAAAATTCGAAATAAGCGACCGCGAAAACCCCCTTACATGACGTTTCATACAGATACAATGACATTTTGAAAATTTGACCGCCATATTGGGTCCGCCATTTTGAATTTTTAATTCTTGACATCAAATTCGAAATCAGCGACCCCAAAAGCGCCCATATAGAGATTTTCAGAGTTTCGGCCAACAAAAGTGGTCAGCGAGCCCATAGTGCATTGTAAGTAGACATGTTCCGATTAAGTATGGAATAAAATATCTGGCAAATGGCCACCGGGGCTCTGATGACAGGCCATTGCTCTTTTCATGAAATTTTCAATGACTTTCTCACGAAGATGTGGCTGTATCTCACCAATAAAGCGTTGTATATCGGCCTTGAGCTCAGGAATTGTTTCTGGCTTATTCACATAAGCCCGCGATTTCACAAAACCCCAAAGAAAGAAATCGCATGATTTTGGTGAACAGTTGATATCAGAGATGATTTGGTCTGGATTAGAGTTGTAACGGAGCTCCGCATCCGCAAATGCGGAACTTCCGCTTGATATCGCCTCCGCTTCCGCCTCCGCAAATTTTAATGCGGTAAATCGGAAGTATAACGGAAGTCATAAAATCAAGTTTAGAGCTAACATTGTGGAAAATCCGGTGTTTAAGTTAATTAACATTTTATTATTTTGTGCTGGTAAGTGGCAAAAATAAGATTAGCTCGACCATAGCTAGAAACTTAGTTATTTTTTTTAGTTAGTTTCATAAGAAATGGTTATGGGTACAACCTAGTATGAATTTCGTTTATACAGATTTTGGAAGTAGACCACTTCAAAAATATCGTGTTGAAATTTCATTAAGATTCAAGCTCTCTAAGTATATTTTTGCAACTTTATTTGAGTGCACGTTTGATTTTTTTATTGAACCGGAGAGCGGGAGTTCAATAAAAAAATCAAACGCGTTTCTCTCGAATTCACTTTTTTCAAACGAGCCAGTCTTTTCTCCAAAATTACTGAGCCAATCCTTAAGAAAATTTTTTCCACATATTCGTCACATGTATGGGTATCGCATGAGCCAAAACTAAGTCAAAATAATAATTTTTTCTATTTTTTTTAAAAAGACTTATTATTTTTCGAACACTTCTGCTCAATCAGCCGCCATTTTGTAATTTTTGCACAAAATATAATAATCTTGGTTCAGGCGATAGCCACGCTGCTGAATTTAAATTTTTTGGTTTTTGTGTTTCGTTGGCTCCGTTGAAACCAATTGTTTATGTATGGCTACGCAGATGGCAATATTTTGCATATACAGTTGTGTTCAGAAAAATAGTAGTGCAGTATAAAAAAACGCAAACTTAAAGTTTAAAAAAAAAAAACATTTATTGAAATTATCTTTTTTCATAAAACAAAACCCCTAGTTAAAACTGAAAAAAAATAATGCCCGAAAAAAAAGTGTTTACTGCAAAATGCGGCGTAAAAATGTATGAAGTAAGATTTTGCTTGATCAGAAAAATAGTAGTGCCAGCTAGAAATCAAAATTATACAAAAATTTGTTAATGAAAAGATAAGAAAAGCTAAGAAAAATGGTGTCCAAACCTAATATTTAGTTGTAAATCCCTTATTTTTCAAAACTGCCTCACATCGACGTGGCATAGAGTCTACAAGTTCCTTGCAACGCTTTTCCGAGATGTTGCTCCATGCACATTGCACAACGGTCCACAAATCTCTTTTATTTGTTGGCTTAGCATCCTTCACAGCTTTTTTAATGTCTCCCCATAAATTTTCAATGGGTTTCAGATCAGGAGACTGAACTGGCCACTTCATTGTGTTAATTTTTTGTGAAAGAAACTAATCTTTTGCTTTCCTGCTGGTGTGTTTTGGATCGTTGTCCTGTTGGAATACCCACTTGATTGGCATTTTTTCACTAGCATAGGGGAGCATAATATTTTCAAGAATTTTAACATAGACATGTTGATCCATGGTTCCGTCAATGCGATAAATTGGCCCTACTCCATTGTGCGAAAAGCAACCCCATGCCATTACGTTCAAACCTCCATGTTTGACAGTCTTGGTGGTATATTTGGGGTTGTATTCAGTGTTGGGAGGACGACGGACGTATTGTCGAGACCCATATAAAACGATTTTGGACTGATCTGTCCATAAAATATTGCGCTACTTTTCAGCCGGCCAATGTTTATGCTCTTTTGCAAAAGCAATGCGAGCTAAAACGTGTTTTTTTTGTCAACAGTGGTACTTTTCTTGGGCTTCGCGCAAATAAATTGTTTTCCAGGAGTCGTCGTCTTATTGTTATGGGACTGACTTCCATATTTAATTCTTTATGAATTTGTTTTGAAGATGCGGTAGGGTTTTTTTTTGGAAAATCGTACAATACCTCTGTCATCTACCGTGGATGTTTTCCTATTTACACCCCTATTTTCAGGTTTTTCTTTATATTTTAAGGCATTAACCATCATTGGCGCCGAACACTGAACAATTTCTTCAATTTGCTTGTAAGTATTACTGGTCTTTCGCAATCGAATAATAAGAGCCCTTTCCTCTGATGTACAGTGCTTTCCACGACCCAACGACATCAACGACAACAACAAATCAATTATGACGGGAATTTCGGCGAACTACTATTTTTCTGATCACCTAAATTTTTCATTACAACCAAAAAAACTTGAATATGTCGCAAAATTCCAAAAAAAACTAAACTTCGAAAACGTTTATTTTTGAAGGCCATTAAACCGTTATTTCGCAAAAAACTTGCGAATGTGGTGTAAGAGGAAAACGTAAAAAAACTGATCGCAAAATTAACAGCGATTTCACTACTATTTTTTTGATCACAGCTGTATATAATTTTAAATTAACTAAAAAAAAAATTTGTTTGTGTATTGCAAGAGTATATTTATTGGTCCTGAAAAAAATTATAATCATATCTTTAACTGGTGGTGGAGTAATCAATTCATAAAAATAGCTCCTTCGGCTGGAAATCTACGTTGTCTCCTAATGTTTATTTAATACTAACATTTTTATAAAATCTTGTGTTTTCAATATTTTCAAATTGATTTCCACCTCCGCTTCCGTTAAAACCCCGCATCCGCGGAGATCAATTTCTGAACTCCGCATCCGCATTCGCCTCCGCATAAATGACCTCCGTTACAATCCTAGTCTGGATATCGTTGCTGCAATAATTTGAGTGTTTCATGTGCGGTGTGGTAAGTGTCGCCGTCTTGCTGAAAACACATGTCGTCCAGATCCATGCCGTTCAGTTGGGGCCACAAGAACTACGTTATCATGTTCCAGTAACAAAGGCCGTTCATAGTCACTGCAATTCCAACCTCATTTTCAAAAAAGTAAGGCCCCATCACGCCGCCTGACCAAAATTCGCACCAGACAGTTGCTTGTTGTGGATGCGTTTTTACTCATGGATCGCGTAAGGATTTTCTGAGCCCTAAATTCGACCAATTTGTTCACTCACGAAGCTATTCAGATGGAAATGCGCTTCATCGATTAAGATGATTTTTTTTGAATTATTGAGTAAACTGAATCTTGTACGGATGAAGGTGGAGGTCTTTTGTTAAAATTTGAGGTTGTTGAGAAAGATGTCGAATTGATGTTTTCGGGTTTTCGGCGACACTCGTTTACAGCAGCAATGTTTTCAAGAGATCGACCGGCACGTCGACGCAAAGGAGACTTACTGTCCATAATCGACCCAGTCTCTTCAAATTTTTTGACCACTATTTTATTTGATTTTTGATTATCAGAACAATCAGGTTACAGCTGTCAAATTTCACATTTGCCACTTGCACGAAAATAAAATTATATAAAATTTAAAAAGTGCACTCTTATTGGGACACTCTTTATATATGTTTACGTGTATATTTTATATAATTTTAAAACTCATAAGACAAAAAATATCAAAATTTTGTTTCACTAGTTCTTAAGCCTAAAGGATTTATTTTTTAAATTTCTTTCTAGCAACAAAACAAATATTAAATTTTTTTTTCTTTGTGGGCCTAATAGTCGAAGACGCTTTTAAGGTCCACAAAAGAACAAAAAAAAAATTAATTTTTCACTAGTTTGTAGGCTTACAGAAAAAATGTTTCCTTGTTTAAAATAAATATGAGAAAAGAGCACGCATGATTTCAGGTGAGCACGGCGCGGCTTGACGTGGGGAATTTTTGTATGTAGAGGAAAAGAGTATGAAGTCCTTAGTGTTTATTTTTGAGAGATGTTTATTACACTAGCTTACAATAAAAAAAGATCTGGTTTCTCATAAACTTTTTTCCATGTATTTTGGGGCGTAGATTCCGAAAATGGCAATGATTTTTTTTTTCTTAAGAATCGTTTTCAATATATTCCCATGAAACCACTTTTTTGGCACTTATTTCATTTATTTGGCTATATCTCGATGAATTTTTTTTTCGACTCAAAAACGCTTTCCAGCACTCGAAAGATATTTTTATTCCCTTTTTAACGGTATGCTTGAATCGAATAAGATTTGATGGAGTTACAAGCGCTCAAAGTCCAAAAAAATTTACTTATTTGAACTTTTTTAAAAATTACTAAATTTCAATTGCTCCATTTGAATGAAAAATTTTTTCTTTTCCATATTTTTAGAATTAAAAATGAAAGACTATTCTTTTGCCAATATTTATAACTTTATGTATAACTTTGCGAAAATCAGACAAAAAATGTAGAAGTTATTCGAGAAAACAGTAAAAAACGGAAATACATACGATTGTGTATGTGTGTGGTAGGGCAGGAGCTAACAGTGCTTCCAGAAGACCTTCCTTGGTAAGTATAAGGCCTTCCACCCTCCTTTCAAACGTACTTTCTTTCTAATATGAAATGGTCGAAGAAAACAGGCCTTCCTAAGCAGGCTTTCTTAGACCGCTTGCCGTAGTAGGACTCTCAGAAGTACTTGGCAAAAATTAAATTTTAACAGACTCTAAATATTTATTGTTTTTTTTTTTTATCCGCACAATCTCATTTGCGTTGATATTTTTTTGATGATTTTTTTTGTGATGTTTCTTAATTTACAATTTGACAAAGAATACACAAAACTCTACCTCCTTAACATAACATGAAAGAACAGAAGACTAGCCTGGCAATATGCTCACCTCTCTTAATATCTAACCATGTGTCTACTTTTCATGTCGTATATGTACAATGCATATGACAAAAAAGTAATGCCGAATCATAAAACATTGCAATAAATGAAATAAAAAAAGAAACAGAAATGCTTTAAACTTTTAGTTTAAAGTAAATGGGGTCCTTCTTCTTTACCTTCTAATATCAGGCCTGATAACACATTTGTTGTGGGAAGGCATATAAGTAAGTGTAAGTGTACTATGATAGCAGCCTCTCTCACGTTTTATTTGAAAATACCCCTCGTCTTACATTGTTTGGTCATCAACTTTTAATAACTACTAAAATTTTATATTTTCAACAAAATTTGGTTTATTTCGGAGGTAGCAGTTTTTTAAAATTTTTTTTTCAGAATTTTCGGTTTTCCCTAAAAAAAATCTGGCAACATTGCTCACAAGTATCATTTTGTGCCGTTGAGCTGAACATCACTAGTCTGAGGTATGGTTTTAGACGACACAGCGTTGAAAGGAGCGTTCATTTGTTGCTATTGTAGCAGTATTTGTTCAAAAACAGGTTATAAAAAACATTACCAGGAAGTTGAATCACCAAAACCCTTCTGCGCACGGGCCTGAAAGCAACTCCTCATTTGAAGCAGTATATGCCCACAATATAAGTGGGGTTACAAATTATTTGCATTTTCTTTGGTGGCTTTGCGTACAAGTTCAAAATATATACGGGCCAAGACAACTTGCCGCATAAACGATTGTCAGAAGGACCTGTTCTGGGTGCGTCTGCCGATGTTGTTGTACGTCTATTGCGAAATGTTCCAAATGGATGGTACAACGAAGTTTACGCTGAAAATTATTATACTTCCATCGCTTTAGAAGTTCATTTAGGAAAAGGGGTATAACTTGTTCATTTTGAATGGATAGTGCGGTACAGAATTAAAATGAAAACTAGAAAATGGAATAAGGTATCATCTCTTTAACCTAAAAATAATAAATGATTGGCTTATGTATAATCGTGCAACTGGAACTTCATCATTTACTCCATTAGAATTTCGTAAGGATCTAGCCTTAACACTTTTAAAACTCAACACTAAAAGGAATAAGCCTACTCTAATAAAAGGAGTTTGAACAATATCACCATTATAAGATCAGTTTGTCAATATGAAAAATACTTAAAAAACTTAGTCAAAATTTTATTTTTAAACGTTGAAAATTGTGGATGAAATTTGGTAACGCTGTCATAGTTTTTCAATTTTATTGAACAACACATTTGGCTCCATAGACAAAATTGTCCAAATTGCCTTTAAATTTACACGTAACTTCAACTACTTTCTTTAATATTTTTTGTTTCATTGCAAATTTCTCACAAAGAGTAGGCTTTTCGTTCCCAGTGCATTAAATTTGAGGATCCAAATTTGTACTAAAGAACAAGAAAAAAAATCGTAACAAAAAGTTTTTAAGCTCGCCATGGGGAGAATCGCAGAGAAAGAGACAACAAAGAGACCGTTAAATCGCTGCAAACTTTGTTTTCTTGTTGTCTGTGGATAGAAAACTTTACAGCAACAGAAGAAAAAAATAAAAGAAAATTGTTAAACCAATCCAAGCCCTAGGCCAAAAGTTTCTCCTGGGTCGCGTAATGTGTAAAAAATGTAAGTTACAAATTTCGGTGTTAAAAAGCTACTAGTATCTTGACGTTTGACAAAAAATTTAAAAGTGGCGTAATTTAATAAAGGGTAGGCATATGTGTTGGAATAAAATCAATAAAACTTTATTGATATTGTGCTGTACGCATTTTTTCTAAACTTTTTTTTTCAAAACTGTGAGGAACAGAATGCGCTCTTGTTTGTTTTGTATACATACATATGTACATATGTATGGTGTTTCGTACATAAGGGTGAATCAAGAAATTCTATTGTTAAATTGCTATCAATGTCTGGCAAAAATTCGCTTTACAGTAGAAACCAGTGTTGGCATGAGAAGGTACCAACCCCTGACAAATAAAGTACCAAAACCCTAAAAATAGTACCAAACATCCGAGATAGAAGAAAAACATCAATATACGTTAGTAAGGTACATAAGTAGTTTGTTTAATAAAAAAATAACAAAAAATAACGTAAATCAACATAATATTTTTCAAATTCAGTCTTGTGCATAAGAAATAAACTTAAAAATTAATACTGTTTATATACATAGTACATACATACATACATACATTTGGTCTGTATTAGAGGTCTGCATGAGTGCATTCGAAACGACCATCAAGCCACTCGCTACGATGCGAGTCAATCGAGTTTTTGTGCACAAAACCACAAATTGAAACACTAAGCAGGAGAGCAGAGTGCTGAACTTGCAAATAAAATGTTCTACAAGCTTAAGCACTCGAAGTTTATTGCATTCGGAAGTTTATATGATGATCGTTTCTAGTGAACTCATGCAGACCTTTAGTCTGTATCAGTGTATGACTCATTATAATTTTAATAATATTATAATATATATAATAATATTTTAATAAATTATTTGTCTCCAAGATTGCCAAAACTGTTTTTAACTTCATTCAATTTCGAAGATTTGTTTTATTAAAATATTCTTTCGACACACTCTGAAGAATGGGGTATGCATAAAAGCCCCTTAGCAATTCTCGAAACGTTTGGAAACAAATGCTCATGAAAACTGTTAATCAATGTAAAATGTTTTTGTATTTAGCAAGGAAGGCTTTCTGTCAATTGGCAAAATATTTTCAGAGATGTACTCCTATACTTTGACACCGCAATAAATTTCCTCCAACAGTAAATAATTATTTGGTTGAGAGTTTTAGCGACCTTTATTTTTAATATAGGATTGTTTCGCTGGCCCCAGGTCATCAAAAATTGACAAATAACAAAAATATAAAATTTTTTTTAAATTTTGTTTTTGTGTTATATTTTTTTTTTCTTCAATATTTCGAGTTGATCATCAGGAAGCTGAAGATAACAAGAACCAATAAAAATATTTAAATTAATACATATTCACACAACATTTAATAATTTAAACGATTCTTACATTTAAAATAACGTATTCATCACACAAATCGGACATAAAAATACCCAAAAAACAGCACTTGCCTTGCATTGTTTTAAGGAGGGTCACATTCCTAATTTTGATAAAGTGGAAATACTGCAACGTGAGAACAATTACTCGAAACGTCTAGCTGTAGAGATGTTGCACATAGCACGCACACCTAGTCACATACGAATGAACTACAAAACTGACACAAAAAACTGTGCCCATTATTAGTCACAAGAGACAGAAGGATTTAGTTTAATATACTCCGTGTTAGTGATAATACATTATTTTAAATGTATGAATTGGTTAAATTGTTAAATGTTGTATGAATATGTATTAATTTAATTATTTTTATTGGTTCTTGTTATCTGCAGCTTCCTGAAGATGAGTTGCATGATCAACTCGAAATATTGAAGAAAATAAAAAAAAATATAACCCAAAAAAAAAAAAACTTTTTATTGTTATTTTTCAATTTTTGATGACCTGGAGCCAGCCAAGTAATCCTATAGTAAATAAATATTAGAGATGAAACGGATAGCAATTTAGCTGGATACCGGATGCCGAATATTCGGCCAACCTTGTAGCCGGATAGCGGAACGTTGCGTTTGGTACATCGCACGAATCATGCTTGCGTATGCGGCGCGCGAACGATCAGGTGGACTCGGTCCAATTCGGGTCTCTTAATTTTATAATGGAAGAATTCTTGCTGCAGTTTAACGTTGATGCTGTAGAGGATCAACAAAAAGAAAAAATAGATAGACGACGCTATTTAAAACGCTTGCGGGATGAAAATGACCCATTTTCTTTGAGTGACCAGCAGTTTGTTAAGGATTTTCGACTGGGGAAGACACTATGCTGGAATCTAATTGAGGAACTATCTCATTTTGACACGCAATTCACAACTTTACTATTTTCAGTGAGATTTTTGACTGCACTGTATTTATTTGGACACTGTGTCCAACCAATGAGCCAGTCTTCAGTTTCCCGCAGTATACATGAAATGGCAAAGTTGATAATTCGAGTCAAAGGAAATGAAGTTAAATTTCCAACAATAAATGAAGAGCAGACTGCAGTTAAAACAGGGTACTTTCTTAAAAATGTTCTATATATTTGCTTGTACTTATTGGTTCTTTCTTGCAGATTCCACCGAAGCTTTGGTGTTAAGAGTACCATCGGTTGCATTGATTGCACTCAAGTGTTAATAGTTTCACCATCCTCAAATAATGCTGAAACACCTTTGAGCCTGTATATTAGACCGGTGCGTTTTGCACAAATGTTTAACAATCGTTGGAGCACCGGCAGTTTTAGTTAGTTTAACTATTCAAATGAAGAATGCCGAAACCCTAGCTTCGATAGATGACGGAAACAGGTCTAGATATATTTTTGAAGGTCTAAAAACGTGAGGCAAAAATCCAGCCTCGTCAGTACGCAGTACCTCAATTCCCAGCTTACTTTTAGGTCAAAAATGAAAATCGAAGATACGTAATCTTGGGTATTTTTTTCTGCTGAATCCGATGGTGGTATCAGTTTTTAGATCGGACGTCAAATTTTGGCTCTACGTAGACTTTACTGAGCAGGAAAATCGAGTATTTTCGTAAGCCCCCAGCTTACGCACTCTGCAAAAGAACAGAAGAAATCTGAAAAATTTTTGAAACATATTTTTTTGTAGGGTTTTTTCTGCCAAATCCAGTGATATAATTGGTTATGCCCTAAGAAATTATTTTCATTGATAAAAAATGAATTTTCGATTTTTCGAAAAATTAAAATATCACAAAATCGGGCTTGAATGAAAAGAAAAAATTTTAATAATTTTGCATATTTCTAGATAAATTGTGTATCATATCTTTAATAAAAAAATATAACAGCATGTATGCACAAAAGCGCAGGTATTGTACGCATAAAATTAATTAAAAATTTACAAGAAAAATAAACAAAAGAAATACGTATTTTGTTTCGAAATGTCGAATTTAGTCATCGCATTTGTTATTTTTTACGTCTTCGTATACCGTCAAGAACAATGTTTGCAATTGCTCACTATTTTTTGTTAAATTATTTATATGAACTCTACTGCACATTGCAACGGCTCTTTCAGCTACATCGTTGACACACTGTAATTTTTTACATATTTCTTGGCCACAAGTATAACTTTCACTCTCAGCCCATTCACTCGGGTCTAAATCCAAAAAGTCAGTAGGAATTCCCGTAATATCGAAAAAGTTCATACTCTTTTGAGTCACAAATCTGGATAAGTTAATATTTTTCAATGTAACATCTTCAATATTAGCGAGTAATTCTCTGTCTCCTTGATCGTACTTAGTCAAATTTTTTTTCATTTTTCTCTTTTCAATTATATCGACATTATCATTAAAAAATTAAATGCACACTAGCTCCTTCGAGAGATACCAGAGATGATGAGAAAATTTTGTTATAACTTTCTCTGATAATTTCTTGTCATAATTTTTGAATTCATCTAAATCCTGTAATAATTTAATATCTGACGTAGCAGCTTCGAGAGGGAGACGAGTTTTGAACCAATAAGGTACGTATATAAAAACAATAAATACCGACATTTTACGTAGATTCATTTTTTCTTCTTTTGTTAACGATAGCTGCTCTCTAAATAAATACATTTTGACGACGTAAATAGCTCGGGCCATCCATCGTGCCCTAGTATTTGCACCAGGTTTTTTTTATGCATTTGTTGCCGAGGTGACCAAGAAAAATAAGAGACAATTGAAGTAATTCTTCGTAGTCCTTACGTGGCTGTTTATCTAAACTCAAACATTGCTGAATAAAGCTTGAAACTTCTCTTTTTTTCTGAGTAATAAATTTGGAATATTTGTCACGATCTGCCAGAGCACTAATATAAATTTTTTTATTAATATTCGACCAGCCATCTCGAAAATTGTTGAGTGATTGTATTTCTGGACTTCTGGAAAATTCTGGAAAGCAATGATCGAATGCTGATCCAAGCACAAGTTCCGCTACATGGTGTCTGCAACTGGCATTTAGTAAATTTTTATTTAGCTTTAATTCTAATAATCTGCAAGCTCCCGCATAGCATCCTGTATTAACAGAAGTTGTATCATAGCACATAGAAATAACATTTGCGTCCCATGCTTGCAGCGTTTCAAATACAGAGGCACTTATTTCGGAGCCTGTGCCCTTATCGAGAAGAGCACAATGTAGCAATTTCTCCTCCAGACCAGAAGTGACAACGATTGGCAAAAGATCTAATCTAGACTTATCATCTTGTTTTTTGACTGATTTTCCGTCCCAATGAACTGTCAAAGGAGTAAATGGCACATTTTTCAAGCTTTTTGATTTTAAGATTCTCGATGATATCCTTTTTCTGCGGACACATGAAAATAATTTCTTAGGGCATATCCAATTATATCACTGGATTTGGCAGAAAAAACCCTACAAAAAAATATGTTTCAAAAATTTTTCAGATTTCTTCTGTTCTTTTGCAGAGTGCGTAAGCTGGGGCTTACGAAAATACTCGATTTTCCTGCTCAGTAAAGTCTACGTAGAGCCAAAATTTGACGTCCGATCTAAAAACTGATACCACCATCGGATTCAGCAGAAAAAAGTACCCAAGATTACGTATCTTCGATTTTCATTTTTGACCTAAAAGTAAGCTGGGAATTGAGGTACTGCGTACTAACGAGGCTGGATTTTTGCCTCACGTTTTTAGACCTTCAAAAATATATCTAGACCTGTTTCCGTCATCTATCGGAGCTAGAGTTTCGGCATTCTTTATTTGAATAGTTAAACTAACTAAAACCGCCGGTGCTCCAACGATTGTTAAACATTTGTGCAAAACGCACCGGTCTACTGTATATGAACCATTAAGGATACTACAGCATTAATGTTGAAGCGGTAAGTTTCTTGCTTTTAATCTCAATCGGTTTCAGAGTATATTTCATTCATACATGTATTTTTTTAAACCAGATTTGCGACCACCGCCTAGTTTTTACATCAGTGAATGCCAAATATCCAGGTTCGTGCCATGATTCGGGCATTTGGGCAACGTCACTGGTGAAAACACTCCTCATGAGAAATCATTGTTCTCAACGCGACACATGGTTCTTGGGTAATCAAGGCTACCCTCTCGAAGCTTGGCTTCTCACACCATTGGCTTAGCCGCATGGAGCTAAAGAGGAAAAATTTAATAAGCTCCATGCAAAGAGCCGTAATACCATAGAAAGGGCGTTTGGTGTGTTGAAGTCACGCTTCAGATGCTTAACCAAGCATCGTGTGCTCCACTATTCGCACGAAAGAGCATCAAACATTATTAATGCCTGCATGATTTTGCACAACATCACAATGAAGGCAGGAGCGCCTGCTGACATTGATGAAAGCGAAATAGTGGAAAATGTAGAACCGGAGACTTCTTTAAGTAGAAGCAACTCTCGTCACAAACCATTTAAGACAAGGAGAAATCGTCCGCAACCGATATATTTCTACTTTGTAAAATTTACCAAAATTATGAAATAAATTAAAATAATGTTAAAAGGAATTCATTTATATTTATAAAATGTATATATGTATAAACGTAACATTGTGAAAAACAATTATTAATAATAGTAAAATTCATTAGTTCAATATCTTCTGATTTAGGTTAATTTAAATTAAGAAGTAATTTCCAATCCAGCAGAACCAGAAGCATTCACGAAATTTTCATCACACTATAAAAGCAAAATTAAAAAAGTTAGTATTAAAGAAATATGTAAAGCTATTCTCACTTTTTTTATTCATTCGGCAGGCTGCCAATTCTGTTATTGCAGTTGCTAACTTTTCGATAGCTTGGAATGTAGCATGCTGCAATTCAAGCATGCGCTCTTCGCGCGCATCTCTCTGTTCGATGCTGCGCATCACTGTACCATAAACATCATGTTTGGAGCTAGCCCCTGGTGAGCTAGGCCCCAGTCTCATTGTTGATGAGCCAGCAGAAGATGGTGATGGCACAGCGGTGATGGCCGCTGCTAAATTTTGGCAGTGGTTATCGGCTGCTGGCGAACAGGGCCCCATGCTCGTAGTCATTGGTGAGCCGGAGTCACCTGGCAAAGAAGAGCGCATGCTGATTGCCGGCAAACTGGTTGCCTCCTCAACAATGGCTGTTTGCGAACATGTCAAAAAATTTAAATTACAATTTTTTAGTTTCACTAAAACGTTCTCTCACCTCTATACCCAAGGTGACAATTCCTGGCACACCATCAACAGCAGCAGCACTGAATGTGCTTAGCGCACGCTCCTCAAAGTCGCTCAGCGTTCGGCTACTGCTAGGGCCACCGCCAGTTAGTTGCTGTTCGCTTTTTTTTTGCGAGCACGAGCACGCAACGGGCTCTTCCAAACGCCTAAGTTCTGTAAATTTATAACATTTATTAAAGGTTATATATAAAAATAAGCATAAACATATTTCTTAGTTACCTCTTTCCATCCAGCCGGGGTTCTTGTGGGGCCTCTCATCGCGTTGAGGTTTGCAGCAACCTCTGCCCACAAATTTTGCATCACCATCGGCGATCGCGCAGTGTTTTTCCCTGCCAAAAGCTGTGGATGCTGCCGGCAAAACTCTATGTAAAAACGCAGCTGCTCCTGCGACGTCCTTTCAAATTTGGGTTGCCTATTAAAAAAATAGCAAATTAATTTATAAATAAATGTTAAATCTGAAAATTACTTACTTCTTAACAGTTTCCATTGCACATAAATTGAATTTTTTTATTGCTCTATTTGTTGTTATATTCATTTGAATTAATTTGAATTGAAAAGTCAGAATTTGACAAGTTTACCACGAAAGCTTTTGTGTGGGGAATTCAAAAGCTTTTATATTGTTAATGATTTTTTAGAATACCAATATTTACATTTCATAACAATAAGATTAACACGAGCACCTTTATTATTTCTTGTTAAGTCAACAAGCAGAATAGGGCTGTTATTGTATTGATTGCAGTGCAAGCACGTGCGTGACCATTTGAGGTTATTATTTTATTTGTGCTATTCTGCCGTACTAAGCGAAAAAGACGCATCTAAAAAAAAAAAAAAAATATCCAAAATTCTTTTGGCATAGGATAGCTTAAGAAATTACGCGTCTAATGAAATGCTTCAAGTGTCGGCATCTTAGTTCAATCATATAAAAAATCTACTAGGAAAATTTCCTCTATCTCAATTTTACAGGTATTTCAACAAATTGACATAAACAAAACATCAATTATCTCGGAATTAATTTTTTTGAGATACGTCTTTTTCGCTCAGTAAGGCATTATTGTTATCTGAAGTATTTTTATAATTCTAAAAAGAAAATCAGAAAATCGTTAAGGAAGGATCCTGACAAAATTGTATAAGTTAAGAAGTTATCTCAGAACTTTGTTATTATGAAAATACAAATTCTACTGTATTAGGAATAATATTAAGATTTATGAATTGAAATGTAACAATAATAAACAAATATTTTTGTAACTATTATTGGTTGTCTTTCAAATTGACCCTGGACACCACTGAGCTCATCTCAGCCTTCGACCAAAACAACCGTTACCAAAATAAGACTGATTCAAAACTTTTTTTTTTAAATTATTTTATTTAAGTTAAAAAAAAAATAAATAAAAATGTTATGAATAAAATTGCAACAGTGTCCTTATTATACAAAATGGCACTTCCAATGACATTGTCGAATATACTTGTTACCAGGACCGTATTTCCGCATACGCCACCGACGCCATGGCGTATGGGCGACAAGGCAAAATTTTGAAAATAGTTTTTTTTTTTAAATCCAAAAATTAACACCAAGTATGAAGTGGTAGAAAGAAATGAAAGTCTATATGAATATTTTCTTTAGAATTTTTATTAAACGTATAGTAAGCTGGTTATAATTAAAATTCTTATTCAGTTTGTACTACTAAAAATTTACTTAGAATTTTTTTTTAATTTTGGGGGCGGCAAAATTTTATTGACGTACGGGCGGCATATAGCCTTAACCCGGCCCTGCTTGTAACATAACGAATCCACGTAAAACGTGGAATTTACAACTCCGCTCAAAGAAATTTTAGTGAGAAAGTAGTGCAAAAATCGAAAAAGTTTGCATCTGACCATTTGACAGAAATGTTGCTTAGCACAAAGTTTTCAAGAATGGAAAATGAAATTAGTTGTTTCTGTTTTTTCAACGATTTGATGGAATTTTTATTCTTTTACAAATACGACTTCATCCTTGTGGTTTTGTCGATGCAGAGAATTTTTTTATTTTATTTGACTGCACTCAATAAGTGGGCTGTCTCCAACCGGCTTCAAATCAACCCTTCTAAATCAAAAGTTCTGCCAATTGCAAGGAGTGTTTTTTGTACAATTGATATTCCACATTTATTTATTGGAACGACTAAATTAGACTTTGTCAGCAAGGTGAAAAATTTGGGCTATGTATTTAACTCTAAGCTCACTTGCTCTGACCACATTAATAATACTGTAGGCAAAATCTACGGCACTTTACGCTATCTACGGATGTTCACTAATTTTACCCCACAAAAAAACTAAGCGTCGACTCGTAAGGCAGCTGATTATACCTCTAGTAACGTTTTTTGATATTGTTTACAACAGGTTGGACTCTCAGTCACAACATAAATTATTAGTTGCGTTCAATAATGCGGCGAGATATGTCTATGGTGTTAGACGTTTTGACCATATCTCTAATAAAAGTAAGGATATACTTGGTTGTGGCTTAATCGAGTACTTAAATGTACGTAACTTGATTTTCTTGCACAAACTCATTCATAGCAAAATCCCAGGCTACCTATATAATAAACTACAATTTTCTCTTTCTGTCTGATCTCTTAATCTCATTATTCCTAGGCACAACTATCTCAACAGCAGTAGGTTCTTCTTTATAAGCACCATTAGACTGTGGAACTCACTTCCTAACTATTAAAAACAGGTTATTTCTCTAAACAGCTTCAAGCTATCTATTTTTAACCCTCCGTTGGTCAGAAGGGTCTTGCCAGGCCGTTTTCGATTTTATTTGTAATTTAAGTATATTTCTAATTGAGCTAGTGACTTGAAATCTCTTGTACCTTCCTAACATTTTATTAGCTATCTACTACAAAAAAAGTTAGTAGAAAAAAACCAATGAAGGGATAACTACGAGCACATTGTGGTGTATACATCACATTCGTACCCAATGGGTCCAGCCAGACCCCTATGTATTTTGCATGAAAGTTGATGGGATTTGAAAATTTTGATTCGTGTTTTTTTATTTTCTCAAGGTAATTTCTATTCAATTTGAATACAACTGCTTCTTATATGCTCTTAGCATATCTTTATGCCCACGCACCCATTTTGTGTTGTTGTTTTTTCTATTCGGTCGCGTCAATTGCCTAGTGAAAGTTGATCGTAGAAGACGTTAGTCCTAAGTATTTGTGATTTGATCAAAATGAGTGATGAAGTGGAACTTATTTTCAATACGGGTCCTCGCCGCAGTAATGAAGAATTTTATTCGCGATTGGCAGCAGCTTTGGCGAATGATATTGAACGGGAAAGAGCTATTGAGGAGGGAGAAGAGGTTGGAGGATTGAATCAATCTTTGGATGATAAGGATGATGAGGAAGATAGAGATTTAGATTATGTGCCAGACGAAGATGAGGCATCCGATGTCAAAAACGAATTGATAATCGAACCAAATGAAATGATTGATAGTTATGAAGAAGAGGCGTTTACGGAATCTCAACAACAAAGTGCTATTTGTTTTTATGGTAAAGACGGCACCAAATGAAATACGATGGAGCCAACTGCTAATGTCCGCGTGCGTCAACACAATATTATGCATTTTCGAGCTGGACCCAAAGAACGAAATTCCGTTCCAATTGAAGTGTTCAAAAAATTTTTCCCTGCAAATATTATGGAAGATGATAATTTTTATCATCTTTCATATTAAAACTCAGTTATAAGATTGACATATTCAAAAATAAAATGAAAAAAATGCACAGAAAAACAAAAAGTTTTTTTTTTTGAGCTCATAACTATTTTTTCCAGTATTTTTACCAGTACAGATAAGAAAATATATTCCAGAACCAGTGCCAAAATAGAGAATCCGAAAATATTTACCTGGCTGGTGAGTAACTACGTTCAAGCGGATGACCAAAAACGCAATATTTACATGTGATTACATGAAAACATATAGGGGTCCAGCCAGACCCATTGGGTACGAATGTGACTATCCAAATGTTTGCCCAACGGAGGGTTAATTACTATTCATTTACTGAATAGCTCTACTTCTGTTACAGCTTTACTTGCATATGCTTCTATTTTCTTCTTTCTCATTTCCTTGTTTGGATCATATTTATTTAAGCTTATAATTTTGTAATTTGAGATTAATTATGTTTTATTAATTAAGTAGCATTGTGTATGATTTATATTCCGATGTAAGCGTACTATAAAAGACTTAGTCTTACTGAACAACCAAAATTTAAATAAATTCAAATTGAAATTGAATTTGTTGAATTCACTAAAATGGTAAAAAAATTCAAAGCCAGAGGGTATTCTCCAAATGGAATTTAACCCTAGAAAGATAATCATACTACGACATACGTAAAAGATAATCACACGTAAAATTGACGCATAGCTATTTATTTGGTATATAGTATATACTTCAAGCTTTGAGTTAAGCTATCGGCATTATTTTTCTACACGTAGGTGAAATAATAAATAAAACAATTTAAAGATTTAAATTTATTGGGAACCAAAACTATTTTATCTCTTCAAAACAAAAAAACTTAGGAACAACTTTTTTTTATCACAAATCATTTTTTTTACAAAAATCAGTCATTTTAGCTTTTATACTAAGTAAGTAAGTTTCAATATTTTATATTGGAAAATATAGTTACTTAAAAATTAGTCTTATGCAGTTCTCACTTTCTAAAAGTATGGCCAAGATACGGTTTCCTTCTAAATTTCGACTGCCCATTATAATGTTGTTGGGTCTGGATCTATAAAAATATAGCAACAATACGAAAATAATGTAACAAAAATTAACGAATAACAAACAACTCGAATCACCATTAATATTAAAAAAAGTAAAAAGTCATCTTAAAGATAATCATGCGTAATTTTGACTCACACGACCGTTACATTTCAAAATATACGACACTTACCTCAATAACACGTGTACCTTATTGAAGCTCAAAATAACGACTGAGATGTCTGAAATGCACAGCGGCATGTTCGCGCTACATAGAGAGAGAGAGAGAGCAATATTTTGAATATCCATGCGTAAATTTGACGCAGATTATCTTTGTAGGGTTAAGGGTTTTAAAATGTAACTCGATTTTGTACGAGTTATTGGCTTTGAATAATGCGCATTCATATTCTTTAAACTTTTCATAACAAAGCAGCACAGAATGCAATTTAATTTATTCAAAGCTCAAAAGTTTTTTTTTTATTTGCTCAGAGCCTTAAGAGGGGTATTCCTTTTTTTTTTTTGCGATCGGTCCTTGCGGTCTCACTTACTCGCCTAACCACACAAGAGGAGCATCCGTATATCGTACGGATCGGTGGCCGACTACGAACAGCCCGGACTGCTCTGCGTTCATTAGGCGAAACCGAACGTGAAACTATTTCTTTGAATTAAGTGATTGGTTGAGCGTTTTCCGATCACAGATTGAGCACAATTTCTACGATGTAAAGTAAATAATTATTTTTTGCTTTATCATATTGTTAGAGTCCATGGGTGTAATAAGATGACGAAGAATATTATAATCATTACCATTACACCGAAATGGACAAAAAAGAGCATAGTTAGAATTACATATATCAAGTCTTAAGAAATGAAAGTGTCTACATTCCCTTCCTGTATTATTAAAGTTGATCATACCTAGCAACAACTCAGAGTCCATTGAGCCGGAAAACAGTTTATTTAGAAAAGTAACGTTTAGCATAATTCTTCGACTGCGCAGTGCTGGTAAACGTTTTATTTTGAGGCGGCATTCATATGAAGGTAAATTTGAGTCCGGATTCCAAGGTAGCCCACAAATTGCAAACAATAGAAATTGTTTCTGCTTCGACTCCAGTATATCAATGTACATATTATATTGTGGGTTCCACACCACGGACGCATGTTCTAATGTTGGTCTAACAAGTGAAGTGAATAGAAACTTTTTCGTATAGGGTTTGTCAAATTCTTTAGGCCTTCGTTTTATAAATCCAAGAACAGCTTTTGCATTTTGCACCAATACATGCACGCTGAAGCGAAGATTTTTATATAAAGTGACGCCTAAGTCTACAAAATTGTCAACCTTTTCCTGTTTTAAACCGTTTATTGAATATGAAGCCTCAAATTCTTTATTTCTTATAAAAGTCATTTACTTATTTTTTTGAGATTTAATGTCATCAGGTTTCTATCACACCATTTAATAAGTTCATTCTCTATATGAATTTAAAGGCTTTCAAATATTACTCGATTTTGTACGAGTTATTGGCTTTGAATAATAAGCATTCTTATTCTTCAAACTTTTTATTATAGAGCAAAACAGAATGCTTTTTATTCAAAATATCTCAAAACCCTGACGTGATAGCAGGCGCGGATCCAAGGCAAGATTTTGGGGGGGGGGAAATTGGTTATGTTAAATCTATGTCCAAAAAAAGTTTACTTTATATGTATGCATGAAATGAGTTTTATTTTAATGTTTGTACACATTTACAATATAATTTTATGATTTCCAAGTTTTGAAAATCTCTCAACAATATCTTCAGGTTGAATTGCGATGTCGTGGTGAATATGTAGCAGCGCCAAACCAACTAATCTTCTTTGAAGCATTGTTGTCCTGAGCCATGTTTTGATGCGCCGAAGTGAAGAGAATGAGCGTTCAGCACTAGCATTCTTCACGGGCATTGCACAAAATATCTGCAGCAAGCTGTGAATTATTGGATATATGTACGTCCTTTTCGCAGCGCTGAAGGGTTCCCAAAGCAGAACCTGGTAATTCTGTTTTTTTTTATCGCCTTTTCCATTTTCCATGCGCTTTGCCAATGACTTATTTCTCCGTCAATTTTCATATGTAATAGCTCTTCTGTACTTCCAAGCAAGTTTCTAAATCTGTTAGTCAAACAAGTTGTGAGATCAGCAACTTCCGACAATGTCAAATCGCATACTTTGTCTGGTATTAACAAGCTCAGCTGGAAACCATCTAAAACTTCTCGAGAGAACCGAGATTTCAAATCAAATATTATGGCATCCAACAGGGGAATGTATACAGATATTCTATAATAATCTTCACAGCTCTCCACCATGTAGTTATCTCGCTTTGTTTGGCGCCCACAAGTTCTTGGTTTCGATATTTCAACATCAAGCTTTTCTGCTAATAATTTTGCTTTGGTGAAAATAAATTTGAATTTTTCATCGACTTTTTTCCTGCGATCATCAAATGTTGCAACAAGTAAGTCTACAATCCCCGACGCTTTAGCCAAATCAATACTTTTCGCTTGAAGCAGAACACTCAGAGAGCGCGTAATTGCCAAAATATCGCAAAGGCAAAAAATCCCAATAAAAATGTCAAATTTGCAGATAGCGGACATAAGAATTGCTGCTCTTCCAGCTGTATCCTTGTTGTTCCAATCACCGATTTCAGACAAGGCTTCAACAATTTCAGGAATACTGGTAGCAAACTCAAGAACAGCGTCATGTCGCTCAACCCATCTTGTTTCGCATAACCGAATGAGTTTGTGATTGAGAAATTTCCTTAATACGGTAGTACGTTTTGGAAATGAATTTTGAAAAAATGTGGTCACTTCTTTGATAACGCTGGTAGTCTTCATAATTAAGCGGATTCCAGAAGATTTTGAGATGCTACTGTTTAGCTTATGTGAAAAACATGGTGTCACAACTGCGTTTTTTGCTTCTTTTCTTATTTCATTGACAGCTCCTCGATTTGGACCAAGCATCACTGCACACGCATCCGTTCCTATTGAAGTACAATATTTCAAGTCCAAATTCATTCTCTTCAATTCCTTCAGAACCACTTGTCCAAGAGCCACGCCAGTCAAAGATATTTCATGGACAGCTTCAGCTCTATTTTTATTATTACTTGGTACAATTTCCGCAGACAAATCTTCAAAAGTTTCCTCATTTTCATCGTCAGTTTCATTTGTATCTTCTGACAATTCACCGAAAGCGTCTACAAACGCTACAAAATCTTCTCGTATGCAAGGATTATCATTACCATTAGAAAAGTCGACGTATCGAAGTACTAGCGAAATCTGAGGGATGGAGAAATTTTTTTATACTAGCAACTATAGAGTTTTCTTAAGTTTTAAATAATTAATAAATTACTATTTCATCACCTTTTTATTTAAGCACACGACTCGATGGTTTAATTTGTGTTTTTGGGAAAGTAATAATACAAAACAACTTTGAAATAAGTACTTAAGAAAACTCTGTAAAGTTTCACCCTATTCATCAAGGGTTACAAAATTGCGCTTTTGCGATAAATACCTGAGCTTTGCTTGACAAATCTGGCGTTTCGTCGAAGATAATTGCGTAAAACTTTGATGTAGCAAGGCGTTTCAAAATTTGTTCCAATATCTCAATCCTACAGCATTCGATCAATTGATTCTGGACGGTTTTGCTTATATATGTTGCTTTAGCTGACGTTGTCTTGAGATGGTTCTCCAAAACTTTATCTCCTGATTCAATTCTAAATCTCAATAATGCTCTAAAGTTTCCGTCATTTTGAGTAAGATGAGATGTTGTCAATAAAGGTCCATCATCTTTATGTCCACGAAGTGGAAAATTTTGTCTGCCTGATAAAATAATTGTTTTTACTATAGGAAGGAGTCTTTCTTTATTCTCTTGACTTTGCAAACGATGATTTTCATCAACACGGTTACGAATGTCGAATTGAGGATTGTGGTAATTCCTTAAAAAATCTTTTCCTGCAGCCACTGCGTCTTTATGATATGTATGTCGACAGTGATTTTCAAGTACACTTGTTGTTCCAGTGAGCTTTTTAAAATTGATTAAAGGTTCAGTGACTAAAAAACCTAAATGTATATTTTTTTTATAACCTCCAAGATTATTTAATGTAAACCAGGGACAGTATTTACAAAACAACCCTCTACTAACATGCGACAAAACAAGCCATTCTTTATATAGTTCTAGATGCTTAGTTCCGACGAAATTTTTTATTTCTTTTCCTGATACCGTTCTAACGGAAAATGGAAAATTGTAGTTTTCAGGAGGCCTCCAAGGCTCTTCAAACAAAGATCTCTTAATATTATCATCGATCTTCTGACCTATGAAAGCACCAATGTCCCTTGAAAATATTGACGTTATAGCCTTGTCTGCATTTAAATTTAAAGCAGAAGAAGTTGAGGGAGAACTATAATCTAGCTGTACTTCGCCGGAATATTCTCCAATTACAACGTGTTGCTCATCAGAAATATCATCATTTTCCTTTTTTCTTTTCGCCGGTATCAAAAACGATAATATTGAAGCCTGTCGAGACGACTGAAAAATGACATAATAACATGAATTTCGCTTACTGACCTTGGAAAAATATACGATTTATTCGATACGAAATTAAAAAAAATATCGCTGAATTCTTCGTCAAATTTCCTTTATAAACTTATTTTTTCAGAGTGGTAGGCAAATACGGACTATATCAAATAAATGAATTCTTGTGCGCAGCCCTGAAAATACTGGATGCCGCTGCACAGAGGTCCCAAATCGAGTTTTGGTTCAAAAATCGCTAGAGAACGCAAGTCTTCTCGGAAATGAACAATGATTTTTTAAATAAAAGCTAATAAAAATGCCAATAAATTGTCGGAGCCTGAATTTCGAAAGAAACATTTCGGTTTTAATTATTTTAAGTTAAGTTAAGCCGAAAAAAATGTTTTTTTTTTGTTTTAACTTTAAGTAATATAAAGCTAAGATTTGTTTTCAAAAGTCGGTATTGGTAACGGTTTTAATTGGTAAGCTTTTATTTTAAAAAAAATTGTTCATTTCGGACAAAATTTCCGGACTCAAGGAATTTTTGAACCAAAAAATATTTTAAGAAAAAATTTTTATTCAAATTTTTCCATAAAATAATATTTCTGTTTTAAAAATCGGATCATAAAAATTTATTTGCACTTTATTAAGCTGTAATTAATACAAAAAATTGTTAATTTTTGAAAAAATTTACGCTGTCTAGCCATTTTTGAACAAAAAAAAATATTTTTTCGGAACTTACTAACCCACTGACTTGCCATTAAACGATTTGTTATGCTTACATGCTTCTTTCTATGTGTGAAATTCATTTTCTTAGCAATTTTAAAACTTTAATATTTTGATATTTATTAGGAGAAAAATTCACTTATGGGTAAAAAAGTCGAATCTTAATCTAGTTGACACAACTACTTAACCTAACTTTTACATTTATTATGTTAATTATCACTAATACTTACCATTTTGGCAGATGCAAATAGCTTATTTTCGTTTTATTTGAATAAATGCACTTTAAATTCACTCAACGCGTTAAAATTTAATTAAAGTCCAATAAATCGAAAAATTGTATTATTTGCTCGCAATTTCACAGTCAACCAAAACGTACACAATAAAAATGTCAACATCAGTGTAGAATGTGAAATGTGCAAAAAACACTGTTTTTCGTCACATTTGAAATTATGTAGCAATGCCATCTATTCTTTAAAAAAAAAAATTTAATCTAAAAGTACAGGGTGTTTTTTTTAGAGGTATAGAGCTTTGAATTGAAATAAAACACAAGAAAATCGTTTTAATGTCCATCAATTTGGCTTTATTGGAAGGATAATTTTATGCCATTAATGTTTAAATATGATTTTGGGCATGTGGCCGCCGCGGCTGGCTCGAATAAAGCCAATTCTACAGGTCCAATTTTGAACCACTTTTTCGAGCATATGGGGCCGTATGTCGGCAATAACGCCACGAATGTTGGCTTCCAAGTTCCCTAACGTTTCTGGTTTGTTGGCGTAGACGAGCGACTTCACATTTCCCCAAAGAAAATAATCCAATGGTGTCAAATCACACGATCTTGGTGGCCAATTGACAGGTCCATTCCGCGAAATTATGCGCTCATCGAATGTTTCCTTCAATAAATTGATTGTGACGTGCGCTGTGTGGCATGTAGCGCCGTCTTGTTGGAACCACAACTCATCCACATTCATGCCATTCAATTCGTGAACAAAATAGTCGGTTATCATGGCTCTATACCGGTCTCCATTAACGGTAACTGACTCTCCAGCATTATTTCGGAAGAAGTATGGCCCAATGACTCCACCAGCCCATAGAGCACACCAAACAGTCAGTTTTTGTGGATGTAATGGCGTCTCAAGGGTCTCATGTGGATTCTCTTCACTCCAAATGCGGCAATTTTGCTTGTTGACGTAGCCATTCAACCAAAAATGAGCCTCATCACTGAACAAAATTTAGCGATGAAAATCAGCATCGAGATCAATCTCATTTTCGGCCCATACACCAAAATCACGACGCATTGCATGGTCTCGCGGCTTTAATTCTTGCACAAGCTGGATCTTGTAAGGTCGCAAGCCAAGATCTTTGCGCAAAATCTTCCATAAAGTTGATGGACAAAGCTCCAATTGCTGTGCACGGTGGCGAATCGATTCATTCGGGTCCTCTTCAACATTTTGCTCTACAACGGCAATTGTTTCTTCGGTGCGCACTGTTCGACGTCTCTGCGGATGCGTATTATCACATAGAGTAAACGTAGTGCGAAAACGACCCATGGTTAACCGAATTAATTGCTCTGATGGACGATTATGTCGACCATAAAATGGACGGAGCTTGCGGTAAACTTCGCAAACTGAACCATTATTTTCGAAATAAATTTGCACGATTTGCAAGCGTTGTTCTTTTGTCAACCTGTTCATGATGAAATGGCAAACCAAACTGAACATCAATGACATTAGAGTTGCCAGATTTGACCATAAAATGCCAGTTTTATCTCTATTCGAAAAACAAACCTCTAAAAAAAACACCCAGTACAAAGTAGAAAATTCAACATGAGATTAAATAATTTGTTAATTTTTAACTTGGTTTGAAAAAAGTTAACAAACTGAAAAATTACACATCTCAGATGCTGCATGGTTTTTTAAAACTTTAAGGCTCTCTAGTATATTTTTGAAGCCGTTGGGGGGGGGAAAATTTTCCCCATTTCCCCCCCCCCCCCCGTGAATCCGCCCTTGCGTGATAGAGCAAGTTTGAGGTTGGACTCAGCTTCAGTGACAACAAAAACGTGTAGTGGATATGATCTAACTGCCAGATCAAAAAAAATTTTTTTAGGCACTGTATTCTTCGAAATAGAATACACAAATCAACCAAAAGAAAACGATTTTTTTTACACTCGGCACTTTTTTTCAATATTTTTATGTAAGCGGCTAGCTGAACACATGTAAAAGCCAGAGAAAATAAGAAAAAAACCGAAAATGTAATATAAAAGCTACGTGGTGTAAATCGATTTACCGGTCTTCGTGAAAATTAATTTTCTAAAAAGGTTATGTTTGAGGGCCACCCTAAATAAATTTTTTACAGACCAAACAATGTCTCTTAATATAAGAGACACGTGATGTAAATTCCATGTGAATCGATGAAGTAGACTTCGTGAAAATGCTATTTAAAAATATTTTTGTATGAGGGCCACCCTAAATAAAAGTTTTATAGATTCAACTATGTCTCTAAACATAAAAGACACGTGGTGTAAATTCCATGTGAATCGATTAACCCGTCTTCGTGAAAATGCTATTTAAAAATATTTTTGTATGAGGGCCACCCTAAATAAAAGTTTTATAGCCTACAACCGATTCGCAGACCTACCAAGTATACACAAAAAATTTCATAAGAATCGGTCGAGCCGTTTCGGAGGAGTTCGGTGACAACCACTGAGGTTTTTATATATTAGATTTATGCAGAAAAAAAATTTGATCTAAACGTTCTGTTAAGTTAACATTTTCGCCGCAAAAAATATAATTTTGGGTTCTACGCCCGGAGAATAAAAGTTCAGATACTAAATTTCCAGTCGATATTTAAAAAATCACACTGTGTGGCGCTAACTTCACGCAAGTTAATTATGCTTTAAATGAACCATTAACTAGAGCTTTGATTAATTTTAATTATTTATTTCCTTTATATCCCTTAGATTGTTCCATTACGAAAAAACCTTCAAAATAATGTCATTTAGCTATGTTTTATGGTGTTGTTTATTTGTAATTTATTTTTAATGCTAGTATGTAACCTGTCTTTTTACCCAAAGATTTAAATAAAATGAAATGAATTTGGTGCCCGCGGATCCTAGGTACGATTCTAACCTTAGTGGTATCCACAGAATTAAATTTTTAAAAATAGGTGAAACACGTTTCAAAATAAAATTTATACGTGTTGATTTATTTTTAATCATTTTCATGACTTAGATTCCTTAGGTATTAAATTTTCATGATAACGTAAAGAGAATAAAAGGAAAATTGGAAAATTTTGATGCTCTCCTTAACCAATCTCTTGACGGAATTTTCCAAAGCAATTCCAATGTAATTCCAAAATCAATGTATCCTCCAAAATGTACTTCTGTACGTGGAAAGGTTTCATTTACACAGGTCTACGAATAATAAGGTCACGAATGTTGTTGGGCAGCTGAGAGTTATTTTCAAAGTAGTTTTTCGCACTGAATCTGAATCTGGCCTCAGAATTGGTCTATCACGGAAGTATTTTGAAATATTTCAGTAAGTTTTGTTTAATATTACTGGGTCCTGAAATCTGACAGCTGTTTCTCAAACTATTTTTCAAATGTCCTTTGATTTGCTTCCTCAAATGCTAGAAGGGATATAATACCCACCTCTTAGATACAAGAACTCACAATAAAAAAGAGTAGATCTGACTTTGACGTTAACTCTTAACTGCCCATTGTATCATATTTGATGCATTCCGTTAATATAAGTTGTAATAATTGCGATTCAAATTTTTAAACTTTATGTCAGTTGAATTAAATTCGTTACAAAATGCTTGTCTGTTTTCCGTTATTCTGTTTACCAGGGTTTGAAAGCTAAGTCAGCAAAAAATTAAACATGCCGTTTTTTGCTGACTGCAGTCAGCAAAGCAAAAATAATGGGAAGCAGTGCAGTCGTTTCGAAAAAAATTTAGGTGCTCAATTTAATATTTTTGGGTAGTACTTTGTGAAAATGGGTAGTACTACCCTAATATATTTGTACTTACACCTACTCATACTATGATAGTAAGAAAGTACCCAGTGTGCCAAACGAATTCGTTTCGAATTCGAAACGAAATTCATACGAAAACGAGTTCGAGACGAATTCGTAACGGAATCCGTTTCGGACTCGTTTTTTGTTTATAAAACGAATTTTTTTTGTTCATAAAAAAATTAATTTTATTTAAAAAAAAAAAATTTTTATTATTTAATATGCAAATTTTAAGACTTTATTGCATATAATTTCATTTTATTATCAATTTAAATTTTACTTACGATTTACAAGTTTCCAAAGTCCGTAACGAATACGAAACGAATTCGTTTTCGGAAAAATTTTGAAAGAAAAATTTTAAAAAAATATTTTTTGTCTTAATCGACTTAGAAATGCTTAAAAAGTCGAAAAAACGAATCCGAAGCGGATTGTTAATTTCAGTGTTAAAAAAAATTTATGTTTTTTTTTCGACTTAATAAACATTTCTAATTCGATTAAGACACAAAATTTTTTTTTTAAAACTTTTTCGGGACTTAGAAAAAAAACGAAATCGTTTCGAAACGAATTCGTTTTACTTACAAAAAACAGAATGCGCACAAACGAATTCGTTTCGAATTCGAAACGAATTCGCGTCCGTTTTTGTGCACATTGGGTATTTGTTGAAATTCATTTATTATAGTATGTATTTATTGCATGAAACCTTTGAAGGACAAATTCTTTTTCTGTGTTGGTACCAGCTTTGGTTAAATTGGCGGCTTCTGCTTTCGACTTTATTATAAGCCTATAATAAAAAATAAATCATTTTCTTATCAAGCTATACCTTGGTAAATTTGTGGCATACTTTTCTATAACAGCAAAAGAAAAAATTACATTAATTATGTATATTTAAAGACGAGCACAAGAAAAATTAATACATGCGAAATTAGTCACGTTATAAAGGTATGAATCTTTTATGAATCATAATTTATGATCGTTCACAATTCAATTGTAAGGGTTGATGCGATGCTAAAATTTTTCTTCTTTCTCATAAACTTTTGAGCGACTAATGTTAAAATTAGTAAGCCAAAATAATGAGCGATGACTTTGACACTTCAAGAATTAAATATTTCAGTTTCAGGGATGATAATTGAAGCAAGAGAGATCAAAGAATGGTGGAGTAGTCCAAATTGCGGATTGGTTGGAACAAATTTTGGGTAGTACAAATTGAGGGTTGGGTACTAGAGTAGTACGCGTGGCTGAAGGGTAGTACAAAAGCACTATTGTAGTACAAACGACAGCACTGATGGGAAGGCAAGCGAAATTGTTGCTGATGCTGAATTTCTGAGATGCTACGCTACGCATTCTGCTGAATGCTTGCTGAGCTAATTTTGCTTGCTGAAAATGCTTTTCAATATACAGTGGAACCTCTATAAGTCGAACCTCGATAAGTCGAAAACCTCCCAAACTCGAAAAAATGTTGTGTTCCCTTCCCTTCAAGACCTAAAACCTCCATTGCTCGAAATCTGACCCCTCTATAAGTCGAAATAATTAGTGAGGCCCTACAAGTAAGTTCAGTACATACTTTCCCTCTATAACTCGAATAAATAAATTTGACCTCTGCATCTCGAACATTTGATTTTACAACCTTTATAACTCGATTATTTGAAACGAATTATCTCTATAGCTCGAAGAAAAATAAGATACCGACTTTAAGAATATGCCGACGATGTACATCATTGTTTCTTACAAATCAATGTAAAAGCCTACTAAAGGAATTTATGACTGACGTTAACACGTGATTTCATTTGAACTTTAGCGAAGTTACTTTATTGCCGTCCATTGAAAAATTATCAGAAATAGTTTGGTCCTACTGCAATACACACCAATGTTTAATGTCTCTATAACTAGGAATTATTTCACCTCTCTAACTCAAAGTTAGTTGGAATAAATCTTAACCTCTACAAGCTGACAAAATTCGCTTCAGTCGAAGTCCTCCATAAGTCGAAAACTCTATAACTCGAATTTTTTGGCGTTTGCCTTCAACTTCGACTTACAGAGCTTGTACTGTATTTCAATTACAGTCAGTCCTTGGAAAACGCAAATGTAAGATTCCAGAAAAAAGCGTAAAATGTTTTTTTTTATTTATTCAAACATGACATAATTCAACTTTTTAATCTGTTACACTGTTACTCACCAAAAAAATTATACGAACTACGGAAAACAGTTATAGCCTACTAAAAACTTACATACATGTGTATATTGGATAAGCCATATGCATTCAGTTCTTAAAAATGGTATGTTTTTTAATATTTATGTAATGCAATTTAAGAAAAATGTTTCCTTAATCTATAAATTCATCTATAATAACGAAACCGCGTTTGTGAAGTATGTATCGCGTATTATAAGGCTTTACAGTACATAATTGAAACCGTGTAGCACATGTTTTGATACGAAGTAAGCTGACAAGAAAAAATCGATCATGTTCAGTGTTGTCATAGAATCTTTTTGTTATTTTCTTCCTTATGATACAATCTTCGCTTGCACAGAACTTTCACGAAGGTTGCTCTTGTTGTGTGCATTTTCTTGTATGTACATTAGATAGTATCACAAAAAAATTTTCTCAAATTATTGAAATTGAAAAAGTTACAGCAAATCTAAAATTTCAGTGCAAATATTTGATCAGAATAATAAAATCATCATTAACTTGAGTCCTAAGACTATGCAATGTTTTTTTCCAATCGACTTCCAAGATCATTGCGCTTTTATGTTATGTACTGCATATTTTTATTATAATCATTATTATTTATTAAAACAGTAATAAAATAACAGTTTATAACTTATTTTCTAGCACTAGCAAGTAAGAATTTCAGCTAGGATTTAAAATATAACATACACATTACAAAATATAACTTTTAATATAACTTACACAATACTTAAATAAATAACAAAAATAAAGTATATAAAATTAAAATAAAAAATTCCAAATAAATATAAAATAAAAAAAAAATCTATCCCAATTTAATCCGCTAGATCACCGATGACGCACTGACATACATTTTTGCTCTTGCATCGAGAAATTAGGAACAGTTTGTGTCACTCATTTGCATTGTACACCTGTCCCTCGTTTTACACGGTAGATACGTTCCTGCCAAATCCGTGTAATTCGAAAAAATAATTTTTGTATAGAAAAACCGTGTAAAACGAAAATGACTATAAAAAATCTTTTTAGGACATTTATTGAACACAAAATATGACTAATTCATACACATAATGAAATATAAAAATATCATTCAAGTCATAGAAAACATAAAAATAGTTAAATTTATTTGTAAAGTGAAAAAAAAAAACATAAAAAGTCCATTTCATAGAAAGAAAATATTGTACTTCATATAAATATGTGCGTCTGAAGTGTTGCCAGATCTATAATTAAGTAGAAATAAATTCGCGTGCAGTCAAAATTAGTCATTTTCCACACAATTTTTTTTTTAAATTTTGATTTTAAGATCGAAAACGTGCAAAACGAGTAGCGTGTAAAGCGAGGTATAAATGTATTTGTTTGGGACTTTTAAAATTTCAAAATAATTATCAGTACATGCTTTAATGTGTCTGCGAATCGTTGATCTCGATAATTTTGAAATTTTCGCGCGTTCGCACAAGCTAGTTATGCTTTTGAATACTTTTTCTGTAAAACATTTAGCATAAACGTAAGTTGATCTTCGAAGAAGTCGATTGGAAAAAACCATTGCATAGTTTTAGGACTTAATTTAAAGATGATTTTATTATTCCTATTAAATATTTGCACTGAAATTTTAGATTCGCTGTAACTTTTTCAATTTCAATAATTTTAGAAAACTTTGTAGATTTGGTACGGACTTTAATTTTATGATGTGCCCTTGGCACGTTAGGGTGGTGGAAGCTAAGATAATGTTTACAACTAGTCGAAAAAAAAAATCTGAGGCAAACGACTATGAATGAAATGTAGTCCATGTCAAAACATTTACAAGAATATACCATACTTGTTGATCGGACGCCGAATGGCGGAGATATAAGAAAAACCAAAATTGCTTTGAATTTAGAGGCCAAAAAAAAAATTAGTTTTTCCCTAAAAATTTTTAAATATCAGCTTTCAAACTGGGGGGGTCGATTCTAGAGATGAAACGGATATCCGGTAACTATTCGGCCTATCCGGCGGCCTAAATACTATCCGGCCGAATACCGGATAACTAGCGCCTATCCGGCCGAATACCGGATTTGAAAAAAAAAATTATTTTAGGTAACTAATTGCTTTATATAGTAAGTATCACCTAAGACATACAATAAGTAATCACAAGATAATTCTACTCTGTATTAAGGGGATGAGTATGGTTTTGTCAAATTTTCTTCCATTTTTTTTGTTTTATTTGATAGTTTGACTCTTCAAAAGTATCCTGTTGAAATTTGAGGTCGATTGGAGTAAAACTGACGAAGATACAGTGTCTTGAGTCTCCCTCCTTCTGTGTAAGTATGTATGTATTAGGGGTGGCAATCCCGGAGCTTTTTTGAGTTTCGGGATTTTCGGGATCGAAGTTTCCAATCCCGGGATCCCGGGATTGATAGTTCTAGTAAATGCATACAAAACTATAAGAAGAAAAAACGAGAAGTTTATACTATTGTTTATATAAAATTAAAATTGCTTTATTTCACAGCGTATCAATGAAGAATAAGAACGCAAAATAATAGAAAAAATAATAGCTTAAAAATTGACTTAGAACACTTCGAGTGTTAATACATCTAAATCACATTTACTAAGTTTGACTAGTAGAAGATAGCCACTATTAAAAGGAGATGATAGAGAATAATCAAGCATTTATGACCAAACTATCAATTTTATTATTCAATTTTATTTTTACATTTAAAAATTCGTGTACCACACTTTTTACTTGATTAATACTTATCACCTTTTCAAATGTGACAGTGACACCGAATGACTCGCTCTCAGTAGACGCACCCATAAGTGTGCTTCATTTAAGTTGTCAAAATCTTTAGAAGCTGATTTCAGAAAAACGCTTCAGACAAAAGTTTAATTATATCTTAGAACTTAAATTTTGGTAGGTCTAGGTATGGTTCAAAATTTCAATGTCAAATCCAGGTCGGATGTTGTTTTTCTATTGCATTTTTAGTATGTCCGTTATTGATAAAAATAGTTTTAGTCTAAATTTCACATTTTATCATTTTTCTCCTGAACTATCAATTTTCAATACAAATCGCACTTAGTATAAAATTCTTAAAATTAGTCAAAGTATTAAAAAAGGTATTTTTTTTTGCTAAGTGACATTTTTTTTAGGAAAATTTTAAGCAAAAAATTGCGATATTATAAAAAAATATTTTTACTCAATTTAAGGTTCAGACACAATTGAAGTGCATTTTGCAGGTTGATGCAGTAATGTTTCAAGCACATCAAATGTATTGAAAACAATTATTTTGCAGATTTTGTACTTAAATATGTCATATAAAAGAATATTTATTATATAATATAAAATTTTTTTTCTAATCCCGAAAATCCCGGGATTCTCTCTTTGTAATCCAGGGATTACTTAAGCCTATACAGTGAAAGCTACCGTAGGCGGACACCGACGGTTCCAACAAAATCGTCCGCCTACGGGAGATGTCCGCTTGCGGGAGCTGTCGAAAAAAGTATATTTTTACAATTCAAATACAAATCAAAACAATCAAAATTTTTCTTATCGGATGGTGTGTAGGAGTAAAATTTCCAAGGTGGCGACACTTAAACATTCCTAACTTTTTTATTTATGAAATATAGTAATATTTTATTTCAGAAAAAGTTGTGTAGACTTTACAGAACAATTCTGTGGAATAATTTTGTTTCTGAACATATGAGAAGTTGATTTAAATTCTGTTTGTTTATTAAAAACTTAATTTTTTATAAATAATAAATAACATTTTTATAAAACCTTTATTTTATATAAATTGTAAAACATATTTTGTCCTATCACGAAAATTTCATTAACTTTTTCCCAATATTTACTGAGAAATCGCAATTTAAAAAAACACCCACATACAAATTCACTTGTTCATAACTTTTTAAAAAATCCAAATTTTGAAAAAAAAAACGGCGGGTTGCACTCCGGGAGTGCCGACAGAAGTGAAAACAAATCGTTTAATGGCAAGTTAGTGCGTTAATTGGTATGTGTGCGTTTTCTTTTTAAATGGCAATGCAATGGAAGACAAAAACGGAATATGTATTCAAATTTTACTCTCGCTCTCATTCTCAATTTGTCAACGCAACAACGCGGACATTGAAAGAAACAAACATGTAAGCATAACAATCGTTGAATGAGAATTAAATGTGTCAGTTAGTGTGTATGCTTTGCTTTTTGTCTTCCACTTGGAATATTTTTTATTTAAAAGAAACAATAGAACATTAAAAATTTTACCATCGCATTCATGACGGGGAATCCCGATGACGGTCGGTGTCACGAGTTTATACTTTTTTACTCAGCCGCACAACGTGCCATAAGAAGTTTTCACTTCAAAAATTGCTGGAAGAAGTATATTCGGCTCAGTAGCCTCAACTGTGAATAATTAAATTTGAGCTAAGTACTCCTTATGTTTAAAAACAAAAATTTATTCTGATTGCAGTAAGACACATCATTGCGAATTATGTAAGTATAAGAAAAAATCAGGTAAAAAAAGTACCTGAACCTGTGACTAAATAGCTTAAACATAACTTTTCTTAAACTTAAGATAAAAATCTGCTTCTTCTAACAGACACTATGACACCACATTTATCAAAATCGGCTTATTCGTTGCCGAGTTCTGGCTGTTAGAATATTCAAACTGCTTAAAACGCCATCTTGTGACAGTTAATCATAATACAAATGACTTCAAAAAAATCTGCTTGTTCTTAAAAAAAACTATTACACCTCATTGTCGGTTTAGTAATAGCCGAGATATAACGTTTTAAAGTTTTTCAAAAAACCAAATTTGCTTGCTGCTGGTTCAAGGTGGCCTGGTGTTTCAGATTTTTCTCTGCTTTGGGCTGCTGGCTCTGCTTTCGGCTGCGCTAGCAGAGAAAAATTTGCTTACTGAGCAACAACTAACCGGAAGTCAACATATGTATGCTACAAATTTAAAAATTTTTTCCACAAAATTACATACTTTCATGGGCCAATTTTTTCAAAAAACGTTGCCTACTTTTAGGCGCTATTAATAATTTACTTTTAAGCGGCCCTCACACGATCAGTATTACTGACAGGATTTTGCATACTGACAGTATTACTGATCGTATGAGGTGAGTACTGATGTACTGTCAGTATAGAAAAACGATACTGATGACTGATGAAAAAATCGGATGTTACTGACGAAGTTTTTAAATACTGACAGTAAAGCGGCCCTCACACGATCAATATTACTGACAGTATAATTACTGACAGTATTTACATTACTGTCAGTGTACCACTCACACGGTCAGTATTGTTTATTGTCAGTAATCAGTTTTTTTAACATTCGACTGGTGAAGGTGCGAACTATGCTCCGGCTACGTGACCGACAGCCGAAAATGGCATGCCACTTTTTGGGGCAGATTCCATCCAAACTTGCACCACGCCTCCAGCTAGGCATCGGACGACCATACCCTTGGACGCAATGTTCCATGCCACTGAATGAGGAACTTTTCCAAGTTTCTTTCAAGTTTCGCTGCCTCATCGTCTATCTGCCACAAAATGGGGCATACCACGCCCCCTCCCATGATTTTTCCGTCCCGTGCCTACTTGCACCCTCTGACCAACTTTCAGCCGGATCTGCCCGGTATTATTTGCACAGAAAAGTGGCCAAAAAGTGGCATGCCATTTTCGGCTGTCGGTCACGTAGCCGGAGCATAGTTCGCACCTTCACCAGTCGAATGTCAAAAAAACTGATTACTGACAATAAACAATACTGACCGTGTGAGTGGTACACTGACAGTAATGTAAATACTGTGAGTAATTATACTGTCAGTAATATTGATCGTGTGAGAGCCGCTTTAAAAGTATGCAACACTTTCCGACGAATTTCAAAAATAGCACCTAAAATTAGGACACATTATCTGAAATTTTTAAAATCGTTACCTACTTTTAGGCGTTCTTTTTGAAATTTGTCAGAAAGTGTTGCCTACTTTTAGGGGCAAATTATTAATAGCACCTAAAAGTAGGCAACGTTTTATAAATTTTTTGAAATCGAGTTCATTTTCCAAGTCTTCAAAATTTTAAAATCGAGTTCGTTTCCCAAGTCTTCAAAATTTCAAAATCAAGTTCGTTTCCCAAGTCTTCCAAATTTGAAATCGAGTTCGTTTCCCAAGTCTTCAAATTTCTGAAATCGAATTCGTTTCCAAAGTCTTCGAAATTCTAAAATCCAGTTCGTTTCCCAAGTCTTCAAAATTCCAAAATCAAGTTCGTTTCCCAAGTCTTCCAAATTTGAAATCGAGTTCGTTTCCCAAGTCTTCAAATTTCTGAAATCGAGTTCGTTTCAAAAGTCTTCAAAATTCCAATATCGAGTTCGTTTCCCAAGTCTTCAAAATTCCAAAATCCAGTTCGTTTCCCAAGTCTTCCCGATGACGGTCGGTGTCGCGAAATTATACTTTTTTCCTCAGCCGCACAACGTGCCATAAGAAGTTTTCACTTCAAAAATATAAGGCGTTAATATTGATAAATAAATCTTCAAAGTTATGCAAAGTTTAAGTATAATAAGTTGGTTTTTTCTGTGGCCACTTGAGAAAACTGCTCTCAACAACACACAAAGAAATAGATTTTAAAGAATAACAATCGACAACCTGAATGACAGCAAAGCAAAGAAAGAGTTGAGAAAGAGTTTTGTGGTTAGAATGTCTTTTTTGTCCGCCAGCAGAGAAGAATTGTATGAAATGTGTAGAAATGTAGTGTCCGCGTCCGGCCAAGGGAGCGTCCGCCCACCGGAATGTATTTTGTTCTAAAAACATAATGAAAAACTTGGGACCAAGAAATTCGTCCGGCTACGAGAGATGTCCGCCTGCGGGAGCTGACCGCGACGGGAGCTTTCACTGTATTTAGAGCAAATCCCGGGATCCCGTAATCCCGGGATTGCCACCCATAGAATGTATATATAAAAACAAACAGCGTGTTAAACGTGTTTTTCTCGAAACCAACTTTTCAAAGTCGGTGGACACTTTTTCTCAAAAAATACTAGACCAATTCTCTTGAAATTTGACACACTCTTATACCACATATAAAACTAGGTAATGACGAAGGGTTTTTTATTCTTTGCATTACAACTAGTTCTGAAATAATAAATATACTGATTTTTGCCTATTTTTTTTACAAAAAAAATCGTTTTTGGCTTAAAAATTATGCCAATATCTTAAAAATCGTCAAAGTAAAAAAACCCATCGTCAATACCTTGAAAAACTTATAAGCTAACCAAATTTTTTTGTTTTTTTGTTTTTAGATGATAACGTGATGGGCTATGTTGTCCACCGCAAACCACCTTTTTTTTAGGCGTCCGCGAAAATTTGCTGCCAATGGCTTATTTTGCAATATTTTTTAATTAAATTTTCACAGAATACTCTCTAAATATTGTTCTTTTATCTGCTCTTTAAATAAATAAATTTACTTTTACTATATCACTAAAAAACATTTTTAAACTTATCCCTAAAATGTAGCGCCAAAACCCTACCCCCTCCTTAAGAAAAAAGTCTTTCGCTGTACACACTGCAGCAAAGTGCTGAAAGATAGATTTTGGCAAACTTTGTTAAATTTGGGCATTGTTTAGCATTAGCTTCCCACCAAGAATAAGGGTCACAATGTCATTTCTCGTCGTTAAATCTTTTTTGAATTATAAAAATACTTCAGATAACAAAACCACAAATAAAATAATATTCAAGAAGGAACAATTAAAATTCAAAGGGAGACATAGTTAAAATTGCATTTAAGTTAAAAAAAACATGAAAAGTTACATATAAAGTTAAATAAAAAAATATCTACATGAATTTTAATTGAACAACCTTGAATATTAATTAATGACAGCCTTAGCTGCAAGAAAAACTATGGCTGAAGGATGTGTTACCAAAAAAAACTAGGCCAGCTTAAAGGTTTTTTTGGTAGAGATGGCCATATGTCCATTTCCACCAAAAAAGGCCTTTTAGCTGGCCTCGTTTTTTCTATACTTTTTTTTTTGGAGTACATCTTTCAGCCATAGTTTTTCTTGACGCTAAGGCTGTCTTTTTTGGTGGAAATGGACATAAACGCACATAACAGCAACAGCCAGTGTCATCTTAATTTCCAGTGAAGAAGTAAGTTTTCTATAAGTGTGTTTTATCACCGATTTTCAAAAACTTTTTAACTACAGAAGCTATTTTGTGAAAATAAATATACAGTGTCGGCCAAAACATTTTTAAAACATATTACATATTTATTTTATTTGTTTATACCTTTATTATTGACAAGCAAAAATTAAAAAAAATCTGTGTCTCATAAACAAAAAGTTAACATCGAAGGAACATTTAAAACCCAAAAACTTAACAGACAAAACTAAAGCACCCCCATTTTAATGGTAAATAAAAACTTTTAAGATTAGTACTTAGTTGCAATTCGTATGAAAAACGAAAAAGCAAAACAACGAAAAACAAATGTTTTTTTTGCGTTTCAGTAAATTTTTTGATTTTCGTTGTTTTGCTTTTTCGTTTTTCATACGAATTGTACTAAAAAACAAAGTAAATGCGCGGTTCGCGGGTTTGATCTAGGAAGCTGAAATTTTGGGAGAATTTTCTTCAAACCCGATTCTATTATATAGGCACACAGCACCGCAAATTTAAAAAAAAAATAAAAATACCTCCTTCGGGTGTATTTTTCCCGCATTTTTAGTCACACGAAAAATGTGGGCGTGGTTTTACAACAGTGGGTGGCGACCCCCATTCAACTAAAAAACCCAAAACGCTATATCTTGGCAACTAAAGTAGACTTTTTCTACGTTTTAGTAAGTCGGTTTTTTCGTTAAATTTCAACGGAATTGGACATAAACTCTGTCCGCGCAGTTTTCAGGTTTGAGCTAGGAAGCTCAAATGTTGGGACAATTATTTTTATTCCTCAAGCTATGATATAGGAAAAAATAAACAAAATCCCTGTCCTAAAGTTTGAAAAAAAAAAACACCTTAGTACATATGTATGTATTTAATTATATTTAAATGTCTATATTAAAAGTCAACCGTTTTTTATGAACATAATCTAAAATGAAATGTCAGAGTCAAACCCCCCCCCATGGATGATTCCTGCGCACGGGCCTGAAACAAATTACATATATGCTAATAATACATTTTTTGGAAAAATTAATGTTTTTTTTTTTAAAAAAAGGGTCACAATTTTATACAAATCGTTATACGAGTATCTCGGAAACTACACAACAAATTTTAAATGTGTATTCATCAATTTTATGCCATATTTCATTACCTTTCATATGGTACCAATATTTTGGATATTTTTGCTGAGCTTTTCAACTTATACTGATTTTTATAAAAGCTATATCCGCAACTTCCGATAGCTATATCTCCAAAACCAGATCCGTCCAACCCTTTTTTTTCATATTTATTTTTAATTCTTATAGCTCTACTTTTCCTAAAAAAATTAAAAAACTTGGGGGATTTGTACTAACGTAAACTTGTTCCGGAAATTCATCTGAAAAATGGTCAGCGACAACCAAAAAGTTGTATTTAACCGACGCACAGTGGCGCCTTTTGCGATTTCGCGTTGCTAAAATGAGTAAAGTTTTTTGATTTTGGTTGGTAATTTCTGTAGATATGACATATAAGATTCAGGTTTGAGAATTAGCTATAAATACTTTTAAAAAGAGGTGAAAGTCAAAATTTCGAAATTTTTAGTTTTTAGTGGCTTGAATTCATAAAAAAAAATTTTTTTTTATAAATTTTAGTGCGCTTTATTCAATTAATGAACTTTTAATAACTTAAAAATTTTTTAAATACTTTTTTAAAAATTTTTTTTTTTAATTTTTACTAATTCATTCATATGCATTTATTTTTTTATCTTTTAACATAGTTTATAAACAGTCTTTCTCAAAGGCTAGAAAAGTTTTAAAAATAGGGTTACAGTAATAAATTAGGTAATTTCTTTAAAAAATCAACAGCAATCTACAATTTTATAAAAATATCATCATTATTTTGGATATATAAGAAACTTAAAACAGTACTACAGAATTCATCAGTCAGTTCTTTTCGTGACCTAACGTGCCTAAGTGATGAAATCAAAGGATCTGAAGATGCTGAAAGTATATTGAACAAGTCCTCATTCTGTCGAATAAGTGAAATTTTACATGTATTGCTATATCTGTACTTCTTATAATCTTTGGTTTTAGACTCTTGGGCTTCTTCTGATAATTCTCCTATTGGTAAGGCTTGATAATTGATAATTTGTCCACTATGAGCTAAGATCGTATGGACAGAGGGTGTCAGCGATTTTTGGCTGTATTTATGTTCTAATATGTCTGCAGTTTCCTTGGTATACTTTTCAAATTTTTCTACTTTAACGAGTTCTCTACAGGATAGTACGTTTAAAATAACTTGAAATCTTTTTATCACGTCCTCATCGACTCCCGTTATTTCTGAAGTTGTTTCTGGTTTCTCAAAAAATCGCCTTGCTGTGTTTCCGTCATTTGTGTTACCAAATCCTTGCTTAGGAGTATCTACTATAATACCCAGTTTTTCTCGAAATTGATCTTGCATTATTTTTTTTCTTAACTTTTGGTTGCTTGGATTATCATCATTTCCTATGCTGTAGGCTAGTTTCAGAATACGTTCCATGGATCTTATTCTTACATGTAATTCCGAAATGCCGTACTCATAATTGTGTTCATCGTTGGAGTCATCATTACTTCGGAAATCTTTTTGTGAACGCTTACATATAGCACAAGATCTAGTAGATTTGGTGCCAGTTATCTCATTGAGTACTTTGCCGTCAATCATTGTTAAAAATAATTCGTGTCTAATTATAATTTTTTTGTCATCATTTACTTCAAATATGGTGGGTTGAAGTTCATTTATTTGTTGTTTTATATTGCTAATGGTGCTTCTTATTTGATCTGAAGATTCTTTTGCGTACTTAAACATTATAGGTCGACAATAAAGAACTGATGATGGTCGAGGATTTTTCCAATGTTCAGCATTTTCACTCCTTATTCGAAGTGGGGCTATTGAAGCCATAAACATGTTGGTATCTGAAATATTTTGTCCATCTTCTGTAGAAATTTTTTGTTTTTATGCACTTTGTTCAGATGGTCCATTACAGCCCCACTTTGTTAACAAAGAAATATTATCTGGGAACGATTGTATTTCATGGTTGCTTTTACTGCTCAAAATTCGCTTAGCGGTATGATCTAGTAAATCTTGGAGTCTAACTTCAGCTGATGTTTCTGTCACCGTACAGTTACCAGGAACCGCTTCCTTTTTGGCTTCTGACACAACTTTGTAGCTGGGAAAAACATCAGCGTTGTGGCTTCTTAATGAATTTCTCAAGTTGTTATATTTTTTCTTTGAAAGCCCCAAATCTAGGAAAATCGCTAAAGCACTGGAACCATCATATTTTATGGGATCACATTGTGGAGAAGGAATACTTTTTTTGATTCGATCGACTCTTGTTGGGCTTTTATACAAATACAGGTACAATATATTGTGTTACAAACCTCAAACATAATACTTGCTCAGCGAAAAAATTTAGCTAAATTCCTTGTATGATATCTACCGTAATAAAACAGGTGTCTATAAAGTTGGCCTGCACTAGAGTTCACTGTTATCAGAAGTGCATCTACCTGTATTCTATACAAAAAATACAGCTTTATTATATTTGACATTACGAGTACTAGATATTTTTAAATTGCATTAAAAACTTAGATATAAATATCTGAGGCAAGTATTACTATTTCGCTATACAAAAGCGAATTTTCTTAAAACGAGTGAAATGATTTGGAAAAAGTGTCAAATCAAGCGTTTTGGAGGTGGGGTGAAGCCCATATTATATGGACAGAAGTTTTCTAGGTACTCTTTACATATGCATCTATTTGCGTCAAATAGTTTTGGAAATAGGAAGAATAAATTAAGAAAGGGGCGTGGTAACGTCCATATTTACAATTTTTAATTTATTTTGAGTGATGTCTCTTTGACGATAATTTCGATCTCTTACACTTTTCTGAGTTCGATCACTGGATTGTGTAACAATTAAAAACACATAAACTTATTTAGTTATAAAATGGTTTATTTAAATCACAATGGTTAGTTTTTACACGGTACAATTGTTTATCTCGTTAACATTCAAATTCTAACATTAATTTAACACTGTATAGAAAACTGTTTTACTTTACTACGGATCACACTGTATTCACTTTATTGGTTAAATTCAAGTGTACTGCTTCACTGTTTAAATACAACTGTGTCCGAAAACTCAAATGACACCCTTTTATACTACAGGCATCACTTTCTCGAATAATGGCGTGTATTCTACCATAATCCATAATTTACCAGTGCTTCTAAGTGGCGTGTATTCTACCATAATCCATAATTTACCAGTATGGCGTATCGACGTTGAATTCACAATCTAAGGACTGTCCCAGAAAAGATATTTATATTCTGAACACTAGCCATTATTAATAAAAAAATAAAAAAAACCAAAAAAATTGCTAGGTATTTTTTTATAACTAAAAAACAAAGTGCAAGTTTTTTCTGGGACAGTCCTTAGATGGCGTTGTACGACGTTGAATTCACAATCTAGATGTCTCTCGGTTATTGACTTTTATGGTGTACTGCAGCGTCTGTTCGATTTATTTTTGCTCATATTTGCTGCGTTGAATATTTCTCAAATACATTCGTTAAACAGAATTTCACGGCATTGAAAAATTATAAAATTATTGTACATTGCATGGAATTTACCTTGGATCGGTCCATAGTACACGTGAAGCACTAAATTTGACAAGTATTACTAAACAATTTTGCCTTGCAAAATAGTAAGTTCCTAAGATAATAAACTTAAAACTAAACTTTAGGTATCGTTATTTCATCATTTATTCTTAACACAGTAATATATCACAACTCGTATTTTGACTTTGAAAACTCTAAAAAAAATGTTGTTTCTGTTTCAATTATCGTTTCTACCTTTTGATAGATATCAGCGAACAATTTCTGATTGACTTTCTACAATTGTTATATAGTAGCATTCTTTTAGCAATACATTACACAGGTCAACAAAATTTTATCAAATCTATGTTGCTAAAACTCTAAAATACTTTTCCAAAGGTCTTTGACGCGCTAAGTTCGAATCCAAGGTCAGAATTTTTCTATTAGTTTTTCAGATATTCTACTTAAAAGTGCGAATATCATGGTATTTTGAGATATTTGAGGCAAAGTGACATATAAAGGTAATTTTTTTTATGAAACAATTAATGAGGCTCAAATAGAACTACTCTTCTTCTTCAAAAAAGACTTGAAGTTATATCGAGGTTTTTTTCCAAATATCGTAATTAATATAATTTTCCAACAATATCATGGGAGAAGTTTCTCTGCCCTTACCGGTAGGTGGGGCAATGAGTACAATTTGGTTATAGCCTTTCACCTTTATGTATGTACCAAATGTTATTCATCTGCGTAATTTCATAGTTGGTGATATAAAAGATTTTGGTTTTTTCTCATATGGGAGGCGTGACACCGCAATTTTTTTTTATTGAAACTTATCTTTCCACGTACATACCCTATTCATCTGTGTCAAATAAATGATGACATATGATGAATGTGGCGCAGTGTCATCGCCTAGTTTTTTAAAACTTAAATTTTTTGTGTTAAGTTTTGCTAAAGGCATTTCCCAGACCATAAAAAACATTTGAAAAAATATATGACCTCAATCGGTCAAGTCGTTCATTACAGATGCACCAACAAATATATCTACGAAGATTTCAGTTGAGAACTTCATAAATGCTATATTATCGAAATTGTATTGAGTACCCAATATATGTTATATTATTAGAATCATAATCATGCTGGTTTTGCATGCAAGTCTATTCAGAAAGTTCAAGGTTAGTTCTGTTTTTATACTGAATAGCTAATTTGATTCAAATGTTTTAAGTATTTGCTGTTATAAATAATTTTTGTGTCGTTTGTCCTTGTGGATGTCGAAAAATTGACAAACAAAATAAATTAAAAAATTCAAAAAATCATTAGCGGTATTCACGATCTGTAGCATTTGGTCTTGTATTTTGTATTTTTGATAAATTTGATATTTGTAACAAATTTGATATCTTAACAAAAACAAAACATGTGATTTTTTCAAATACTCTAAATATCAAAAATACAATGACAAAACCCTATTGTAGATTTTGCCATGGTGTAATAACCAAGGTGGAGTAATTAGGGAGAGCCTCGATTTTCAATCATCTGTCATCCTATTTGCTGTAGTTTTGACATTCTAACATTTCAATTGCCCATTCAGAAAACTTAAGCGCTTTGATAAATTGCAGCGCTTAGGCGTAAGGTCTTGAACATTTTCTGAACGATAGCTGCAAACTACATTAAATCTTAAAAATTTAGTCGATGTGGTTGTTATTGCAAAAACAAAAAAGACTTATTGCTATCATATTAAAGCCTGCCACATTATTTAGCGTAGTTTTTTGTTCGCATCAGAATTTTGAAACTCAACACAAATACCTCTCAGTAAAAAGTTGTTTAAAGCGCTTCAAAAATACTGAAGTTGCTGAACGGGCCAATTAATCAAAACACCGAAGTGTCAAAAAAAATTACGAAACAAGACAATGAAGGACAAGAAACCCAAACTTTTGAGAATTTCGTTTTTAAGTACGCCACCTTGGTTATTACACCATGGATTTTGCATTATATTTATACATTTGTTGAGCGAAGTTTTCTTATCATATTTTGTCAAAAATTTTGTTGATTATTTAACAAAAGGCAGAAAAATGGAGAAGGGCTGTGATTTTGTTGTAAGTTATTGTTATTACAAACTTATTTTGTAAAATTATTAGCCATTTTTTTTTGCAGATTATTGGAGAGTCATTTTAGTGTGCTCACAATCTGTAGCAAAAATTGTGAACATTTTCAAAAATTACTCAAAATAATACAGATCCTGAATACCGCTTTTCTTATTAATTTTTGACCTACAGCCCATATATCAAATCTCATTATGGTAAGTTTAAATATTATAATTGAGCACCATGCAGATAAGGGCACCTTATTTTTCACTTAATATTTTTGAAAATATGAAAAAGTCACTATCTTAACGTTTTACTTATTCTTATCAGCATTTGGGGTAAAGCGTAGTCACACATAATTTAAATAAAAAACCAAATGAAACACCAAATTGAGGAATTTGATGGAAGTTCTTCAACTTCAATATTATACTTAAATAAAGAAAACGATTTTTTACATTTTTTATACCGGAGCTTTTCACTTCTTCGCTCTCATAAATTTTAAATGCCAAATTTCATCCATCACCTATTCTTAGGAATTTTTCTGTCTTTCCCAAGTTCAATTATTCCAATCGCAATAATAATTGTCATCATGAACGAAGCCTTTCAGGTTTTCACTATAACATCAACTTTTGAGATTGAAAAATATGGAAAATATTTAAAAAATAGTTAAAATGGGTTGAAAAAATCGAGAAAAATTCAGAATTGTTGAGAAGTGTGAAAAAAGCTGAAAGTGCAAGAAAAAAAAAATTATACGAACAACGTTGAAAAAAGTTGAAAGAGTTTCAAAAAGTCAGAAAATTTTGAAAAATAACAAAGAGAGTCGAAATAGATGAAGATGTTGAAAAATATTGAAAAAATGGAAAATGTTGAATTAAGTTGAGAGAGTTAACAAATTTTGAATGTTGAAAATGCTTGCGAATGACAACAAAAGATGAAAAATGCTAAAAAAGTTGAATGAAATTGGAAAAAATCATGCCCACCTTTAAAATTTCACCAACTTTGGCTCAACAAATTATATTTGTGGTAGAAATCCGCATACCAAATTTTAATTCAAAAATCTGTATAATTTGCGAGATATGCCGTATTTAATCTAAAATGTTGGGGCGGTGACACACCTGCTAGTATATTCCACCCCGATTTTAATTAAAAAATATCTTTTTGTAAACAACATTCTTACAGCAAATTTCAGTATGATTGCTCACATACATAGTTTGATGGATATGTCACTTAAAGTACTTTACTTGCATGGGAAATGCCAAACCCACTGTTACTGGTATGCTCGCTTTTGACTCAGTTATACCTTAAAGCAAGAAAACCACATTCATTAAATTTCATACCAATTGCTCTAATAGTTCACTTAAAATAGCGCTTGCATATTTTTGTTAATACGGGATGTGCCACGCCTACTGATTCAATACTGTCAAATTTTATTTAATTTTAAAGCTTATGCTAACCGACATCTCAAATTTTAATGCTATTAATCTAATAGTACACTTAGTATAACGATTAACCTTTTCTGATTGTATGGCAAGTGACCCGCCCTCTGATGCGATCCCGTCGAATTTCATTTATTTTCAAAGCTTATAATATTTGACATCACTACATCAAATTTTGTTAGGATGCTTCTGAAGTACACTAAATATAACATTTAATAGTAGGTGCCACGCCTACAGACACAATTGCATCCAATTTTGATTATCTGACAAATTTAATTTCAGAATGATTACGATATTTGTTCTCTTAGTTCAGCGCATATAAATATTGTGGGCGTTACCACGCCTTTCAACGAGTTTTACAAGTATGGTGACTTAACTTGTGCTGATGACTGCTTTCAGTGGTATCATATCTAATTATTACAAGTTAAGGTGTTATCTTCGGCCAGGCCGAAGCTCACATACCCTACACTGCACTGAAAGTACCTTTGAAATAAATGTTAAAAAGACGTTGAAGAGGTTGAATAAGTCGAAAAAAATGTGAAATGTTAGCAAGGTTGACAGGGGTTCGAAAATGTTGAAAAAGTCGAAAATATATGCAAAACGTTGAAAAAAGTTGAGAGAGGTTGAAAAACTCTAAAAAAATTTGAAAGAGGTTGGAAAATTTTGAAACATTCAAAGTTGATGAAAAAGTCAAAAAAATAAAGAAACTTATGAAGAAAGTCGAAAGAGGTTGAAAAAGTCGAAAGAATGTGGAAAATGTTAAAAAAATCGAATGGAAATGAAAAATTTGAAATATGCCACGCCCAATTCTCCAATTCGGCCCACTTTTGGTTCAATAAATCATATTAAATTTTAGCACAATTTTTAATTATGAAGGAACACGTTAGGTAATGAGTAGAAAATATCAATAATTTATCTGTAATAGGAATTATATTTGTGAATGACATCCTCATATTAAATTTTAGCACAATAGCTTGTATAGTTTTCGATATATGCCGCAGTTATATTTTAAAATTAAGGGCGGTGACACACCTACTGGTACAATCCAGCCCGATTTTGATCCAGAAATAGCTTTCCATAAGCAAACCCCTTACACCAAATTTTAGTATGATTACTCACATATCTCGATAAATATGCCACTTACCGTATTTTATTTGTCTGGGAGGTGCCACGCCCACTGGTGCTATTTCAGCCACTTTTGAATCAGATATACTCTATGCTAACTGAACCACTTACATTAAATTTCATAGCAATTGCAGCAATAGTTCACTTTAAACAGCGCTTACAAATTAATGTTAATATGGGAGTTGTCACGCCCACTAATGCAATCCTGCCAAAATTCATTTATTCTTAAAGCTTATAGTAAGCCACATCTATGCACCAAATTTTATGAAGATTACTGTCAGTGAAAACTATTTAAAAAAAAAAAATGTTTTTGCTTATATGAGAGGGGCCACGACTAAAGGTACTATTGGACCAAATTTCTGTAATAAGAGACCTTATAGCAAGTTTATCTACCTCATTAAATTTTATAACGATTACGTTGTTAGTTCTTTAAATATAACGTTTATAAATATTGTGGGCGGTGGCACGCAATTCAACGAGTTTTTTCAGTCAAGTGCCTGAGCTTATATTAAAGACTGCTTTCAGCGGCATCATCTTCAAATTTTTATGAAAATCGTTTGTGCCAATTTTCAGATATACGAAATCAAAATTTTTAACAGTTGAAAAGTGCCACGCGCGTTTTTTCGATTCCTCCCACTTTTTTCACAATTCAAGATATATTTGATATGCATCAGTTTACCAAATTTCACCAAAATATCTTGAACGGCTTACATGAGATGGTAGTATATATGATAAAATTTAGGGCAGTGCCACGCAATTGTACGATCCTTTGGAATCGTGAAAAAAATCACCAATATGATACTTTTGATACAATTCAATGCAATTAAGATCTGCAGCCGGTTACCGAATATCATTACAATATTTTGCATCGTTTGCGAGATGAGACGCTATAAAAATGACAGTTTAAGGCACTGAAACGCCCCTGTAAAAATGATTAAAAACTTGAAACTAAGCCAATCTTAAATTTTTTTTTTCGCTTCTGACGAAAATTCAAAGAACTTTATTTAGTGTTTTTTTATATGCACCGCAAGATTTTGTGCTTTTGTAATCAGTGAATTTATTTTTGTTTTTTTTTTACTCTTATGCTGTTGTAGTTGTTTTTGTGGTAGCTTTGCTCAGTGGTTTAAAATTCCTAGCACCCCAAATTAAGATTCCCATAGAGAATGAAAAATCAAGGGAATCATTTGTGGCGCTCTGTAAATCTGGTTCTTTAATAATTAAAACGTGTGCACTCCATACCAACTTAATAATAATTATTTCGTATACATTTCAAGAACTGAATCCGCGCAAGTGTTTTTTTAAAAAGCAGTCGATTAAAACTAAATTACATAGCTGTGAAAAAAGTTTAATTTTTCTTAAAAAAGACAAAATGTTTAAAATATCGTCAAGTGTCTTAGTTTTGCTACTTTGTGTTTTAAATTACGTTAAGTGCGACGAATTTGAAAACAAACGTAATTATTGGCTGTCATGGGTCTCAGACAAAACGATTTCTTGCTCTGAATATTTTCTATACCAAATCAGTGACGATTTTATTAATGGTAACCTGACAGTGCCCCATATGAAGATAGGTGACAGAATCAAGTTGACATTTAGTGCAGATAGACCATTCGTAACTTTTATTTAAGGTCGCTTTTATTAATAAGTCTTAAGCAAATGAATTTTATTTCAGCATTCTGATGGTATTCTCTTACCCGATGGAAGTTCGCATGAGGTTATTAATAGATTGCGAAAGAAACAGGCAATATCATACCGTGTAGATTTTCCGCAAATATTAGATGTGCCAAAATTGTCTAATATTTTTATCAACGACAACGAACTGTGCAACACAAGATTAGGTAATAATTTGATGGATAATAAAATTTTCTAACTTCGAACCATTTATTTCAGAGCGTACCACTGAGGATATTTTTACTCTTCAACATACTCTAGTTTAGACATCATCAACGGATCCGTGCAGGTTTACACTTATAATATCAACATACCGCATTTCGCTGAAACGCCAACTGAGTCTTGTGGACTCGTTGATAGAGAAATTCCAACTAACGGTGCTACACCGCTTATTTTCGGCGGCCAATTGATAACACGTGGTGATTATCCTTGGATGAGCGCAATTTACAAAAAGAATAGGAGGGGTATAAGTTTTATTTGTGGTGGCTCGCTTGTTACTTCAAAAATTATTTTGTCAGCAGCACATTGCTTCGATTGGTTAACTGTAGAAAGAATCACTGCGATGTTAGGTCGATATGATTTATCCAATTTTATGGAGGATGGTTTTAAAATGCGTGACATAGAAAAGATAATCATACATCCAGACTACAAGTCTAAGCCAGGCTTTTCTGATGCTGACCTGGCACTTTTAATTATGAAGGAACACGTTAGGTAATGAGTAGAAAATATCAATAATTTATCTACAATAGGAATTATTCCTAAAATTTATTAAAAATTAATCTTACATTTTATTATGAATTTTTTAAATTTTTTTTTGATTTCTATATACTCTCCAAATTTTTAGTTTTACCAAATTCATCAAACCCGTGTGTTTGTGGACGGAACCAGCTGAGGAATCAAGAATTCTTAACCAAACTGGAGTGGTTGTCGGTTGGGGAAGTGATAAAGATGACAACAGTTTGTCAATCATGCCAAAAAAAGTTAGAGTGAAAATCGTTTCTGAAGCGGCATGTATGCATTCATCAATTGCGTTTAATGCATTAACGTCATCACGCACTCTGTGTGCTGGACAACGTGATGGCTCTGGGCCGTGCACAGGGGATTCCGGTGGAGGCCTTCTTCTAAAAAGAAATGGCACTTGGATGGTGCGTGGCGTTGTTTCCGTAGGATTAACTGATGATGGGAATTGTGATTTATATCAGTATACAGTGTATTGTGATGTAGCAAAACACATAACATGGCTACAAAATCACATCCAGCATCAAGAACCTGCAGTTACAGGCGCCCTCGAAGCTGTTTGTGGAATATCAAACACAAATTCTCCCATTGAACATCCATGGCATGCTGCTATTTTTGGAAAACTTTTCACTGGAGAGACTGTTTTATGCACTGGGACACTAATTTCTTCACAAAGTGTTTTGATACCTGACACTTGCGTCGATAGAGATGTTAGCTTAGACTTAGTAAGAGTTTATCTCAGGCGTTACGATCTCAACAACATTAATGAAAAAGATAGAAAGATATAAACATCGCATTACTACAAATGAAGGAGCCTGTCAGGTATGTCACAGCTGCTTGCTAAGTGAAATAATTTTTCAAACAAATATTTATTTTTAGTTTCACACAATATATTAGACCTATTTGTCTATGGAGCGAACCTCGTGATCAGTCACAAATTCTGGGACAGTCTATTACTTTATCAGGTTGGATACTAGATGATGTCCGCAATGAAATTTCGACCGTATCTAAGTCATTGGAAGTAAATATTGCTCCTTTAGAGCAATGTAAATTTCTGGGTCATAACTTGACCAAAACATCTAATGTCTTGTGCATACCCCGAGATGGAAATTTTAATGGCCGTATTCTAATGATGAATCGAAATGGACGTTGGTTGTTTCTCGGTGGATGTAAATATCTTCATGATAGTGATAAATTCTGTTTACTCGTATATGCCGATATAGCAGTTGTTGTGGATTCAAAGAAATATGTTATCATGAAGAACTTTGGTCGTCGAACACTGGAAAAAATAAAAGTGATTTTGTTTGTGTGACAATGAATGCATTTTTTTATTCGTTTGTTATAATAAATAGTAACATAGTTCGGTTTTTCGTTTTGAAGATGAAAAAGTCAAAAAAAATATGCAAAATGTTGAGAAAAGTTGAATGAGGCTGAAAAAGTCGAAAAAAAAAATAAAGAGTGTGAAAGTCGAAAAAATATATGGAAAATGTTGAAAAGATATGAACCATGTTGATTAATGTTGAAATAGTAGAAAAAATCTAAAAAATATAGAATATGAGAAAAAAAGTTGAATAAGGCTGAAGAAATCGAACAAATTGCAAGATGTTGAAAACATCGAAAGAGGTTCAAAACATTGATAAGAAGACGGAAAATGTTGATTAAAAAAGGAAATAGTTAAGAAATATCAACAAAAAGCTTACAAATGTCATGCTACCAACTTTTTGTTAACATGGGAGATGCCACGCCCAATGATGCAATCCCTTCGAGTTCCATAAATCAACGATTTACATCGCTATGAAGATGCCAACTTATTTCTAAAATTTTATTTGTGTTTTTTGAACAAAATTTCATAGTAATATTTTTGTACAGAGCTTATTGTTCAGTACTTTTAGTGCAAAAAACCACAAAAAAGTTACAAGCGCAAAATGCATCAAAATGGGCAACGAGCTGCTTATACTAGTTTCAATGACCGCAACGTCATATCATCAGTAAGCCTTGTTAGCCGACGTCTTAGAATCCGCAAGCATACCATGTTCTACTTTTTGCGTTGATCAGTTAAAAATCACAGCAAAAAATAAAAATATGTGCGCCAAAATTCTACATTTTACATGCAATTGCTTTTCTAATCCCTTTGACATTACACATCCCTTGACGAGCGATGAAACTTTAATCGTCAAAAATATTAACCCTAATCCCCAGAAGTGTGCCTCACAGACACACTGAGCATTTTAAATTTTGACAGCTCCTACACTAAAATATATTTTTCCCTAATATTTTATGTACATATTCCTCTAATTGTATGTGAAAATTGTTATTGCTTTTATAAATTTTAAATATAAGTATTATACATTTTAATTGTTTTTTTTATGTTTTTAAAAAATTGTATCAAATCCCCTGAAGTCTGTTTAGGGAACGTCCATAAATTTCGTGAGTCAAAATATTATTGCATGTAATAGGTTCAAAAGCTATAAGAGTAGTTTTTGACCAAAACAATAAGGTGCGCCCACTATTAAAAAAAGTGGGCGGGACCGTAGTTTAACTTAAATGTTTTTAATTATGAACTATAACTTATCAAATAGGCACTGCATATCAAATAAAATGTTTTTTAGTTAAAGGCTTAAGATTTAATATTTCTAATATGCATATGGACTTAGGGTGCTATATCTACAGGGCCCTGTTTCATATTAAAGTACAAACTAATATTATTAGTCTTGTAGCTTGTACTTTGTACAATTTCGTTTCATAACAGAAAAGTACAAAAGTACAAACTACAAGTTGTAAAATCGAAAGTACAAAATAATTTTTTAAAAGTACAACTGATTCTGTTTCATAAACAGTCGTTAATAATACAAATATTTGAAATGTACAAGTGATTGTTGGCATTATTAATACAAATGTCAGTTTACTTGTAATATCGAAATATTAGTAAAAACGCCGTTATTTTGAATTGCATTATCTCTCATAAAATGTTAAACGATTTATTATTTACTAGTGATGATGAGCAAATGGATGGTCATGTAACTCGGCAGACCTTGACTCGACGGAGAAAAATACATATATCGAGTCAGAAGTAACTTTAGTTTCGATAGTGAGTTTGAGTTTAAGCAACGGTTCCGAATGTCGTCGGCCAAACTCGAGACACTGCTGTTGGAGATCGGACCGCTACTTGCAGACCCTGTTACCAGAAAAGGAGGTGCACTTTCAGCAAAACGCAAGCTTTGCATTGCCCTTCATTGGCTTGGAAGTGGCAGTCAGTTTCACACAATAGGTGACATGCATGGAGTGAGTAAGTCTTCGGTTTGCAGATGTGTAAAAAGAGTGGTCAATGCTGTCAATAGCTGTTTATTCCACACAGTAGTTGCATGGCCAAAAAACATTGCTTCAACTATAAGCTATTTTTATAATATGACCAATTTCCCTCACGTGTGTGGAGTATTAGATGGGTCACTTATTCCTATTGACGCTCCTGTTGAAAACGAAGCGGTATTCGTAGATCGACACGGAACCCATTGAATCAACTGTATGTTCGTTTGTGGCCCTACAGCAGTGTTTTATTATGTAAGTGCAAAGTGGCCTGGAAGTGTTCATGACTCACGAGTGCTTCGAAATAGTACACTATATCGCAGAATGGAAGAAGGTACATCCAGCGACTGAAGGCAACAAGACAAGTAATTGAACGAGCTTTGGGTATTTTGAAAGAGATTTTTCCCTGTTTAAACTACCTTCGACTGAACCCTACATATGCTTGCGAAATTGTCAAATGTTGCACAACTCTTTGCAACTATTCAAGGATGGGTACAGAGGAAGTTTTCGGTAATGAAGAAGCTGAAGGAGACTTTGTTATGGAATATGATAATATGGATGAAGACCAACAAGAAGATGTAGCAGTTACAGCAAGGTTAAGGCAACATCAACTTGTAAATTTAATGGCTTGAAAAGGTTTTTTTTAATTCAAAACATAACGAAGAATAAATAATTCATTACTAAAGAAATTATGAATTCAAGATAATTTATTTATAAAATATTAGTGGAAATTTATAAAATATTAAGGAAAAATGACATTTGTGTATACACCTTTATAAAGTAAGAAAATAATTGTATCTTCTCTTTTTTTAAGAAATATTACTGTCTTTTGCGATATTATTTTCGTTCACGTCTCCATCGATAATAATGGTTTCACGCGGAAGTGTGTACATTGTTTCTTTGATGTCATTTGTATGGCAGCTTTGTAAAATACCCATTTCTATTTCCAGCTTCCTGCATTCCATTTTCGTTTTATAAACTTGCAGTTCCAACAATTTAACTTGAAGTTGTCTTTTGATGTCTTCATTCATGTTATTACCTGAAAAATAATGTCTATAACATTATAATAAATAATGATTTATAAAGTATTTAGTGCTCACTTTCTTGGAAAATGGGCTCCTGAACTGAACGTTTTCTTGAAGGTGCTATCATGGGAGCTGAAAGTGAAGGTTCTAAAACGAGTTCAGGTGCATTTTCGTCCACATCAATAGATGTGATGCAGATTTCTTCTTCCAACGACTCATTCACTGGGAGACGAACAACTGTCGGTGAATCCTTGCCTAAAATGTCAAGCACTGCCTCGTCAATCTCACTGAGAATTTTGTCTTTCCCTCCTTCTCCTCCAGTTTGTTTTGAATTGTCCACTTTTTTCTGCAATAAAAACAACGGTAGATCCACATGTACATTGAATATTCCACTAAAGACTCGAATTGTTAATATATAAATTAACGATTAAAAATTTACTCACCATGGTTAATTTCTTCACATTTGGCCACCAAACGTCCCTAATATAATTCCAATCCTTCGTGTCAGGCACCACTCCGATTGATTTTGCGTAGTTTCCAACTTCCTTCCAAACTCGTATTTTGTCTTGCTTTCCTAATTTTTCACTAAAAGCCCCAAACAAGGTTTTTTTATTTTCCTTAATGCACGCACAAACGCATTTTCCGATGATCGGTTCTTTTACTCATTATTATAAAATGCAATCGCAAATATGCAATACGGTCCGAAAATTTAATTTTTTTTCTTTTATGAAAATTAATACTTGAAAGTTTTTACAAAGCAATATTAATTTTTTCAAAAATAAAAAATAGTCAAAGTACATTTTCAAAAAGTGCCTAAAAACCGATCAGCTGACTTGTACTTTGTACTTTTTCGTTTGTATAATATCACTAACAGTACAAGTCAGAACGTCTTCATTATGAAACAGAAAGTATTAGTACTTGTAGTTTGTACACTTGTACTTATGAACTAATACTATTAGTTTTATTATGAAACAGGGCCCAGGTTTGTCGTGTGTGGAAGTTCAGCTTGAAGTTTTGTGAAGTTTACTTTTAAACTCAACTGAAAGCTCAAAAACTTCGATAAGAACAGTGTTTCAAAAGCAAAAAAAAAAAAAACAAAAACAAAAAAAAATAACTTTCTGTTTTTTTTTTTGCTTAAATAAAACCAATAATGCTTTTAAAAAATAAAGTATACATCTTTCTCTCAGCATTTGTTGAATTTTTCAGCTCAAACATGAAATTTTTATCCCAAAAATTTAACTTTTTGCAAACTTCAAAAATGTTTCAACTTTGACTAACTGTAAAAACTAAACTACTTATCCAAATGGATTGAAATTTTAAATTTATCAGCTTTCAACTTTTTTCTATCCGATGCAAGTATCAAATTTGTCAAACAGACCCACACCAAAATCGATTTTTGCGACGCTTTCTTAAAAAGTTTGTCACTGTGCGCCGCCTCGGTTGCCCAGTGGAAGGGTTTCCAGGAATTTTTAAAGGCAATGCGTTAGGTAGGGTGTACACCGTACATCCTAACAACAGTGAATGCTATTATTTGCGGCTATTACTGCACACGGTCAGAGGTCCAGTCGATGAAGGAACGTACTGTGGAATAATTGATAATATTCAAACCTGCCTCAGATCACACCAGACTTCGCAAAAGCATCCACCAAAGTGTGATTAGAAATAAATTTAATTAATTATTATTCCGCAAGAATTTATTGTGTTGCTTCTTTGGATTTTCAAACAGAGTGCGTTAAAATAAAAATTAAAAATAAGAAATTAGAAGTAAGTACAAAAAAACAAAAGAACACTTGATTTTACAAATGAATAAAGTAAACGCTACTCTACACACAGCTAACACGTACCCCACGTTTCACCCAGCCAGCAGGGCGTATCATCTGCTTGATTGTGATCAGCACTGGGATCAGAGTTTTGCAATAAGGATTACGATTACAACATGATTAAAGTAATCCTTAAAAACAAAAAAACGGGATTACTGTAATCGTAATCTTAAAGTCTTCGTTGAACGATTACAGTAATTGTAATCCCCTTGTTTTTTTGTATAAGGATTACTGTAATCGTTGCAAAGGATTACTTTTATGAAATATCAGAAAAAGTCACTGGTAATTACTTTATGAGTATATAGTGTATTTCAAAGAGAAAACATAATTTTACAAATCAATGAATTCCCGGTGGTAAAATCACATTGTATATTAAAAATATATGTACATTCAATAATAATATTAGCTTTTAACAAAACTAATGATAATTTGCAAATAATTCAAATGATTTTTGTTTTGATTTTTTGGTAAGAACATAGCATAGTACATACGATTACATACTTTGTTTACGGTTACTTAAAAAATCGTAATTTAAAAAAATTTCGATTTAAGTTTACGATTACAGTAATCGTAATGCGACTTTCTTAAAATTACGATTGCTGCAATCGCTTATCGTTCAGTAACGCTTAAGTCTGCTGCTGTCGATCTAAGGACTAGCTGCTTCTCGCGCGGTCATTTATACGTCGCTTGCTCTCGCGTCACCAACCGCAATATATTTTAGCTGCAGAAGGAAAAACACCAAACATAGTTTACGAAGAAATTTTGTAATCCGAATTTTTTATGTTAACTAAAAATTTTAAAATGTCTGAAAATAAAAGCTGTTTGTTTAAGAAGAAAATATTTGAAAAATAACCGGGTGCGTTAACGTCTTTTTGGATATAAATAAGCTAATGGCACATTAAATTGTATTGGCCGGTACTTTTATGTTCATAAGTGACCGAAATAACTTCGATTACAACTTAATTAAAAACAGGCTACGCGTACAAAGTCGTGGGCATTAGCAAGTTTAAAATAAAAAATTAACTATTTAAAAAATTAAAATTAATTATTCCATAATTTCAAATTGTCTGTCAATTTCAAATGTCTTTAGTGACATTATCAAATTTGTTACAAACCTAGAAATCCTTGCTAAAAGGATAGCAGGTTAAAAAAAAATACACAAAAGTAACAAAGTACACTAAAGTAACATTAGTTACAAGTGCCAATATTCAAAATTTTTTTTTTAATAAAGTCTGAAAATATTGGGCCGTTAAGAGTTAACTTTTAAAAGCAAATGGTAATGACATCGAGATGAGTTTATTTTTTTTATGGATCAAAACTTCAATTTCCACATGCCGCTTAAATCTTCTTTCTTAAACATAGGAACGCTGTGTGACACACCTACCCCAATCTTTTTTCATAAAAAATAAAACCGAAACCATGGATCATCCTAAATGTTACGTAAGGTAACACAAAAATCAGTGTTTAATAAAACCACATCAAACGTCAAAAGAAAGTTCATGGTAAAAATCCAACAAACTGTCCAAGATGTAATCATCTGACATGAAAAAGTTTGAAAACAAAAACTTTTCTTGTCAATGTGAGGGGTTAATATTTGTTTGTCTCAAATCTAAGAGAATGTCACTCACTCAACGTCAAAATAAAAATCATTTTCATACAAAAACTCTGATAAGTATTCTTTCTTCTGTTTGCTTGTCACATGCCTTTGGTTTCGAGGAGTCAATCCATATTGGGTTAACCAATGTGTATTTGTGGGCTTGCCTTCTCGCTCAACCCTTTAACAAAGCACCTGTTTTATGAAAGCAATCATAACAATATTAACAAGCTTTGAATTCGAAATAAAAAGCGTATCAGTAAGTTGGAGCACAGATTACGCTTGAGGCAAACGGTTATTTTTGTGAAAAATATTTTGCATTTGGGATACTATGAATAAACTTTTATTTTTTTCTTTTTTTTTGCAAAAAACATAAAAATTGGACTATCGAAAAATGGGTAAGAGAAATTTAGTCAGATGAGACTAAAATTTATCGATTCCAGTCAGACGGTAAAGAATATTACTGGTATCGATCCGATGAGAGAATTCAAAAGTATCAAGTTAAACAAACTGTGAAGCACGGCGGTGGACATTTGATTATGTGGGGCTGCTTCACTTAGAACTTTGGCCCATTGGTAAAGATCGTTGGGATTATGAGGAAGGAAGAGTGCCTTAGCTTCTTGTATGAGAATTTACCAGACTTCGTCGACGAATGCGCCTATCCAGTAGTTGAGATTGGGCTTAATCAGAATTAAGATCCGAAGTACACTGCGATTATTGTCAAAAAATTTTTGGCTGATCTACAATTTCAAACTATGCAGTGGCCTGCAGAAAGCCCGGACTTAAATCCTATTGAAAATTTGTGGGCCATTATAAAAAGAACGTTTTAGCACCACTAACGTGCTCCAATTAAGAAGGCCGAACTCTGGGAAAGAGTTAATACTGAATGGGCCAAAATTCCGCACCAAGCCACAAAAATAAATGTAAAAAAAAATGCATTAGAGCGGTTCAAAATAAAAACTTTTTGATTTTTTCATGATGTGTCATCGGATTACAATAGCCTTATATGTCTGGACAAAGCCCATTACTAGGATTAGGGTTAATATTGAAAACTGAATAAGCGCCCTCTGTTTTAAATAGACAATCCATTTTCAAAAATATTGATTTAAAAAATGTTGCTTGTTATATTTTCCAACAAAGTGGGTATGGTTTGCGGGCATTTATCGATCGGGGAATTTGAATCCGTGATTAGTTCTTCTTCTTCTTTCTTTCTTATGACAAAATTGAACGGAGCAAAGTAAAAAAGTTCCGATTTTCCGTGTTCTAGTTGCAACACCTCAAATATTATTTTACCGCCAATCGCGCGGTACATCATATTTAATGTACTGTTATTTGCTTAAAAGAATTCCAAAACCGCATATCATTTTCTTATTCCAAACCCGAGATATCTGCAAGGATAATTTGTGTATAATTAATCAAAACGCTATATAATCTGAAAAAATTCTAGAAGAATACTATAATGATCTTAGGCTAGGAGTATATGTTCTCCTATCAGCTTTTAGGATCACTATTCATATCTGATATTAATGTTTATAGAGGTACATATGTACATGTTAAATGGATGGTAATGTTAAAGTTAAAGAAATAGCTAAACATATTGATATCTAGACAACAGAAACTTTATTTCAACGAATTGTTATAGAAAAATAGGGAAATTAATTCACGTACTTAATCGCTAATTTTCTAATGATTAAATAAAATCCTAATGAAGTTTGTTGAAAAAACAGAACAAAAATTGTGTTTGTAGAAATGTATTTTTTTAAAATTGAAAGTAACAAAAATTCACAAAAAAAAGACAAATCAAATTTCATTGGCTTTGATTTTAAATAAAAACACTACCGAACTAAGCGAAATGGGCGTATCTCAAAAAATTTCGTTTCGAAATAATTGATGTTTTGTTTATGTCAATTTATTGAAATACCTTTAAAATTGGGATGGAGAAAATTTTCTTACGAGATTTGTTATATGTTTGAACTAAGATTCCGGCATTTGAAGCATTTTATTAGACAAGCAATTTCTTAAGCTATACAATGTTATATGAATCTCAGATATTTATTTTTTTTCAGATACGCCCTTTTCGCTTAGTATGGCAGAATAGTGTAACAAAAATATATACATCAAATGCAAATCATTGGTAATTTTCTGAGTTATAAGTTTTTTTAATCATGTTTTCCTGACTTTGTAAATATTACTTAATCTCTAAGCAGTTAAGATCATAGTTGCACCTCGTTATTAAAATAGATTTTACAGTTTCAATTTTCATATGGAACTTTTCGTCAGTCCATATATTGCTTAAAATAGAAAATACCTTTTCGATGGAGGCATTTGAACCCGGAAAACACAAATTCAATTCTACTATGCTTAAAATATTTTGAAATGGTATGGAATTTTTCTGAAAATATTGAAATATTTCAACCCATTTATTCTCTACTAGCTTTCCATCATCTGTCCATTCTCCATCCATCTTTTGGTATCTCACAAGTCACATAACTTTTAAACGTAAACTCATCAAATAGCTCGCTGTAATTAATTTTAATTCGGCTCCTCTTTCCCATAATATACAGTACCAGGAGACCGACCAAAGTTCGGTTTTTCGTTTTCAGGTTGAAAAAGTCGAAAAAATGTAATGCAATTGAATGAGATGTCGGAAATATTTAAAAAATATTGAATATGGTTGAAAAGCCGAAAATATGAAAAATGTTGAAAAACATTGAGAAAGGTTGAAGCAGGTGATAAAGTTTGATAAACTCGATAGTATATTAAAATGTTGAAAACGTTGAAATAGATTGAAAAGCTCGAAAAAAGTTGAAAGTCTCGGAAAAAGATGAATGAGGTTGAAAAGACGAAAAAACTTGAATGTGGTTGAAAAAGTCCAAAAAATATGGAACGTGTTGAAAAAAGTTGAAAAGGTTGAAAAATATTGAAAAAGTTGGAAGAGTTTGAATAGTTCGGAAAAATTTGAATAAGGTTGAAAAATTCGAAAATATATGGAAAATGTTGAATAACTCGAAAAAAGTTGAATAAGGTTGAAAAATTCGAAAAAAATATGGAAAATGTTAAGAAAAGTTGAAAAATGTTGAAACAGGTGAAAAAGGTTGAATAACTCGAAAAAAGTTGAATAATGTTGAAAAATTCGAAAAAATATGGAAAATGTTTAGAAAAGTTGAAAGAAGTTGAAAAATGTTGAAACAGTTGAAAGACGTTGAAAAACTCGAAAAAATATGGAAAATGTTGAGAAAAGTTGAAAGAGGTTGAAAAAGTCAGACAAATTTGGGAAATGTTGAGAAAAGTTGAAAGAGGCTGAAAAATGTTGAAACAGTTGAAAGAAGTTGAAAAACTCGAAAAAAGTTGAATGATGTTGAAAAAGTCAATCAAATATTGAAAGCGTTAAAAATATTTGAAAAATGTAGAAAATCGTTGAGAAAAGTTGAAAGAGGTTGAAAAATAATGAAGCAGTTAAAAGACGTTGAAAAACTCGTTGAATGAGGCTGAATATATTGAGACCAAATTTTATTAGGATCACTCCTTCAGTTTGCTAAATATGGCATCAACGTTATAATTTTGTATGGGAGGTGCCACGCCCACTAATGAAATCCCATCAAAATTCACATAATTTCAAAGCTTATAGTAACCGACACCTCTACACCAAATTTAAAAAATATTACTCCGATAGCACACTAAATATAACATTTAAAGTGTTTTGCTTATATGGGAGGTGCCACACCCATTGATGCAATCTCGTCGATTTTCATTTTATTTCAAAGCTTATGGTAACCGACACCTCCACACCAAATTTTAAAAATTTGACTCCAAGAGCACACTAAATGTAGCCTTAAACATTTTTTGCTTGTATGGGAGGTGCCATGCTCTCAAATGCAATCCCGTCGAAATCCATTTATTTTCAAAGCTTATGGTAACCGACATCTCTACATCAAATTTAAAAAAAATTACGCCCATAGCACACTAAATATAACACTTAACATTTTTTGCATGTAGGGGAGGTGCCACGCCCACTTATGCAATCCCATCGAAATCCGTTTTAAAACTTATAGTAACCGACATCTCTATACCAAATTTAAAAAATATTACTCTCATAGAACAATAAATGTAGCTTTTAACTGTTTTCGCTTGTATGGAAGGTGCCACGCCCACAGGTGCCGTTTCGCCCACTTTTGGTTACAAGATACCCAATAGCCAATTTATTTGACTTGTCAAATTTCATAACGATTGCGTTGTTAGTTCTCTTATTATATCGTTTATAAATATTGTGGGCTGTGCCACGCCTTTCAACGAGATTTGCCAGTATAGTGGCATAGCTTGTTATAATGACCTCATTCAGCGGTATTAACTCTTTTTATGAAAATCCTCGGTGCCGTTTTCGAGTAATATCGAATCAAAGTTTTCAATTATTGAAATATGCCACGCCCACTGTTCTGATTCCGCCCACTTTTGATAGCATTTAAGATATTTCTATATGCATCCGTCTACCAAATTTCGTTGCAATACCTTGAATAGTTTGCGAGTAATCACGAAAAAAAAATTAAAATTTAGGGCCCGTGTTAGAAACTTGAAAAACTTTAAACCTAGTCCAATCTTAATTTTGTTCACATATGAACGAAATCCCGAAGTTTCATCAGAATCGCTGCAGCCGTTTTCAAAATAAAGTTCAGCCATATATAAATATGCAATTTTAGCTCGTTTAGTAATAGTAGATATGTCAAATTTCTTTCAACCTTATTCAAAGATGGCATTGTACACAACAGTACCCATTCCATCACTTCAACCTCTTTAAATGCATAATCCCACTGATGTTCATAGATAATCAATGCAACTCTTATAAAAACTTTTGACACAATCTTTCAATTTACTTAGGTTTTCAGTTCCTCTTTTTTCTAACTCCTAACTTTTGCGTTAAGCGAAAAACCAGCAAAAATTTGGGTTCAAATCCAAACCGACAAACTTAGCGTCAAGGTAATTACATTGCACAATCATCTTTTGTGAGGGTGAGTGTAATGTACATAGTATCAGATGCAACAATAAACAGCACGTAATGCTGAATAAATGTTTATAATCCAACATCCAAAAATAAGATGCTCTTTTGCTGGTGGTAGTAAGATCGGGCGGGAGCCATTGACTGGGCTAGCAAGCAGTCGGCTGGGGGATTCGTGATCTAACCACATACCAATATTACACAAAAATTATTATAGACTCCCTAATGAAAAAAATTTAACTAAATGGACCAAGAAAGACCATACTAATTGCACCCCTATATGGTCTAATGAAAACTGAAAAACAATATTGAAAGTATTGACTGTAGAGGTAAGTATCTTGAAGATGTTACTAAAGATACGGCGCACAGTGTTATATTTTGAGAAAAAATGGACAAAATCAAATTCCCGTCGATAACAATGCCCAAAAAAAACGAGGTCGGTCTCATTCGAAAGGTGATTTCATGCTTTTTTTAGAAAAATTATCCCGAATCGAGATCCCAGCTTTGGGCATTTCTCAGAAATGCCCAAAATATGGTCTTTTTCACTTTTAGACAGTTTTTCCCAATTTTAGTACAATTCTGACTCGTATACATATCCGATGATAATTTATTTTGAAAGTCGAGAGTATATATATATATATATATATATCTTTTAAAACTAATTCGTTATAAAAAAAAAATTTTTTTTCGTATTATAACTAAAAAAATGACAAAAATGACAAATTTAGTCATTTTTTTAGTTATAATACGAAAAAAAATTTTTTTTTTATAACGAATTAGTTTTAAAAGATATATATATATATATATATATACTCTCGACTTTCAAAATAAATTATCATCGGATATGTATACGAGTCAGAATTGTACTAAAATTGGGAAAAACTGTCTAAAAGTGAAAAAGACCATATTTTGGGCATTTCTGAGAAATGCCCAAAGCTGGGATCTCGATTCGGGACAATTTTTCTAAAAAAAGCATGAAATCACCTTTCGAATGAGACCGACCTCGTTTTTTTTGGGCATTGTTATCGACGGGAATTTGATTTTGTCCATTTTTTCTCAAAATATAACACTGTGCGGCGTCGCAACCCACCCCACCATGATCTTACACGCACAAAATTTTGTAAGATCCCATATAAATTTTACCTTATCCCATTATATCCCCAAAGGAAAACGTAAGAAAATTAATGTAACATTATCTCTCTAATTTATTTCAAACAATCTTTAACATTTTGCTTAAATTCAGCACTTATTTGACAATAGAAAAGGTAATCATACACGATTAAATCAACTTTATAGAAGATTGATGCCAACGCATTCAAAAAAAAAATAAAGTAGCCCGTTTTACGAGAAATTACTAACAAAACTAATTTTTTTAAATTAACATTTTAATCCATAACAATATTCTGGCCTCCGTGGCTCAAAAGAAATAAACGTTTCATATGTGGCAAAAAAAAAAATGGTTAAAATTCTTGCATAAGGAATTATGAATCTTATTAAAGTAAATTGACAAGTCATTTTACCTTACGAAATTTACATTTTGTTAACAATACTGCATAGGTATGTATTGGGTAGTTAATAAAATAAAAATGATTTGATGAGAGAAAAAAAAAATGTTATTATCTGTTTACGTAAAATTTTATCATTATCTGTAGCTTAAATAATATTGATATAGGCAAAGAAAAGAAGCAAAACAAAGAATTGCAAACTGCATTCTCATTTAAATACTTCTTTCTCTTCCTCCAAATTGATTTAAGAAAACTAAGGAATCAAAACAAACTCTTAACTTCGAAATCAAAACATTAACTTAAATGTCAAACCGAGCTTTTGATAAGCAATTTGGAAGTGAGAGATCGATGCATACCAAAAATTCTGTTATCAAGCAATCATAGTGTGGAATGCATTATCACTGCCTAGCAACGATTATGTTCGTTTTGAGAGAATTTTTGGTAGCTGCAGCTTTTGCAATTTTTATGCTCATTCTTCCGTTACCACTAGTTAATAGAACTAATTAATACAAAAATAAGAAACAACATTACAACTCACTTTGATATCGCTGACACCGATGAAAGGCCTTCCAAATGTGTATAGCAAACTGGGGCTAATGTGGGCAAATATGAATTTATGGAAATGATATTTTTGCTAATAAATTTAGAAATATTTATAAATATTATTTTTTTTTTCAAACCAAACTGATTTGGTCTTGCAAAATTTCGTTTTTGTTTCTTCTGTGCACTAATTCTATAGTATTTTCTTCCGATAACGCAATTTTTAACCACTTTAAGTCACCATTTTTGCAACTTTCATCCATTCAAGTTATTTTGTTTTTTTTTTTTTTTTCTTTTTGGACTACTTAATTTTATCTTTTAAAGGCTACTTTTAACTTAATTTTAACGTTAATTACTAATAAAATATGTTATGTATATATGTAAATAATGAGAAAAAAAAGTGCAAATTAACCACCAACGCGTAAAATATGTTTTCACCAAAAATTATTTTTTTCTTTAGAATTTGTTTCGGTTTTTTAGTTACTAATTTTTAAAAATTTTAGATTTTCTATTGAGTTTCTTTTTTTTGTAGTTTAAGCGTTTTTTTATGTTTGTTTTTTTTTTTCGAAGTCGGAATTTTTGCCATACATATATGCCGCAAACGCGAGGAAATCACTTTAAAGCAAGAATCGTGTTGATAGCTGCGCTTGAACTCCCGTTGATTTTGACGAGGTATATGAAGAAGAGTTAAATGAATTTAGCATCCACATAAAAAATATGTTGGTGAGCTGAGTTCTTAGCTTTTTCTCAGACTCACCACTTTCAGAATCTTGAATAAAAAAAATGAGAAAATTTAGCCAATTTTGCCAATTGTATGTACACATAATTATGCATGTTATTTGATCTTTTTACCTTTTGTTATTTTTGGAGACCAAATATCATTTCATTGTAGCAAATGCATAAAGAAGAATCCTCAATAAAATTGCCTGAAAATTTATACCATTTTATAGAATTTGCTAGAAGTATGTCTGATTTTAATACTTTTACCTTATTTTTTTCAGAAAAAATATTACTTTTTCCCTTGCTAAATGGAAACCCCTTAAGTAAATTCAAGATTTTTAACTTTAGGCCTTTCTTGATTGTTTTGTAATTTTCAAGAATGACTTGAATTTCCACCATGTGATGGTAAAAATAAATTTGGATGCAAATTTGGAGAATCGATCGTCTGCTTACGTTGATGGCTCGAATGGAAAGGACGGAAGTTAAAACTTCACGAACTATCTTACGATGACAGATCGAACTTTAAGTGACAGATCGACTTCGAACATTCGTTCTCGGTGTGCTTGACGGATCTTAATGATGATCTGAGTGAACATAACCGTGGCACAATTTGGTATTTGACAGAGTTGGGTTGGATACTAACTAATATAGTAAGGACTTAATTCAAGAAAATATTGCAGACTATTTTTCCAAATATCTCAACAAAAAAAAGTCGAATCGTCCTAATCTTCAAAAGCGTACATTACATGAGTCGTCAGTAAGTCGTTAATCGTGTTAAAAGTAATATAAAAAAAAAGTTTGTGGTGTGTAAAGGGAAACAGTCGTGTGGCTAAATCAGAAAAGTCTGATTATTGGTGGAATTTTTAAAGTTCAACCTGCAGCATATTAAAATTTGGCCCAAATACTTCCACTACACACCATACACACTTTTTTATTTTAAAGAGGGTCCTATTTTCGGAGTCTCAAAAGAATCTTAATTTCAATTGAAAATCTCTCTTGAGCCGTCTCTTTATTTGTGCTGAGACTCCGCTAACATATTTTGGCAAAAGCAGTCCCGCATTACATGAACAATCCATTATTGTGTTGCATTCCGTATCGCCAATGAATGCCAGCAGCGACATCATGCCCTTGAACAGTTCAGCAGCTCGGGTTACCAAATATACTATGCACATCTGGATCTCTCAACAACCATTTAAGAACAAGTGATAAGTTTAAAAAAAAAAAAAAAAAAAAACTACTCTAAAACGATTACTTTTTTTTCATTTTGTCCAGTCTAACTTTTGGTACAAATTTACATTTAAATCAACTTTAAAAATATTGAGAAAAAAAAAAAAAAGAAAATACTTAGAAATTTTTCCTTTTTTCCCAGTGGAACATTTATCCTTAAAATTTATCTTTAAATTAAAGTTAAAATTATGTAAAACAAATCTATCTGGTTAGGTACTTAAATATGAATATGAATGTTCGGGTTTAATATACCTTAATTTCGCGTTGATTACTAAATTTATGTCATAACAAAATAATTACAATTGTAAGTTAAAATTGTGAGTTTTGGTTCTAATGTTTTTTTTTTGCATTTAAATTTTCATTAAATAGTTGTATAATATAATGGCCGTCACTGTCCTTCATAGACAGATAAGTATTTTTTTTAAATGAAAGTATGTTGAGAAAATCTGAAAACTTTATTAGAAAATTTAGATTGCCAACAACACATGCATTAGATGTTTTCATCATTATCATAACTATTCAGAAAAAAAAGAGCATTAGAAAACCAAAAACAAACATTTAACATTAAGAAAAAATTCTCAAAAGAGTAGCAGAATTTAGCACAAGCCCAACAACAATATAACTCAGCGAAATCTCCGATTAACAACAGGCCTGCTGTCATCGTGGGAGATCGATGTGAGTACAACTACTATATTTTGTTTCGTTTTGCTTGATTTATTAATTTTATTTTTATTATAACTATTCACCTAAAAATACTCTCTCTGCAAAAATTGAATTAATGAAGAAGTGCATAAAATAACTTATTTCTTTTTATTTTGTTGGCGTTGCCAACCAACGTAAATTATAGTCATATACTTCTGAAGATAATCCAAATATTTTAAATTTACATATATAGGTGAATCATAAGCCTTAAAAACAAATATGTACCTGCTTATAGGCTTAATTATTGTTGGGCAAGTTTCTTTTCTCTAAACGTAAAATCTAAGTGTAATTTAAGTTCATACGACTGAATTCTTTTTTTTTGAGAAAAATATTTATGAATAACCAAATGTTATGAAAAGATAAAATGTTTACCTACACATTTTAGTTGAATTAGTGTTTTAAATATACGATATTAATGATAATTTCTTAACATTATTTCAACTTTATTCCCTTTCCGAAAAATAAAATGTAATAAAGTTCTTTAGCAATGAACAAAATGGAAAACTAAATAAATTTTTTCTTTAACCACGAAATGTGAAACAAGGTTTAGGACAAACATATTGGGCTAACAAAACAATGTCGATTTTATTGTTAGCAGGATGGGCGGGTGAAGAAAGAAGGACATACAACATCTTTTATGTCTTCGCAGCGGTTATTCAGATGTTCCTTAGACCTCCAAACTTAGATCCAATAGATTAATATTTTTTTTGTTGCATATTCATGTTTGATGATCGGGTTTTTTTTTGTTTGCGAATTACATTAAATATTCGGTTTTAGTTTCCACCTAGCTCTGCATACAATTTTAATGTATGTAGCTTTACGTCCGTGACTGAACGCCAACCCCCACCCCAACTACTGAGCTACGACCGAAGATAACTAGATATGCAGAACCGGTCAGTAGGCTGCGGGCCTCGTTGAGGCAGGATCGTTACACTTTTTGATAGAGATTGCTTATTGATATCGATAACAACTTACATTTCGATCAGCAAAGGGTTGACGTTAGTAGAAATAGACTTATAATGTAGATTAGTAAGTATGTAGTAGATTTGCGTGGCTCATGAAAGCAGAACAAAAAACAGAACATTTGCGAAAAACAGAACACTTTTATAATTTTCCATTAAAAAAAAAAATACGCAGAGCAAGCACCCTAAAAACAGAACTGTTCTGCTAAAAACAGAACGGATGGTCACCGTAACTATGGCCGACTCGGTTCGTTTTAAGCAAGATTAAAATCGGCAAAAAATTTTCAACCAAATCTGTCAATGCACAATTATTACTTACTATTCGGAGATTCCAAAAACATGATCCGTAAAATCGTACCTGGTCATTTACTCGTTTTATGGCCATTTTAAGGTAAATACTTTTACCGATACTACTATCAATAAAATGACGTTCCAGGAAGAATTGTGAACAAAAACATTAAAAACTTAATTTTTTTTATTTTGGTTTTTTTTGTTTGATTTGTAATCAAAAAAAATTTTAAATGCCATATAACAAAACTATGGCCATTTTAAGGTAAACGCTTTTACCGACAATTTTAATAAAATTATGGAGCGAACCGTGTACAGTTTTTGATGTTTTTAATATCAATTGAAATTTTAAAATATGTTATGATAATTGTTTTTTATGTATTTTGAGTCGCTTCACACGATGAAGTCACTAACTTTTGCAAATATGCAAATTTTTTTGTGTTATTCACCGTTTTTCGTGGAAAAAAAATCGATAATAAAATAATTTTTTTTTCGGCAGAAAAACTAGTGAAAAATACAATTTTTTTTTATTATCTTTTGTGAGCTTTAAAAGTATTTTTGACTACAAAGCAAACAAAGAAAAAAAAAAATAAAAAAATGTTTACATTTGTTACGTTATTCATCATTTTCCATGGAAAAGAATTGAGAATATTAAAAAAAAATTCTTTTAGGCCTTAAAACAGGTGAAAAATAATTTAAATTATAATTTTTTTCTATAAAGTTCTGAGGTATGTTTACAAAAAAAAACAATAAATAAAAAATCTTTTATATTTGATGTGTTATTCACCGTTTTTCTTAAAAATAAAAAAATATTTAAAAAATTCTTTTGGGCCTAAAAACTAATTTAAAATAAAATTTATGTAGTTTTGTTTTATGGCCTTTAAAAGTATTTTTGATTACAAATCAAACAAAAAAAAGTAAAATAAAAAAAATTAAGTTTTTAATGTCTTTAGTCACAATTTTTCCTGGAACGTCATTTTATTGATATTATCGGTAAAAGTATTTAATTTAAAATGGCCATAAAACGAGTAAATGACCAGGTACGATTTTACGGATCATATTTTTAGAATCTCCGAACAGTAAGTAATAATTGTGCATTGACAGATTTGGTTGAAAGTTTTTACCGATTTTGATCTTGCTTAAAACGAACCGAGTCGGCCATAGTGCTAGTCTTAAAATGGCCATAAAACAATTAAATGAGCAGCTCCGATTTTTCGGATTATGTGTTTGGAATCTCCAGACACTATATAATAATCGTGCATTGTCAGATTTGGTTAAAAATTTAATCGATCTTGATCGTGCTTGAAGCGAACCGTGTACAATGAAAAAAATAGTCTCCATTTGTTCACTCCTTACAAGGTTGCGGTAAAAGGAACAACATAAAAAACCTGTTTTAGTAAAAATTTACATAACGTTGGCCTTTCTTTAGCTAATTTTCATTAGATTTTTTTTCATTTCATGTGTGTGTTTTCATGGATTTTTAATATGAAAAATCGATCATCATTCTGTTTAAACAAATGTAAAAAAAATGTATTTTGAATTAATAAATAGAAAATACAGTGCGGTCGCGATAGGGTTACCAGATGATCTGGACTCGCCTGGATTGTCCAGATTTTTAGTCCCAAGTCCAGAGTCCAGACAATCAGAAATATGTCCAGATGAAATTCGAACAACCGTACCAGCCATACCGTTAACGAATCATTTGCCGAAAATGCGTTCACTACAATTGGCAGACACAGATTTTCATAATCCAAGGCAGGAATGGCCAGAATAGTTCAGTTTGGGTGCAGGAAATCGCTAATCGCCTGATTAAGTGAGCAAATGCGTAGTTTGCAATATCTAATTATAAGAATGGAAATGCAAGGGAAGCGATTTTGTGTTTTATAGGTTTTGCTGAAATAGCTATGGAGAAACGTTTTCTATTTAACATAATCGCGGTTGATACAAACAAACAACTTTTATCACAATTGGAAAAATTCTGTTATTCAGTTATTAATACTATGAGTTCTCCTTGCTTCAGCATTTTCCTTTGATGTACCTGCAACTATTAAATCTTGTTTGAAACAAAACAAAATTTTTTTTGAATCACCCTAATCTGTTGAAACTTTCTGGATATTCACACAAATTCACCGCTCACAGTAAATGTTTTTTTACTGAATGGTTATGTTTCTGCTATGTTTATTTTGCTTAAATAAAATATACTATATATGTTCTTCTGAAACTAAGTTTTATTTATTGTCCAGAAAAATCAAAATTTTTTTTTTCAAGTGTCCAGAAAAATCCAGATTTTTTTTGTTTTCTTTTTTAAATGTCCAGGTGAAACACAATTTGGATCTGGCAAGCCTATGTCGCGATAATATGAACTAATTAAAACTAAGCCTGTTCATTTTTGCGAGATTGTTCATATTTGGGGTAAAACACACGAAAACGCCACCTGAAAAAATTTTTGGCTCCGATTTGGGTGAAATTTGGCATGACTGTAGTATTGATGTCTGGCAATAAAATTGTGTTTAAGATTTTGCCCTAATATTATTTGTTGCTCAGATACGCGGGCATGAAATTCACGATTTTCGTACTTTTTCAGAATAAGTGTTTTTTTCGAAAATTCATAGCTTACAGCAAACTTTATCAATTAATAATTGGTGAACGTACATTTTTAGGTTTTTACTTGTACTTTACAAAAAAAAATATTGATTTTGAAAAAAAAAAATTTTTCACAAAAATTTTGCGAATTGAAAAATATTTTTGCATTTTTTTTAAAAAAAACATATTTTAAAATTTTTTTTTTTTTTTTTGAAAAAAACTCTGATTTATTCTGCGCTTAATGCCGTAAAAATTTTTGTGGGAAAAAAATTATTTATATTTTTTTTTTAGTTTTAAAAAAAATTAAAAAGCTAAAATTTTGTAAATTGAAATGAATTTTTGAAGTTTTTTTGAAAAATCCATTTCTGAATATTTTTTCGGTGAACTTCAGATTACAGCTTGATACGCAAGCTTTAAAATGATATGCCATAACATGAGGGCAAGTAGTTAATTAAAATGTTTGAGCCGTTAATCTGAAAACTAAAACTGAAATTTAAAATCAGTGCAGTAGCCTTTCATCGCGTAGTACAGCGCGCGCTTAGCGGCTCAACATTTTAATTTACTACTTGCCCTCATGTTATGGCATATCATTTTAAAGCTTGTGTATCAAGCTGTAATCTGAAGTTCACCGAAAAAATATTCAGAAATGGATTTTTCAAAAAAACTTCAAAAATTCATTTCAATTTACAAAATTTTAGCTTTTTAATTTTTTTTAAAACTAAAAAAAAAATATAAATAATTTTTTTCCCACAAAATTTTTTACGGCATTAAGCGCAGAATAAATCAAGGTTTTTTTAAAAATAAAAAAAAAATTTTTTAAAATATGGGTTTTTTTAAAAAAATGCAAAAATATTTTTCAATTCTCAAAATTTGTGCGAAAAAATTTTTTTTTTCAAAATCAGTATTTTTTTTTCAAAAGTACAAATAAAAACCTAAAATTATAAAAACAAAAAAATATTCAGAAATGGATTTTTCAAAAAAAAATTGAAAAATTCATTTCAATTTACAGAATTTTAGCTCTTTAATTTTTTTTTTTAAATTAAAAAAAAAATATAAATAATTTTTTTCCCACAAAAATTTTTACGGCATTAAGCGCAGAATAAATCAGAGTTTTTTTCAAAAAAAAAAAAAAAATTTTAAAATATGGTTTTTTCAAAAAAAATGCAAAAATATTTTTCAATTCGCAAAATTTTTGTGAAAAAATTTTTTTTTTCAAAATCAATATTTTTTTTTGTAAAGTACAAGTAAAAACCTAAAAATGTAAGTTCACCAATTATTAATTGATAAAGTTTGCTGTAAGCTATGAATTTTCGAAAAAAAACACTTATTCTGAAAAAGTACGAAAATCGTGAATTTCATGCCCGCGTATCTAGCAACAAATAATAATAGGGCAAAATCTTAAACACAATTTTATTGCCAGACATCAATACTACAATCATGCCAAATTTCACTCAAATCGGAGCCAAAAATTTTTTCAGGTGGCGTTTTCGTGTGTTTTACCCCATTTACGAAAGGCCCAAGACTTAAAAAAAATCAAGTTCCATTAGTTTCAAAGTAAATGTTTTTTAGTTAAAACTCAAAAGAAACTTTTTTTATTCATTTTGTTCTATACACAAATAAACAAAAGACCATATAAAAAAAAGATTTAGATATAAATTCATGTTCTATTTAAGTTTTAAGAAAAATTTGGAACTCATTTTGAAAAGAAATCGGTAATCCGCTTTTGCTGTTTCTATTGTTCAACCACCTTAAAACTGTCTTCTCTCTTAGCTTCTTCAAAACATTTAAGTCTTTTTGATCAGCCCATTCCAATGCATTATTAAAAATGTCAATAGCTTCCTTTGCTGTAGTCTTTTGTGGCTCTACAGTACAGTTATCTCCGTCAGATATTTCTTGTACCTCATTATCGTTGCATTCAATAGCATCCTCATTCCATTCTCTAATGTTGAAAGCTGTGAATTCATCCTGTAGTGAAATTTAATAACTAAAACTTTTTACTTAGAGTTTTCATTTCTGAAAATACATACCACAGGTCTGAAGTTTTGTAAAAGATTGGCTGCGCTTTCCTCCAAATTCGCTACATTCATATTTAAGTTTTTCCGAAGGATACTCAAAGGAATTTCATCTTCAAGATCCTCTTGATTTTCTACCATATTCAAAACATTGTTCCAACATTTTTTTAGTACAACAGCATTCACTTTACTCCATGCAGCTTCTAAAGTAATAATGGCATCCTTGAGCGTGATTTGCTTCATAGGCTCTAGCAAATCACGACCTTTGTAGCAATGGAAGCCAAAAGACTGTTTCTATAATAAAGTTTCGTAATCCTGATCGCATTTTGATCCATGGGTTGTATAAGGGGGGTCACATTTGGTGGCATAAACATTGCTAAAATAGAGCCATCTTCACTCGTAAGGTCATTCTCAGGTGGATACGCTGGAACGTTATCAACTAAAAGGATGGTTTTAACTGTTAGTCCTTTTTTTGTCAAAAATTTTGTAACCAACATAAATTGTATAAAAAAATTTTGAAGTAATCGATTATCGTGAAATTAAAACTTACTTCAGGTTTAAATGAACGATGGAACCAATCTTTGAAAATAGCAGCAGTCATCCAAGCTGACTTAGAATTTTGATAATGAACCGGGCAGCTAAAACCCTTAAAACAATGGGGGTTTCTCGCCTTTCCCACCACAAGGGGTTTGAGTTGGTGAGATACTGTCGCATTTGAACAGCACAGGAAAGTTACTCTTTGCTATTCCATCTTTGCTCCTGGTGCCGTTTTTTCCAATAATGACAAATGCATACGTCTTTTGGGGCAAAAGTTCCCAAAATAATCCAGATACGTCGGCATTGTAAAGTTGCTCACTACTCAATCCAAGCTCTTCCATTTTCGTCTTTAGCGCTATTTTGAATGGATCAACCAACTGTGGCTGTGAAGATAGTTTTTCACCAGAGATTTGGAGCAACCGAACACCATATCTCTTTTTGAAATTTTGAAGCCATCCGCCACTGACATGGAATTCAAGGCAATTTTCTTTAATTTTACAATGAAGCTCTTTAGCCTTTTCTTTCAACATCAGTTCGCTAACCGGGAGCTGTTTGTCTCTCATATGCAAAAACCATCGATATCGCAATTTTTCCATTTTTGGATATTTCGAAGGGTGCATGGTTTTCCTTTTTCCTGGTCCAATAAATGTATTGTTGACACATTTAGAGATGGCATTTTTATTTTTTTTATTCCACATATTGTAGATTTTGTCACATATTTTTTTGCTAAATTAGTAACACTTGCACCTTTTCGTAAATATTCCAATACATCTGATTTTTCTCTTAAAGACAAAAACTTATGCTTTCTTGTATGCATGTTTAAAAATGACTAACATTTATTATTCCCTGATAAAATAAAGATCGAATTATGCTTGCGTGCAATAACTAACTACTGACAATAGAAATTCAAAGATATTACTGACGTAGGAAAATCAAAACTTGTATTTGAGGACATGTAAGCACTTTTGAGCGTCACGTAAGACATTTCAAATGCAAATATGTAACTAGGGGATTCCCCAAATTACCAAGTGCTTGAAATTTGTTACAACTTTTTCAAAACAATGTTGTTCATATCTTAGAGCTTTTGCACAAAGTTCATATTTTGGAGTAGCCAATGGTAGGGAAACAATGTTCATATTTTGGGGTGTTCATATTATAGCGACCGCACTGTACGTTCAAAAAAGTATTTGAAATAAAATGCAAAATACTTTTTTCGAAAAAGTTCTGAAATGCAAAATAGAAATAGGTATTTTGCATTTTGTATTTGTATTTTAAATGCAAGTATTTCAAATATGTCGCATCTCTGGCCATCAGTCCCTGCTCAAGATATTTTCCTCCATGATCCAGTATTTGTTCGTGTTTCTACTGGCCATCAAAGTAGCATGCTTAGTAGTTTTAGATTGTCACTAAAAACCTATTTGAGATTGGTTACACTTATACATGTACAGGTTAAGCAGTCAAGACCAACAGGCTTTGAAGGGCGGTAATTTATGGTCGATATATAGTCATGGAGTGGTTTTTTCCGTATATTTTCTTTTTTGAATATTGCAAAATATTTCATTGGTAGCGGTAAATATTTTTAGCTTGCAAAAGCTGTCAATTAGAATTAAACCTACATTTCCATAGCTTTTTTTTAAATACATATGTACATACTTAGTATGTATGAGGAACAGGCAATAGCGTAAATTATTATATACATACATACCTTCAAAACTACCACGCATTACTTCACTTTTATAAAAGTTTAAAATATATATTGAACAGTTAAAGTTTGATTTCTGCAAAAACTTTGCCCAGCCTGAAATGTTTGCTATTTTACCACATAAAAGCGAACGCTGGTTGCAGGTAAATTGAAGTATTTTAAAATAGCTGATTGCCGTTAAGCCCCAGTCCTATGGTTAATAAAAGCCCTTCAGACATGCTGTTGTGCATACAGCCAATCCAATTTGCATGCTGAACACAAGTGAACTCAATCATAAACATTTTTGTTTTTTCAATTTATGTGCTCAACCACACTTACGTTGGATTTTATAACGTCAGAGAATATTTTGATATCATAACTAAAGTATAATGCGCCTGCTGTAACTGGGTTGCAATTGCGCTACGTAAGTCAAAGCCACGGTCAAACACCTAAGTGCTACTCCTGACCAGTGCGGATGCAGTTATCGATTTGTGCAATGCTTGACGTGTGTTATAACCACCCAGCAGGCAATTGAGCAACGCTTGTCTGGGAGGAGGCCTGCTAGCGCTGCTGCGATCGAATGAGAATTTTTCAAGTTCATTCTCAAATGTCTTAGTAACACTCATGGGGTAAAAAAATAATGCAGTGTCTATAGGTACCTTCTCATCATGCAATTTTATGATGCTACACATAGAAGAATAATTATTAAATGTTTGATCAGTCATTTAAGTCATAGGAACAATTCCAATTTCACAAGCATTATGACAATTGATTTTATCATCGCCGACTACTCCACTGTAAATGGACATTAGGGAAAGGATCACGTAATAAAAGCCACTCTTCAATATCTCTTTAAAGGTGAATCGCTTACATCTACGTGCTGTTCCGCTGTATCCATTCTTACGCAGTATTCATTGCATGCATACTGTATGCCGATTTAGTTATGACACTCCTTTGTGTACTTTTACCTCGAGTAAAGTCCTCAATTGTCTTCATTGATTACTCAATCACCATATCCGTCTAAGTTCCACAATTGAATTTATCAAAACTTCTAATAGTGAAGAATCCTTCTGTAAACCTTTTGTAAACACTAAGATCAATAGATCCCCCCTTACATTTCTAGAAACTGAATATCAAAATATTACCGGACGGAATCGAATAACATTTTTCTATTAAGACTTATAACAATACCAGGAACTAATTTTTTTAAATTTTACGATTAAAAAAAGATATGAATCCTTCGACCAAATCACCTTATTTTTTAACATAATCATCTCAGACTTCAGTTAAAATTACCACAGTTTTATTTAAGTAAAATTTCAAATTCGAACCCACTGTGCGACGTCTTATGAGAGGTTCTTAAAACTTCTGTAAACATTTCTTTACGATCACGATGAAATAAATTTGTAGCCGGTTGGCTAATATTGTTTGGTCGTTAGGGATCAAATTCATGTCTTTTCAAATGGCTGTAACTTTGCGAGAAAATATCGCAGATTACCACTTGAAAGCTTATTTTAAAAGAGAAAAAACGGTACTAAACGATGTTATTATTAAAAATAAGCTGAAAGTAGTAGTATCACTGATGGCTGGCAAGGTGGAAACAAAAATTTAAATATTTTTTTTGGAAAAAAAATTCTCCTCACCTCAAATGTCTTTAAGCGCGCATTAAACTCATATAATCTCTTTCTTATATTAATACAAGTCCAAAATAAACTCTTAACCGAAAAAAAAGATGGGGTGTTTCAGAAAATTAGCTTTGGTCATAAAAAGTGCTATAACTCTGCCAATTTTCAACCATGTCCTATGGTATATCCAATACCGGCTTTCTAGGCACAGTAATTCTAAATAAAAAATAGGACAAGTGGGAGGCCTTCGGCCGTAGCTCAGCGATTACATCAATAAAAAAGTGTGTATTTTTGATCATATGAATTTTGAATTATATTAATTCTGAAGTGTTCTAAAAGAATGTTTTAAAGCATTTTTATTTCGAGTTGCCTGAATTATCTGACATTTTTTTACTATCTGAATTTCGAACCCATAGAATAGTGAGTATCGGAATTTCGTACACCACTCAAGACATGCAAATATTAGTAAAATTAACCCGATCTTTTGAAAAATTATAGAACAAAGCTATTCTATTTTTAAGTCAGGACGTTCTCTTAATTTGTTTAACTCTTAACTAAAAATGTGATGCGATTTGCATAGAAGAGATTTTATCTTGATATAGCATAATATTTTCAAGAAAGTAAAAAATTGACGGCAATGTGTAAGTTGTAGATTTTACTGAGTTATGACTTAAGATAGCCTGCCACAGAGTTCTAAGGTTTTTCAATAGGGACGCTACAAAAGTAGACCAATAGGGACAGCAAACGACGCCATATTTTTTCCCGCTCTTTTGACATTCCTCTTCAGTAAGGTTTGCCATTTCATCATGGAAAGATATAGAATCCAACAACGAGTCGAAATTATTAAAATTTACTACCGAAATTCGGAGTCAGTGACCTCAACTTTAGGAGCGCTACGTCCAATTTATGGTCGTCATAATCGTCCTGTCAGATCAACAATTGAGCGTCTAGAGGAAAAATTTGAATCCACAGGCACAGTACAAATTGTTCTCTTGCCAGTGAGACAAAGAAGAATATTGCTGCCGCTAGCGCATCAATTGAGGAAGACCCAAATCAGTCTCTCACACGTCGTTCGCAAGCGTTGGGCGTGTGACGTCGTTGTGGCGAATTTTGAGAAAAAATCTTTGCCTACATCCTTACAAGATCAAATTGACGCAAGAACTGAAGCCGCTTGACCACCAGAATCGTCGTATGTTCGTGAATTGGGCTGAGCAACAACTTGAAAATGATCCGGATTTTCATCGAAAAATCATTTTCAGCGATAAAGCTCATTTCTGGCTGAATGGCTTCGTCAATAAGCAAAATATGCGTTATTGGTCAGGCAACAATCCACACGTACTCCATGAGTCAACATTGCATCACGAAAAAATTACGGTTTGGTGCGGTTTATGGGCCGGCGGCGTCATTGGGCCGTTCTTCTTCCGTGATGATCAAGACCGGCACTTTACTGTGAATGGGAATCGCTACCGCTCAATGATAACCGAATATTTTTGGCCCAACTTGGATGATATGAACTTGGACAATATGTGGTTCCAACAGGACGGCGCCACAAGGCACACAGCGAATGTCACAATCGATTTATTGAAAACCAAGTTTGGTGAACGTGTTATCTCACGAAATGGCCCAGTCAATTGGCCGCCTCGGTCGTGCGATTTGACGCCGTTAGACTATTTCCTGTGGGGCTACGTCAAGTCTATGGTCTATGCCAACAAGCCAGCGACGATTGATGAACTTCGTACGAATATCGAACGTGAAATTGCAGCAGTATCGGCCAATTTATGCTTGAAAACCGTCGAAAATTGGGTTCAGCGTCTGAACTTCTGCAGGCGTGCATGTGGTGGCCATGCAAAAGAAATTGAGTTCCGTACATAATGGCATCGAATGTTCTTTTACAAGAATAAAAAATTTCATTGATATCCCGAACCGTTTTTGTTTTAGTTAAAAAAACTTTTGAAGCGCTCTTATTGAAAAACCCTTTATTTATATAAAATTGTTTAAATGGAAATGGCTTGTAACGCCAAACCGCAAAATATACTGAACCGATTTTAATAATTTATGTTTTAAAACAACATATTTGCACTAAAAAAGGCATACTTATTTCTATGATTTTTTTAAGTTCAAAATTCTATTTTTTAGGATTAAGTTTTTTGCAAAACTTCACACAATAATTGTCGTTCGAGTTGTCGTTGCCTATGCTTATGCTGCTTCTTGAAATCTGTGTTGTTATTTTTGCTTCCATTTGTACCGTATGTATTTGGCTTCGAAGTTCAAAGAGAAACTCTCCTTGAGTTTTTTTTTTTACTTTTGATGAGAGAGTACGATGTTAATAGTGTAGATGTAAAAAGTGTACATTGCTTTTTACAGTTAAACTGAAATTTTTTGTTTATATGAAATTTAAATTTTGCGTGTCCGTCTATGTGTTTGATTTTTTATGGACGCGGAAACTATCCGGCTATTTTGATGAAAATTTTACAATATGTTAGTATCGATCACGCGGATGTAATAGAATATAAAACTTTTATTAAGGGTGCATATTTAGGGTGGCCCACGAACAAAAATATTTTTTAAATAGAATTTTCACTAAGTCCGGTAAATCGACTCACACCAAATTTACACCACATGGAATTTGCAGCACGTGCCTTTTGTATTAAGAGGAATAAGTAGGCTATAAGACATTAATTAAGGGTGCATATTTGGGTTGGCCCTAATACAAAAACATTTTTAAAATATTATTTTCTCGAAGACCGCTTATTCGATTCTCATGGAACTTACACCACATGGCTTTCATATTAAGAGGCACAACTTAGGCTCTATACATTTTATTTAGGGTGCATATTTTGGGTTGCCCTTATACAAAATAACTTTTTAAATAGAATTTACATGAAGATTTCATAATTGTGGTCTATGGAAGGTTTTTACAAAGTTTTCTTTAAAAAATGGGCAATGACACGCCCTTCAAAATCAAATTCATCATATTACACCAACTACTGGACGTAGATGAATGGGACTAGGTACATAAAGGGGACGTCCATAAATTTAAATCTCACCAAGGGGAGGGAGGGGGTCCGAATTTTCAAAAAAACACCTCACGTAATTAATGGACGGCCCCCAACATGTACATATATAAAAGGTACGGGGAAAAGTTTCAAAGGAAAAATTTATCGCCCCATACAACAACGTCTGCCAGGCCTGCTATATATTTGTAAAAGAATAGGGAAAAAAGTTAGTTTCACTGCGAAAATGGGCTGTTTCGATTTTACATTCCATCGCATGCGTTCATACAACATCGCGCCACACATCGAAAAGATCTGCCGTAACAGCTAGTTTGGTTATGAAAAAAGACGTTGATTAAGTAAGACGAGGACATCCAAAACGTTATGAGCTTTTAAATATCAATGTTTAAAAGCAACGAGTTTTCAAACCTATCAGAATTGATTTTCATCCTCGTTTTAAATCGGTACTAGCGCACTTAGAGTGCAAGATTTGAACTAGAACCGAGTGGTAACTATGTAATCTTACAATTACACTGCATAAAAAACACTTGCCTTAAAATAACCTTAAATTTATAGTACAATCTTTTTAAGAATTTTTGATTTGTTTAAGACTAATAATTATTATATCAATAATTGAATGATTTTATATTGAACTTTGGTAGTTTTACCTGGAAAGTTTTCCGGTAGTTTTGAAAATGAGTTATTTTATAGATTTCGATGTGCTCTTTCCGAATTTCAACTTTGCCACCTCGTATTGTTGCCGCTCGCTCCGTCATATCGGAAAAATGGCGAAAAATAAATTTTTTCGAAAAACGACCTTTTCACTTCTGAGGGCAGTATAGTTTTATTAATATATTAAACAAACCTTTGTTTATATCTTATAGTGAAAGCAAATTCACAGCAGGAGCCCACGAAAAATGTATGGAGGACTGAACAAGCGATGGCGGTAATTTTGATTGATAAATAATACTGCATAAGCTTATATCCGGATATGTTTTACACAGTATAGTATTCTAAAACTTGAAGAACACTTATTGAGTAGAACGAGAACTATAAAACTTTAACCAAAAATCCCTTTCATGAAATTCATCAATCATAATAAGTCTTTCAGTATTTGTAGAAAATTATGTATTAATAATGTCTAAAAATATCAAATCTTAATAAATACTGTTTTTTTTATCTAAAGATATTTTAATATACTATTAACTACAGTAATAACTAAAACTAAATAAATTTCAGATCAAAAAAAGAACTCGAACATTTATGCATGAATGTTTAATGTTAGTATAAAAATATTCTTTATATTACTCGTGTATGCCGCACTCCTTAGTTTTTCAATTTTATTCTGTGATAAACAAAATAGTTTGAATTTCTATTTATCAATTTTGCAGTTGTATTAAGGCATTCAATCAGCTAAAACATTCATTTAAGAACATTCAGTATTTTATACAAATTTGCCAATATCAACACACATATTTGAAAAAACTTCCAATTTTATCAAATTAAAATGGAAAAAATAAGTTTCCTTTTTTTTGTGTACACAAGGATATAAAAGGCTATTGGTCTTTCTTATAAATACGTGACTTATACGAAATGTGTAAGGCAAATAGTCAGTAGATTAAATAACAATTTGATGTGTGTTCGGGTAAGGATTGTGCGTACGTGCAGAGAACTCGCTCCAAGTTGACAAAAATTCAGCCTACAGCAACCTGACATAGTCAACCAAAGATGTTGAGTAAGTCAAATGTATTTATATTCGTAGTTTCGTAGCATTTCAATACGTAAATGAAATTTACTAAATGGTAAACGCACGAGTCCAAGAAAATGCACTGTAAATCCAGGACACAACGATTTGGAAACAATTTCGATTTGCAATTCCGTAAAGGAAGAGAAATAGAATTAGAAATAAAATCGTTTTACGGCAAAACGGAATCAATTTTCCAAATTGAAATGTTTCCTTAAGCAGCTCAAATACCTTTAATGAAAAGTCATTGAACAATTTTTCCTGTCCTTTTGTATATTTTTATTTAATGTTTTTACCATGCATCCCCTCCCTCACTCGTATTAAAGTAGTTAAATATTGATTTATTACGTGTGCCATCCAGCACTTATTCATTGCAATTTATGACGTTATGAGTAAAAGTTCAATTTATTTTTTGTGGAATGGATAAAACTGTTGCTGGCAAGGGTTATGTAAAAAAATAAAAAAATTAAATTGAATATAGCAAAAGCTTTCATATGTAAGTCGTTATACTCGTAATAAAAACACTTGATTCCTTCACACGTCAGAGTCATTAAAATTGCGCAAAGGTGAAGTGAATGAAAATTCAATATTTAATGCTTTTTGCTATGAGTAGCTTAACGCAGAGATATTATGCTTTATGTTTTGCGATTTAACTTTTAAGAGGAAAGTACGGTAGCAGTGGACCAAAACAAAGGATTAATTTGTATAGTGTGAATAAAAAAAAGTTAATTGGTCAAAATTTGATTGATTTCGACTACACAACCAATACGAAGAATCGATTCTACTTCTGTGTTTTAACATTTTACATTTTTTACATATTAACACTTAAGAACAGTGAAGGGCACTTAGTGGCTCTATTTGCTCACATTGCTCTAACCGTTATACGACGCACAAGCAAGCGAAAAAAAAATCGCAGAATTCAACGCTATCGAGGCACAAAATTCGCAGAATTTCAACGCTATCGAGGCACAGCGTTGACTTGAATTCAAATGAAAACAAAAACAAAACACAAAGGCATAAATGACGGCGCCGCATTGTGTCTTGACGAATGTAGCAATTGTTTTTGTTTGTAGTGTAATTTGGTTTTTTTTTGTGCTAATGGCAATTTTGGAAATGAAAGTAAAAAAAACTTTAAAATTGCGTTTGTTGTTGCTTGATGTTGTTGTTTTGCTCTTTTGTTAGATTTTTGTGCCCACCGCTGCTTTAGAACTTGTTTGAAATTTGTTGGAGAGACGAATCAGAAAACACCAAATATCGTTAAAAGAAACCTTAAAAGCAGCTTTAAGAACCGAGTTTATAGCGCAAAATGACCCACAAGTATTAGTAAAAAGCATGCGTCGGCGCCTAGAAGCCATTATTGCCACTACAGGAGAGCCAACAAAATATAAAATCATCAAAAAAAAAAATTTAATTTTTGCAACTACACTAAGGTCTTATGAATGTATGTAAGCTTTTTTAATTTGAATTTGTTATCTTTTAATGTTTTTTATTCAGTATTTACCCAATGTTTTAAGAGAAATTATGTTTTTTTAGTTTTAGTGGTTAATAAATGTTGAAATTAACATAATAAAAAATGTTGTACGTTCCAAATCGATTCATAAATTCACTATTCCATGAACCTAAACTCTGATATACCTAAGCTTTTTTGACTCACTGTATGTTCTAAGGTGTAAATGCAATGATGCAAACATTTTATTTTCAAAAGGCGATAAAATGAAGAAAAAATTCGTTTTTTAAAAAAGCACTAAATAGTAATACATATCTCAAAAAGTTAGAAAAAACCCTTTTGTTTAATGTTATTTCCTATATATCACAGCTTCTGTTTTTAACATACAAAACGTAACTTAAAAATACCATTTTCAATTATGCAGTTTAAAAGTAGTACTACAGCTGAAAAATTTTCATTTTTTCATATTTACATAAGGAAAAATATGAAGTAAATTTCACTTTATTTTTTGACAAGCGCTCAGTTAGGTGACGATACGAACGAAATAGCAAGTGCTATGTGCATATATGTAAAATCGGCAAGCTCACCGAGGGTAATTTCTTTGTTTGCGTTTTTGAAACAGATCATTAATAACACTGTGCGACAGCCAAAATCGTCGGGGGTTCTGAGTACCGGGAAAAGTTATATTGGTAAAAAAAAAGTTATACGTGTCCCGGCGTTTCGCTGGATCACGTCTAGGAATCGAGATATATCGATTTGAAGTTAGTATGTATCAAATGGGGAATTTGTCACGTTTGGGGCTCTTTTGTTTGACATAATTCGAGAACGACTAGTCCGATTTTTCGGCAACAAACTAAAAACAATTAAAAATTATAATTGCTTTAACCTATTGATATACTGTTTCTCTACTTAGTCAACAGTTTTGCAGTTATAAATAAATTTATGAAGAACAAAAATAATTTTTCGTCTAAGAAATTAAAATTTTTTATTTTTAAAAATCATTTAACATCCAAAACGGGAAAAAGTGTCAAGTTTTATTACTTTCACGTAAAGTCACATAGTCTATTAGCAAATTGAGATATAAATTTTGAAAATCGATGAACGAGTTTTGCTTTTATTCACAAGTAAGTGAAGGTATCTCATTTTGACAAGAATATTGATTTTTTGTTTCAATGAAGATACCTTCACTTAATTGTGAATAAAAGCAAAACGCGTTCATATATTTTTATGATCGATGTCTTATTTTCTTCATAGACTATGTTACTTTACGTGAAAGTAATAAGACTTGACACTTTTTCCGTTTTAGATTTTTCATGATTTTTAAAATTAAAAAATTTTAATTTTTTAGGCAAAAAATTATTTTTTTTCTTCATAAATTTATTTATAACCGCAAATCTGTTGATTATGTCGGGAAACAGTGTATCAATTGATTAAAGCAATTGTAATTCTTAATTGTTCTAAGTTTGTTGCAGCAAAATCGAACTATTCGTTCTAGAGTTATGTCAAACAAAATAGCCCCAAACATGACAAATTCCCCTATATGATACTTACTAACTTCAAATCGATATATCTCGATTCCTAGACGTGATCCAGCAAAACGCCGGGACACGTATAACTTTTTTTTGACCGATATAACTTTTCCCGGTAGTCAGAACCCCCGCCGATCACTGACCCCTACCATTTGTCGCACAGTGTAATCATAGCTGGGTATTAACTCGTTAATCGTTAATTAACGAAAATAACATTTCGACTAACGGATTAACTTTTTAGTTAACTTTAAGAAATGTTATCGGACTCGTTAACTTCCGTCAAATTTCTCCAAGTACGTTAATCGTTAATCCAGTATCTATTACTTACCAAAAATATACCACACGCACTGCGCCGCGAAAAACACGTCCTGATAACAAGTGCGTTCCGGCTTATGTGCATGAAAAAAAGGTAGAAGAGGCGTTACGACAAGAAGCTGCCGAAAGTTCGAAGAACAGAGATAGCTTAAGTTGCGAAAGCAGCAACGCGTGCAACAACGACGATGATGAGGAAAACTTTTTCAACGCTGTCACTCAGTCTAAAGAAAAACCTAAGAGCTACAAGTCTCTAAATAGTAAAGCTTAAAATCTCGTCAAAACGTGGCTAGACATGAAATCAAATAACTTGTTCAACAATGCGACATTCCTCGGGGAACAGATATTTATAAATCTGTTTATTAAATATAATACAGATATACCCTTAAGCGCTGCAAAGATATTTAAATGCCGAAGCGAAGTGGAATATCCACATTATGCTAAATGACTAAATTACAAACTCCAATTAGGGGGTATTCATAAATTACGTCACACGAATTCATGATTTGTTGACCCACCCCTCCCGTCCTTGTCACAGCTGGTCACATTTGTGAGACTCTCCCCTCCCTAGTGTGACGTCACATATTTGCAATTTTACATCTAGAAATTATTAAATTAAAATAACAATTCCGAAATTAAATTTAATTTTTTTTTAATAAAATCAACATCAAATCAAACATTTGAAAAAACTAACTAAACAAAAAACAATTAATTATATTAATCCATTAAATACTGGTGCTAGAAGGGCCCGTACAATTTTGATAAACTTTGGTGTGAGAGGGCAGGGGATCAATAAAAGTTGCCGATGAAAAAAAATAACGTTTTCCCCATCAGCACACCGAAGATATGGCTTGGGTAAATTTTTACCCATTAGTCCTCTATGAGATAAAAAAGAACATAAAAAAAAAATTTATCGTACCTTTCTTTCAATCAAATCTATTTCCATATAGCATGCCACATAGGATCTCAGTGGTAGTTTACATCTAATAGGGAGAGGACGTGTCGCGCGGTCCCCCTCATTGTTCTGTTGCGTTTTGTTTTCGTTGTTTTTTTTTTTTTTTTAACTTGTGTTTAATTGTTTTAACCCGTGTTTTTTTTTTTTTTTCTTTAATTTCTTTTTTCGTCGCGTGTTTTTTATTATTCATGTTTCGTTTATTCATGCTAAGCAATATAAGCCTTAAACCACTTAAATTAAAAAACCAACCTCTGCTAAATAAAACAAAAACCAAAAAATAGAACCACTCATAAGAAAAAAAATTAACAAAACAAAAATTAACTACTAAACAAAAACAAAATATGCTACAATAGTTAAATTCTAAATAAATACCACTAAAACAACTGACAAGTCAATAGACGCTCTAACAAAACAAAATATAATTAAAAATGTACTGCAATATAACAATAACAACTAGCATAGCATCATAAACTGCAGCAACATAAAATAAAAAAACATAAAAATAAAAAAAATAAAAAAAAAAAAAAAATACATACACACACATAACGACATCGCTGCCAAGCTATAAGCAGTGCTGCCTGATTATTGAGTTTTCCCTTAATTTTGGGAATCGTTGACGAAAGAGCTAATGTCAACGTAAAGGGCTTTTCTATGCCCTTTCCTTTGCAAACTCTGCTGTTTTGGTAGCCTTTTCTCTCCTTATCTCCACCCTTAGCTAGTTGTTGGTGTGGCTGAGGTTTTGCTTGGAGCTTGAATTTTGAGTGGACAAAGGCATAACACTTGCCCACTCATAATCTCTTTGCTCTTAAGTTTTTGGCCTTGACCTCACTAATAATTAGCAGTAATATTCTTCTTGGATTTTGTGGTGTTGCAAATGTCGGAATCTTTTCGACTTGACTTTTGTAACATATGCGGCCTTAGGTCAAACTTTTTTTCGGTCTATGCCCATGTCTCTAGTTTCCATCCCCAAGTAATGGCGGTTTGTGAGACTCAGGTGTGTGGGGATGCTGATCCACTGGATTTTCACATACCTGATTATCACCTTCTGCCATTATTCTCTCCCCATAGGGGCCTCGCTGTATATATACGTAGTGATGTCGCGTACCAGTGTCAACAGCAGCTAAACACGACGGACGCCGAATTTAGTTCCATGTGGATAAAGTTCAAAGTCCAGTCGCACATTCTACATTTCTGCTTCCTTTATAGAAGCCCGAATCTAGGAAGGATTTCTACTTTCGAAAAGATAGACGTCCTCTCTGATTCCATTTCCAAAATCTTAGAGTCGTACCCAGACAGTGAAATTGTAGTTGCTGGTGATTTCAATGTCCATAACTCTAACTGGTTGCGCCATTCTGGCCTTACAACTCCTGAAGGCCGTTATGTTGAGTTTTTTTCTGAGTCCAATCTACTGACTCAACTAGTGAATGACCCCACGTATATTCCACGCGTTGGGGGGCATAGCTTAAGTACACTAGACCTCTTTCTGACGTCACATCATGAAAAATACGATGTGTCTGTCCTTGCACCTCTTGGTAATTCGGACCATTGTACTATTTCCGCTGCTTTTCCATATAATAGTTTACGCACTGTCTCGCCGAAAGCCCCGAAGCGGATTGTATGGCTTTATGGCAAAGCAAATTGGGTTGCGTTGAACAATTTTTTTCGTAATTTCAATTGGAAATTGTGTTTCGCAGATAGAAACATAAATGCCGCGGCCAAAATGGTTCAAGAAATAATTTTATTAGGTATGCGGTCCTTCATACCTCATAAAAAAGTCAACGTTAAACCAAAGGACCACTCTTGGTTTAATGAGACTTGCAAGTCTGCAGTCAGGTCCAAAGAGGAAGCATTTCGGGATTGGCGGCTCATTAAAAATGCCGATACCGAAAGGCTTCGCATCGAGGCTAGAAATCGCTGTAATGCCACGATTCAGCGCGAAAAGTTTCTTCACGAACAAAACCTGCGCAAAAGAATCATCTCACTACCGAAAGGTAGCAAAAGTTTTTGGTCATTTGTTAAGAGAGTGAAGAATCAGACCTCATCGTCTATTCCAACTCTCTTAATGAACGACCAAATATTCACTGAACCAGCTGACAAAGCTAATCTATTGGCAAGCATGTTTGCAAAAAATGCTACACTCCCAGATAGCTGTCAGCCCTTACCCCCAGTCCAGAGTAGGTCTTCAGTAATGCCAACTATCTACTTTCGAACAAGGACAGTAAAAAGAGTCCTTGCAAACCTCAACATAAATAAAGCTTCAGGGCCAGATGGTATATCAGCCCATGTGTTGAGGAAGTGTGCCTCAACACTGGCTTGTCCATTACGCAATCTTTTTTTCATATCCTACACTAGTGGGATATTTCCATCATGTTGGAAGGTTGCTAATGTTTAGCCAGTTTCCAAAAAAGGCGAGGTTTCCGACCCTAATAATTATCGACCCATTGCAATATGCTCTGCGCTCTCTAAAGTTATGGAGAGTGTAATAAACTTTCACCTTGTGAATTATCTGGAGCGCAACGAATTACTTAGTGATCGCCAATATGGTTTTCGTAGGTCACGTTCTACTGGAGATCTTATGTCTTTCCTCACTGAGAAATGGAACCAATGTGTTCACCTTTTCGGTGAAAGTATGGTTGTCGCTCTAGATATTTCTAAGGCGTTTGATCGAGTGTGGCATCGTGTCCTCGTATCAAAACTAATTGCCTTTGGTGTTGGTATGTCCTTTGCTCGTTGGATTACGAGCTTCTGTAGTGATCGCTCTATCCGTGTTGTGGTAGAAGGTTTCACCTCTAACGAACACTTCATTAATGCTGGAGTTCCCCAGGGTTCTGTCCTATCTCCTACCCTTTTCCTGGTTTTTATCGACGACCTTCTGTCTTCGACTACCAACCCAATCCATTCCTTTGCGGATGACAGCAACATTTGTCATTCCTATTGCTTCAAAAAGCGCCCAAGCTCTGCAGAAGTTGAGAGTAAGCGGCGACTTATGAATGACACACTCGCTCATGACCTCAACACAATCACCGAGTGGGGTCGTATTAACCGCGTTAATTTTAACGCTACTAAAACCCAGTGTTGTCTGTTATCTCACAGACGAATGGATTACTCCCTTCCTCCCCTCAATATGACTGGCTTAGATATTACGAGGTCAACAACTCTTAACGTTCTGGGCATATCGGTTCAACCGGATCTTAGATGGACAGACCATGTGTTCGATGTGTCTAAAGAAGCGGCCAAGTGTATTGGTTTTTTAAAACGGTGTAAGAAATACTTCACTCCAGTTGATCTTCGTACTGTCTACTTCACTTATATTAGACCCAAACTAGAGTACAACTCACACATTTGGGCCGGGGCTTCAAAAACCACTTTGGAGCTGCTAGATCGCGTCCAGCGGCGTGTGATGAAACTAATAGGCGATGAATCTGTCATCGCCTCTATTGATTCTCTTCACCACCGGCGTAACGTAGGATGCTTAACCCTTTTCTATAAGTATTTTAATGGGATGTGTTCTAGCGAGATTCATGATCTGATTCCATCAATACGTATTTTCTCTCGCAACACTCGGGCGTCCCATCAGGCCCATCCCTTTTGCGTCACGCCGGTGTTCAACAGGACATCACACTTCCGTGATAATTCTTTTTTTGGCCGTACTATCAAGTTGTGGAACAGCCTGCCTGCGTCTGTATTCCCCGGCAGTTGTGACATCGGTGAATTCAAGAAGAATGTTCACCGACACTACTCCATCTATCCCCCTTCCCTCTAACCTTTCTCCTTTTCTTAAAATCCAACACGGTGCATTGCATTTATAGGGGGCGTCCCCTGAGCGTTGGCTTATGCTTTAAAAAAAAAAAAAAAAAAAAAAAAATTGTTTCGCATTTTCTTTTTAAATTTTTCTGGATCGATAGCTCAATAGATCAAAGCTGATAGTTTTCGGGCACTCTGCTCAATGATTATTTTAATTTGAAATATCACTTATTGCTATAGCTATTCTAGATCCTGTCAACTTTTTTCATTTTAATAAAACATTTTCGTCTCATTCTATCGCAGTTAAGTTTTCTAGAGGTTTCACTTTGACCACGGGTGAACTGCACACATGATTTTTTTTAAGAGATTTATATGCAAAATCATATAATTTAGGAAACTCTCCCACCCTCCCCTTTAACGTGTGACGTAATTTATGAATGACGTCTTATACACGTCTTTTTTTTTTGTTCCTAACCTGTTAAGCCAAACCAACAGTCTTTATAAGAAGATCACTAACGCAACGATACAAAAATGCAATTTTTTATCACGTGGTAACGGATTAACGTTTACTTGCGTTAAGTCTTCCGAAATTTAACGCTTAAACGTTTAACGAAGTTAACTTTTTTAGTAACGGATTATCGTTTAACGAAGTTAAATATTTGATTAACGGTGCCCAGCTATGTTGATAATACACTATAATTCGCTGCCTGTTCGCTTAAGGGCGCATCTAAGTTACCATCCCAAAATAAAGATTCAGCTGCATTTTTTTTCGTTTATGTGAGAAAATATCATTTTTAGCTGCCTCCCGCTTAAGAGCACATTTGCTTTAACAGCACTTAATTATTGGTTAGTTAAGTTCATTTTTCATACTAAAAGTTACGCTTAACAGCCTTTGTTAAAAAATGCAACACCCCAAATTTCATTATTTTTTAGTTGTCGAAGAAATAGTTCTAGGTGTAGAACCTCTTGCAGATGAAAGGCAGGAAGATGCTCCTATGCTCCATAACTCAAATCACATGATCCCAAAAAAAAATACGATTTACGGAGACTTCAAGTTACAGATTTTTTTTTTTTTTTTTGTTGAAATCCGGTTTACTTGAAGCAATTCGCTATGTTTTGATTACTGACGTCAATATTCCAAGCTTTTGTTACATTATTAATGCAATCTATAAGTGTAATATCCTGTTTTTCATTTGCATCAATGCGCTTTTATGCTTCTTTTAACATTCTACTGCGATAGAAAACTTCCAAGTGTCAATGCCTCTGTGGCATTTGATAAGTTTATATTTTTTCTTAAATCGACAAACGTTTTAAAACACATTTAGCTGCCATTGTAAATAATACAAATACAATTAATCATCAAGCGCGACTGACATTTATGCATAGAACTGATACTTATGCAAACAAAAATAGCCATATGATGTACAAAAAGGGATTTCCCCCAGTTAAAAAAAAAAGAGTTCAAAACAAACAAGCAAGTTAGTCAACGTTAACACAAGGAAATTTTGTGAAAGAAATTCTAGTCTATTCTCAAATGCGATTTTTTTTATATTTTTTATATAACGTTACCTTAATATAGAAACCTTTAATAGATTTCGGTAGGTCACCCACTAATACACCATTGACAAAAAAATGTTTGTGCTACAATTGAAAATAAATCAATTACAGGCAAATAAAAGAAAGCCATTACTCACTTTAACTCACAAAAACTTTAATTTTCATTAAGATTTTTCGTTCTCCTGTAAAATAAAAAAAATGTAAGATAGGGCCTTTCTATATTAAGGTAACGATATTCTCTTTATATATATATATTTTTTTTTTTGCTCAACAAAAATATTTTGATTGAAATGGAAAAAATTATATTTAATTTTTCAGGTGGACTACTTTTGTAGGCAGGGCATCTGGTAACCCTAGATATGGCGCCGTTTTATTTTCGCCATTTCCTTAACCCTCCGATAAGCGATGTGGTCTGTCAGACCATTTTAAAACTTTTTGTGTCATACATTTTGTTTTGAAAATATTTCGGCAAACGGTGCCATGACTTTTTTAAACTCGATGCAGCGAGTCAACTGAGATATATATTAAAATAGAAGGCCATGACTCGTGAAACAAAAAGAGGGTTGGCTGAAAGGCTTAAGGCAAAGATTACATTCAGATATTTTGGGACTTGGCTTACCAATAACAAATGTTACGGATGATAGAATTTCTTTTGTCTAGAAAGATTCTTTTGGTGCAGGTTATTTCTTAATAGCTTAGAATAATTCAGTGCCATAGAAAGTAAATGTAGTTTTGCAAAGTTATTCTAAACAATTAGTGAGCTATGTAGTCGAGAATAATGATTATATTTATGCAAAGTGCAAAGAAAATTATCATAGAGCTGATATCAGAAAGCCAAATTTGAATACATAATAAATTGAAGTGTCAATATTATAGCTGTATCTCATATTGTAAGTAATATAGTATGATAAAAATCGCATGTATTGCAGATTCTAAGCTATAATTAACAATGAACATATGTATTTATTTATTTATTTCCTCCCTAATACTTACAACAAGATATATATGTATCTTATAATTAAAGTATTAGGTACACAGTGATAATAACAGTTTAAACATTAAATTTTACATTTCTTTTGAAATTAATTAACAAATATTAAATGAATTTAATGAAATAAAATAAAACTAAAATTAAAATTAGACCACGTAATATACATTATGTATGTATAAGAAAACAACTGAAATAAATTTAAGAAACAGTTTCTTGCGTACTGTTAAAAAGAATAACGCGGATTCAAAATCTCATAGCTAAAAAAAAAACAACTCATTACAAAATAACAGAATTGAAAATATTTGTTCTACTCATATGGAATATCCCAAATGCTTCTTTCATTTTTACACATCCTTTTCAATACTCAATGGAGTTTGAGATCTTAGAAGCATATTCATTTCACATGCAGTAAGAATTGGTGAACCGAATAAGAAATGCAATTCAATTTAGTTGGTTTACTCACATTCGCTTCCACTTAGCCACTTCCATGTGTCTAATTCTCTGGGCGGCATAATCAACTTGAGGTTTCACATCCTTCAATCGTATTTGCAGCGTAATGTCGATCCCATTTCAGCATCGAAGAAAACAAACAAATTGCAACTCGCACTTCGCTCTTCACTTCGTTGCATTCCTGTGGATTTCGATTGATTTGAAATTTATGGCTTTTTAGGTCTTCCTCAAAATTTATTGGAATTTAAAATTTAATCTTCCGAGAAATCATGTGAGCAGCTGTCAAATGTCAGTAGGACTAGCAAAGAAGTGAAGCTTCTTCAGCTTGTGCAAGAAATTGTACTTTTTTTTGCTAAGAAAAAAGAATCTGCAAGTAACAACATTGTCGTATCGGTTTCATCGGTGGTTCGAAAGTAGTTAATACATATGTATAACTCTGAAGCTTTCTTATGTAGTGGTGAAAAGGAAAATATACTAAAGGGTAGAGACCAAAACCATACATAGTAATTGTTTCCTGTAGTTTCCATTACATCCTATTTGTACACCCTACACAGGGTTTATTCAACTTTGTCCTTCTATTTGTAACGCATAGTAGATGCATGGTATAAAACAGTATAAATATTTCTGGTCAACGTCCTCCTGAGTCGATATAACCTTTTCGTCTCGCTGTAGTCGAGATCACAATTACGGAAAAACTAAAATATTTAAAACGGCTTTATTGACACTTAGTACACTCAGCGAAGTAGCTATATAGGACCTATGTACATTAGGGTGATTCAAATTTTTTTTTTTTTGTTTTTTTTAAGGTGCTGTTGCTTAAAAAGTAAGTTTATGATATGAAGAAAAAGTTCACGAAAATTCAGCTCTGTAACTCAATTTTATAAGGTGGCGCCGGAGCCTGTTAGTTTTACATGTAAATTGTATGGAAAAATTATTTTTTACAAAAAAGGTATCTAAATGAATAGGTGATTAGTGTTGTTGAGCTGAAAAGAGTCGTTTTTCGACGTAATTTTTTACGTTGAATCCGAATCTGGCCTCAGAATTGACCCATCATGTCGGAATCCTGAAATATTTGAGGTTATGTACCTGAAATATGATGTTTTTTGTCTACTTTCGAGGCCATGTATAGGATTCAAAGAAAGTTGATCAGCTTATTTTTAACAAAAGCATCATTTAGTGCCATCCTTGCCCTTTAAAATGAGCTTTCAAGTGGTGATCTGTGATGCTTCCTTGCAAAGTTGCAGCCATTTCAAGGTGGTTATGTATACAAGACAAAGCACAAAACCTATCGTAAAGTTCAAACATAATGACAAAATATTACATCAACTAAGCGCCGTGGCATCGAATTTATTAGTGTTTGAAGCTCAATAATATGAATTTCTTTCTATTCATCCTGAAGGGCTTTCTTAAGTTCCAACAAAGTGTTGAACTGACGTCCATTTCTATACACTCTCTGGCAAAAAGTGCTCCACAGGTTTTTCATGTGGCTTAAGTCAAGACTATGTAACAGTAGGCCACTTCAATACCGAGATATTTCTTTCTTCAAAAAACGCCTTGTTATACCTAGCGCTATGTGTTGGAGCGTTGTCTTTTTGAAAATACCAATTTTCTCCATGAATTTCATCAGCAAAATTTATCAAACGTTGTCCAATAACTCTACATAATTTTCAGCATTCATTTTATGAGATACAAAATAAATTGGAGTCTTGTCAAAATAGCTAAATTCAGCCCATACCATTTGACATCCTCCTTGAAAGTTTCGCGTGACGCGTTTGGCGAGGGGTTCGTACGTCTCACTAATATCTTTGAAAATCTCAGGACCGTCCAAATTAAACTTTCCTCATCGATGAATATGATGGATTACCATTCCTCGTCCCAGAATTTGAGCCTTTCAACAAACTCTTGGATAATTCGCATCGTTGAAATACCTTTGGCATACGGTGACGCTTTTTGTTCATTAAGTTATTATCCTCACTCAAAATTTGCTGAATCCGACTCTTAGTTATGTCGATAGACAATTTTAAATTGATTTGAGGGACTATTTCATATTGTTTGGGAATGATTTCATTGCTTAAACTTTGAGGCTAATTTAGTTGGGGACTATTTTGTGTACTCCCAACTTCTATGTAGAATTACTGTGCCTAGCGAAGCCGTGTTTAATATACTTTAGCCTGACCGGCGTACACTGAAATTCAAAAAATTAAAACTCAAGGTACATATTTGTTTTTGACACCGGGTTAAAATATATAAAATTCTGCATCACTGGTTAAAAAAATTGTTGCAAAATAATTTACCGTATTCTCGCAATGTACTCTGAAAGTTTGCATTTCTTTTCATTTTGTGTGCGCACAGCGATAAACGTAATATTTTCATTACTTTAAAACGATTTTTCTTTGTGAATTGGCAAATAAAGTTTAAAATGATGATGGAGCCTTCTTGTTCAGGTATTTTAGTAATATTGTGTGTATTTTGTTTTGTTAAAAAATGTTTAGAAATATTTTATTTTGTTTTTTTTTTCCGAAAGCTTAAAAATTATCATATTTTGGCCCTATTCAAGGACATATAGTTGTGAGTCCTCTGGGGTTGTGTAAAACTGTTTTCATTAACATATAGATATTCTAGTAACATTCTATGAAAAAAAAAGTTGCGCACTTTTCCAGCATTTTGAGTTTAACAATGATTGACATTAACTGACACGAAATCAATACAAAAATGCTACTTGTGTGAGGCCACTTCTAAAGATTTCAATAAAATTTAGGATATGGTTAATAGAGTTGTAAACACCGAAAATCTGCAATTTGGGCTGTCTGTGCTTCATGGCTGGATTCAATTTTTTGAGTGCCTGCTGCACATAGCATACAAACTGCCAATAAGGAAGTGGCAGGCTCGTTCAGAAAGAGAAATTTTTAATAGCTCAAACTAAGTCCCGCATACAAAAAGAATGCAGAGATAAAATTGGGCTTATTGTGAACATACTGTAGCATCATCACTTTATCAATTTCACTTTGATTTTATTCGAAATAAATTTCATAAGTAATCAAATAGTTTTAAGTTTTGATTGTAAAAATTTTCAGAACATTATTAAAAAAACTTGATACTTAACAGAATGCTGTTAAAAATTAATACCTTAATAAATATATAATTAATTGTTTAACAAAATAAATTGTAGACATTTATTCCTACAATTTGGCGATCCTGCAAATAATTCAACAATCAACTCAAGTCAATTTCATCCTCATCAAAATATGTTTATGCTCATATAACTATATCTTCAATCAAAATGCGAATGAGAAATCGTTACAAAATACATTTTCATATTCATATGTACCTGTGAACTATTTTACCACCAAATTGAAACAGAATAACCAAAGGAAATCCAAGCGCAAGTTATACCTATATATATATAAACAATATATAATATCTATAAATAAATATAAAATCACAAAATCCTTTTAGCTATTTAAAACATTTTTCCACTACTTAATTGTATTTTCTTTAAACATTTTAATCTTTTAATAATTTAGTAACAATTTCAATTTGAGCAATTTCAAATCTGTAAATCCTTTCCTTCCAATTAATTTATAATAACTTAAAATCCCTACCACTCGATCTCGCTCCCCTCGTCGCGAAATTAATCCTAATTTAAATGTTGCAAGTGACAACACCGAACCTTCAACTTCCACAAACACACCATTAACCAAGCAAATACACCAACAACCTCTACACCCATACAAACTTTAATAAAACTACCACAATTCTGGTTTGAAAATCCAGAAGCATGGTTCTTACAAATAGAAATGCAATTCTCCCAACGATATTATCAAATACCAAAACGTGATAATTGCACTTCAACAAGAACTAGTATCAAAATTATTAGATATAATACAATTTCCTCCACCTTCTAATCTTTACGCAAATATTAAAAAAAAAATATGTCAACGGTTTTCGCTTAGCGAAGATTTACGTTTCGAAAAAATTTTTAATGATATAGAACTGGGTGATCGTAAGCCATCGGAACTTTATCGTGATATAAAAATACTCGCCGGACCATTAACCATAGTTAGTAATGAATTTTTACAAAAATTGTGGATTAGAAAATTACCTCAACAATTACAATTTTCAAAACTTCGAAGATCAGTTAGTAATGGCTGATAAAATATTTCAACTGTCTCATAAACCAGAAATATGTGTCATGTCAACACGTCAAAATACAGAAAATGTCATGCAAAATCTTGTCCAATTAACGTCGACAATGTTTGAGAAAGTAAGTAACTTATCAGAAGAAATGGCTGAACTAAAATCCAATTCAAGAATATACCATAAACAACCTTTCCAAACTAATTTAAAACAAAATTGTTGCTGGTTTCATAACAAATTTGGCATTAAGGCACGTAAATGCATTCAACCTTGCTCTTTTCTTAAAAACACTAGAACTACCAACAAATATGATAATAATTTAAACGAAATGCATTTATTATGACGATGACACATAATAGAACACATTTTAACCCAACTCGTCGTCTTTTCATTTCCGACAAAAGAAATAAACTTAATTCTTTTAATAGATACAGGTGCTGTCGTTTCTGTTGTACCAATCACAAAATTTAAAAGTTTTAAAAAAAAACTTAGACATAGTTTAACAGCTGCAATCGGTACAACAATTAAGACTTATGGCTCAAAATTATTCAATGTAGACCTCGGTTTAAAACGTGACTTTTATTTTCCCTTCATTCTCGCAGACTTTCAAACACCAATTATTGGCGCAAATTTTCTTGAAAAATTCGAAATTTTAGTTGATATCAAAAATAAACAAATTATTGATCCAACAACAAAGCTTATTAATTCTGGGAGATCAGGTTATTCCAAAATCTCAGAATTAAAAATTCATATAATAGAAAATAAATTTACAAAGTTATTAAACGAATATCCAAGTATAATCTCGGAACCTGACTATAGGAAACCACAGTTCACAGGATTGAAACTAATGGATCATTACCCTTTTCCAAACCACGTAGACTTCATCCGGTAAAATATAACACATCAAAAGCAGAATTCGATTTTTTAGTCAAAATCGGTGTTTGTCGTCCATCTTCCTCTCACGTTACATCTGCGCTTCATTTAGTTCCCAAAAAGGAACCCAATGATTGGAGACCATGTGGCGAAAATGAAGCACAACATATAGAACATTTACACACCGTTTTTAAAAAACTTGATGAATATGGACTCAATATCAAAACTTCCAAATGTGTATTTGGCGTCTCATCTCTTGAATTTCTAAGTTACCAAATTTCAGCAAAAGGAATTCAACCATCTGAAGACAGATCCAAAGTAATTCTTACATTTGAAAAACCAAATTCAATTGCAAAATTACAAAAATTTTTAGGCATGATAAATTATTATCACAGATTTGTTCCATTATTAGCAGAATCATTGAGTCCACTTCATGATATTCTGACGAAAGCTATCAAAAATAAAGAAAAAAAACTAGTTTGGACTAAAGAAGCAGAGGACGCGTTCATAAATGTACGTAAAAAATTCGCCAAAAACACTTTATTGAACCACTTTCGTAAAAAATCAAAACTGTCATTATCCGTCGACGCTTTAAACATTGCAATTGGATCAGTATTGCAGCAATCAAATGGCAAAACTATTGAACCTTTAGCATACTTCTCACGAAAATTAAGTCCAACCGAAATTAATTATTCAACATTTGATCGTGAGCTCTTAGCCATATACAATAGCGTTAAACACTTCAAACATTTTTTAGAAGGTAGACAATTTACTATTTACACAGACCACAAACCTCTTACCTATGCCATTGATTCAAAAGCCGACAGATCACCTCGACAGATACGACACCTCGAGTATATTGCGCAATTTACAAATGACATTCAATAAATTTCAGGTAAAAATAATATCGTCGCTGATATGCTATCACGAATGCCAGAAATTGACGCAATATCATATAATGATATAAATTTTGAAAAATTGTACATAGAGCAAAATAAAGATATCATCCTCCACGTCCATACGTACCTGATTCCATGAGAAAAACAATTTTTGATAAGTTGCATTCAATTTCACACCCTGGAACTAGACCAACTAGAAAAATGATTCAATCAAAATATTTCTGGCCAGAGATGCGAAAAGACTTAAACCTTTGGTCCACAAACTGCATAGAATGTCAAAAGTCAAAAGTTCAACGATATACAAAATCTCCAGTCAACATAATTCCTATACCAGCAAGTAGATTTGAACATATACACATGGATTTGGTTGGTCCTCCAATTTCAAAGCACTATCGATATATCCTAACGATAATTGACAGAAACACAAGATGGCCAGAAGCCTTTTCATTAAGAGACAAACAGAGCTCAAACAGTGGCTAAAACTTTTGCATATCAACACATTCCAAGATTTGGAGTACCTTTAAACATTACTGTTGACCAAGGTACCCAATTTACAAGCAAACTTTTTCAAGAACTCACAAAACTACTTGGATCACATAAAATTCATAGTACAGCTTATCATCCACAAGCTAATGGAATAATCGAACGTTTCCATCGTCAACTTAAGACTGCAATATTAACTTCTAAAGATTCAATACATTGGTCCGACGAACTTCCTTTTATTTTACTTGGTTTACGATGCACTGTCAAAGAAAATCTTAAATGTTGTCCAGCAGAACTAGTATGTGGACAAACATTGAGATTACCAGGTGAATTAATCACATCATGTTCTGTACCACTAAGAGAAGACGAAATGCTATCTAAACTTAGAAAACATTTTGCTCACACCAGATCCAATATAATTCACCACAATAACTCAACTAAGTCTTATGTCCCTAGAGGATTAAATAACTGTGAGTATGTTTTTTTGAAAATAAATCGTTCTTCAGGACTCCAACAACCATATGAAGGTCCCTTTAAAGTAATTTCCAAGAAAAATAAAACATTCAAAATTAGAATTGGTAATTTTATTAAAACTGTTTCAATTGATAATCTCAAACCAGCATTCATACACAAATTTCAAAACAAAAATTCTACAACACCTTACACCTCCATAAAAAAAGGGCAGTCACTTACAACATTAATTAATTAATAAATTTCATTTCATTCATTTTACTTAATATCAGTTCATTTAATTGGAGGAAAGTGATGTAGCATCATCACTTTATCAATTTCACTTTGATGTTATTCGAAATAAATTTCATAAGTAATCAAATAGTTTTAAGTTTTGATTGTAAAAATTTTCAGAACATTATTAAAAAAACTTGATACTTAACAGAATGCTGTTAAAAATTAATACCTTAATAAATATATAATTAATTGTTTAACAAAATAAATTGTAGACATTTATTCCTACAATACTAAAGCCCGGATTCGGTAACTCGAATGATGGCAACACTGCAAGGCGTTTCTTCCAAAATGCCGATGTGTCAGCGGACATTACCAAAATCGACATCAATTTGATAAAAAATATGCACAATATTTTAATTGTTGTTTCTAGTGGCCATCAGATAAAATCTTTTGTCAAGCATTATCCTTGGTATAATATGCCAACAACACCGCATAAATATTTTATTCACGGTCCAGACGTCATTGCCCACGCATTATTGCCAATCGGTCAATTATCTGAAGAAGCTCAGGAAGCTAGAAAGAAAGATTTTAAGGCTTTCAGGGAACATTTTTCCCGAAAATGCAGCAAAGAAAAAACAAACGAAAGCATTTTGAATAGGCTTCTTATCAGTTCTGATCCTATTGTATCCAGTAAAACTAAATTGCCGCAGAAAAAAGTCAAGCACATGCCAACAGAAGCATTGGAGTTGTTAATAATAGCGAAAGAAGAAGGTGATGATTTAAATGATTATAATGTTGGCAATGATAATGATGTAAGCGAAAGTGATGGTGAAAGTGAACACGATGATGATGATGATAGTGATCATGATGATAATTAATTTGCAATAGAAGGAAATTACCAATTTTAGGGAATTTTTAAGATTAAATAAATATTGAAATTTTTATAGAATCCTCAGTGCGTATTTTGTATTTTTGGTCTAAAAAAAAAAATGTACTGAAGTATTCTAAATTGCAATAGTTTTTTAAAAAATTCGTCACATGTGATTTTCAGTGAAAAATTCCAATCATATGCTGCGATGCAAATCGAAACGACGCAAATAGGATCGACGCGAATCGGGGCTCTAGTGTATGTAAATGAATTCAAACAACCTGAAGGGTTCTATTTTTGGGATTGCTAAAAATTCTTGCCAAAAAAGGGTTACATAATAGTCAAAGTATGCTTTCTTTTAGTCTAATGATGTTTCGAACCAATTCTGGTACATATTTGTAAGAAATTTTGTTGAATTGCCCTGAATAAATCTATTAGCATGTTTAGATGTTTTTATTTGTATGCGGGGTACAACGCCATCTTGTCAAAGACGTGTTCTAGATTTTGTAGATTAATCTTGCTTGATATTTCGTAATTGTAATTTTCACAAAACGACGGATGTGGCTGAATTGACTCAGTAGGTGACGTTGACCTCTGTGTAGGGTATAAAAAGAAATAACATTAGCTGGTTTTGCGCGTTGCCAATAAATTTGTAATAAATTTTTCTTTCAAAAAGTCTTTCATGTCCATTCGAACGTGCATTCCCTTACAGTCATACACTGAGCAATCAATTTGTTGAATATAAAAATTATATTTTATACAGAGTAATTAAATCTTTAATTCAGTCAAATATAAAATTCTTCTATCAACATTTACATACCACTATTTGATCCAAATACAATAGGTTTGACTCAAATAAATATTACTCGTATATTGCTCTATATCAAATATACATTTGAAATATACATATATTCAAATAATACTTTTCTGAGTGTACATGTACTAAAAATGTTGTGGATTCTTACCACTAGTATAGTAACTTCGGGTTTTGTGACACGTGTATTTTTGTATCTTAAATTTCACGTAACTTTTATAGCATAGCTTCTACTTTTTTATGTATTATGGTTTATTGATGCATTGTGCAGTATATTACAACTTCGGAGCTCTATAGCGTATGCCAATCTGAAGCTGTTTCAACGAGATGGAAAAAAGCAAGTGACACCTCTAAATTAAATTGGCGGGTAATGTGATATATAGCATTCGGATAATGTGATATACCATCATGAAAAGTATAACAAGTATAAAACAGTAGGAACTAATAATACAATACATTACATCTTTCAATAGAATTTCCATAAAAAAGGAAACTAGATTTAAACTGAATCAATAAGCGAAAAGCAGAACATAATAAAGTCAGATAGATGACTCACGTACACAAATTGCTTGTCGTCTTGGAAGACAATCATTGTGAGCCCAAATTAAATCGCATTGCAGGCATTGAACTCAGGTCTGAATCTTTGTATCCCTTTGGAAGGATTTGTTGCAAAAAGCACAGGCAATGTCCTTGCGGGGTGAACCAAATTGAACTATATCACATTACCTGAATTTCAGTTTTAATATACTCGGGCTATTTTTATTAAAACACATTTCAGCAAATAAAGAATTCTCATTATTTATGACAAAGTATATTCATCTACTAACAAATTTTAGTACTTCGGCCAAAATACTTACTTTATTTTGAGCGTAATTCACTCATGAAATGCACACAAATAAAATCTCGACTTGTGGTTAAATCAATTTCACCGCACTGAGAGTAAAAACAGTGAATGCGAACGCACAAAACCTTGCAGCACATATCTTTTTCCGTTTCTGCTTTGTTGACAAAAAATATTTTGTCGAGACTTGCTTATTTAAGGAAATATGATGGCATATCACATTACATGACCATATCACAATACCCGAAGTTACTCTATATTCGCATATCCAACTGTATGGTAAGGTGAAGCACATTGGTTAACTTTTTTTTAAAGCCTTGTATTGGTTTTATTAATGCATAGAAATCAAACCTCTGCGAAATTTCAGACTATTTCGATATTAGAGAACTATATTAAAAATACATTTTGTAAATATTGTTGACGATTTCAAATAATTTTCGCATTTTAAAAAAGCAAGTCAATTTGCTGAAAGTGCCCCGACACGGGGCAGCTTCGGCATTTCATGGGAAACATTCACCATTCAAGTAATTTCACAAAAAAAAAAAATGTAGACTTCTTGTATTTTTATTTTGAAAAAATAAGAAATAAATGTATATATTGTATTCAGATAAGATAATGATGAATTACTTAACATTAAATTTATCAATGTTAAAATTAAAATTATATTTTGTACGATGCCTAAAAGTCGATGCCGGTTTGGTGGGATCAGGTAGCTTTAGCTCGATTTCAGCTTTTGAAACAACCGAGATGTCTTCGGTCGGAGGTTCAATGAAATCGAAGAAATCTGACATTAAACGCCGTATCGCCAAACACATTCGGCACCTGCTTAATCTGCCCCCACCTAGACAACGAAACTGCCCCACTTTTCAGAATTTTAAAAAACTACACAATTCTCGAAAACTTTTTAATGCAATCGAATCTTAACTTAAAATTTCACTTTCTCACATAATAACATAGCTGGTCACAAAAAACCGTATTAAAATTCAAAGAACTATTATTGAATATCGTTAACTTACCTGGTATTCAAAAGCACAGCGAAGAAAAAAAAAACACAAAAATGCATGCAACTTGTTTGAGCCCGATTTCACATACATCAAACTAAGAGAGTGAGTATATATTCGATAAAGGTTGCGTTCGGCATGATAAATAGTTCTAAAATAAGAGTGCGTCATATCGAAATGGGCCTTGACAAATGTGCCCCGATAATGAATGTGCCCCACTTTACCATAAACATGCAACAATGGCAACAAATTTTATTGTCCACACATTACAACAACATACACGCATAACTCTGTGAGAATTTTATTTTTATTTGGTATGAATTTTGTAAAGATTATATACATCTTTTTTATTATAATAAATCCGGTGAGCATTTATTATTTCCAATTTCCTAGATGTGATGACATCAATTGTCATCTAAGGGACTTTCCTAGTAAAGAATCAAATGTGTATTTTACAAGTTGTAATAAATACCAAAAGGATGCGCCTTTGTCCGCATTCATCCATACATACAGTTGTATGTAGATATACCTTTACGACGAGCATAAATTTTATTCCATAAAATCAAGGCAACAAAAAAATTGACATATATTTTTACTGTTTTTTGAATAAAAATATGTTTTATATGTATTATTTATTACCTGGTTTTACCCAGCTACTTAACCCCAAATGTATATGTTTTGGATCTATTTATGTCGTTGCGTACTCAATATTTTTTTTTTGTTTGACATTCATACATATGTAGTATGTATATACAGTTGCGGTCAAAAGAATAGAAACGGGGTGTCATTTATGAATTGAAAGAAGATATTTCGAACAACTGAGATTTCTTTCTTCTAATATTTTAAAGTATAGTTACTTGATAAGAACACAAGATAAGCACATAAAATTTCGATCCAAAAAAATGACGGTACTTTCTAGGTTTGCTATTATATTGAGTAATTTGTAATTTCGAGCGGTCAAAATAATAGCAATGCTCAACTTCTTTTCTTCACAAGACTAGACATTTACTTTTATTAAAAAAATTTGATCGTAACAAGTAAGTTCCATTATTTTTGTATAATAATCCAATGATTTGAACATCCGATAAAATTTTAAATTTCCTTAAAAGCCTCACCTTGCGAAATGGAATTTTTAATAATTTTATTTTGCTCTGTCGTAGAATGCTTTCCACGGCCCACTAAAATGCAAAAACTTAAACAAATCATTGGATTATTATACAAAAATAATGGAACTTACTTGTCACGATCAAATTTTTTTAATAAAAGTAAATACCTAGTCTTGAGAAGAAAAGGAGTTGAGCATTGCTATTATTTTGACCGCTCGAAATTACAAATTACTCAATATAATAGCAAACCTAGAAAGTACCGTTATTTTTTTGGAACGAAATTTTATGTGCTTACCTTGTGTTCTTATCAAGTAACTATACTTTAAAATATTAGAAGAAAAAAAACTCAGTTGTTCGAAATATCTACTTCAATTCATAAATGACACCCCGTTTCTATTCTTTTGACAGCAGCTGTACATACATATGTATATTAGGCCGTACCACCATACAGGCAAAAAATAAAAGTTCACCGTACACCATCAAATCTGAAGCATTTTTGTAAGACAATTTCAAAATTTTTTTTTTACCTAAAATAGAGGTCACGCCTCTACATTTTTCTTCATATCATCGGCATTTACAGTCCTATCTTAATGTATGACACATCAATGTTTTTGTCTCAAAAAGACCAATTTTTTGCTTTAAGGGTCACTGACATCAAGGACCCCGTTCTAGTACTTACCCACTAGATATCAGTTCCTACCATCTTAGTGTCAGATAATTAAAGCTTGCAAAAAATTATTAAACTTTGCCAATAGAAGTATTTCAATTATTCCATTAAAACTATTTTAAAAAATGTTTTAAATTTTTTTACTGAACGTAGCGGTTCTCTTATTAAATTTTTCGTCATTTCTTCGGCATTTACAGTCCGATCTTAAAACATGATGATCGATGTTTTTGTCTCGAGGAGACCAAATTCATTTTGCTCCAAAGGTTGGTCTACTCGAGACAAAAACATTGATATATCATACATTAAGGGCGTCCGGGAGTTTGTCGAAAATTAAATGGACATTTTTTTAAAATTTTTTGTTGAAGCTGCATTTTATGTTAGACCAAAATTTTTTTTACATTATTAAAGTATAACTATTCGACATTTCTCTCAAAAATTTCAGTCTTAAAATATTCGTCAATAAGTTAGAAAAGTGCAATGCCGTGAACGACCTCAAAATTTGCGGTGAGCAAGATATCTGGAGACTGAATTATCCGAAAAAAGAAAATGAAATTTTTTTCGGTTAAGCAAATAGTTAGGAGCCGTTTGATCGTTCGATTTTTTTTTTTGGATAAATATTTTTTGAATTTTTTGATTTGTTTTTGAGACTAATAATTATTATATTAATAATTTTTGTATTGAACTTTTTAGTCATTTATACAACCAACATGACAAAGATAACAAGTGGATCAATTTAACCTGGTAATTGGTGACATATGTTTCGGCTATTACCACGTATATACATATTTATATGCATATACATAGCCTCATCAGACCAGTTTGGTTAAGTTGTACTGAGAATCGAACACCCGACCGTATGCATTTTTGAATTGCACCGGCCGCTCTAACACTTCAGCTATTGGGTATGTGACCTTGATGTGTATATTTTTTGATTTATAGCCTAAAACGGCCTCAAGTTTGTGCACAAAAAAGGAAAATTTTCTTCGTACGCCCGCCATTTTGTCAAAAATTAATATTTTTCAAAAATCAACGATCAAACATCCCATAACTATTTGCTCAAGGGGGGGGTAAGGTTTTACCTAATTTTGTTTTCCATTTTTTTGTTGTTGTTTTATTTAATAGTATAACTTTTCAAAGGTAACCTGTTGAAATTTGAGGTTGATTGGAGTAAAACTGACGAAGATACAATGTCTTGAGTCTCGATGATTCTGTGTAAGTATGTGAAAAAAAAAGACAGTGCTAAAACTTTAAACGTGATATTCTCGAAACTAACTTTTCAAAGTCGGTGGACACTTTTTCTCAAAAACTACTAGACTGATTCTCTTGAAATTTGACACACTCTTTTAACATAATAATAATAGAGTTTAGCTACTACAGCTATTATAGCCTTCTTAGCTATTTAGCATTGAAGCTTTATACCAAGTAAAAAGCTTATTCAATAAAAAATGGAATAGAAAAAATTATCATGCACATTAATTTGTTATTTATTTTATAATTTTTTCTTAGCTTTATCGCACTTTCTCAACATACCCACTCACACCATGTAAAAATAGACATATAGATATTAAAATAATTATATGTATAAATTTACGTGGTCCAAGGCATAAATGTTAGAAAAAATTTACCCAGCATGCTGTGGGGCTCGGACAACACAAACAAAAAAAATTCACACCACCATTAAGCTACAAATTTAGCTACAGTTAGTTTTAAGTCTAAGCTTGAGTTGACCTTTTGACAAGCTAATGTTATAAACTTCGCAATTATTAATAAGAGTTGTCATGCGATTAAAAGGAGCTGTAGCCATATAATTAGTTCTACTAACCGGTTGATAAAATAACTGATAAGAGTTACGAGTACTCCTCCGATTACTATTAAAATGTGTATAATTAAGAAGCTCTGGTGCAGCAAGAGACCCAGTTACAAGTTGATGCAGATAAAGTATATCCGCAATATTTCTAGGCGAGCTCAAAGACTGCATATGTAATAACTTTAAACGATCCTCATAAGGAGGAAGGTTTAAAGGGTCAATCCAATTTAAGCCATTGAGAGCAAAACGAATAAAATTTTTTTGAATTCTTTCAATTCTATTTATATGAATATTATAAAATGGTGACCATACTTGGCTAGCGTACTCTAAGTGAGGGCGCACTATTGTATTATATAAAGTCACCGTTACTAAAGGGCTATTAAATTCTTTTGCCCACCTCTTAATAAAGCCAAGCAGAGATGAGGATTTTTTACAAATTTGATTAATATGCTCATTAAAAGTCAACTTAGTATCAAAATGTATGCCTAGGTCTTTGACTACATCGACACGACAAATATTTTTATCTTTTAATTTATAATCAAATTCCACAATAGTTTTCTTCCTGGTAAAAATCATAGCTTGGCATTTATCAGGATTAAGATGTAAGTTATTCTTAGAACACCAAACTTCAAAGGATTTCAAGTCAGACTGAAGTGGAATAGTGTCACCAACCCCCTTTACGTTCCTGTAAATTTTCATGTCATCTGCATATACTAACAGATGGGAGTTTTTAATAACATGTGTAACGTCATTAATTGCTAAAATGAACAGGAGCGGCCCCAGGTGGCTTCCTTGTGGAACACCTGATGTCGCGCTAAATGGGGAGGAAAACACTCTCCTAAATTTTATTTGATACGAGCGATCAGATAAATAAGATTCAATCCAGCTGACAAAACTTAAGGGAAATCCAAGTTTCTTTAACTTAAACAAAATCAAATTATGTGGTAATTTATCAAATGCTTTACTGAAGTCAGTGTAGATGCAGTCAACTTGCCCACCAGAGTCTAAAGAGCTTAACGCAAAAGAAGTGAAATCAAGGAGGTTAGAAACTGTAGATCTGCCATTAACAAAACCATGCTGACGAGTTGTTATGACTTCACCACAGCACACCTTAACCTGATCGTATATAATATGTTCAAAAATTTTCGGTATTGATGATAACTTAGCCACGGGCCTGTAGTTTGAAACATCATTTTTACACCCTTTCTTGAAAATGGGGCTAATGTATGCATTTTTCCAAAATTTAGGAAAATAGCTTTCTTGAATTGATCTATTAAATAAAATACTGAGGGGCTGACTCAGCACAGAGCTGCAGTTTACTAAAACTGTCGCTGGAATACCATCCGGCCCGGAGTTGAAGTCATCATCAACAGATGAAATATATTTCTCTATTAGGTCAGGAGAGAAAGATATCTCATTAACCGAAACTAAAGGGTCGTTATCCATATATTCAAAATAGTTGATTTCAGGGCTAAATAAATCCGTAGAAAACGATTCATTAAACAAATTAGCAAACAACCCGGCTATAACTTGTGGGTCGCTAGTAAGCCCATCAACTGTTTTAAACTCAGATGGAAACCCGTCAGATTTTTTTTTAGAATTAATAAAACCCCAAAAATTTTTGGGGTCATGAAGAATATTCAGCCTTATTTTATTCAAATATTCAGAATAAACCAAAGCTGACATATCTTTAAATTCAAGAAACAGTCGCTGATAAGCAACAAGGTCATTACGGTCCTGGCTACAAACGTATTTATTCCATGCCCTATTACGGCCATTGCGAACTTTTTTCAAATCCTTTGTATACCAGGGGTACGAGGAATTATTGACGTACTTTTTTGTATATGGAACCGACAATGCTATGGCAGAAAAAAGTTCACCATAGAAAAATTTAATGCAATCATCAAATGTATTGTTATTAAAAAAAATGAGTAAGTCGTCTAATTTATTTCTTAAGTTTTCATTCAATTTTAAAAAGTCAGCTTTCTTAAAATTGAATTCGTAAATATTAATGGATGAACATGCATTAGTCAAATTTTCATTGTCAGATTGGTACACAATACTCAAAGGTGGATGATAGGAATCTACCGTAGACAGAGCATGGATAGCATTTCTTACAATAACATTGCTACTATTTGTAGCCAAGACTAAGTCAAGTTGTCGTCCATGGCAATTAGTTATACAACTTACTTGTTGTAAATTTGAAAGTATTTCGTCAACAAAAATTTGTTGTTGTCGAGTTTTTGGACAAGATGCATAAAAATATGTACCATCGTCCGAAGGAGTCCATTTTAGGTCAGGCAGATTAAAGTCACCTAACAACAAAATGTCGTCATTAGTGTCTAGTTCATTAATAATATATTCTACGGCCATCGAAAGACATTCGTAGACATCTGCGCTACTATTTGGAGGAACATAAGTGTTAAGAATGTATAAATTAGAGTTACAATGTGTGACCTTAACACATAACAGTTCAATATTAGATGCACAGGCAATTTCAACTAATGAACTGGTTAAATGATTTTTTATAGCTATTAAGACGCCTCCACCAACAGAAGAAAGATCTTCCAAGTGTCTGTCTCTTCTAAAAACATGGAAACTATTATCAAAAAGTTCCATATTGAGAAAACTGTTGTTTAACCAAGTTTCGGTAAACACGATAATATCCTCAGAGAAATTCTGAGTTGATAAAAAGATATCTTGCGTCTTGGAACGCAAACCCCTTACATTTTGATAGTAAAGGGATAGCCGTTTCAGTTTTTTGAATTGGAACGTGCAGTTTTATCATTTTCTTTCGATTTAAATTCTGAAATATAGATATTATCCACCCATGCTTTAGATTTAAGAATGGCAGAAACATGAGAAGATGCCACTGTTATTTTAAAAGACGCATGAGTTGGCTTATTACCGAGTTTCCTGCAAGAAACGAAGGCGTCGGCAGGAATAATTTGATGTTGTCTGATAAAATTTTTAACGCTGTCAGAGGTAGTATTGGAATGCAGTCGAGAAATAAAAATCGATTTTAACCTTGGTAATGCCTGCAGGGAAACCGGAGGCACAGAGCTATCAATTGCAACATCCACCCGCGGATTAGCCGAAATTGACAGAGGATTATTTATAGTGGAGGAAGGAGATGAAAGATTGCTACTAGAGATTATAACGGGAAAATTGGGAGTGGGTGAAGAGGTATTTAGAGAGCAATCCACGGGAGTTTTGTCACGACTGACGGCCGCACCGCCCACCCTCCCCACATTACCCAGATTTTTATTTAATTTCTTATTTAATTTCTTATTAGACTTTCTTTTCTTTTTTAAGGAAATAGCTTGTTTAGGTAAAGTGGAGATCGAAGGAGTGGAAGCAAAAACCATAGTAGCCTCGGTAATAGTTTTATTTTGCAAACTAACATCCGGTGAAATAGCCTCATTAAGGCTTTTTTCAATTTGGGGATAATAGTTAAGAATATCTCTGAAATTATTATTCAGATTGTTAAGATTTTCCCCAAATTGCTAATTTTTTCGTAAAAGACCGACGGGGAAAGGGGTCTGCAAGATGGACAGTACCATTGCAGGCCCGAATGGACAGAGCATAATAAATCAGTAACAGATTTTGCTAAGTTTACACAAGAGGCATGAAACACCTGTTCACAGGGACCTGAACAGGAAAACATAGAATTCAATATATTTTGGCTTTTGCACTGATCTCTTAGAGAGCTAGCTAACAAATTTTCTGAGGAAAAATAATCCATCTTAAAAAAGAAAAAAGAAAGCAATTTAAAATATTTTTAGAGCAGTGCAAAAAGGGTTAAAAATCAAGCAAAAAATTCACCCGCTAAGCAGCAACAACAAACACAACAGAGTTTAAAGTCTAGCTTTGTATACGAACAAAGCACAAAAGCGAATCAAAAACAAAACTGTTGCACTGCTTACACTGATTTATTTTGCTTGCAGAAAGAAGTTAATATTAACATAAATGTATGTTTGTGTGTAACGCAAAATAAACAAAACACAAAATTAAAGCAATTTTTTAAGAAACGACACTAAATTAAACACAAAATTTATTAATTATTAACTGCAAATATTATTAGAAAATAATAATAACAAAATTACAATACACTTAAAAACACTACCGACACTGACAAAGAGACGAAGTCAACTGAAACACTTAACACATATAAAACTAGGTAATGACGTAGGGTTTTTTTCTCTTTGCATTACAACTAAGTAGTTCTGCAATAATAAATATACTGATTTTTTTTTTTTTTTTAAAAATCGTTTTTTGGCGTAAAAATTATGTTTTCCACTGCAAACTACCTTTTTTTTAGGCGTCCGCGGAAATTTGCTGCCAATGGCTTATTTTGCAATATTTTTTAATGAAATTTTCACAGAATACTCTTTAAATATTGTACTTCTATATGCTCTTTAAATAAATAAATTTACTTTTACCATATCACTAAAAACCATTTTTAAACTTATGCCTAAAATGTAGCGCCAAAACCCTACCCCCTCTGTTTAAATGTTGATTTAATTGATGAGTTGGACTGTCTGTTTCCTTATGTTGATGTTTGAGTAGTGATGTGGGTTGCTGCAATTACCTGTTGGGAAGAACAATGAACCTTCTTTCGAATTGTCTCAAGAGACGAGATTATTCGAAAGTAGTATCAATGGGGGATTGATACGAGGTTGAGAAATAAAATATTAGAACTTTAAAAGTAGAGAACTTTTAATCGTTTATTTGTGGACGTCTTACCATTGAGGATTACAGGCGAAAAAGAGGCCGATGGTAACGAACCCTTTCCTCAAGTAACCTCGGTTTTCTTAAATTCTTAACAATTTTACATAATTTTACAGAAGTACCAACTTTTTACAGAAGTACCAACTAATTTTACAGAAATACCAACTTAAGCTTTCACATGATAAAATTTCATTTTAAAAAGTAGTAGGTAGTAAAAGGTATGCATGTAATTCACAATAATTCAAATTTCATTTTTAAAAGTAGTAGGTAGTAAAAGGTATGCATGTAATTCACAATAATTCAAATCTTAAAATTACAAAAGTTGGATGCGACTTGAACATCCTCCCGGCCTTGCACCAGTGCAAAATTTATAATTGGTTTAGCATCTCCACCGCCTCCTGCAGTAGCCGACGAGAACGGCAAAATATCGTGCGGATAGGGAATCGCCTGACACGTTGGTGCTGGCTCATTATATGTCTGCTACGGCTGCGCATCAAGGGGTTGTCACGCCTCATCTTCCTCCTGGAAATTCGGTACTTGCGGTATTTGATACGTCTACCTTCTCGGGTAATTGCCACTTTCCGTTGACGGCTGAGTCGTGGCGCTCGGAGACTTCGTCTCATAGGAAGCACAGGAGTAGATGGGCGTAGAACTCGTGATCTCGGATGTGCTGCTTGGTGCAATAAGCTGTGGTGATGTTGGGAGCACAGTCTACACTGGCGCAGGGAGGTGCAAGTTGCGGTTGCATGCGATAATGCCAGACAGTTAAAACAGTATTGGTGCAAACGTACTGTCTTTTGCCGCACCTCCGAATTCATCGCCAAGAATTTCTTGCAGTATTGCAGCGAATGGAAACGGCGGCAGACGCGGCATTGGTGGATCAGCGGGTTCCGTGGGCGACGTACACTGTGGAGTAAAGAATAAGAAAACAAAAGAAAGCAACTAATCAGTGAGATAGTAATAAGAGGGGGACTCTACCAAATTAGCAACTGGGTAACAGAGGGACTGTTTAGGCTACTGGAAGAATGCATAGTTTAACGATTGGGCGGGTTATGACGCCGGCTTGGGTCTTTATGTCTGCAACGCGAATATTGTCATCAGACCCACGATACAATTTCACGATTCGGCCAAGTCGCCATTCATTTGGGGGTAGTAGCTCGTCTTTTACCACTACGAATTCTCCCTCAGTTATATTTGGGGCGGGATGTTTCCAGGTGTACCGTTTATGCAACTCATGAAGATATTCTGCCTTCCAACGGATACTAAATTGATGGTGCAGAACTTTTAGCTTTTCCCAGCGGTTGATCATAGAGAGATTTTCCGCTTCAGGTTCGGGTAAGCTGGATAATGGTGCTCCACGGATAAAGTGTCCGGGAGTGAGAGCGAGGGGATCATTAGGATTCTCGGACATGGGTGTCAGTGGTCTTGAATTCAGTACGCTCTCGATTCGGGCCAGTAGCGTCGTGAATTCTTCAAACGTAAACTTGTGGTTTCCCGCTATTTTCTTGAAATGGATCTTGAAACTCTTAACTGCAGCTTCCCATAAGCCTCCCATATGTGGGGCGCTCGGGGGTATAAAAGACCATTCAAAACCTTGAATGCTATATCTTTCACCGATGCTTTTTGCTGAATTTTGGAGGAAGCTTTGGAATTCCTGAGTGAATGCACGGTCTGCTCCTACAAAATTAGTTCCATTATCGGACATAATTTTCTTTGGAACTCCCCTTCGACCCGTGAAACGAGTAAAAGCGGCGCGGAACGCTTCGGTGGAAAGATCTGAGCACAGCTCGAGATGGACAGCTTTTGTAGAAAAACAAACAAAAACGGCTACATATGCCTTTGTGTAAGGTGAATTCCGGAGGTGACCTGCTTTCACTTGGAAAGGACCTGCAAAGTCAACTCCTGTCACCGTAAATGGAAGGGATAGAGTGCATCGTTCTGGAGGGAGGGCCGCCATTAATTGTGAGCGAAGCTTTTGTTTGAAGATAGTACAGATTTTACATAGAGATATGCATTTTTTGACCTTTGATTTTAATTTAGGTATAAAATATTCTTGACGGGTCATTCGAATCATCAACTGGTTTTCAGCGTGCAGCAATGACTTATGTAGGAAATCAAGATATAAATGGCAAAACCGAGAGTTGTTTGGCAGAATTGTAGGATGGCGTTCATTATAGGTCAGAGCAGCATTTGCTAACCGACCATTCACCCGCAGGACGCCTTGGCTATCAATAAATGGATTCAGGTGAACTAATGAACTTTTTTTGTCTATTGCTTTAGCTGACGATAGTTGATAATATTCTTGCGTAAAATAGGTTTTCTGTGCAAGGATTATTAATTTCGTTTTCACGACCTTCATTTCCTGTTGGGTAATGGATTTATCGTGGTAAGCCGAAGGTAAAGGTTTGAGCAATCCTCGATTTAGAAAACGATACATGTAGCATATAACTCGTAGGCCTTTTGCCCAAGAGGAGAAGTTTTCCAGGATATCAGAATCACTCGAAAAAGTATGAAAGGCTTCGACTCGACGTTGCTCAGGTACAGCCATTTCTCGTGGAAATGACACTGGCCATTCGCTGACTGGCTTCTTTAGCCAGGAGGGACCGTGCCACCATAACGGGTTTAGCTTTAAATCTTGTGGTGTGCAACCACGAGTTCCAAGATCGGCTGGGTTGTCTGACGATGTTACATGTCGCCATGAGGTATTGCCTACATAAGTGATTATTTGCGAAGTCCTATTTGCTACGTAGGTTTTCCAATGACAGGGTGGCTTTTCCAGCCAAGAGATAACAATGGACGAATCTGTCCAGAGAAAAAGTTGATAATTACTTATTGGCAATTCAGACAGAATTTGTTTTACTAATTTTGCCAATAAAACTGCACCACATAGTTCTAGGCGTGGAAGACTGACCGTCTGCAAAGGTGCAACTTTCCCTTTAGCTACGAGCAAATGTGACGAAACACTGCATTCAGAATTCTGAGTGCGTAAATAAATCGTTGCGCAATATGCTTTTTCTGAAGCATCGCAGAACCCATGAACTTGAATTTGGGCATTCGGAGTAAACTTTGTCCAGCGGGGAATCTTTATTTTTTCGATTTCCAGGAGACTTTCTGCAAACTGATTCCATTTAAACAACATGAATGGTTTTACACATTCATCCCATTCGGTTCCTTCTAACCACAATTGTTGCATCAGCGCTTTAGCTTGAATTATTATTGGCGAAAGCCATCCTGCCGGGTCAAAAAGTTTCGCGACCGCGGATAAAATCTGACGCTTTGTAGCAGATTTTGCAGGAGGAATTGGATGTAGCGTATATGAAAAAGAGTCCTCAATTGCATTCCACTGAATCCCTAACGTTTTTGTTAAGCTGGAATCTTGAAATTTGAGAAAATTCGAATCTAATAAATCTTCTTGAGGGACTTTATTTAACAACAAGCGATGATTTGCTGTGAGCTTTTTTAGCGGAAATCCTGCTGATTTCAATGTTTTGAACAGTTGAGCTTGTGCTTCTATGGCACTTTGCAAATCGTGACCTCCTGATAGGATATCATCAACATATGTTTCTTTCAATAGAATATGTTCTGCTAGCGGGAAAAGTGATTTTGAATCTTCTGCTAATTGATGTAAAGTTCTTATAGCGAGGTACGGAGCACAGTTGACACCGAATGTGACGGTACTGAGTTCAAAATCTTCTACTGGTTTTCCAGCATGTCTACGGAACAGAATCCTTTGAAAAGGCCTATCTTCTGTGTGTACTAGAATTTGACGGTACATTTTTTGGATGTCACCATTAAATACAAATTCATATAGACGCCAATTAAGAATGACCGTCATAAGATCACGCTGTAGTGTTGGTCCTGTGTACAGCACATCATTAAGTGAATAACCTGATGCTGAGGTTCGAGAGGCATTAAACACTATTCTGACTTTGGTAGATTTGCTTTCGGGTTAAATCACCGCGTGATGAGGAAGGTAATAAGAAAAGTATTTTCCGTCATCCGCTAGCTCTCCATGTGGTACAGATTGCATGTGGTTCATATTTATATAGTCTTCCAAAACCTCATTATATGTTCCTTTTAAAACGGGTTTTTTATCAAGTGATTGTTCCATTTGAAATAATTGTCTCAATGCGGTAAACCTCGAGGCACCTAACACAACGGACTTCTGAAATTCTCTTTTAAAAGGCAATCTGACCGTATAGCGTCCGTCTGATCGACGTGTCGTCGATTTAGTGTACCAGTTCTGGCAATAAATGTCTTCCTCTGAGCTTTGGCGAGTTTGCGGCACTTCTTCTGTTTCCCAAAACTGTCTTAGCTGGGAGCTAAGTGGGTCTTCAGAGTTGAGTGTAACGTAAGTCGAAAATGCAGCAAATTGTTCTAGCAATATTGGTCCGCTTAAGAACCACCCAAATATTGTCTTTTGCGCTAGCAGGCTTCCAAACACTTTATGTCGAATTCCTTCTAATAGTATTTGTGGAAAAACATCACTTCCGATAACGAGGTCAATCTGAGCAGGTGTAAATAGATTTGGATCAGCAAGATCTAATCCGTCTAGTTCCTGCAAATTTGGTTGAGTTACTCGAAAGGAAGGAAGGAAGTTTGTTAGCTTTGGAAGCACAATGGCTTTGATGTTTAATGTCTTGTTGGCTTTTTTCGAATGCAGTTTAAGCTCGCAAAGCTTATTTGAGTTGTCTACGACTTTTCCGCCCATGCCAGAGATCTCGAACTGAATCTTTTGTGTTGGTAGCATTAAACGTTTTTGGATTTTTTCCGAAAGAAACGTCCTTTGAGACCCTTGGTCAAGCAATGCTCTGATGGTAAATAATTCACCTAAGTGATCAATATGGACCATTGCAGTGGGAAGCAACGTTTTTTCTTTGTTGCATGAAAATAAAGCTTGTATTTGAGAGTTGCAAGATTGGGAAGTAGATGCAACGGGCTCTACGGTCTGATCTACGGAATAAGGATTGAGGTTTGTATCGGAGATGTTGCTCCAGGAGTTCGAGTTGACATGAGATGTTGCCAATGGAGCTGACTCCGCATGAAATGTTTTGACTGCAGGTTTAGTTCCTTGGTGACGAGGATTGGTGTATGAAACCGATTTTGAAGTATTAGGCTGATGGTTTTTGTTGGATTGATGCAACATTGAATTGTGCCGTTTTTTGCAGTACATACAAACATACGTACTTCTACAATCTTTCTCCTGATGTGAAAAAGCCAGACAATTGGAGCAGTAGTTATTTTCTTTCACAAATTCTATCCTTTCTTCAACAGGAAAGTTTTTAAACTTCGTGCAAAACTTTAGGGAATGACTGGTCTTACATAATTTGCAGGTAAAGAGGGGCTTTCCTCCGGAGTGAAAGGATTGAATTTTCGGTTTCTGGTTGTTTTGAGTCGCATCTCGAGATTTAGTATTTCTGATGCTATTTAAACGCTCAACCACTTCATATCTGCTCGTGAGAAAATCGTTCATCTGTTCCCATGAAGGAAGCTCTTTTCGAGATTTGAGAGATTGCTCCCACAAAGACAGGGTTTCATCAGGAAGTTTAGTTGAGCAAATATACACAAGTATGGGGTCCCAATTTTCCACTAGGACTTCTTGTGATGTCAAAGCGGCTAAAACGTCATTAATTGTGTTTTGAATCCTTTGAATAGCCTCACTATTTTCAGAGTTTGCTACCTGAATATTCAAAAGCACTTTCAGTTGCTTGTCAACCAGAATTCGTTTGTTCTCATATCTAGAGTGAAGAGCTTCCCAGGCTAAAAAGAAATTTTCGTCGCAGAGTTGATATTTTTTTACTATCATACCAGCTTTACCACGCGTTTTATTGCGAAGATGGTACAATTTCTGAGCCGGTGTCAACTTTGGGTGATTTATGTAGACAGCTGTGAACATGTCTCTAAACGAAGGCCATTCCTCATAGCCACCATGAAAAAGCTCTGTGTCGCATGGAGGCACTTTAATGCATGCTATTGCACACTCCGTTTGTCTAGAGTGCTGTAATACAACATCAGTCTTTTGACCTGTTTCTCCTTTCCTAATTTTTAACAGATCTATCATTTGGCACTTGCAAAGGTAAAAGGCGTCGGTACATACACTAAATTTATTTTTAGCTGACTCCTTGAACTCATCGGTAGCTGACTTTTCATCCGCTATGCAAACCTTTCTGTAAGTTCCTTTTAGTGTATTATATAAGTCATTTAAGTCTTGCAGTTTGACTTCTAAAAGTGTTTCCGTCTGATCTTCTGGTGTGTCTGATTCAAATTTAGAACAAAAGGTGACTACATTGTCGGAATCGTAAACAAAATCTCCAGTTAAATTCATTTTATTCGTGAAGATTTGAACGGTTTACCAATGACAAAAATAAATTTAAGAATTTTAGCAAATGGAGAATTTGCTTTTTAAACTTTTAGAAAAAATCAGGAACGAATTTTCAAAAAATTTTTATATAAAAACGCAAATTTATTAAAAATTTTATCAATCAGGAACGAATCTTTAAAAATTTTATCTAAATAGCAAATTTATCAAGAATTTTAGCAAATGGAGAATTTGCTTTTTGAAACTTTAGAAAAAATCAGGAACGAATTTTCAAAAAATTTCTATATAAAAACGCAAATTTATTAAAAATTTTATCAATCAGGAACGAATCTTTAAAAATTTTATATAAATAGCAAATTTATCAAGAATTTTAGCAAATGGAGAATTTGCTTTTTGAAACTTTAGAAAAAATCAGGAACGAATTTTCAAAAAATTTTTACATAAAAACGCAAATTTATTAAAAATTTTATCAATCAGGAACGAATCTTTAAAAATTTTATCTAAGTAGCAAATTTATCAAGAATTTTAGCAAATGGAGAATTTGCTTTTTGAAACTTTAGAAAAAATCAGGAACGAATTTTCAAAAAATTTCTATATAAAAACGCAAATTTATTAAAAATTTTATCAATCAGGAACGAATCTTTAAAAATTTTATATAAATAGCAAATTTATCAAGAATTTTAGCAAATGGAGAATTTGCTTTTTGAAACTTTAGAAAAAATCAGGAACGAATTTTCAAAAAATTTTTACATAAAAACGCAAATTTATTAAAAATTTTATCAATCAGGAACGAATCTTTAAAAATTTTATATAAATAGCAAATTTATCAAGAATTTTAGCAAATGGAGAATTTGCTTTTTGAAACTTTAGAAAAAAATCAGGAACGAATTTTCAAAAAATTTTTATATAAAAACGCAAATTTATTAAAAATTTAATCAATCAGGAACGAATCTTTAAAAATTTTATATAAATAGCAAATTTATCAAGAATTTTAGCAAATGGAGAATTTGCTTTTTGAAACTTTAGAAAAAATCAGGAACGAATTTTCAAAAAAATTTTTATATAAAAACGCAAATTTATTAAAAATTTTATCAATCAGGAACGAATCTTTAAAAATCTTATATAAATAGCAAATTTATCAAGAATTTTAGCAAATGGAGAATTTGCTTTTTGAAACTTTAGAAAAAATCAGGAACGAATTTTCAAAAAAATTTTTATATAAAAACGCAAATTTATTAAAAATTTTATCAATCAGGAACGAATCTTTAAAAATTTTATATAAATAGCAAATTTATCAAGAATTTTAGCAAATGGAGAATTTGCTTTTTGAAACTTTAGAAAAAATCAGGAACGAATTTTCAAAAAATTTTTATATAAAAACGCAAATTTATTAAAAATTTTATCAATCAGGAACGAATCTTTAAAAATTTTATATAAATAGCAAATTTATCAAGAATTTTAGCAAATGGAGAATTTGCTTTTTGAAACTTTAGAAAAAATCAGGAACGAATTTTCAAAAAATTTTTATATAAAAACGCAAATTTATTAAAAATTTTATCAATCAGGAACGAATCTTTAAAAATTTTATATAAATAGCAAATTTATCAAGAATTTTAGCAAATGGAGAATTTGCTTTTTGAAACTTTAGAAAAAATCAGGAACGAATTTTCAAAAAAAAATTGAAATCACTTAGCAAATCGAGAATTTGCTTTTTTAACTTTAGGAACAACTTTCCTTAAAATCAGCAACTTTAAGACAATCAAAAAGAATTTTCCAAAAATCTTTATGTAAATAGCAAATTTATTAAACCTTGAAAATGAAATTTAATCGAAATTGGAAACTTTTGCAAATCGAGAATTTGCTTTTCAACATAAAAATATATATACTGGTAGATTTTTCTCGCCACTTCTGTACTTATTGTACGTAAAAAAAAAACAAAGAGAACACCAACGGAAATTATTAATGCTATGTAGCGTATGTACGTCTGTTTATAGGTAGCTTAGACAAGCAACATATTCTATTAAAACAAACTTACGTGGTGCACTTGGAAATCATGTTTTTTATACTTTTTCGTTAGTTTTTTCTGTTCACTCTTCTTTTCACTTTCTAGGTTTAACTTTTATCTACTTTATTTTTCTTTGAAATTTTTTTCTTTTTTGAGGTTTCTTCACTTTTGTTGAATTTTGTGATGTTTGTGTTTTCCTATTTTTCGTTCTTTTTCTTTTATTTTAGTTTCACTCTTACAATTTCACGCTTACAATTTGCTGCTGATTTCAGACTGAACTAACGCAAGCTCACTAATGTGGTAGCTTCTTTTAGATAGCTAGCGCAAGTTCACCACACTTTTGAGCGAGCTTTGATTTAATCTCGTTTTTTGACTTTTGAACTAAAAAAGAGTTTCGTTCGTGTGGAAATTAAAACTTTTCAGCTTGAATTTACCAATTTATTGCTTTATATTTTTTAAGCAAACGAGAGAAGTTTGCAAGCTCACATAAATTTTTTTTTTCACTTTTTTATTTTACAAACGAACAAGGAACGTTCGTATATTTCACTTAATATGCAATGCGAGGGTTGATTGCTCATGAAATATAACCTTTGTAGGTCGAAATTATCTTTACTTTTTTCGATTTTTATTTATTAAAAAACGGACAAGAGACATCCGTGTGAAACTTTTCCACTTTTTATTTTTAATTAGGAGAATATAACTTTTCACTTACTCATTTGGAACTCGACGAGGGTGTAGGCGAATGGATGCTCTGGAGGTTCGAAGGACCATGTTTAAATGTTGATTTAATTGATGAGTTGGACTGTCTGTTTCCTTATGTTGATGTTTGAGTAGTGATGTGGGTTGCTGCAATTACCTGTTGGGAAGAACAATGAACCTTCTTTCGAATTGTCTCAAGAGACGAGATTATTCGAAAGTAGTATCAATGGGGGATTGATACGAGGTTGAGAAATAAAATATTAGAACTTTAAAAGTAGAGAACTTTTAATCGTTTATTTGTGGACGTCTTACCATGGAGGATTACAGGCGAAAAAGAGGCCGATGGTAACGAACCCTTTCCTCAAGTAACCTCGGTTTTCTTAAATTCTTAACAATTTTACATAATTTTACAGAAGTACCAACTTTTTACAGAAGTACCAACTAATTTTACAGAAATACCAACTTAAGCTTTCAAATGATAAAATTTCATTTTAAAAAGTAGTAGGTAGTAAAAGGTATGCATGTAATTCACAATAATTCAAATTTCATTTTTAAAAGTAGTAGGTAGTAAAAGGTATGCATGTAATTCACAATAATTCAAATCTTAAAATTACAAAAGTTGGATGCGACTTGAACACCCTCCTTAACCGAAAAAAATTAAATTTTTTTTTTCGGATGAGCCAGTCTCCAGATATCTAGCTCACCGCAAATTTTGAGGTCGTTCACGACATTGCACTTTTCTAACTTATTGGCGAATATTTTTGGACCAAAATTTCAGAGATAAATCTTGAAAAGTTAAACTTTAATTATGTTAAAAAAATTTTGGTCTAAGATAAAATGCAGCTCCAACAAAAAATTTTAAAGAAATGTCTTTTTATTTTTCGAAAAACTCCCGGACGCCCTTAAGATAGGACTGTAAGTGCCGATGATATGAAGAAAAATTTAAATGCGCAACCTCTATTTTCGGTAAAAAAAATAGAAGTTTTTTTTCGAATTGTCTTGCAAAAATGCTTCAGTTTCGATGGTGTACGGTGAACTTTTTTTTTTGCGGTGCGGTTTAACGTACATATATACAGTGGCGGAAGCCCCCCCTGAAAGCCACCAAAAAATATTTCGATTCAAGAACGTTTCAGAAAAATAATTGAGAACAATCGGAAACGACTAGGTCCAATTGACAAAACCATGCTATTTTGTTCGCACAATAATTTATCTCTACTTGGTATCAGGATTCGGAGCACAGGAATTCGGAAGAAAAACAGCATCAAGTTCTTTCAGATCGAGGAGTATTGCGACCAATACTTGCATTTCGTTTAGATGCCGGTGATCATGACTTAAAATTTCATACAGACACAGCACCCAAAAATTGTGCTTTAATCAGTAAGACCATACAAAATGATATTATTGATGTTATTGGTTGTCGAATATGATCAAAGATTGTGTCAAAAATAAAAAATACCAAATTTTATACAATTTTATGCGATGGGACAACGGATGCCAGTAAAAAGAATTACTAACTGTATGCATTCATTACGTGGACTTAGACGAATGCATCCTATTAGAACAATTTTTGGGATTCACTCATTTTAAATCGACTGAGGCATATACTATTAAATGAGCAATGATAAGTGAATTGACATCATTGGATTTGTTTGTTAAAAACATGCGTGGTCAAAGCTATGATGGAATATCGAACATGGCTAGAAAAATCAACGAAGTTGAGGCTTTGACATCTGAAGTCCAACCCTTAGCATTTTACACTTTTTGTTTCAGTCACTGTCTCAATTTGTGCTGAGGCAAATCATGCGATATTTCTGAAACATGCTAGGCACATTTTCAAATTTGTTCTCGAATTCATCTAAAAGGGTACAACTATTGAAGATAAAATGTCAGAACGGAGTCCACAAACAAAAAAACATCGTCTAAAAACGTTGTGTGCGACTACATGGGTAGAATGGCATGAATGCGTTGATACTTTCAGCGAATTGTTGCTGTTTATCTCTGAAACATAACCAAATTTTAAGCAAAGCAAGGACACCGAAATTTCTTCAAAAGCGGTTCAACTTTCAGCTTCGATAGCATATTCTGAAAATTGTTAATGCTTCTATATTGTCGGAAAACTACAAGATTCGACACGAATAATTTCTTCAGCCTGCACTCATGACGAGCATTATTATCAACCTATTTTCACAAATGCAAAAAGATCTAACGTCATTTGATGATATTTTTAACTAAGCATCTACAATCGCTGTTGAGTAAGACACTGAATTCCTCGCTCGTGTGTGTGTCACCGCCCTAAATTTTAAGGCTAATTACGGCATATATCGCAGACTGTACTATACTATAAGCTATTGAAGAGGTTGGCTTGGCATGCTTTGACTTTTTCATTTTTATTCGATTTTTTCAACATTTTCCATATTATTTGGACTTTAACAATCTTTTAACTTTTCCAATAAAATTTTTTCATCTTTTTCAACATCTTTCAACTTTATTCGTCATTTTCTTTATTTATTCGATTTTTTCATCGCTTTTGAATTGTTTCAACCTCTTCAACTGTTTTTGAGTTTTTCAACCGCTCTCAATATTTTTCAACATTTTCCATATACATATTTCGACTTTTTCAACTTTTGAACATTTTGCATATTTTTTGGATTTTTTCTATTTCTTTCAACTTTCTTCAATGGTGTCCATATATTTTAGACATTTTCAGTTTTTTGCAACTGTTTCAACACTTTTCAAACTATTTTAACTTCTTTACATTTGTTTCGACTCATTCAAGCTCTTTAACGAGTTTTTTTTTCACAGTTACTTAAAATGTACTTTCAATGCACCTTAAATAGTTTTATTTTATTTTTAATTTCTTTCTCAAATGTTCTAGAGCCGCAATATACTATTTTTATTTGGATCATATGATCTTAGAATTAAAAACAAAATTCCAGGGTAAAGTTTTGAGCGCCAATTATCACTCTATGGGACGCATTAGCAAAATCGTGGATGCTGTTTTTACTTATGAAAGTGATTTTAATTGCAGTTAGGTTGAGCTTGAATCCGATATTAAATTGTAGCATCAGTACTTTTGTAAAACCGATTTCAAAGATGCTTTGAATGCAATGGAAGCACTGACCATTATCAAAACCAAAAAAATGGAATCGTTCTTCCCAAACTTAAAAGATGGAAAAATAGATAGAGATCAGGTACCAGGAGATGTTGAGGAAAATATAAGTATAGTCGAAGATGAAGAGCAACTGGTATTAAAAATAATGGAGATTGACGAGGTTATTTGCAAAGATGGCATTCAGAACAAAAGTTTAAGTGAAAAGTAAAAGTTAACTAGTCTCTTAAAAAAATGGTAGAAAAGCCTTCAAAAATCTTGCAGTAATTAAATAAAAAAAAATTTTTACATTCGTGGTCGGTCCAAAAAAACACAAACAGTTCGCAAGACTTATGTTTTTTAAGGGATTTGTACTAAAACCTAAAGCCCCTGAAAATTTTGTACATAATCTCGAAATTGAACCAAAAAATTAGCAAAATGAGATTTAACGTAAGCATTTGAAGTGTCTCTCATAAACAAGTATTTTGATACGCTGAAACCGAATATGATGATGAGAAATTCCTTCAAATAGCCAATTTCGAGGTAGAAAATTTATTTATCGTAAAACTTTCAAAATTCCATCAACCAGCTTAATTAATATTATAACCACAGCGTACGCAATATTATTGTTTAGAACCTCCAATACCTCAGTAAAAGAAAAAGCTGAATTTATTGTGGAACAGGAACTTAGTTCAAAAAACCATATTTATTTCTAGCACAAAGTACATTCTAGCTCAATTAATGACATTTATATAATGACTAGCTGTCCCGGCAGACGTTGTTCTGCCCTTTTCGATGTGTGGCGTGATGTTGTATGAACGCATGCGATGGAATGTAAAAGCGAAACAGTCCATTTTCCCAGTGGAACTAACTTTTGTCCCTATTCTTTTACAAATATGTATATAGCAGGCCTGGTAGACGTTGTTATGTGGGGCGATAATTTTTTCCTTTGAAACTTACTTTTGCCCGTACCTTTTATATACATACATGTTTATGTACCAAGTCCCATTCATCTGTGTCCAGTAGTTGGTGATATATGATGAATTTGATTTTGAAGGGCGTGTCACCGCCTTTTTTTTAAACCAAAACCTTCCATAGACTACAGTTAAGAAATCTTCATGTAAATTATATTTAAAAATTTATTTTGTATAAGGGCCACCCAAAGTATGCACCCTAAATAAAATGTGTACGGCCTTAGTTGTGCCACTTAATATAAAAGCCATATATGTATATCTCACAAAAAAAAAAAAACCAAGATTCTTATGGCATCGGATAGCTTAAGAAATTACGCGTCTAATGAAATACTCCAAATGTCGGCATCTTAGTTCAATCATATAAAAAATCTACTAAGAAAATTTCCTCTATCTCAATTTTACAGGTATTTCAACAAATTGACATGAACAAAACATCAATTATCTCGAAATGGATTTTTTTGAGATACGCCCTTTTCGCTTAGTACGGCAGTGTAAGTTCCATGAGAATCGAATAAGCGGTCTTCGAGAAAATAGTATTTTAAAAATGTTTTTGTATTAGGGCCAATATAAATATGCACCCTTAATTAAAGTTTTATAGCCTACTTATGCCTCTTAATATTAAAGACACGTGCTGTAAATTTCATGTGGTGTAAATTCAGTGTTAGTCGATTTACCGTACTTAGTAAAAATTCTATTTTAATAATATTGTTGTTTGTGGGCTACTCTTAATAAAAGTCTTATATTCTATGACACCCACGTAATCGATACTAACATACTGTAAAATTTTCATCAAAATCTGCCGGATAGTTTCCGTGTCCATAATAAACAAACAGTCCGTCTAGGACAGGCAAAAACTAAATTTAATAAAAACAACAAATTGCAGTTTAACTGTAAAAAGCAATGTACACTTTTTCCAAAACTCTATTAACATCGAACGGAGAGTTCAAATCGAAAGTAAAAAAAAAAAAAAAACTGAAGGAGAGTTATTCTTTGAACTTCGAAGCCAAATACAAACGGTACAAATGAAAACAAAAATAACAACACAGAATTCAAGAAGCAGCATAAGCAACGACAAATTGAACGATAATTATTGTGTGAGGTTTTACAAAAAACTTAATATTAAAAAATAGCATTTTTAACTTAAAAAAATCATAGAAATAAGTATACAATAACCTTTTTTAGTGCAAATATGTTGTTTTAAAGCATAAATTATTAAAATCGGTTAAGTATATTTTGCGGTTTGGCGTTACAAACCATTTCCATATAAGCAATTTTATATAAATAGTATAGATATAGACTAGCAAAACCCGGCGCGCATTGCTACGCCTCAACAAATAAAACATAATGTGTTTTTATTTTAGTTGGATTAAATAAGTAAAAACTATTTTTATTGATATTTATCTTATTGCGAGTGGATAAACAACGTTGTTGGTTTTTCTATTTGGCTCATAAATGAACAATTGAATTGGCGGGAATGATTGGAATACGTAGAATCAGCACCTTTGAATGAGTTTAATTTGTTTACAGTCCTTGTACCGAGTCTCATAGTCATAGTTTTTTCTTATTTTGGAGGCATGGCATTACCCATTCTTTCATTGAATCTTACTTTCATTCTTTTTGGCTCATTTTTTCCAAACCAAACTATGTTAAGAAATTTTTACAAACTATAAGAAACATATGTACCAAATCTTATCCATCTGCGTCAAATAGTTGTTGATACATAAAAAGTTGACTTTTGCTCATATGGAAGCGTGGTACCGCCCATTTTTGCATGGAATCATAATTCTTTCTCTACTCTTTATATATGTATGTACCAAGTTTCATTTATTTGCATTAAATAGTTGATAAAATATGATGAATCTTATTTTATTTTAGATAAGGGGGCGTGGCATCACCCATTCTATTCTAAGCTGTGCCTGTTTATATAAAAGCCTCGTGGTGTGAATTCCATGAGAACCGATTAGGCGATCTTCGAGAAAATTATGTTCAAAAAATATATTTGTATGAAGGCCACCCTAAATATGCTCCCTAAATAAAAGTATTGAAGCCTTAGCTACGACTCTTAATATAAAAGTTACTTGGTGTAAATTCGGTATGAATCGATTAACCCTTCTTCGTGAAAAAGATATTTAAAAATATTTTTGTGTGAGGACCACCCAAAGTGTGAACCCTAAGTAAAATTTTTACTATCTAATCTGTGCCCCTTCAAATAAAAGTCATGTGGTGGTATGAGAGTCGATTAAACGGTCTTTGAGAAAATTATATTTAAAGAATATTTTTGTGTGAGGGCCACCCTAAATAAAGTTGTGTAGCTTAAGCTATGCTTCTTAACATAAGAGATACGTGGCGTAAGTTCGGTGTGAATCGTCTAACCTGTCTTCGTGAAAATTATTTTTAAAAATATTTTTGTATGAGGGTCACCCTAAGTATGCACCCTAAATAAAAGGTTTACTACCTTATATGTGCCTCTTAATATAAAAGCCATTTTCCATTTCCATGAGAATCGATTGAGCGGTCTTCGAGAAAATGATATTTATAAATATTTTTGTATCAGGACCACCCTAAGTATGAACCGTAAGTAAAATTTTTACTACCTAATCTGTGCTTTTTAATATAAAAGTCGTGTGGTGTAAATTACATAAGAATCGATTCAGCGGTCTTCGAGCAAATGATATTTAAAAAAATATTTTAGTCTGAGGGCCACCCCAAATTGAAGTTTTGTAGCCTAAGCTATGCTTCTTAACATAAGAAATACGTGGTGTAAATTCAGTGTGAATCGATTCACCTGTCTTCGTGAAAATGATATTTAAAAATATATTTGTATGAGGGCCACCCTAAGTATGCACCTTTAATAAAATTTTTACAATCTAATTTGTGCCTCTTAATATAAAAGCCATACTGTGTAAGTTTCATGAGAAATCGCTATTTTTAAAATATTTGTGTATGAGGGCCACCCTAAATAAAAGTTTCAGCGTCTTAGCTATGCGTCTTAATGTAAGAGACATGTGGTGTAAATTCCATGTGAATCGATTAAGTGGTCTTTATAAAAATGCTATTATAGAAATATTTGCGAATGAGGGCCAACCTAAATTAAAGTCCTATAGCCACCACGCCTCTGGTGTCTAATCCCGTTCATATTTTGTGAAGTGCTTAACATAGGCTATGTGCATCCTGACACTGAATTTTAAGACTCTTGCTATCATATGATATATCATATGAACCAAGATATAGCGAGTTAAAGGTTTTAATTGCGCGTAAAGTGCCACGCCCCTTGCTTTTATCAAAATATAATATAGCCCATGTTACTCAGGAATAAGGTAGCTTTCTATTAGTAGAAGAATTTTTGGAATCGGTTCTGTAGTTCCAGAGATTACCCTGAACATACAAACAAACAAACAAACCTTACCTCTTTTTATAATAGTACAGAGTGTTTTTTTTAGAGGTATAGAACTTCGAATTGAAAATCGTTTTAATGTCCATCAATTTGGCTTTATTGGAAGGATAATTTTATGCCATTAATGTTTAAATATGATTTCGGGCATGTGGCCGTCGCGGCTGGCTCGAATAAAGCCAATTCTACAGGTCCAATTTTGAACCACTTTTTCGAGCATATGGGGCCGTATGTCGGCAATAACGCCACGAATGTTGGCTTCCAAGTCCCCTAACGTTTCTGGTTTGTTGGCGTAGACGAGCGACTTCACATATCCCCAAAGAAAATAATCCAATGGTGTCAAATCACACGATCTTGGTGGCCAATTGACAGGTCCATTCCGCGAAATTATGCGCTCATCGAATGTTTCCTTCAATAAATTGATTGTGACGTGCGCTGTGTGGCATGTAGCGCCGTCTTGTTGGAACCACAACTCATCCACATTCATGCCATCCAATTCGGGAACAAAATAGTCGGTTATCATGGCTCTATACCGGTCTCCATTAACGGTAACTGACTCTCCAGCATTATTTCGGAAGAAGTATGGCCCAATGACTCCACCAGCCCATAGAGCACACCAAACAGTCAGTTTTTGTAGATGTAATGGCGTCTCAAGGGTCTCATGTGGATTCTCTTCACTCCAAATGCGGCAATTTTGCTTGTTGGCGTAGCCATTCAACCAAAAATGAGCCTCATCACTGAACAAAATTTTGCGATGAAAATCAGCATCGAGATCAATCTCATTTTCGGCCCATACACCAAAATCACGACGCATTGCATGGTGTCGCGGCTTTAATTCTTGCACAAGCTGGATCTTGTAAGGTCGCAAGCCAAGATCTTTGCGCAAAATCTTTCATAAAGTTGATGGACAAAGCTCCAATTGCTGTGCACGGTGGCAAATCGATTCATTCGGGTCCTCTTCAACATTTTGCTCTACAGCGGCAATTGTTTCTTCGGTGCGCACTGTTCGACGTCTCCGCGGATGCATATTATCACATAGAGTAAACGTAGTGCGAAAACGACCCATGGTTAACCGAATTAATTGCTCTGATGGACGATTATGTCGACCATAAAATGGACGGAGCTTGCGGTAAACTTCGCGAACTGAACCATTATTTTCGAAATAAATTTGCACGATTTGCAAGCGTTGTTCTTTTGTCAACCTGTTCATGATGAAATGGCAAACCAAACTGAATATAAATGACATTAGAGTTGCCAGATTTGACCATAAAATGCCAGTTTTATCTCTATTCAAAAAACAAACCTCTAAAAAAAACACCCAGTACGTTTCGTAATTCTTAAAAAAGGTTTAGAGACAGGCTGTTCAAATACAGAACTGTCCCCGGAAATACAGGACAAATAGTTCCCTTACCGATACTACTATTGTTTCGTTCAGTGCAATAAATTGTACCTCAAATAAAGTAAATTTACACTTTCAGTTTTGGTAACTTATCGTTAGATTTATTGAATATTTCCTTATTTCTATGTCAGCGTTTACACGAGGAAACTCTTGCCGGAACGTTTCCTTGTTTGTAGGCAAGAGGGGAAAAACGAAAGGGTGGTGTACAGAATTTTCCGTACCCGCAAATTCTGTTTCGTTTTGTTCGTTAGCTTATATTATGCTTTGACTCTACGTTTGTTGTGCTGGATCGACGTAGTAACTGCTATGATATTCACAAGCAGAAAGAAATTCTAGTTTTCGAGTGTAAACGCAAAACAAATTCACAAAAGGGAATGGACAAGAATTTCTTTCATCGAATTTCTTCGTGTAAACCTTGACTAAGGGGCAACATTTAATTGTTGTAAGGATACCAAATAACTTATTTTAAGGGACGCATGCACATTAAAATACACTTTCATCTTAAATTTAGAAATTCTTCTTAAAATGGAGTAAATATTTTTTTGGTGTTTTGATTGTTAGCAAGTAAATCAATAATATAAAAAGAGTTTGATTACAATGCCTTTGTTCGGTATTTTATGTGGTTTATTCCCTCGCTAACCTTGCACCAAACACAATACAAAATAATTTAAATAAAACAATATCACAAATGTATGTAGTATAGTATGCACCTGTTGTATTGTACTATACAATGCGAGATGTGTTTTCCAATTTTCCTTGGTTGTATTCCTTAGATTGCAATTTTATTTGTTCATTTACTGTGCTCACGTTCCATTTCAGAATCGAACACTAGTGATGCACTAGACCACAAATCCTGAGGTAAAGAGTGTGTAACTTTTATGTATCTAACAACATTATTGAATATTGAAAAGTTCTAAATTATTTCCAGAAACCGATATTGATGTGCAATTTCACAAATCGGGTAATCTATATCTATACTATTATATAAAGAGGTAACGTTTGTTTGTTTGTATGTTCCGGGTAATCTCTGGAACTACAGAACCGATTCCAAAAATTCTTCTACTAATAGAAAGCTACACTATTCCTGAGTAACATGGGGTGTATTTTGTTTTGATAAAAGCAAGGGGCGTGGCACTTTACATGCAATTAAAACCTTTAACTCGCTATATCTTGGTTCATATGATAGCAAAAGTCTTGAAATTCGGTGTCAGGATGCACATAGCCTATGTTAAGCACTTCACAAAATATGAACGATATTAGACACCAGGGGCTTGGTGGCTATAAAACTTTAATTTAGGGTGGCCCTCATACGCAAATATCTTTAAAATAGCATTTTTACAAAGACCACTTAATCGATTCACATGGAATTTACACCACATGTCTCTTATATTAAGACGCATAGCTAAGACGATGAAACTTTTATTTAAGGTGGCCCTCATACACAAATATTTTAAAAATAGCGATTTCTCAAAGACAGGTAAATCGATTCTCATGAAACTTACACAGTATGGTTTTTATATTAAGGGGCACAAATTAGGTTGCAAAAATTTTATTTAGAGTGCATACTTAGGGTGACCCTCATACAAATATATGTTTAAACATCATTTTCACGAAGACAGGTTAATCGATTCACGCCGAATTTACACCACGTATTTCTTTTGCTAAGAAGCATATCTTAGGCTACAAAACTTTTATTTAGGGTGGTCCTCACACAAAAAAAATTTTTAAATATCATTTTCTCGAAGACCGCTAAATCGATCCTTATGGAATTTACACCACATGACTTTTATATTAAAAAACACAGGTAAGATAGTAAAAATTTTATTTACGGTTAATACTAAGGGTGGTCCTGATTCAAAAATATTTATAAATATCATTTTCTCGAAGACCGCTTAATCGATTCTCATGGAATTTACTCCACATGGCTTTTATATTTAGAGGCACAGATAAGGTTGTAAAACTTTTATTTAGGGAGCATACTTAGAGTGACAAAAATATTTTTAAAAATAATTTTCACGAAGACAGGTTAGACGATTTACACCGAATTTACCCCACGTATCTCTTGTGTTAAGAAGCATAGCTTAGGCTACAAATTTGTAATTTAGGGTGGCCTAAATTACTAAATTATTTTCTCAAAGGCCTTTTAATCGATTCTCATGGTCTTATCACCACATGGCTTTTATATGAAGGGGCACAGATTAGAAAGTACAAATTTTACTTAGGGTTCACACTTTGGGTGGTCCTCATACAAAAATATTTTTAAATATTTTTTCATGAAGACAGGTTAATCGATTCATACCGAATTTACACCAAGTAACTTTTATACATAATTTTCTCGAAGATCGCTTAATCGGTTCTCATGGAATTCACACCACGTGGCTTTTATATAAACAGACACAGCTTAGAATAGAATTGGTGATGCCACGCCCCCTTATCTAAAAGAAAATGAGATTCATTATATCTTATCAACTGTTTGAAGCAGATAAATGAAACTTGGTACATAATAAAGGGTAGAGAAAGAAGTTAGAGTCAATGCGAAAATGGGCGGTACCACGCTTTCATATGAGAAAAAATCAACTTTCTTATGTATCAACAACTATTTGACGCAGATGGATAAGATTTGGTACACATGTTTCTTATTGTTTGTAAAAATTTCTTAACATAGTTTGGTTTGGAAAAAATTAGCCATAAAGAAAGAAAGTAAGATTCAATAAAAAAATGGGTAGTGTTATGCCTCCAAAATAAGAAAAGACTATGACTATGAGACTCGGTTCATATATAGAAGACAAGGACTATTACCAAATTAAACTCATTCAAAGGTGCTGATTCTAGGCATTCCATTGATTCCCGCCAAATCAATTGTTCATTTATGAGCCAAATAGAAAAACATACAACGTTGTTTATCCACTCGCAATAAGATAAATATCAACAAAAATAATTTTTACTTATTTAATCCAACTAAAATAAAAACACTTTATATTTTATTTGTTGAGGCGTAGCAACGCCCGCCGGGTTTCGCTAGTGCTTTATAAAGAAACATGACAAAGACAACAAATGGAACAATTTAACCTGGTAATTGGTGATATATGTATGTATGTTTCGGCTATTACCACATATTCAAAAAAGTGATTTTTTGTTTGGTTTTTTCAAAAAGTAATAAAATTATAATTGCTCCGTTTAAGCCTAAAAATCTTTCTTTTTTATGTTTTTAATATTTAAAATGAAAATCTACTCTCTTAGAAATATTTTAAGTATATATCGTTACCTTAATATCGAAAGTCCCTTACTAACATTTTTTCCAAAATCGAGTTTTTTGTAGATTTCGGTGGTCACCCAATAAAACACCATTGATAAAAAAATGTGGGTGCTACGACTAAAAACAAAGTAATTACAAGCAAATAAAAAATAAAATATATACTCACTTTAATTCATAAGACTTTAACTTTTATTAAGTTTTTTCGTTCTTCAATAAGATAACAAAAATGGTAGAAAGTAGAGCTCTGCACGAATGCATTCCCTTTTTCGTCTACAGTAGTGCACTCTACTTCAGTGAACACTGCATGGTTGAAATAAGCAAACAATATAGACGGAGAGCCCGCTGTAGAAAAGTCGAGTGTATAAGATTCCACCATGAGACCTATGCCAAATGATAGAGCTCGATGAGCCTAAATAGAATATCTAGGGTTGCCTTGCCAAAGCCTGTCCCGATGGCCGAAAAAAACCCACTTTTTGCCAACTTTTTTCTCAATAAAAACTGTATAAGATTACAGCATGAAATTGGTGTCAAATGATAGAGCTCGATGAGCCTAAATAGAAAATATAGGGTTGCCTTGCCAAAGCCTGTCCTAAACTAGGGTTGCCACCCATTTTTTGAGGCAACATTTATCAGAAAAAATTTTATGGTTAACGATTCCAGCTCCAAATGTATGCCAAATGATAGAGCGCGATGAGCCTAAATAGAATATATAGGATTGTCTTGTCGAATCTTGTCCTAAACTAGGGTTACCACCCGTTTTTGGGGTCAACTTTTCTTAAATGAGTGGCAACCCATGTTTAGGACAGGATTCGACAAGGCAATCCTATATATTCTATTTAGGCTCATCGAGCTCTATCATTTGGTATACATTTGGAGCTGGAATCGTTAACCATAAAATTTTTTCTGATAAATGTTGCCCCAAAAAATGGGTGGCAACCCTAGTTTAGGACAGACCTTGGCAAGGCAACCCTATATATTCTCTTTAGGCTCATCGAGCTCTATCATTTGACATACATTTGGAGCTGTTATGTACTACAGTTTTAATTAGAACAACAAAATTGGCTAAAATTCGGGCATTTTTGGCCATCGGGATAGGCTTTGGCAAGGCAACCCCATATATTATTTTTATACTAATCGAGCTCTATCATTTGACATACATTTGAAGCTGGAATCTTTAACCATAAAATTTTTTCTAATAAATGTTGGCCCAAAAAACGGGTGGCAACCCTAATTTAGGACAGGCTTTGGCAAGGCAACCCTAGATATTCTAATTAGGCTCGTCGAGCTCTATCATTTGACACACATTTCATGCTGTAATCTTATACACTTTTTATTAAAAAAAATTGGCCCAAAAAACGCGAGGCAACCCTAGTATAGGACAGGCTTTGGCAAGGCAACCCTAGATATTCTATTTAGGCTAGTCGAGCTCTATCATTTGACACCAATTTCATGCTGTAATCTTATACACTTTTTATTAAAAAAAATTGGCCCAAATAACGGGTGGCAACCTTAGTTTAGGACAGGCTTTGGCAAGGCAACCCTATATTTTCTATTTAGGCTCATCGAGCTCTACCTTTTGACACCCATTTCATGCTGTAATCTTATACACTTTTTATTAAGAAAAAAGTCGGCCAAAAGTGGGTTTTTTTCGGCCATCGGGACAGGATTTGGCAAGGCAACCCTATATATTCTTTTTAGGCTTTTCAATATCTATCATCTATACTATTTATATAAAATTGCTTATATGGAAATGGTTTGTAACGCCAAACCGCAAAATATACTGAACCAATTTTAATAATTAATGTTTGAAAACAACATATTTGCACTAAAAAAGGTTATTGTATACTTATTTCTATGATTTTTTAAAGTTAAAAATGCTATTTTTTAGGATTAATTTTTTTGCAAAATCTCACACAATAATTGTCGTTCGATTTGGCGTTGCTTATGCTTATGCTGCTTCTTGAATTCTGTGTTGTTATTTTTGTTTTCATTTGTACCGTTTGTATTTGGTTCCAAAGTTCAAAGAACAACTCTCCTTGAGTTTTTTTTTATACTTTTGATGAGAGAGTACGATGTTAATAAATTTTTGAAAAAAGTGTACATTGCTTTATACAGTTAAACTGCAATTTGTTGTTTTTATAAAATTTAGTTTTTGCCTGTCCGTTTGTTTGTTTTTTATGGATGCGGAAACTATCCGGCCGTTTTTGATGAAAATTTTACAGTATGTTAGTATCGATCACGCGGGTGTCATAGAATACAAGACTTTTATTAAGGGTGCATATTTAGGTTGGCCCTAATACAAAAACACTTTTAAAATATTATTTTATCGAAGACCGCTTATTCGATTCTCATGGAACTTACAGCACATGGCATTTATATTAAGAGGCACAACTTAGGCCGTACACATTTTATTAAGGGTGCATACTTTGAGTGGCCCTTATACAAAATAATTTTTTTAATAGAATATACATGAAGATTTCATAATTGTGGCCTATGGAAGGTTTTTACAAAGTTTTTTACAAATTCATAATATATCACTAACTAATGGAAGCAGATGAATGGGACTTGGTGCATAAACATCTATATAAAAGGTACGGGCAAAAGTAAGTTTTAAAGGAAAAAATTATCGCCGCACATAACAACGTCTGCCAGGCCTGCTATATATTTGTAAAAGAGTAGGGACAAAAGTTAGTTTCACTTGGAAAATGGACTGTTTCGCTTTTACATTCCATCGCATGCGTTCATACAACATCGCGCCACGTATGGAAAAGGGCAGAACAACGTCTGCCGGGACAGCTAGTTTGGTATAAATTTCAAGCTATTATCTTCATTAATAAAAATTGACCCAAAAACCGGTGAAAACCCATGTTTGCGACAGGATTCAACAATGCAATCCAAGGTATTATATTTAGGCCTCTTCATGTTCTATCTTTTGGCATACATTTGGAGCTGTTATGTACTACAGTTTTAATTAGAATAGCAAAATTGGCTAAATTTCTGGCATTTTCGGCCATCGGGACAGGCTTTGGCAAGGCAACCCTATATATTCTATTTAGGCTCATCGAGCTCTATCATTTGACACCACTTTCATGCTGTAATCTTATACACTTTTTATTAAAAAAAATTGGCCCAAAAAACGGGTGGCAACTCTAGTTTAGGACAGGCTTTGGCAAGGCAACCCTATATTTTCTATTTAGGCTCATCGAGCTCTACCTTTTGACACCCATTTCATGCTGTAATCTAATACACTTTTTATTAAGAAAAAAGTCGGCCAAAAGTGGGTTTTTTTCGGCCATCGGGACAGGCTTTGGCAAGGCAACCCTAGATATTCTATTTAGGCTCATCGAGCTCTATCATTTGGCATAGGTCCCATGGTGTAATCTTATACACTCGACTTTTCTACAGCCGGCTCTTGGACTAATAGAGAATGAAGTAAAATGAGAGTATGACAGAGAACAAAACATGTACAGTGCTTGTTGCTTTGAAATCAAAGCATGTACACATTTTAGCCTCGTCTTACGAGTACAGTGTTCGTTTGATCAAACAAAAACAAAATGTTAACTGCAAAATATACACCGAGTGCACCAAATAAAATGAATGTTTTGAATGGTTTTATCTGTTAGTAAGCAGTTCAGACGATAGTTTGAAAATGAAAAAAAAAATATTACATTTTAATTTTATAAAAAATCCTTTCGTATGATAAGTTTAATGTAAAAGTAACTTTTGCCTAAGTTACTATAACGGGACATAGGAAAAAAAAACAAAAAAAAAGTGCACTCCATGCAGAGTTAATTCATGAAGTTCCTTACAGTTAAAACTTTTAGCAAATATTGATTGAGAGGTTAACATAAAACTACCTGTTAATAGACAAACTCCAAGAATAGAACGTAATGAAGTCAATTTTCTAATTTTATGACATATTTTAAGAAATCCCCACATTTTCAATAATGGTTCGTGTAATAAAAACACAACCCATTGATGAGGATTGTTGTGTTGTAATAAAATTATCCTCAAACAGGTCAATGCCTTACGGAGGGTTCGACTTTGTTGTAGCATATTTATAGGTAGTTCACATTGATAGGGGCTCACCTCTTCTGTCAGCTAGTATGTCATAAAGCTTGGCTGTGTAAAAAAAAAAAACCAGCATAGATGAGGTGATTTTCGAAGGACAGTAAAAGTTACTCTGAAAAATATATAAAAATAAATTTTATAATGGCCAAATTCACAAATTAATAATTTCAAAAATCCTGTGTGAGCCTGAGAATGTATGCGACCTAAAATCAGATTTTTGATGTGCGGCTTCAGCATTCTTTAAAGCAAATAACATTAAAAATCATGTACCATGGGATCGGCAATAACATAATATCTGAGGTGTTCCAGCTAGAAAGTGGAAAACCGGTACTTTTTTACTTTTGTCCGGTCAATTGTCAATTTTTTTTATAAGAAAGAAAGAAGAAGAAAATCAAATTACAGATTTGAATTTCCCGATCGAAAGTTTCCCGAAAACCATACCCACATTGTTGGAAAATTTTATAACGTCTGTAACTTACATCATTTTTTGAATCAATATTTTGGAAAATCGGTTGTCTGCTTAAAACAGAGCGCGCTAGTCCAGTTTTCAATATTAACCTTAATCCTAATAATGGGCTTTGTCCAGAAATGTAAGGCTACTGTAATCCGCTGACATATCGTGAAAAAATCAAAAAGTTTTTATTTTAAGCCGCTCTAATGTACATGTGTCAAAATTGTAGCAAATCAAAGTTATAATTAGTAAAAAATACTGACAATAAGCAGCCACAATTGTGTTTGACTACGCTCATTATACACTAGTATGTTTGCTGTACACTAGAATATTTGCTGTACACTAGAACACTTGCTGCACTCGCTTTAGTGAACAGTATATTCAAGACATTTTGTTCTAGTGAAGTCTGATCTCATGAGTACAGTGCTTGAATATTTTGCTCTCTCTTTTGTTTGTTTGGTTTTCGTTCTAAGAAGGGATGTTTTCTACACTAATGCAGATGCTTTGCAAGCAGAATGAAGTAAGTGCTTGATTTGCGATAGAATGTTTTGAAACGCATTTCAAGCACATTCATGCAGAGTAGATAGGTAGATAGTAGATAGGACCTTTCTATATTAATGTATTTCCTCAAATCAGACAAAAAATGTTAAAGTTATTCAAAAATCAATGAAAAAAGGTAATTTCTATATTTTCATGCATTCCCGTATAGGTACGGTGACCATCTGTCCCGTATTTCCCGGGACAGTCCTGTATTTCCGTATGCTGTCCCGGTTTTTTTTTTTGAAGAAATACGGGACGTACACATGTCCCGAGTATGGAGGAGCGAAACTACCCTACTAAATGTAGAAACGCTAAAAGGGATATTCATTGTAAAGTGCAATTAAGTACAATTTTAGTTGTCTTGAGTTCAAAAATTATTTGAAAGAAGACGACAAGATTGCTAAACAGATTTGTTCAGCCAACAATTATTGACGATGGTGTTATATTCGGAAAAAATTATTTTTTAGCGACGTGGAATTAAAATACTACCTCATTTGTTTTTTTTTTGTTTTGCTTTAGCTTCATTAAATAAATATATCGGTCATTCTTTTAATAACTGCACACTTTGTATTTTTGGACGTTTCTGAACATTTTTTGAAACGAAATATCTCAAAAACTATAGTAGATCGGATAAAAATCTTTCAATCATATTTGGGAAAAAAACTATAACTTTATAAAAAAGGTTAAAACAATTTAAGTTATTTTGTTTCAACACTAATTTTTTTAATAAAAAAAATTTTTCTCAAAATATTTTCAATACAACATATTTTTTTTGTTTTGATTTTTTTATATGTTATTCCTCAATCTTAAGAATGCATGTGCTTTCATATCGAAATTCCCGCCATAACTTTGGAAACTACGAATTTTTTACCGATGACGCGCACCATGTTTTTTCTGTCTGTCCGTCTGTTGAAATAAGGTTTACGGGAAAACCAAGATAGCTAATTGAATGAAATTGGCACACACAGGTCACACCTCCATGCAAGCATCTTGCTATTGAAAATGGGCGAAATCAGTTTTCGGACAAGCTTACCGCTTCACAGTGTATTATTTTGGCAATCTAGCAGTACTAAACTAATATCTCAAAAACTATAGCAGCTAGGTCAATGAAATTTTCCAGAAATGTTAATATTTATGTTTTACAGCATTAACGTGAAAATGGTGTAAATCGGTTGGGTTTAAGATATAGCTCCCATATAACCGATTTTTTTGCCTTAGTGTTTTAAAGGGCGACCTAAATAAAAAAGTATGTAAAGCTTGATTTTATAGTTGATTATTATTTTTTAGTGTTTGACGAACATTTTGCAATGAAAATAAATATTTCATCACGTGTTTTTTCATTGAACTGCTTTTGAAATTAAAATTTTTACATAACTTTTAGCTTGCTTAAGATACAAAAATATGAATTTTAAGATAGTTGTAGAATATAAGAAAGTGAATTTTTCAGCTTTTCTTTTATATATGACAAATTATATTAAAGAACCAAATATATGAACTCGTACATAAAAGATTATTTGCTTCAATTCAGGGATGCTGGTCTCAAACTTGGGACCATTACATCTGTAGGTACGAGGCTTTTATGACTAGATTCATCACAAGCATGTCTGTGAAGTTGTTACATAAAAAATTAATCAACAAAACATAATTGTTAAAAGGATAAATAATAAAAATGCTTACATTGTAATTTCTAAAATTTACTCCAAAGACTCATCTAAATCGCTAGAATCAGAAGTGTCATCGGTTTTCATTTGAAGCAATGCTATCGTTTCCGGACTTAGGTCTCTATACTTCTTTTTAGGCATTTTGCGCAAACTTGCTATAAATGGATCCGATGTTATCAAGAGTCTATGGATCAAATCAGTATTTGTATCGATCCTTGAAGTTTTTCGCGTAAAAAGCTCTCTATAACGCCGCACATCCTTATTACGTGCTTCCTGTACTTCCTCTGACATTTGGCCAATAGGTATAATGCAGGTTTTTATTACACTGCTTCCATGGTAAATCACTTTGTGCACTGTTAGTGGCATGTAATACCAAGGATATAACTCAAAGTATAAGTACAGCGTATCCTGCGAGTATTTTTGGAAAGCATCCACATTGATTGGAAGGCCAGAGTTTAAGCATTGAAGCAAGGTACGGAATCGATCAATAAGTTCCAAATTTATACCAGTTATTTCAGCTGTTATATCCGCTTCTTTGAAAAAACGCCTTGCAGTATTACCATCATTAGAATTTTCAAAGTTATGCTTTGTTGCATCAATTAGTAGACCCGTTTGAGACTTAAATCTGCCTTGAATCAGTAATCGTTTTACTCGAACTTTCTCCTTATTTTCACCACTAACTTGCCACTTTTTTATGCCTAATCTGTACGAAATGTGCAGTAAGCATTCCATAAACCTAATATAGGCATGTAAAGGTGATAATCATAGAGCTAGCATATTAGTGTCATCTGTTTTTTGAAGTAAGGCAGTCAAATTGTCCATATTGGTCGGGGTTGCCCCGCAAATGTAGCATTTCTGAGACGAATTGTATGCTGACAATGCATTACACACTTTTCCGTCGATCATACACAAAATAAGTTTTGCTTTTATTTGTATAGAATATTTTCTTATATTTATTATTGTTGGAGTGAGTGAAGATATCTGAGACTCAATATTTTTTACTTCCTGGATTATCACATCTGTCGTTTCCTTTGTGAAAATAAATTTTATTGGACGGCAATACCTTGTTGAGGACGTAGAAAGATTTTCCCATAAAATTTTTTTTTTTGTTTCTTGGAAATGCAGTGTATTTCCAAAGGTACACAATACCATCACAACCCCATTCGAAGACAATTACAATTTCGTCAGACAAATCTATCTTTGATTTGAATTCATTTGCTTGTGCCGCACATATCCTTGCTACAGTATGATCAATGAGGGACTGTAATTTAATTTCGGCAAAACTTTCAGTTACAACAATATCGTTTGGGTAACAAGCTTTTTTGGCTACATAAACTTCATCGTACCTCGGATAAAGTTTTGGATTTATATTTTTAGAATACTGCCTTATCAGCAAATATTGCCGCGTTGACAAATGGGTATCAATGATCATGGCAAGAGCTTCTTCAGGCAAAAGACTTTTAGGGTCATTAGATACCAGTCTCGCTTTCTTAATGGAAGTACCTCTCTGTGGAGAGGCATTAAACAGCTCACTGACAAGCGCAGCTGAGTCCCGCTTACCTGTCGTTCTTAATTTTATCTCTGATGCTTTATAAAGTTGATTTTCGTTAACCTCTTTTGCAACTTCTCTGGCTTTTTTATTTTTAGTGCTTTCGGTGCATTCTTCAAATTCTTTATTTGGCCTCCCACCAGAAAATTTTTTCGGTGTAGTACACAAAAATAAAGAGAATTCGATTTTACCCCCGAGCCAATCCTTATTTGATGGAATAAATCGATCTTTCTTCCGACAAGCATTCGCCCACCGGGAATTCAGTTGCGACAACAAGTTCTTGGCATATTGTTTAACCTTATCAATATCAACAGTACTTTGCGATCCACCAGAAACATTTCCGGATAAAAACAAAATCATCCTCTCTAATCGCTTGTTTACTGCAGTATCAAGCCATAACTCAAATATTTGGAAGCGAGAAATTTCAGAGGTCATCCTTAAAAATTGAAAATAGTTGTATGGGTACCGCAGCTAGGCGCAGATTTTTTTTTGATGATTCTATTAGTATACATATCAAGCTTTATTGTAATCATAATCAGAACACTAAACTATTCTAAACAATTTTTTTACTGTCCAGAAAAGTTTTTTTTTTTTTTAATACTCACAGTTAAAGTATGTTTTTTCAGTGTATACAAAATTTTGTTGCTATCAATAACTCTGCTGAGATTTTATGTTATTTCAACTAAGAAAACTTTGAAATTAATTTTTAAGAAAAAAATAAGAACTTTCACTTTTTCACAATTGATTTACAAGACTTTAAAGTTTGCGCGCAAAATTCAGCGAACTTATAATATTTTTGACGTTTTCTTTATACTTACTTTCAAGGTACCGTTATTTTAAGTATTGCCCTATAGTCGAAAATATTTTTGAAGTTTTAACCTAATTGGGGAATTTTTAATATATTTGCATTTAAATTCTATCAAAAAATCAACTTTTTTTTTTTGAGTTTAGTAGCGCTAGATTGCCAAAATAATACACTGTGCGCCTATGTATATTTACCCAGGCCTATTTTGAAAAAAATAGCAGCTTTTTTGGATGAAACTTAGTGATGAAGCACATGTAAACAAAATTAGGATTAAGCTAGGTTTTAAGTTTTCAAAGTTTCTTACAGGGGCGTGGCACAACCCTAAATTTTAACCTTTATGCCACCATATCTCGTTAGTCTTGCAAGATATTGTAATAAAATTTGGTATACGGATACACGTACGGCGTAGCACTTTCGATAGTTAAAAATTTTGATTCCGTATATCTCTAAATTGGCACAAGCGATTTTCATAAAAATTTTAGAGATAATGCCGCTGAAAGCAGTCATCAATTCAAGCTTAGTCACTTTACTGAAAAAACTCGTTGAAGGGCGCGGTACCGCCCACTAACAACGTAATCGTTGTGAAATTTAAAATGGTAGATATACTGGCTATGAGGAATCTTATAACCTAAAGTGGACGCAATGAAACTTTTGGGCGTGGCACCTTCCATACAAGCAAAAAATATTTATTGTTATAGATAGTGTGCTTGCTATAAGAGTTATCTTTATAAAATTTGGTGTATGGATGTCAGTTACCACAAGCTTTAAAATTAAATGAATTTCGACAGGATTACATCAGTGGGCGTGGCACCTCCTATATTAACACACATTTGTAAGCACATTTGTTAAGTGAACTATTGCAGCAATTGATATGGAACTTAATGCAATGGTTCAGTTGCTATGGAGTATATCTGAATGAAAAGTGGCTGAAATAGCACCAGTGGGCGTGGCACCTCCCACGCAAATGAAATACGTTAAGTGGCATATTTATCGAAATATGTGAGCAATCATACTAGAATTTAGTGTAAGAGGAAAACAATTTCTGGATTAAAACTGGATTGGATTGTACCAGTGCACTATAGGTCAAATAGCACATTTCACTGGCCAAAACTAATAACGGCTATATTATCATGGTGATTAACTAGAAATGTATTTTTTATGCTTACTCTAAAAGAAGAACTCTGAGGAAAATCTTAGCCCTTGTGCTACCGGGTCAAAAATGGCACTTCCTACATTTTTTAAAATTCCATAATTAATGAAATAAAAGATGAGTTTTTATTTTTGTATTTGTATTATTAGGTTAAGAAATACACAACGTTTATTTAAGCTTCACTTTCTAACAATAAATTAGTTAAAATGATTGAACTTAAAATTTCGGTTTCCCCAATTTCATCCTCCTCTTCTTCATTCTCGCATGTTTTATAGCTTATTGAGTTAAGTTCTTCGACTGGGATTTCACACCTTAATAATCGGATTACTTCTGTCGGAAGTTGGAGACCCTTTTTAGTCTGAATGCGTCTATTTAAAGTCAGCAAAGAAATTATTGGATCTGATGTGTCCATTGCTCTATTTAACACGTCTAAAAGTGTATTAACGCTGCTACTTTTTCGTGCATGATGTAGTCTATCAGATTTGTATAATTTGTGTCGAGACTCTGCTGATTCTTCTCCAAAACAACTAACAGGAAGAACTAAGCCCTCTATAATTTCCTTTGAATGAATAAGAATTTTGTGTAGATTTGCTGTCATTGAGAGTCAGGAATATTTGCTTTGAAAAATTTTTGCGGTTTCAAAGTAGTAAACTTCAAATTTGCTTACATTTTAAGGAAATTGACAAGACATGCTTATTAAAATTATTTTTAGGTGAAAAATCAAGTCTTTGTCAATGCCAATAATTTGAGAAAACATTTCATGTTCCGCAAAAACTCGGCGCGCAGTGTTGCCATCGTTTGTACTCCCAAAACTACCTACTTTCGGCTTATCTACTATGAGGCCAAGCTTTTTGAAAAATAATTATTGTATTGTTTTCTTTTTTTCTGATACTGTATTTTTATCATCTTCATTTCTGATTTGCCACTTTTGGATGCCGCACTTGTAACCTGCATGTAATACAAATTCAAAAAAACAGGCAACTTCCAGTGGCATTTTTCGTAAGCTTGAATGCAAAAATTATCCGCACTTTGCCACAAATAACTTGAACCAATAGCATCCTCAGTATTCTCCAATAAGTAATTGAAAACAGCCTCTTCTTTTTCCTTTTTCTCTGTCTTTTGCAACCAGCCTTCGAAGAAATCAGAATTTCGGAAGAATAAGTCACCTGACAATAAAATTCATTAAAAAAAACGTGCAAAATCGGGCATCCAAATTTCTAAATAACACTAACAACAGCAACATCTAACTAATTTAGGGTGTCATAAGACTAACAAATCGCAACAAAATTTTAAAAGCTTACACAAAGTTGAAAATTTAAAAAAACTTGACAAATCAGGGGTCTCATTTCAATTTTAGATCTTTTCACAGAAAACCAAAATATATTTAAATGTTTTAAGTTAAATTACATAACACATACCATCATCAATTGTTCCATTTTCATTTAAAAAAAAAAAAAACAAATTATTTAAATTACTTCACTATAATTAAAAAAGGAGTAAAAATCACAACTTGTTTGCGTTATCACAGTAGAATACAAATGCATCAACTTTGGCACGTTGCTAAAAAACGGTAAATTATTTTTTCCAAAAACCAAATGCAGTTTTGTTTATTTTGAAGCATTCTCCGTTACACTACATTAACAAAAATTAAATTGCGACACTTGTAAAAATTGGGTTTTGGCCAGACAATTCTGCTGTTTGACCTATAGTGCAGTGGATGTGTAATTTTTTCAATATTTTCCAAGTTCTTTCGACTTTTCAACCTTTTAACTTTTTCGAATGTATCCTACAATATATATATTTGTTCGACTTTTTCAACTTTGTTCATTAGCTTCATTATTTTTTCGACTTTTTCATCGATTTTGAATGGCTTCTACATTTTTCCACCTTTCTCAACTTTTTTAGATTTTTTCAACATCTCAACTTTTTTCAACATTTTGCATATATTTTCGACTTTTCAACATTTTTCAACCTCTGTCAACCTTTTTTTACATTTCACATTTTTTTCAACTTATTCAACCTCTTCAACGTCTTTTTAACATATATTTAAAAGGTATTTTCAGTGCAGTGCAGTGTAGGGTATGTAAGTTTCGGCCTTGCAGAAGATAACACCTTAACTTGTTTTAGATTGGCTTGAGTGTGCAATTTTATTTATTTTTATTTCATTTTATAGCTATATTATGCCTTTCTTACTCAAAATGTCGCTTTTGGATATATTTCAACACGGATAACTAATAAAATTAACATTGAAAATTCGAAAAAAAAAATCAATTCCATCCTTTGCTCATTATCTGACTAAATTTAAAATTTGGTAAATAAATAATAGTTTTTTAAAAAAAGTTTTAAAGAAAATCGTTCAGTACATGCATTGTTAAAAATGCCGATTTAGTTTTAAACCTTGAAAGTATCATAGCAATATCGTTTAAAAAAAAAAAGATATTTTTTATGAAAAGTACGCTTAAAAACAATAATTTTAAAACAAAAAAAAAATAATTTGGCTTAAAGTTGTGAGCAAAAAAAAAAAAAACGTTAAAAAAGATATTTTTAAAAATTTTGTCACTTAAATAGCTTGATAAAATAAATTAAAAAAATTATGCAAAGTTCTCCAAAAGTAGATACTAAAAGAAAAAAATCCGAGATACTAATGGTGTCCAATTTGTTGTGCAACGCCCCATATACATATGCACATACATAAGTACTTAACTAATACAACGCGAAATAAAGGTCAAAAACGTCGGGCAAAATACGTAACCCTACGCAGATATTCAAGGAATACAGATTGGCAATGTGTTCAAACCATTGAAAAGATTTTTAATTCTCGTATTAACGCCAAGTCACATTTATACACATTTTATTCGCAAAACGAATGATGCATATCAGTTTCAATCATTCTGTTGCCAAAAGGAGCATCCCCGTGGGATGCTGATGATTTTTTCAGGTGGCGTTTAATGCGTTTGTTTTATTTTCCCTGCGAAATCTATTACAGCCTGTTGGTTTCAAATTTATGGATTTATGGTTTTATGCATGACTTAGCTTAAAGGTTATTTGAAAAGGAGATTTTATTGAAATAATGAATCGATTAGCCGTAAAAATACTCAAAAGCATGTCAGGCACTCGAATACATAATCACGGCTGAATGAAACCAAATGGGACGTTTATGAAATGGAGCCCATAGAAATTTAATTTTGAAAGTTTTTTGAAATTGTGCAAGTCATAAGAAAGTGTTGGAGGTGTAAACGTTTTCCTGAATTTTCAACTTAAGTCTCTTACGTGTACATATGTATGTAGGTACAAAGCTCTGAACTTTTAAATTGCATAGGATTATACATAGATATTGAAAAATATCTATATGTACCAAAACGCAAAAAAGTAAATTACAGAGAAAAATTTTGTTTTTTAAATTTCGAGGGTTCTTCATTAATATCTGGTTGTACATTAGGGTGGAGCGAAACTTTTTTTTTCGATTTTCGAAATGGGCCATAAGCGAAAAAATCCTCCATAATATACTTAATAAAAAACATAACTGGTACTTTTTGATATTTTAATGTCTTGTACTGCCGCAAAGGCATAGAAGTTTTGCAAAAAAAATTATATTACGTAGCGTTTGTTTGTATGGAATAAAATCAATTAAAGAACTTAGACGTGTCTAAATTGTGAATTATGAAACAAACCACATAAATTCTATAATTGTAGGGTCGTTAACTATAAATATCCCCCTCTAATATGACAAATTTCCGGTATTTTACGCAAATTTGTACTCTTTTTTAGTATTAAAAACAGGCATTATTTTTCGACATTCCAGCCTTGTTTTGATGAAAGCAACTCTTTTTTCTGAACCACATACCGCAGCAGCAGCTTTACTAACAATTTTTAGCCACCTTACAGTTGCCTGAGTATGATACTGAAAATTTTTAATTTGCGGCAAAATCCTCCAAATTATCCGGGTTTTCAATACATTCAGAAATAATTTCTGTCGATATATGTTTCAATAGAGGCGGCTCAGATAATGAAACAGCATCCCAGTCGATCAATTCAGTGTAAGACTTAGCCTGAATATTAAATTTCGGCAAAACAAATTGTCGAATGAGACCGGACGATGCGGTTTCTATACCCTTAGTTCCAGTATCTTTTTCAATGCTGAAATCCTAACAGATTTTGACTTCTCTGCAAGCATCGATATTAGGATATTTTCAGGATGACCAAAATAACCATTTCTCTGAATAACAGGGTCAACTATTTTTTTAATGAATCACTCATATAACGAGAAAGCTAAATTGTTTGGTGCAAATGTTTGGTATTATAAATGCAAATTGGTTGAGTTTTAATAGTAAACCACATAGGAGAATATACTTTTAAGATAAAGTTTGAAAGAATCTGTTTATTTTCATGGGATTTTGCTGAGCTTACATACAATCTTAAAATTATGTTGGCAGTCATCTAGAATAAATTATTTTACCGGTAATTCTTTCAGCAAGCTTTTCGAACAAGTGCCCGTATTAATAGCTTGGCACCTTTCGTACAGGTGAAATTGATCAGTACTTAAATCATTAGAGAGCTTGGTACATAGTTGTTGAGGGTAAAAATTTGTTATACTTAGTCGTTAATTGTGATTGCGTATTTTCATTGTATGAAGAACGATTTAATGCTTTAACTGACCGTTATCTTTGAGAAGTTGTAGCTTCCTGAGACCGTTTGAAAAACGCTACCATCGCAATTTCAAGCGAAGCTAGACCAGAGATGGCATTTGGGTTTTGTGAAAATGTACTAAATCAAGACTTCAAATGTACTTTTTAGAGGCTGAATGTACCTTTTTTTGTCTTCAACACCGAAAAAAGTACAAATGTACCGAAAATGCCAACACTGCGCTAGACTGGAGCGTAAAATTCTTTGCTTACATCTTTCTCATCGCTGGTTGGCCTCTGCTTTCCTTTTTCTGTGCAACGCGTAATGTTTGGTTGACTTGCGGCAGTACTAAAACTCAAAATTTTTAAAAAATATTTATATACCTATAGAAGGTGATTGACGCCGCACTTGCCCATTTAAATTTAAATTATGTCAAAATAAAAATTCTCCATAGAGCCGCGCTCCACCCTATTGTACATATACCAAAGTATCGAGAAACATTAATGTCAACCCGAAATTTGTTGCTTGCTGCGAGAATTTAGACTTGTTTCCATATTACCTCTTTATGAATAAAAATGTTTGTGCGCATTCCGTTTTTTGTCAGTAAAACGAATTCGTTTCGAATTCGTAACGGACTTCAAATACGAATTCGTTTTTTGGTCATTAAACGAAATCGTTGCGAATTTTGTTTTTTGTAAGTAAACGAATTCGTTTCGAATTCGTAAAGGACTTCAAATACGAATCCGTTTCGAATTCGATTTTTGTTCGTTTTTTGTTAATAAAACGAATTTTTTTTGTTCATAAAAAAATTAATTTTATCCGTTTATTCTTCCGTTTTTTCGAGAGGAATTTCATACGAAAACGAGTTCGAGACGAACTCGTAACGGAATCCGAAACGGATGAATAGAACGAAGAAACGAATTCGTTTGGCACACTGGGATATTACTTGAATGCGTCAATGCCACTACATGAATTTCCATCAAAAAAATTAATGAAAAAAAAAATTAAATTTTAAATTTTTTGGTCCAAAAATTTTCGAAGTATCGTATAAGCAAGTAATAACAATATTTTGCTTCAATAATTAATAATAATTCACTCTAACTAACAGTGTATGTATTACTTGAAAAAAAAAGAAAACATAAAAAAAAAATTCCTTACAATTAGATCATTTTTGGACCAAAATTGGAAAAAATTTTTTTCTCATGAATTTTTTTAATGGATATTCATGTAGTGGCATTCACAATTTCATGTTATAGTGTATTAAGGTGAATGCAGTGAAAACAACAAAGGATTTGAGCTATTACACAAAAAACACCAAAGCTCTACTCGCGGAGAGACCACAGATTTTCAATTTCATTTTTTCCATTGGAGTATACCCCTTTTTTACCATTTATCTAAAGTAGACATAACAACGAGTAAGTAAGCCAGAACAGAACTCCTTAGAAGGTGTCGTTTTAAGAGGAATCACAGTTAAAAATTTAGGTATTTTTGGTATGAAAACTAAATTTAACAACAACCTCTACATATTTCCGTCTGAAAAAATTACTGCTTTTGTAACACTAAAAAGTATCTTTTGCTCAAGTTTCAGTTTCATGGAAACTTTTTTGTCAAAGAAAAAAATTTAAAACCAAAAAACCGGTTTTCAGCCATTTTTTCGATAAATTTTGAGGTTAAGGTGAAATTTATTAATACAAAAGTTGTAGTTCTTTTTTTTTTTCTTACAACTTTTATATTGACCCTTTCTTGATAGGATGCACAGTTTAGCCATAAATCGTGAAAAACTGTGTTCCACCTCTAAAAATGCACCCCATTCCACTATGGATAGATGCTGTCGGTTCGATTTATTTTGTCCTCTTTTACAAGAGCTTGTGCAACAATATTCCGCTGCCAGAGTGCACTAACGAATTATTTTGTTGTTCAAACCCTATTTCTGCTGGACTAATAACAATTTTTGTATTTTTTTGCAGTTTTATTTTGGTGGGCTTTGTAGTCAAAAATACTTTTATTACGAACTTCATGGCATACAATGAAGTATCCTAGTTAACCCCCTCCCCCCCTTTAGAAGATTTCCGCGCACGGGCTACTACTACTATTTCAAGCCGGTGTTGGACATATTGGAGGACGTCCACCCACTTACCCTCCATTTTATGTAGAATTTCATAATAACACTATTTTCCTTAAAAAAAAAAAATATTAGCGAATGTGAGCTTAAGGGCACCCGATAGTCCGTGCTCTTGAATTAAGTTTTTCCATATTTTTTTGTTTTATTTAATAGTATAACTTTTCAAAAGTAACCTGTTGAAATTTGAGGTCGATTGGAGTAAAACTGAAGAAGATACAATGTCTTGAGTCTCGATGATTCTCTGTAAGTACTTATATGAAAAAAAAAAGTGCTTAAACTTTAAACGTGATTTTCTCGAAACTAACTTTTCAAAGTCGGTGGACACTTTTTCTCGAAAACTACGAGACCGATTCTCTTGAAATTTGACACACTCTTTTACCACATATAAAACTAGGTAATGACGAAGGTTTTTTTTCCTTTGCATTACAACTAGTTCTGCAACAATAAATATACATACTGATTTTTGTCTTTTTTTTTTTAAATCGTTTTTTGGCATAAAAATTATGCCAAAATCTGAAAAATCGTCAAAGAAAAAAAAACCCTTCGTCAATACCTTGACAAACTTATAAGCTAACCAAATTTTTTTGTTTTTTTGATTTCAGATGATAACGTGATGAGCTATGTTGTCCACCGCAAACCACCTTTTTTTTAGGCGTCCGCGGAAATTTGCTGCCAATGGCTTACTTTGCAATATTTTTTAATGAAATTTTCACAGAATACTCTTTAAATATTGTACTTTTATATGCTCTTTAAATAACAAAATTTACATTTACCATATCACTAAAAAACAATTTTAAGCTTATGCCTAAAATGTAGCGCCAAAACCCTACCCCCTCCTTAAGGATTTTTGATATCACTTTTCCGTTATACCCAGCTCCTGTGAAGAAAATTTGCATTCGCAGATTTTTGGGACTTTCAACTACGGATTTGCTACACTGCTCTAGGTTTGTTGTTATTTTTAGAGTTGATACATCTGAATTTCTTTCGACCTCCATTTCGCTGGAACGTTCCAAACGTGATTTTAATGCTCTTTTCTACTAACTGCGTTTCAAAACTAGTTGACTCTAATTTCGTATGTTCTCAGTCCTCTTTTTTTAACTCTGACGGGAACAATTTTTTGGATTTAAGTTTTGTTGCTAATTTGGAAATAATTAATATATAACAAAGAAAATCAAGGCTGAGAAAAAACAAATTTTTATAACTTTCAAATTGAATTTTTTGTTATAGAGTAAGAGCCCAGAGCCGCCAGACGTTACTTATTTTCTGATTGACAAAATGTGTGGGATAGTGTAGTACTAGTATGTACTGTGAACGTATGCATACCCGTTAGCTTGGGCCGACGGCCAATTTACAGGTACGAGGTGCTAAAGGTACGTAAAATCATTACTTACTTTACTTAAATTCTGAGTGCTGATTTTTGTATAAGTATTGTAGAATAATGTTAAAAATTAATAATCAGCACTGCCAGACACTTCCCGTCGGCGGTAATTTTTACCAGACGGTTTAAAGCTCGCAAAAAATAGCCGAACTTTACTTATATTCTGAGTCTTAATTTTTTTATATGATACTCAGGGATGTATTTCAATACTTTTTGTAAACAGCTAGACCTATCCTAGGGGCCAAAAATCCACCAGACACAATTACCTCTCCAAAAATGGTACGAAGACATTTCATATTGAAATTTGTTGTATCAAATGTAATACTGTACATATTTATACTTTGCTTATTCTAAATTAAAGTTGGAAAGCATTTTATGTTTTCGCAACCGAAAACAACTTAAGCGCATTTCGTAAATAACATTTGTCAAATAAACGTGTTTTAATATCGAATCAGTATTTTAACTTGGTCATCCTACAATAAAAAATATTTACGGTGTTTTTAAGAATATCATGGCAGAGTTATTGAACTGTGCTTTTTGTAATAATCCCGATGTGCGTTTAACATTATTTACGGAAGAGACGTTAAAAAAGTGCCGAACAATTTTAAAACATAGGAAGGTACACAACCTCAAATTCAAAGATGTTAATTTGCCGGTTGATTTATTTCAAAATGGGTATCATAGACAGTGTTATAAGTCATTTACAGGGTTGATGAAAAAATTTTTTTTGCCGAAACCTATAACTGCAGCAAAATCTACTCCAAAAGAAAAGTCATCAAATACTACGGAGAATCCATCTACGCATTGTATTGAGGCACAACCATCTATTTTGCAACCTTTAAGTTCAGTTGCTACCACTACTAGTGCTCTTATGCCTGACCCCGTTACAATACCTGAGCCAGCTATTATACCTGAGTTAGTCGAACTGGTTCCATCAAATTCGCAAGAAAATAAGTAGTATACAACTGGAAAATATTGATTTACTCTCTGAAAGTAATATTTCAATTGAAAGTAATGTAAGTACTGATCCAAACAATGTTACTTGTATATTTTGTGACCAAAAGAACAAAAAACATCGATCAAAGAGATTGCCACTGTTTGCATCCGAAAAAAAAAACTTCATATCCAAAGCAGAAGAAGAAGAGGAATATTATAGGGAGTTGATTAGCAAAATAGCAAATTATTCTTCTTCGAAAATTTATTACCATAGCATTTGTCAGTTGAACTTTTCTTATAAAGCATCATCAAATAAAAAAACAACTAACGAAAATAAAACGACTAAAAGTCGTTGGCATGATCTTCGTCAGCATCATAAAATTGCTTTTGATGAAATATGTGTTTTTATTGAAGAAAATGCAATCAAAAAAGGACGGTGTTATTTTTTGACTTATCTTCATAGATATTACATGGAGTTATTAGAAGAAAATGAAGACGAAAATTCTGAGGAAATTAAAGAGAATTTTACACCGCACTGTTTAGAAATTAAGATATTAAAAATATTTGATAAAAATATTAAATTTTTTTTCATTCAAAATAAAAAATTATTAGCTCCAAAAAGTATAATGAGTATTGATGACCAATCATTTCAAAATTTTAAAGACGACGATATTCTAAACAAAGCTGCTTTGATACTAAGAAAATCCGTTTTGCAAATGGAAAAGAAAAAATTACCACAGAAAATATCAGCACAAAATTTAAAGGAAGGAGAAGCATCAGTACCACAAGATTTATTAGACTTTTGTTTCACTCTAATAGCCGGAAGTAATCGAAAACGCAAAGAAAATCCAAAATGTATTCGTCAAGTTCATTCTTATTGCGAAGATATCATATATGGTGTTTATAATGGAAAAGTCAAAACGTCAAAGCACATTATGCTCGGAATGACATTAAAGAGTCTAACAAGTAGTCGCAAAGTTATTGATATTATTCATAGGTATGGCCATTGTGTTAGTTATTCAGGAGTTGAAGAGCTGGAAACAGAAGCGACATATTCTTCAATTGAGAAATCAAGTGTATGTCCTGAAACAATTAAAAAATTGCCACATCTCTGTACCGGTGTTGCTTTTGACAATTTCGATCGGTTTGTAGAAACAAAGAGTGGCAAGGATACGTTACATGACACTGTTGGGATTATATATCAAAATGTTGATTCAAATATCTCCGATGAATATCAATTAATAAATTTACCCACCGTCAATAATGAGGTTACCTTGGATTCGAATAAAAGGAAACGAAGAAAATTTGAAGCTATATCTGTTGAATTGAGTGAAGAACCATTCCCTAAAAAAAACAAGGGAACAAATAATCAGGAATTGTCGGCTCATGATGGTGAAAGTTCGCAACTTAGAAATTTACAATTATACAAAATGATTGATACAGTTTGGATGGTCAGCCACGCTCTAAAGTTACCAAATGTTCCAATGTGGGTTGGCTTTAATTGTTTACTGAGTGACGATAATAGTCCAAAACAAATAGTTTCTTATCTAACGCCCATTAATGAATCGCCTACTAACAAATCAGTAGTTTTGGAGACTATGAAACAAAGCCAGAAAATTTGTGAAGAAGTAAGGCAGTCTTCCATCGAAGTCACTTACGATCTTGCAATTGCGAAAGTAGCCTTACAAATTCAAGCAAACCAGAAACCAGATCTTGATAATATATTTATACATTTGGGAACGTTTCATATCATGATGGCTTATTTTAAGGCTGTAGGGAAAGTTATTGTAGATTGTGGCTTAACCAATATTATGGTGCAAAGTAATTTGTTAGCTTCAGGCTCCGTAAGTGGATTTCTTGAAGGAAAACACTTTAATAGGTGCAAAAGACTTCATCCTTTGATGACTGTGGGATTGGAAATTTTACATATTAGATCATTTTTGGAATTTAATAATGCAGTTGTCACAGACCAAATGGCCGAAGAAATTGTGCGGCTGAAAAGTTCTTCAATAACTTCATTTACAATAGAAAATGAAGAATTTAATGAACTATTAAATAACTATAATATTTACAAGTAGCAAACTCTCAACGGCGAGTTCGGTAAAACACCACAGTTTTATTTAATTTATATCAATCTTGTTCATTATTATTTAACTTTATCAAGAAGCGTCCGCACAGGAGATTTCGAATTATTTAAATTTGTACTTCCAAAAATTACTAATTTATTTTTCATATGTAATCAACAAAATTATGCTCGCTGGACAGTTAAATACATCGATAATTTGCTAAGAGTTGCAGAAACTCATCCAGATTTATTTGAGCAGTTTCAAAGAGGTTTCTTTGGCATTCAAAGAACTAATAAACCTTTTTCAAAACAGCCAATTGACTTAGTTCTGGAACAAACAATTAACGCAGATGCAGCCAGGAGACTTACAGGTATAATACAATTTACCAATTCCATCTCAGCACGCCAACGATGGGCTCTCAGTCATGATATAAGATCAACCATAATTAGCTATGTTTATAAAGATTTAGGTTTGCAAAAAGAACAAGATGTTACAGCTGAGTTAACTTATCATAATATCAAAAACAATACCACGCAATTGCAAAAATTTATTGACACTTTTGATCAATTTATCAATCCATTTGATGCTGAACTATCTAGAGATATCCTAATAAACATTTCGTCTGGTAAAGCAGCCTCAGAGCCGGTTGAAAAATTTCTTCTCAATATTGAAGAAAATGGTAACATTAAGCGTAAAACATTCATTGCAGAATGTGAGGAAGATGAAAACAGGTTTGAGGAAAGCATAAAAAAAACCAGCTGGAAAACTTTTCTCTAGATTATTGTGAAAATAGGTGGAAAAGTGCAGGAAGTACGTATTCAAAGAGATTTATTTGGGCGTATACTCGGTTTATCTATCGATCATAAAGTTGATATGGCAAAAATTTTATCATACCCTATAACTCCAGTGCCATTATCAATGATCCATTTAGATGGTGGCATTTGTAAAACCCAAAAATCTGTTTTAATGAAATCTTTGGAAAAAGGCATAGAACATAATCCACCTTCTCACATAGATATTGCAATAATCGATGGTTTTTTCTTACTTTATACAATGAAAAATGTCCCTAAAACCTTTGGAAACATCTCGAAAAAAATGTTACAAATGGTAACACAGTTAAAAGCGACAATATTCCACGTCATCTTCGATCAATACTTTTCTCCATCGATAAAAGATTACGAAAGATCACTTCGACATGAATCGACGCAACTGCAGTTTAACATAACTGGACCCAATCAAGTTCGACCGTCAGATTTCGCGAAAGAGTTGAAAAATATACGCTTCAAACAGGCTCTCGTTGATTTTTTTATACTACACTGGGCTACTGACGAGATGGTACCATTAATTGGCAACAATCGGGTTTTCATTAACTTCAAACAATGTCACTCTTTTATTGTCACTAACAATAAAGTTGTGTGTGATATTGATGAAAATCTATCATGTCCAGAGCATGAAGAAGCGGACACTAAAATTGTTTACCATGTCTGCAATATTGATGCTCAAGCTAATTTTGTGATTCGATGTTCTGATACTGATGTAGCTACAATAATGCTGGGAAATATGCATCGTTTAAAAAATTACGATTCTCACGTGTGGATATTAACTGGCACTGGAAATAAGCTAAGATATGTTGATATAACTCAAATTTTCAAACAGTTAGGTCCGTCATTGTGTCGGAGCTTACCCGGATTCCATGCTCTCACTGGATGCGATTACAATCCTGCCTTTTTCAAGAAAGGTAAGCAGAGGCCATTTAATATACTGAAAAAAAACGAAGAGTACCAGCAAGCATTCATCAGATTTGGTGACGTAAGCTTATTTACTGATTTAGACCTAGAGCAAAATGTATTTAACATAATGCAGAAGTTTATTTGTGATGTCTACAACGTTCCAGGAATAATTGACGTGGATGCTGCCAGGCTTCAGTTATTTATCAATACTTACACTGTTGGCAATGTGAATGAAGAGTTTCATCGCAAAACTGTTAAAAACTTTGATGCCAGCAACTTACCACCGTGTAAAAATGAGCTTCGGCAGCAATTCCGGAGAGCTAATTTTATCGCTAGCCTTTGGAATAATGCTAATATGAAGATACTTTGCGATTTCAGTCCTGAAAATAATGGGTGGACGTTAGAAGACAACCATTATCATTTTAACTGGTTCAATGGGGACCAATTACCCGGTTTTGTCAGTGAATCGCTTCAGAAAGATTCAGGTATTTTACTTTCACTTCAAATTATTTTTATATATGGACACATAAGTAACTATTCGAATCTTAATTATTTTATTTGTTTTTACAGAGGAAGAAATTAATGATGCTGATGATGATGATTTGGATATTCAATACCAAAATTGGTTTGATGATGAGTTACCAAACTTCACTGATGATGATAATAATCAATATATTCACTGAAAAAATTTCCACTGAATACTGTAATTTCTTTCAAAACTAGGCATTAAAATGTTATTTATAGCAACAACATAATTGTGTCTGGGGAATGTTTGGCCCCTACGATTGGTCTGGCTGCTTACAAAAAGTATTGAAATACATCCCTGAGTATCATATAAAAAAATTAAGACTCAGAATATAAGTAAAGTTCGGCTATTTTTTGCGAGCTTTAAAGCGTCTGGTAAAAATTACCGCCGACGGGAAGTGTCTGGCAGTGCTGATTATTAATTTTTAACATTATTCTACAATACTTATACAAAAATCAGCACTCAGAATTTAAGTAAAGTAAGTAATGATTTGACGTACCTTTAGCACCTCGTACCTGTAAATTGGCCGTCGGCCCAAGCTAACGGGTATGCATACATTCACAGTACATACTAGTACTACACTATCCCACACATTTTGTTAATCAGAAAATAAGTAACGTCTGGCGGCTCTGGGCTCTTGGACTATTAATTATTATAGATAAATCCTGATGTTTCTAAACTTTTCAAATAATAGTGTATATATGTAGGTGAATATAATGAAAATAGCACAGGCTATTAAACAAGAAAAACCAAAAGTCTACTTGACTAGAGTTCATGAATTTTCTCCTTGAATTATTTTGAACCAGACCTTGAAACTTTTCTACTTTTATTCAAAAAGCCATGAAAATAAAAGTTTCTTATAACTCTTTTGTTATAAAAGTTGCTTAAACTTTTTTAAATACTTTTATTAAATAAAAGTTTTTCCAAAAAACTATTTAAGAAAGTTTTTGCATAAAAGATTTTCTAAAAATCTTATAAAAAACTTTGACACAAAAGTTTTTTTTGACTTTTATTAATAAAAGTTTCATAAAAGTTTTTTCTATTTTTATTTTTGAAAGTCGAAAATTCATAAAAGTTTTTTTTTTTTGCTTGAAATTTCAAAATACTTTTGAATCCAGATTGAAATTTATATAAATATCGAAATAGTTCAATTATCTTGAATAACTATTTATAAATCGCGTATACAATGGGTTTATTCGTGGCCTAAGTTATGATGATAATTGATGATATTTAATAATTTTTGATTTTCTTCAATCAATCCTAAGTATGCATCTTTTTGCAAATCGACTTCCCGAGGTCCCAGACCTTCCTTGTTGCTTCCAAAATCCATTTTCGGCCTTATCTGATCGATTTGTGCAATGGACTTTTTTCGAAAAATGGGTCCAAAACACCTCTTTAGGAAGCTCGGGGACCTCCCCTATCAATTCCAAGATCTATTTTCGGCTTTTTCTCATCGATTCGTGCAATGGCATTTTTTTAAAAATATAAGTGCAAAATAGTCATAAATTTAGTCATTTCAGAAACCCTAATGGTTCTCTTTTGAAATTTTTTGCTTAGCGATTTCAGATATGTTTTATTTTAGAATTTCCTTTGCGAAAAAAGTTTTTTACATGTGCCTTTTTTTGAATTTTCTAATAAAAAATATCATAAATATCATAAATATCATATATCATAAATAAAAGTTAAGTTAAGTTAAAGGCAACATTTACGTAAAAAAACCTTTTTTAAAAGTTTATTTCAAGCTCTGTTTTAAATCTGTCTAATGTACACCCTGTATGCAGGTGTAATAATACAGATAATACAGCAACTGTCTAAAGAATTTTTTCCGAATTACACAAATTGCAATGAAGGTGACGAGTGTATGAGCTGACTGCAAAGTGGAAGAAAACTTTCTTCTACATGAAAAATGTCTATGGCTGTGGTGGACATACGACAGAACGCCAGCTTGAGTAACTGCGTAAGTCTGCAAAACGAGTTACAAGAATGAAAAATATCCTTCTTAACTGCAAAAAAAAAGTGAACAAAAAACCTTGAAAGGACGTTAGATAATAATTGAAAAGTTCTAAATCGTGCCAGCCACACTTGGAGCAGCAACTCCAACCTAAAGCAAAAACAGTTAACGAGAAAAGGCACATACTTATACTCCACATACCCTATATTTATAGGGTATTTCGAGAAAAATTAATAACATTTTAAGAATCCTACAATGAAATAAAGAAACGAGTAAGCTAAATGAATTTTAAGAGATTTATTTCAGCCTTAAGTTTTACTTTAAATTTTTTTACAATATTTGCCGAAGCGGGGCATTCTGGGCACCCAGGTTATATCAGACCTTTCCATATCGATTAGTATGATAAAATTTACATAAAAACATCCTTTCATATTTATTGGATAAGTTTAGTACAATCTTAACCTAGTTAATTTATTACTACTGTTGATTTGTACCTTAAAATTCTTTAAAGTAAAGCGAGAGCGGGCTTACTGTACCATTGTGCAGCTCCCAAAAACAGGATATGCCAAAGGAACCTGTACATTATACATTCTTAAGACCTTGTGTTCTAGAATTCTTCGGGAACGCTTAGAATTCAAAAATTCACTCCTTTTCGAGTATATCCTCAATCAAAAAAAAATTTTCCTATTATACACATTTGTTAGGTTATGGTGGTGGATTGGAAGCCCCACATAGACACTTTGGTCCATAGTGATACCACATCTCTCAAAATTTAATCAGTAAAATTAGTTGTTTGGTTAATGTTAAAAGTATTGGTCCGCCTGGCGAAATCATATGTTCTGTGGAGTTTTAATTTAGCAACATCGTGCAATGAGAATAAGACAGTATGTTCAAGTGATTATACACATAAGGAAGTGGCAAAATTTGAAGCGAGAATAAATAATGTAAGTATTTTATATTTAGAAAAAACTATTTTTTAAATTCATCATGATCCTTTCCCATTGCTTTTTAAAAAGCTCGTTCTGCTAAAAGTCTGAAACAAGCACTAAACTTGAGAATAGGAGGCACTGCAATTGAAATTTTGTGCTACATAAGTAAAGCAGTGAGTTTCTCCAGCAAACCCTTGTTGGTGTAAGCAAAAATAAATTTTTGCACCAATCGATGAGGACAGGTCGAAAATGAATAGACCATTTTGGACCCATTTCAAAACAAAAAAAGGTGGAACATTCGATATGGAAAGGTCAAATTTTCTGTGCCATACCGATAGGTGCAATAAAAGTTTCACATGTGGAATATATTTTTTACGCAGTAAATAACAATAAACCTCTTATTTAATCACGTATCTTATTTACTCTACCACTAATTAAACAAGAATGAAACTAATCTCTAATCTGCCGAAAAGCATATCGGTTCATATTACTTACCTTTTACGACCTTATCTGTCAAAATCAAATAGAAAATACCAGGGCTGCATAGTCGTGCTTTGACAAAAATTGTAAGAAAAATAATATCTCTGCTGGAAGGGGAATTTCCATTCACAAAACATTTACGATTGCAAATGCTCCTTCACGAGAAGTGTATAACTTCTCGAGAAGGAATTTCTGATTTCATTTAATATTATTTAAATAAAATTGCTTAAAACTACCATAAACGTACGTTGATCTTCGAAGAAGTCGATTAGAAAAAACTATTGCAAAGTTATAGGACTTAATTTAAAGATGATTTTATTATTCCTATTAAATATTTGCACTGAAATTTTAAATTCGCTGTAACTTTTTCAATTTCAATAATTTGAGGAAACTTTGCAGAGATAAATTTTATGATTATGGCACGGACTTTAATTTTATGATGTGCCCTTGGCACGTTAAGGCGGTAGCAGCTGAGATAACGTATACAACTAGTCGAAAAAAAAATCTGATACAAATAGGTCCTATTAATAAAATGTAGTCCATGTTGAGACATTTACAACGATATACAATACTTGTTGATCGGACGTCAAATGGCAGAGGTATAAGAAAAAACAAAATTGCATCGAACTTAGAGGCCGAAAAAAAAAAATTTTTTTCCTTAAAAATCTTTCAATATTAGCTTTCAAGCTGGAGGAGGTCATTCGAACTTTTTTTTTCGTATGGGGGTCGATACTATCTAGTGTACATAAGGTGTATCACGAATTTTTTTTTTTTTAAGTTCAAAATTTCAAGTCAATGAAAAGTTGTTCAATTCAAAAGTTTTAGGTCGGGCGCATGGGGCCTAAATTTTTTTTTTTTTTGTAAGACTAAGATCTATTGTTGGCAGTTTCACATACTTCTAGTCAGCCGTGTCTAGGATTCGCGTGGCCCTAGGTGCGATTTATGTAATTCGGTTGTATTCGAAGTATCACACCTCGTTGTCAAACCACGCCCACATTTTTTATGTGGTTGAAAATGCAAAAAAGTGGGTTTATTTTCATATTTTGACATGCCTATGTTTTAGCATTGAACCTAAAGAAATCTCTACCAAAACTTGAGCTTTCTAGATGAAACCTTTGTCCCGTACAAATAAAGTTAGTTTTCCATATAACTACAATAATTTTCCATATTCCTCTGTTTATATGGTAAACCAATTCTGTTTGCGCAGCTCACAGGTTTGAGCTAGGAAGCTAAAATTATGTGAGAATTAACTTTAAGCCCAATGCTAAAACATAGGCAAAGTCCAAAATAAAAAAATGAACATATGTATTTTCAAAATAAACACACTAATACTACGGATACTGCCACATACAAGAAATTTACAGAACTTTTAAATTTTGAGAAAAAAGTAATTTTGTGTAATTGCATAAAATGAATGCATTAATACGATTTACAACATATACATAAATACAATTCATAGTACATACATACTTTCGAAAATGTTAAATCTAAAAATGAGGATGAACTATGTTATGTTGGATCTGAAGATGATACAAATTGTCTCAAAAGGTTATGCCAAATTTACAGAGCTACATATGAACTCTACAAATTTAACCCGTGAATTTTCCTATGTTTTTCATGAAAAAAGTTAACAAATATACTTATATATTCATCCAATTCTTAAAAAATGTCGAAGTTAAAAGATCTGCGGATTTCGACACATGGATTCTAAAATTTTACTGGGCTTATTTTATCTCTGAAATATTTCGCCGAAATTTATTCAAAAAACAAAAATATTCAATTGAACTTAAGAACTTGATAGTGAAATTTCAGTGACACCTTCTTAATATATAGTTCCAAAAAGCACAGCTAAGTTACACTTTAAGGCATTTAATAAATTTACTTGCAACAAAAACCTTCATTGATTGGTTAATTTAAGAATTATATTTTTCATTTATTTTATCAAATGGAACCTACACAATTTTTCAAAATACCACATTACAGAATAAGATGTTAAGTTTTGTACGTCCTCCGTTCGGGAAAAGGAATATCACATAATGTAACATTAAATTTCTTACAAATGTTGACAGGAGGATGAGAAACAGTCTGCGATATTAAGATGACAAAGTTGTAATTTAGTTTAAAAGTTCGGAACCGCTTGCCAACATCAGCCATTGCAACAACAATAACTGCAACTAAAAAGAATATAGTTGAGATAACAGCAGCTTAAGATACTCGAACAAGACAACGAACAACTATGAATGTGTATGTAAAATGACAAAGCTCCAAATTGGTTCAAATTGTCAAGTGTTGTTTGGTAAATAAACTTTCAACTTTTTTTTGTGGTTTCAAGTTGTTTTACTGTAACTTAATTGAATTTTATTTTCCTTTTAAACTAGCGAAAAAAAACACGATACCTTGAGCAAATTTCTGTCACAATATCAAGATGTCAGATGTTCGTTGTCATTCTTGTTTCTAGTTTGAATGCAATTTGCTTTTATATCTACCCAATGAGCACAAAAATGGATGCGGATCCGTTTCGAACCCGTTACGGATTCGTCAGCGCGAGTTCCGTTTTCTTATGCTTCGACGAATCCGTCTCGAATTCGAAACGGACTCTATATACGGATCCGATACGGTCTCATTTTTTTTAAATAAAACGGATTCGAGGCGTAATCGCGTTTGTTAATTTTAGACAGACTATTTTTTTTAAATAATACGGTTTCGAGACGGAGTCTTTTTTTAATTAAAACGGATTACAATCCGTTTGATTCCCAGTTTAAACTGGGTAATTTTTCAAAAAGCGCCACATAAGCAGTCTTGAATCCGTTATTTTTACAAAAAACGAATTCGTAATGGATCCGTTTTATTTACAAAAAATGAATTCGCTTAATTTACCAAAAACGATTCCAGAACGGATCCGTATATGAAATCCGCTCCGAGTTCGAGACAGATCTGACAAAGCGGACGATCCGTCCCCTTTTTCGAGAGTAATTTCATACGAAAACGAGTGCGAGACGGGTCCGGAATCCATTTCGGATAAAATAACGAAGAAGCGAGTTTGTTTCGAATTCGAAATGGATCCGTTTGGCACACTGGGTAGTTAGTAATAAATTTTGTATACAAATACAATATGTATGCATATATGTAAATCTGCGCTTTGTATAACTTAAATGTGAGGCTCAAAATCATATTGTTCTCTATGTATATTTTTATTTATTTCTTCAACGATAGTGAGGAATAAGTCATCAAGAGAACACTTCCGTAAACCATTACGTCAAAAAGAACAGCTTGCAATATTTTCTAGAATGCCTACAAACTTAATATTTATATTTACCTTTGATATATGCAACTTTATGACTTGCATTAATGAAGCATCGTCTTCAATTCCGGGGTAAGTCTATTGAATTTTTTAGCCTAAGTCGATCACTTGCTCTCTGAATCGAAGACTTGGCCTGCATTTTCTTCTCGAATCTGGCTGTGAATTGAATGTTCTCTTAGCTGAGGCAGTTGACGGATTGTCACCTTTTCAACTAAATTCACTCATTGTTCAGAAATTTATTGAATCTTCTACTTCACACTGAGAAAACGATTTTTTTGAATACAACAGATGAATATTTCATATAGAGCCTAAGGCCTCTGTTGCCAGTGCTGCGCATTTGATTATTTTTTTATAATTAATTATAACTAAATAAATTAATAATAATAATAATTTATTTGAGTGAAAAATATTGTATTTTGATCAAATAGTGGTATATGTTGGTTGAAATTTTTTATGTTTGACTCAATCAAATATTTGATTGCTCTATATCAAATTTAAATGTAATTTGTTATATTCAAACAAATCGTTTTCTCAGTGCATACACCAACCAACCTACCATACATGACATGTGTTAGAGGTCTGCGCAAGTGCACTTGCTGTGACGTCAGACTAAGGGACTTACTGCCAAGTATAGGTCAAGTTTGACATTCTGCAACTCATCAGCATCGTGACCATTGAGAAAAATTGAAAAGTGCTAAAAAAAGGGCAATTTTTGTGTAAAAAACGGCCAACTGGATGTTGTCATTGGAAAAAGATAATAAAAATGCAAATTGTGTTTGAAAATACAGTGAAAGCTCCCGTCGCGGACAGCTCCCGCAGGCGGACATCTCTCGTAGCCGGACGAATTTCTTGGTCCCAAGTTTTTCGTTATGTTTTTAGAACAAAATACATTCCGGTGGGCGGACGCTCCCTTGGCCGGACGCGGACACTACATTTATACACATTTCATACAATTCATCTCTGCTGGCGGACAAAAAAGGCATTCTTACGAAAAACTCTTTCTCAACTCTTTCTTTGCTTTGCTGTCATTCAGGTTGTCGATTGTTATTCTTTAAAATCTATTGCCCATATGCATAGTCGCAAAGTAAAGTTAAAACCTGGTTTTTACCCAAAATCGAAGATACAGATTGACCCCATTAAAAAAAAAGAAAAACTTGCATTAAGTTATGAGAAAATTTTAAAAAATATAAAAATTTCACAGGATTGCTCTGTAAAGTCTGCACAAACTTTTTCCTGAAATAAAATTTTAGTACATTTCATAAATAAAAAAGTTACGAATGTTTAAGTATCGCCGCCTTGGCAATTTTACTCCTACAAACCATCCGATAAGAAAAATTTGGATTGTGGATTGTGGACGATTTTGTTGGAACCGTCGGTGTCCGCCTACGGGAGCTTTCACTGTATATGTACATTAGGGTGATTCAAATTTTTTATTTTTTGTTTTTTTAAGGTGCTGTTGCTTAAAAAGTAAGTTTATGATATAAAGAAAAAGCTCACGAAAATTCAGCTCTTTAACTCAATTTTATAAGGTGGCGCCGGAGCCTGTTAGTTTTACATGTAAATTGTATGGAAAAATTATTTTTTTCAAAAAAGGTATCTAAATGAATAGGTGATTAATGTTGTTGAGCTGAAAAGGTGCAGCCATTTCAAGGTGACATGAATTTGAAACCCGTTGGTTAATATTGTTGGGTTGCAACCCTTTGTAGGGGATCCAATTCATGTCACTTTAAAATGGCTATAACTTTGCAAGGAAACATCACAGATCACCACTTGAAAGCTCATTTTAAAGGGCAAGGATGGTACTAAATGATGCTTTTGTTAAAAATAAGCTGATCAACTTTCTTTGAATCCTATACATGGCCTCGAAAGTAGACAAAAAACATCATATTTTAGGTACTTAGCCTCAAATATTTCAGGATTACGATATGATGGGTCAATTCTGAGGCCAGATTCGGATTCAGCGTAAAAAATTACGTCGAAAAACGACCTTTTCAGCTCAACAACATTAATCACCTATTCATTTAGATACCTTTTTTGAAAAAAATAATTTTTCCATACAATTTACATGTAAAACTAACAGGCTCCGGCGCCACCTTATAAAATTGAGTTAAAGAGCTCAATTTTCGTAAGCTTTTTCTTTATATCATAAACTTACTTTTTAAGCAACAGCACCTTAAAAAAAACAAAAAATAAAAAATTTGAATCACCCTAATGTACATACATACATACATTCACATAGTCAGTCAAGTAATTGTTTACAAAATAAATAATGAAATACAATTTTCACTTTCATATTGAATAAAAATAAGAAATGTATATATTTTTTGGAAATTTTTTTTGTCCTCAATTTTCTTACGCATTCCTCATTAGGGGCCGTTCAAGTATTACGTAACGCAATTTTCGAAGATTTTTGACCCCCCCTCCCCCCTAAGTAACGCGCCGTAACGTTTTCCTCTACCCCACCCCCCCCCCCCCTAAACGTTACGTAACACCCAAGTGACCATATTTACCTAAAAGTCACAATTATGTTGCGAAAAGTACCGGAAATACATGCGTATGTTGTTTATTTTCTTTATTTTACCCTACACCGAGGGTATATTCACTTTGTCATTTTGTTTGTAACGCATAGAAGAGGGCGGTGGTAGGTATGAAAAAGTATATAGATATATTCTTGATCAGCGTCACCACCTGAGTTGATTTAGCTACGTCCATCTGTCTGTCTGTTCAAATCAGGTTTACGGAAAAACCAAGAAAGCTAATTGAATGAAATTAGCACACTCAGGTCAGACCTTCTTGCAGGCATCTTGCTTTTGAAAATGGACGTAATCGGTTCATGGACACGCCTACCGCCCATACTCTATGTATATTTGCCCAATCCCATTTTGAAAAAAAATGCAGCGATTTTGATGAAACTTGGTGATTAGGTGTACATTTCAACTAAATTAAGATTAGGCTAGGTTTCAAGTTTCCAAAGATTCACGTGGCACGATCCTAAATTTTAACCTCTATACCACCATATCTCGTAAACCGTGCAAGATATTGTAATGAAATTTCTTTATTTTTTCGACTTTTTCATCGATTTTAAATTGTTTAGACTTTTTCAACCTCTCTCAACATTAACATTTTGCATATATTTACGACTTTTTCAACAGTTTTCAACCTCTTAAACATTTCACACTTTTTTCGAATTATTTAACCTCTTCAACGTCTTTTTTTACTGAAATATATGTACCTACTTTGAGTGCAGTGTAGGGTATGTGAGTTTCGGCCTGACTGAAGATAACACCTTAACTTGTTCATATTGTTATTTAATAAAAATCACACATAATGTAATAAAAATTAGCTTAAAATATGTTAAAATGGCGAAAAATGAGACGAACATATTTTATTAAAATGATAAAAGTTGATGGGATCTAGAACAGCTACAGCAATAAATGAGAAAAATAGGAAATCTTTCCACGCTTACATCTCTGGTTTTAGTTAACCAATCTCGAAGATGATAGTTTTAGGACATTCTGCTTGATAAGTGCTTTAATTTAACATATCATTTATTGCTGTACATTATCTAGATCCCATCAACTTTTATCATTATAATAAAATTTTTTGGCTGTAGCTATTCAATAAGCATACACATAAAAAAAGCGTTTCATTATACATACCTCATTTCAAATCACCACCCGCTAAAGTAGTTTCACTTCTAAAACAATGTTACGTAACGCGTTGTTCGAACCCCCCCCCCCCCTCCCCTGTAACGCATCGTAACGTTTCACAAGACCCCCCCTCCCCCCCTAATTGCGTTACGTAATACTTGAACGGCCCCTTAGAAAACAACAAAAAAATTATTTGATATAATCAAAAACTAAAGCACCCAGATCCTGCATAAGACCAATTTGGGCTTAGGATTATTTACCTAATACAATTTGTACATATCATAATTTTTCGGCCTTTTAAGTGTCATGAAGCTGAAACTCTGAGCACTGTTTTTCGATTTGTTTTGAAGAGTGCTTAAATAAAACTCCTTCGTCATGATATCAGTAGAAACTTTCAATTCACCAACGCCTTCCCATGATACTCGGCTCCACATACCATCACGGGCAATTTTTCACACTTCACAGTGGGTTTCAAAAAATTGTGTAAGTTATAGAGGTTATCAAATTTTACAAAAAATGGGTATGGTTTTCGGGCAATTATCGATCAAGGAAATTGACTCCGTTTGTTTTTCTTTTTCTTTTTTTTTTCTTATAAAAACATTGAAAATTGTTGGAATAAAATGAAAAAGTACCGATTTTCCACTTTCTAGTTGCAACACGTCCCATATTATTTCACCGCCGATACCGTGGTACATAATTTTTAATGTGTTGTTATTTGCTTAAAAGAATGCCTTAAACCGCATATACAGTGACCGAATAACATCTACATACACCCCCACTTTTTGCGAGATCGGGAATCCGAAAACATAATGGAAAAATGTAATGATGCAGTTTTGTTTGAAACTATTTTTTAATGATAATAAGCAAGAAAAAAAAAGTTCTTCAATCTAAATTTTAAAAGTTATCTAAAAAAAAAACACAAAAAACGAGTGAAATAAGTCTACATGCACTACGTAACTTATGCATTGAGCTTATGATTAATCTTTTTAGAAAATGGTGAAGTACCGTTTTTTTATATTTCATATCTATAATATGAGTCATACTTTGGTATAATGTACTTAATTGTGGTTTGGACGTGATATTTGATTCATATAACGACTCCGCCAAAAAAATTCCAAATGATAAGAGAAATTTTGTTGTTAAATCAGGAAAAGAAAATTAATCCTGTGGTGAAATTTTTAAAATATTGGACTTAAGTCGATCAGCAGTTCATACGAACATTAAAAATTATGAGGATATTGATTCCATTGAAAACGAGCCTCATAGTGGCCGCTCAAAAGAACCTGTCTCGCAGAGATGTCAGCTTGATTTTAAAAGAATTTAAATGAACAAAATTGAAATTCCTTAATTGTGTTACTCAAATTCCAAAAAATTAAAATTCAATTTAATTCAATTCAAGTTAATCTTTATTCGTGAATCTTTGATATTATTAAACATGACTTGTTTTACAAGTTAGAGACTTAGCTAATGAGCTATTACAACTAGGACGAACAGTTTTTAGTTTAAGCAGTATTAACTTTTAAATTCTTTGAATAAAACATATTCTTTAGAATAAATAGACTTAATTAAACTAACTTAACATAATACAAATAACACAACTTTTATAGTCTAGAGGGTCTAGCGGGTGCTTCTAATTGAAAAATATTCGCTTAAGCGCAGCTCTGGGAGCAACCCTAGTATTTTTTTCATACTCATACTAAAACATTTTTGAAAATGTCTAAGTGCATAAGTACATACCTGTATGTATGTACTTATTATATATGTATGTACGTACACTAGGGTGATTCAAATTTTTTTTTTTTTTGTTTTTTTTAAGGTGCTGTTGCTTAAAAAGTAAGTTTATGATATGAAGAAAAAGTTCACGAAAATTCAGCTCTATAACTCAATTTAATAAGGTGGCGCCGGAGCCTGTTAGTTTTACAGGTAAATTGTATGGAAAACTTATTCTTTACAAAAAAGGTATCTAAATGAATAGGTGATTAGTGTTGTTGAGCTGAAAAGGGTCGTTTTTGACGTAATTTTTTACGCTGAATCCGAATCTGGCCTCAGAATTCACCCATCATGTCAGAATCCTGAAATATTTGAGGTTAATTACCTAAAACATGATGTTTTTTGTCTACTTTCGAGGCCATGTATGGGATTCAAAGAAAGTTGATCAGCTTATTTTTAACAAAAGCGTCACTTAGTACCATCCTTGCCCTTTAAAATGAGCTTTCAAGTGGTGATCTGTGATGTTTCCTTGCAAAGTTACAGCCATTTCAAGGTGACATGAATTTGAAACCCATTGGTTAATGTTGTTGGGCTGCAACCCTTTGTAGAGGATCCAATTCATGTCACTTTAAAATTGCTATAACTTTGCAAAGAAACATCACATATCACCACTTGAAAGCTCATTTTAAAGGGCAAGGACGGTTCTAAATGATGCTTATGTTAAAAAAAATCTGATCAACTTTCTTTGAATCCTATACATGGCCTCGAAAGTAGACAAAAAACATCATGTTTCAGGTAATTAACCTCAAATATTTCAGGATTCTGACATGATGGGTCAATTCTGAGGCCAGATTCGGATTCAGCGTAAAAAATTACGTCAAAAACGACCCTTTTCAGCTCAACAACACTAATCACCTATTCATTTAGATAACTTTTTTGTAAAGAATAATTTTTCCACACAATTTACCTGTAAAACTAACAGGCTCCGGCGCCACCTTATAAAATTGAGTTATAGAGCTGAATTTTCGTGAATTTTTTCTTCATATCATAAACTTACTTTTTAAGAAACAGCACTTTAAAAAAAACAAAAAAAAAGAATTTGAATCACCCTAATGTACACATGTAGCTTACTTTTATTGTAAGGAATGTAGAAAATAACCCATTGTGCGCATTCAAAAAAAAAAAAAAATTAAAACAAAATAGGTGCATGCTCATTTTAATTAATTTTTAAATGACCAAAGTTTTTGTTTGCAACTTTCAAAAAAAAAAAAGATAAAGGACAATTCAAATGAAATACTTTAAATGTACAAACTTTTCTACGGGTTTCATTGTGAGTTTGTCAACGCCACAATGCAATTAAACTATATCAAAAGGAAATGAATCATAATGATGGTTGACTCAACGTAATATTAATTATGGTTGGAGGGAAAAATTCTGTTATTAGATACTAATCTTGAATTACGATTACTAAAGCTATTTTTACGCATTTTATGTGGCATGCTTTGTCATTATTTTGAAAGCCTTTTACTATTTCGCCCGTACAAAAAGAGCGAATTGAGAAACTTTCACTCAAAATATGTTCCCAGTATTTTAAAAAGCTCAAAAGAGACAGCTTCAACATTCAAGTTTTGTTAATAAGAGAAAAGCTTTTTGAATTCAAATAAAAAAAAAATTTTAAATTGCGATTTGAGTAAAATTGAAGGACCGAAAAATGCTATCTCTTAAGTTTAAAGCATTCCCAGTTTTTGATTTGCGCTGGACCAGCACGGCCAAATGTTGCCTCTTTCTCTATTATTTTCTTCACCGTCAAGTGTCAAAATCGAGCAAAACAACGGTGCCGTGACATAATCCCCATTTCGTAAATAAATAATAAAATAAAATAATTTGCGGGGTTATGACCGCAAAATTTTCGGTCATAATCCCCATAAAAAAGCGGACATAATACCCAAAGCTAGGATTAGCCTATAATATATCCAACACCTAGTTTACTAGCCACAATAATTTTACATAAGAGTAGGGGTAAGTGGGTGGCCTTCGGCCGCAGCTCAGGATTTAAAACTCCCAAAAATCCAACACCGGCTTCGCGGAGGCCTTCGGCCGCGGATCAGTCTATAATATATCCAACACCTAGTTTGCTAGCCACAGTAATTTTACATAAGAGAGTTTATTTTTTCGGACATAACCCCCATACCAAAAATGGGGATTATGTCCCCATTTAAAAAATGGGGATTATGTCCGTGGGGGTTATGTCACGGCACCCAAAACAACACGTGATATTTGGCTAAGAAGAAAACTATTTTATGTTTCGCGTGTGGATTTTTTCTTTATATTGTTGTGATTATGATTTTGACAATTATCAAAGAAGCGTTGAATTTTAAAATTTTGACAATTCGCTTCTACTTTTATAATTGTATCATGAGCTTCATTGTGCTGCAACTGAAAAAAGATATTAACATCTTGTTACCATAACTTTGTTTTTTTTTATTCACTGTACAAAATTATTATTGAAAGCTTTCTGAAAACCGAAGATTTTCTTTTAAAAACCACATGGCAATCTATCGTCACCTCAGAGTGTAAGTGTCCTATCAGCAAAAACATGAAACTGAGAAAACAGCGTTTTAAAGTATTTAGTCTGCGATTTGGATTTGAGGATTATGAATGTTTTTTTTTTTTTGATTATTTTGCCTCTCTGTAATTACCTATACGGTATTTGAAAAAAAATTATTGAAACTTACCTTTGATTTGTTTGTATTTAAAATTATTCGGATTTGTATGAGTTAGGACATTTGCATTCTGAAACTCCACGTAAAAGGTATATTACGTTTGATCCAAAACACACAAAAAGAAAACGGATATGTAAAAAAATATATTCTGAAGTGTTTTTGCTGAACCGTTACGTCACGCGTAGTGCTAACGTTCACGGCACGCTCATGCTAGTGTTATATTTTAGACCAAAACTTCTAAAGTACTGAGCAGTTTTTGACAAACAAAGTATCGTTGTTTGCATATTATCAAGAAGAGCCTAATAAAGCTATTAATACTTCGAAAATCTGATCACAGAGGACGCTGTATGCAAAAAATAAAATATAATATGTAATTATAATTACATAAGTTTTGATTGAATAAGTCATAAGTTACAGCTCCTAAAATACTAAGCCGATATTGACAAACGAAGATTTTATCTTTTTGTTTTACTAAGAGGACTAAAATGAGGGTACTTTTGTTTCAAAAATTTGTTCATAGATGTTGCTATAGGCAAAAATTATGTACATATATATACTATACATTTATATAATATATTGAATTCAGCGAAAACGGTGCATACACGAATTTATTCGGAAATTTGCTCACTTTGGATCACTCAAAAACAAATACAGCAGGCTTTGGTTTCAACGAATACTTAAAATAGGATTAAGAAAAATTATTCAGGAAAGCTTGCTAGATTACGTTCTTTTTTTTTGGCTTTCGAACCTTCATTCGTGTGTATATATGTATGTATTTTGCACTAATCGATGCGAAAAGGTCGAAATTAAGTTTTGCAAGGATGAAAAACAAAAGATTGATAGATAACGTCGAAAATGGAAACAAGAAATAAATTCCTTCCAAAATTTAGATTCGACCTCTTCGCATCAATTGGTGCAATAAGACAGATATAAGACAGTACCATTCGTACTTCAAAATCCATTTTCGGCCTTTTTGCAACGATTGGTGCCAGAAATTTTTTGTCTTGAAACGAGGCCAATTCACCGCCGGGATAGGGGAAAGTGGGGTACCTTTGACACTGGGGCACATTTGACTTTGCCAATTTGAATGAAAACGACTAAGGCGCCAAAAAGTTTAAATACCATTGCGTTGAGTATTTTTCAACTAGCTGTTCTTTGTTTTGTTTACATCATTAAAACGAGACGCCACGTGAGTAGATTAAACCGTAGTTTTCCTTTGTTATCGCAGTTTCTTAAATTATTTGTTTTTTTTTTTTTTAAGTAAATACCTAGTCTTGAGAAGTAAAGGAGTTGAGCACTGCTATTATTTTGACCTAGAAAATACCGTTATTTTTTTGGAACAAAATGTCATGTGCTTATCTTGTGTACTTATCACGTAACTATACTGTAAAGTATTAGAAGAAAAAAAAAACGTCAGTTGTTCGAAATATCTTCTTTCAATTTATGAATGACACCCTGTTTCTATTATTTTGACCGCAGCTGTATATTGGATAAGCCATATGCATCCAGTTCTTAAAAATGGTATGTTTTTTAATATTTATGTAATGCAATTTAAGAAAAATGTTTCCTTAATCAATAAATTAATCTATAATAACGAAATTGCGTTAGTTAAGTATGAATCGCGTATTATAAGGCTTTACAGTACATAATTGAAACCGTGAAGTACATGTTTTGATACGAAGTAAGCCGACAACAACAAAAAGGGTTCATGCTCAGTGTTGTCATCAGTGCCGCCACTTTGGATAAAATTTTTATAGCAAAATGGCGTAGAAAAACGGTGAGCAGCGTAGCAAAAGTCAATAAATGGCTGAATTATCGTTTATTGAACAGTAAACTAAACATAAATTTTTTTTATAAAACGAAAATATCACATTGAAATTCAGAATGGTGTAAAAGTAGATAACGTAAATGTAACTAACAAATGTGTTGAATGCAATTCACATAAATAATTAGGGATGCCAACACTCAGGGTTTCGCCCGGAGACTCAGGGTTTTGAATATGATTTCCGGGTCTCCGGGTTCAAAGTCAATCCCTCCGGGTTGAATATCATTTTTGTCGACAGCAACAAAAAAAATCGAATCTAAGTCAGCAGTTTTCCCGAATTTCAAATTTTGATAAATTCAAAGAAAAAAAAAAAACGAAAAAAACACAAACCATAAAATAACACAGGGCAACAATGACTTTGTTGCCTTACTTATCAGAAGGTTTTGACGCGCTGGACTCGAATCCAAGCTTAGAATTTCTCAAATAGCTCCGGTTTTCGAGATATTCTAACCTAAAAGTTAGATTAGATTAGATTTTTCGAGATATCTTGGGCAAATTTATATAGAAATATATTTTTTTTTATGAATCCATTAATGAGTTTCGAAAGAACTACTCTTCCTCTTGAAAACTCACTCGGAATTATATCGATATCTTTTTTGATTTTCAAAGTATCCTAAATTGAAAATTATTATATAGGTCTCCATACAAACTTTTGTAAATTTGTATGAAAAATTTGAAAAAAATATATCGATATGATTCCAAGTGTGTTTTGAAGAGGAAGAGTATAGCTTTTATAAAAAGCGGTATAAGTTGGGAGCCCCTGAATGGATATTAAAAATATGGATGTCATAAGGAGATAATTGAATTTCCTACTATACTAGTAAGACTAGTTTTGAAATTTAGCCTATAGTTTTGGATGCATGATAATTTTCTGAAATTTTTACCAATAACATTTTTAAAAAAATTGGTAAAATTAAAAAAAATCTATGCAAATTGTACATCATTTTAAAGCAAAATAATCAAGCATTCCTATCATGCTAAAAAGTATAAATTTTTAACACATTTTTTTGAAAAAATAGCGTTTTGTTAAAAAAAATAATTGGTCAAAATTACAGGCCATTAAGTTATCTTTCTTATGACATCCATATTTTTGATATCCATTCAGGGGTTCCCAACTTATAATCAGTTTTACAAAAGCTATATCAGCAACTTATGATGGCTATACATAAGGGCGGGTCGATTTTTTTTTTCAAAAAGTGTATGGCAGGAAAAGGTTATACGGGTAATTCTGACCAACTTTGCAACTTTGGGTCAGAGGTGGTCAAAAATATCTTGATTTAGTTTTTTTGCGACTGCACTTTCGTGAATGAAATTCCCTATTTTTTAAAAATCTTAATTCGAGCTTCTTCCGATAACTGCCCAATAGGTAAAATAGCATTGGACACAATTTCGGGTCCGATGAAATTTTCTTAGTAGATTTTTTTATATGATTGAACTAAGATGCCGACGTTTGGAGTATTTCATTAGACGCGTAATTTCTTAAGCTATCCGATGCCATAAGAATCTCGGATATTTTTTTTTTTTTTTGAGATACGTCTTTTTCGCTTAGTACGGCAGAGCTCTCCTCGAGGTTTTTTTTTTTACTTTTGAGAGAGTACGATGTTAATAAATTTTTGTAAAAAGTGTACATTGCTTTTTACAGATAAACTGCAATTTGTTGTTTTTATAAAAATTAGTTTTTGCCTGTCCGTTGTTTTTTATGGACGCGGAAACTATCCGGCAGATTTTGATGAAAGTTTTACAGTATGTTAAGACAAGACTTTTACTAAGGGTGAATATTTAGGTTGGCCCTCAAACAAAAATATTTTTAAAAAAGAACTTTCACTAAGTCCGGTAAATCAACTCACACCGAATTTACACCACATGGAATTTACAGCACGTGTCTTTTATAATAAGAGGCATAAATGCATATTTAGGTTTGCCGTAATACAAAAACATTTTTAAAATATTATTTTCTCGAAGACCGCTTATTCGATTCTCATGGAACTTACAACACATGGCTTTTATATTGAGTGGCACAACTTAGACCGTACACATTTTATTTAGGGTGCATACTTTGGGTGGCCCTTACAAAAAATAACTTTTAAAATATAAATTTACATGAAGATTTCATAATTGTGGCCTATAAAAGATTTTTACAAAGTTTGGTTTAAAAAATGGGCGATGACACGCCCTTCAAAATCAAATTCATCATATATCACCAACTACTGGAAGCAGATGAATGGGGCTTAGTACATAAACATGTATATAAAAGGTACGGGAAAAAGTAAGCTTCAATGGAAAAAATTTCCGTCCCACATAACAACGTCTGCCAGGCCTGCTATATATTTGTAAAAGAATAGGGACAAAAGTTAGTTTCACTGGGAAAATGGGCGGTTTCGCTTTTACATTCCATCGCATGTGTTCATACAACATCGCCCCACACATCGAAAAGGGCAGAACAACGTCTGCCGGGACAGCTAGTATTAAATAATTTTACTTATGTTTTTAAGGAAATTGAAATAAAAACTTAAATAAAAGTCCACTTATTGAATCTCCGGGTCAGACATCAGTCCTTGTTGGCAACCCTATAAATAATAATAATTCATAAACATATTATATAATTCATCTGATTATAATCCACTCAAGGCACTCAGTGTCTTTTAGATCAAACATTTTGCAGCCATTATATGATTTATGGTATCTTTTTTGTAGGAGTTACTTTTTTTATTTTTTATTAAATCTGAAAAAATTCGCTCTGCAGATGCACTGCTATTTGGCAAAGCAAGCAGTTTTTTTGAAAAGCAGTAACAGAAATTAGAACTCATGAAAACTTTGTTTAGTTGACAATTCAGCTAGTTCTGATACAGAATTTGCCAACAAAGTGGAAAATGTGTTTAATAAAAAAATCGCACGAGAAAAAGTAAGAAAAATTATATGAATAATACAAAATTATATGGAAATGGGAAAAGTGAAGCAAAATTGATCAGGGCTGTCGTTTTGGAATTTTTGACCGCAGTGAAAATTCCGAAAAGTTGAGGAAAAGTGAAGTGTTCGCAGTGTTTCTAAAACAAAAGTGCAGTGAATTTTGCAGTGTTATAAGAAAAAGATACATTCTACAATATTTTTAAAATCAAATAAAAAAAAAACACTTTTTCGGTGCATTTTTAATAAAATGTAATCAATAGTTAAAATTAAACAAATAACATTGTCATTTTGTGCCTTCATGGCATAAATCAGTACATTTTATAAAAAAAAGATAATAATAAAAGTTTATATATTCTATGTACTGTGTACATTTATTTATTTATTTATTTTATTTATTTATTTATTTATTTATTTTTGTCATTAGTACAATAAGAAATTAATTCTTTTAACGTACAATAAGATAAGGTCAATACATTTTCAGTTCATAATCATACTATTTACGTAAAAACTAACAAACAATTAGGTCTTACATACTAGAGGTAACACAGCCAGTTACATAATAAGAAACATAATAACTTATACGAATAAATAATAATACTACAATCTATAAATGTCTGGATATTAAAAAATAAAATATTAAAATTTTGAATTTAATTAAAACAAGATTTTAACGCGAAAAATGATGAAAGATTAACTGCTTAAATTTGCCAAAGTTCGAAATACTTTTTAAATCACTATTTAGTGAATTCCAGATTCTAATGGCGTTGATGAAGAATTTTCGAGTGGAATTAAGGTATGTAAATTTTGGAATAATTAAGTTGTTGCATCTATTGGATATACTGAAACGTAATTTGTCGAAAAGATATGACGGACTTCGTGTGTAAATTAATTTATGCAGGAACATACAATTTCTTGCCATGATATAGTTTTCGATGGAACATCCTAAAATCATCCTACTCCTAGCCGAGACATGATCAAACCTACGTAAGCCATACACATAGCGTGTAGCGTTATTAAAAGCAACTTGCAGCTTATGTAAGGATCTAGAGTCCAATTTACTGTACACAACTTCAAAATAATTTATGTATGGAATTATTAATTGTACAACTAATCTACGCTTAATTTCAACTGGTGTGTATTCAGCAGACATCCTTAAATACCGCAAAGTCATGTAAATCTTGCTTATCACATGATTTATATGGTCAACACAAGTCAAAGAAGTATTGAGATGGAAACCAAGACAGGTTGCTTTATTTACAAATTTCAGCGGCATATCTCCAATGAAAATAGTTGGCATACTACCAATTTCAAGTCGACCTCGTGAAATGGGTAATACATAAGACTTGTTGGGATTCAAACACAGCTTATTGCAATTAGCCCAATGAAAAACACTACACAGATCTTCATTAAGTCTACAAGCTAGATCATCAACAAGGCCAATACGCCGAGACAAATACATTTGAATATCGTCAGCATAAGCATGCAACTTAACACTGGTTAATATCAAAAAAATATCGTTAATGAACATACTAAACAATAGAGGCCCTAAAACTGAGCCCTGTGGCACACCTGTACTGCATAGCTTGTATTCGGAAAAGTTTTCACCAACTTTAACTCTTTGTAATCTATCATGAAGATAACTCTTCACAAATTGCACTGAACTATCGCAAAAACCAAAGAAAGATTTTAGTTTTTTGCACAGAATTTGATGGTTAACACTATCAAAAGCCTTGGAAAAGTCTAAGAGGCATAAAAGCGTAATCTGATCCAGGTCATACGCAGTATATATATCATCCATAACTTTCAACATAGCAGTTGCACAACTATGTCCAGCACGGAAACCCGACTGCAGTGGTGACAGCAGTTGATATTTATTCAAATGTTCAGTAATTTGCTCGTGCATTAATACCTCACAGACCTTTGATAAGGTAGACAGCATGCTAATAGGACGATAGTCATTAGGTTCAGTAGCACCTGGTTTTTTAGGAAGCGGTAGGACTATAGCAACTTTCCAAATTCTTGGAAAACAGGAAGTTGTAACACAGTGATTAATTATATGTGTGAGAGGACCCAGAACATACGGAAGAATTATTTTAAGAAACTTTATAGAAATTTTGTCTTCACCCAGAGCATTCGATTTAATTCTCATGACACTTCTATAAACTTCAAAATCATCAACAGTGCGAAACTCAAAAGATTTCAGAAATGAATCAGAAATACTTAAATTTGGTTCATAGCTGTCCCCGGGAACTGCGGTATTATTAAGTATGAAGAAATCATTCATTAGGTTAGGATCAATGTTACACTCCGACTTAACGCTACTAATAACACCTAACTGTTTAATATTCTTCCATAATTGCTTAGAGGAAAGACCATTGTTAAGCTTTGAGCAAAAATAATCTTTTTTAGATTGCCGTATAATACCCACAGATCTGTTTCGAGCCTGTTTGTATAGTTCCCAGTTTTCATTAGATGGCGACTTTTTCCACTTTGAATATAATTTATATTTCTTTTTGAGCTGCAGCTTGACATGAGAAGTAAACCACGGAGAAGAATTTTTCTTAATAAGAACTGTCTTGACAGGAACATGCGTATCCATAAGTCTATGGAAATTGTTGTTAAACGTCTTCAATTTCTCATCTACAGAGCTGAAGAGCCAGCATTCATTCCAGTTGGTCTGAATTAAATCATTAAATAACATATCAGAATTTAGAGCGCCAAAGTCACGGTATGATATCGTTACAATTTCATCTTTAGGACACAAATCAATATTTAGAGCACAGAATATTAAATCATGATCAGAGATGAAGCTGATTTGATCAAAAGCCAGTAAAGGTGTGTTATCAGATATGATAAAAAGATCTAGCAAACTAGCATTTGCATTCTTTCCAAATCTAGTTGGCATAGCAGTATTTACAACGGATAGTCCATTGGAGTAAACCTGATCATAAAACCTGTCAGTGACATTGTCATCATCTAAAAGGTTGACGTTAAAGTCACCACATATCAAGTAATGCCCATAATCAATCCCTCGTGAATTTATTTCAGAGAAGAAAGACTCAAGATTATTTGACCTACTAGGATTGTACACACATGATACCAGCACCTTATTATTGTTGTCATAAAATTCAACATTTAAATACTCAATCACATCATCACTTGACTTACTGACAACTCTAGCATTAATATCAGATTTATAATATATCGCTACCCCTCCTCCTTTCCTAGAACTCCTGTCATTCCTAAAAAGCTTGTAGTTCGGTATTTGAAAGTAACTATCACTAACTTCACTATCAAACCACGTCTCAGAGATACAAATAACTTCAATAGCAGAGCTTTCAAATATGTACCTGACATAATCCAATTTAGATACGTTAAGGCTCCTGGCGTTAAAATGTACCACTTTAAGGCCAAAGTATTGTTTACATAACACATTAATTAAAATTTTCTGGTTCCATACAACGCCATTAGTAACAGAATCTAGGGCTATAAATCAAACATACGACAAAAATAAGCAGTTTCTTGTACCGGCAGAAAAGAATGTAAATAATAAAAATCAAAAATTCCAGACATTTTTACAAAATACACATAAAAATTGAAACTTAAATAAACAATACTAAATTAAGTAAATAAAGTGATGTTTTTAAGACTCAGCAGTCACAGATTCAACAGGAGAGCAGTCAAAAAAGTTTAAATCATCCATGCTTTGAATAGCTATTGCAGTGGTGCTACCCTGTCTTTTAATGTGAACTACACCACGAAATGTATACACACTAGAAAGTTTAGCCTGTTTTTTAAGCTTCACAGCCGCTTGAAGTATTTTTCTTGCTTCAATGGTTAAACTTTCACTGATGAAAATAGTGCTACTACCAAAAACTAATTCTTTCCTTATAGTGCGTCTATATTTGCCAAAAGCACCAAGGACAGAATTTCTCTCAAACCTAGAGGAGAATTTGACTATGACTGCTGAGTTAAATTTATTTTCACCCGTTTGTTTTTTCGTGCGAAAAATATTACGAATTTGCGGCGGTGTAACTTCAATCTGACTACAAATTTCAGCAAAAATGTTTTTTAAAACTTCACCCTCAGCATACGGAACACCAAATAAAACTGCATCAGCAGCTAGTTCGTCTCTCAAACCTTTTCTCTTAAACTCAGCGAAATCGGTTTTGACTTTTCGCAGTTCAACCAACTCAACTTCAATAGCCTGAATTTTATCGTTGAGTTCTTTATAATTATTTTTGATCTCTTTTAATTCCCTTTTTATTTTAGCAGTCACCTTAGTTTCAAGGGCAGTTAGTTCAGTTGACAACTTTTCAAAGCACTCATTAGTATGGGACCTTAACCTCTCTTCCATAGAACACAAATGATCCAGAAATTTTTGATTAATGTCATCCTCACCCTGTACATTAGATACTTTAATCGTGTTGTCCTCACACTGCTGCACAGATATTTTATTAAAATTATCAAATTCCTCACACTGCTGCCCAAACGTTTTAGTTCCCCTATCAGGCTTCCCAAGCTGGTATCTGCGGCGAGATATCGTGTCTCTTAATAGCTTAGCTGCAGGAGAACTCATTTACTGAAAGTCGTTTAATAAGCGCAAACGATATTGAAAAAAGAAATTATAAGTTTTCGTTGTATAGTTGCAGGCTTCACTAAAATTTCACTGCATTAAGTACAGTACGCACAGTTTAGCTGGAGAAAGTACAGTACGCAAAAACAAAATCTGTTTATTCGTCAGAGCGAACAAAGCAAATGCAAAGATGACAGCTACCCTCCGGAGTCTCAGTTTTATTATTGTTGCTCAACTCACTCAGACAGATATGCGCCAAAAATCACTTTTCCAAGCAAAACGCCGATACAGATTGAAAAACAGTCCAATTAGAAAGGCCAATCAGGAACTCAGTTGTACTTGATTTTCCTTCGATGCAGAATTTAACGCTCTTTTAGGAAATTTACTTTTACTGCCGCTCTAACTATTGTTTAATTTAAAATATAAAAATTTCTGAAAAATTTTTTTACTTGTTAAAATTTGACAACTTGCACGCTTCAGTGATGCCACCTTATACCACCTCATACATCAAAATAAACTAAAAAAAATTAGCGACCAAGTATTCTATAGGGACAACATAAAAAGAATTGAGAAAATCTTAGAGAAAAACAGTTTTCCAAAACACACAACAAAAAGATTAAAAGACAATTTTTATAAGGATAAGGGACCAAGACAGGAAAGGGGTACAGTCATATATAAATCGATGACATATATTCCAGGTTTGACAAAGAGATTCGCGAAATTAAGTGCGTTTAAGAAAATAAAAATTGCTAATAAGACAGATAATAAAGTTGGACAATTTTACAGCAATATCAAAACTTGACAAATCCTGCCTTATTTACAAAATTATTTGTGACGGAGACGGGTCCAATGTCTGCCAGAAGGTACTACAAAAAACAAATTAAGGACAAGACTCTCAGGACACAGATCGGACCAAAAAAAACAGAAATGGACAAGCCCCTAAGACAGCCCTTTGAGCCCACTGTGCTGAGCTTGGAAATTTTCCTAATTTTGACGCTGTGGAGATCTTACAAGAAGAAAATAATCATGAGAAGAGATTCATATTAGAGATGCTCCACATTATTAACACCCCCACTGACACGAGAATAAATTTCAAGAGCGACACAGAAAATTGTGCTCATATATACAGATATTTAGTTGACAATTAGGATAGTTTAAGTTTAGCTTTTCTATAATTTTAACGTAAGTTTTGTTTTGTTAATTTATTCAATTGTGTATTGTTTTAATTATTATTTCTTAGTCACCCCTGAAGATAAGGAAGGATCTTCCTCGAAATATTGGGAAAAATTATAAATAAAACACTGACCTAAAGCCAGAAAAAGTGTTTTTATTTTAAAAAAAAATATAAAAATACGATTTCTGTACGACTATTTTCTGTAATTTGCTAGTAATTGTTTTGATGGCACCCAATTTTTAAAATCTTCATTAGGAAACGTTCCTTTAATGAGCATGATCGTCTCCACTTTTAAGCCATTCCAAGTTTAACTTTTTATTTGATTTGTAAGTGAAAAAATGCGGTCTTTGGATGCGCTACTGTGAGGTAGGCATAATAGTGCGCCAACAAATTTCTATACAACAGGATACATACAGTAGTTTCGCTTAAGGCGTTTTTTAATGAAATATAGCGAGCCAAAATTCTTCCAAATTTTTTTCTTCTGGCTTCGACATCATCTATGTCATCATGATTTATCAGATTAGGAAAAAGCAGAATCAGTGTCAACAAGCTTACGAAACCGAACTTTCAGATTAAAACGCTTTTAAAGCAGGATCTTTAAAATTAATTATTTTTAGCACTTGTTTGCATAAAATCATATAAAATTGTTGACATTTCATTTTGATTTCTGTAGCTTCTTTCTCACTTCACAAACCATCGTGAATGAATGAATTAGCTCTCGGGCCAAGGTATACATCCCTCAATGGCTTATAAATGGAAATGGCTTATGACTGAAAATTTATAATTTGAAAATTATTTGCTAGATTACTTTTGCGACACTTTTTTCTGAAAGTGCAGTGTTTTCAAAAAAGATGCAGTGTCGCAGTGTCATACGTTAAATCGCAGTGAAAAACTGCGATTGAAGTGACGGCGACAGCCCTGAAATTGATACATTTATTGAGAGTGGGTAGCAAATTCGCAAATGTGTTATTTTTTGCTTAACCCTTATATCAGTAACCGGGTACCCTTTTCGTACTTTCCATATGATTTTTCTTATGTTCCCGTGAAAAAAATTTTAATTCCAATCAGATCCTCGTTATTTGGTTAATTTTTCACCGACCCATGGATTTTATTTTAAATTTTTATAAATAAAAGTAATAAAAATTTACGGTTAAAGTTAACATACGCTTGTTCAATAACCAGGGTACCCAGGTACCCACATGCATTATACATACTTGTATCGAATTTCAAATATCAATATATGTATATATGATATAAATACTTTCCAAATTTCGTTGTTAGCTCTTCCATTGTCATCAGTATAAATAAAAAAACAGTACACAGAATTTTATCACAGTTTTTAAACGTAAAATGATGTTAGGGTCGTTTTCGACCAAACTTTTTTTTCATTTCAAATATTTCGAAAACTATCAGCTGTGTGGGTCTGTGTTTTCGTTATTGTGTCTGTAGGTATGTTGTGAATGAAAACATGTAGCATCAGAGTTTATCGATAGTTGTCCAGTTGTTTCGACTTTGGAACTATTTTCGTCACACGGGTCGTTTCCGGCCTGCACGTATTTTTCGATGTATAGGTATGTTTTCGTACTTCCTGTCGACGTAAAAAGATAACCGCGAATCAGCGTTAACGTTGCATACAATATTTATTTACGACTTTACAAAATAATCTCACTCGGCACCGATTTATTACTTTATTAGTGGAAAATTTCGTCAAAAAACACAACTGCACAACTTCGGTCACCTCAAACTTCGGGACCCTCTGACTCATTCTACTGTAAATATTCCAGCAAATTATTATATGCAAAATTTTTGTTGATCTGCTAATCCCTGACCGTCTTTGCGCTTGCGTACTAGCGTTCTAGGCAATTTATCGCGATAATAAGAATATTATACTCAGTACTCACTCAGAGCCCAAACAGATTGAGCTGCACGGGAACGAAATCAGGAAGAGTGAGTCAGTATTTTTTGATTTAATTCAGAGGCTCTATTTGGATCAAAAGCTGCTACACACGAATTTGCTTAAGCCCAATTTCCATGTGATCTTATTTTATCTTATTTCATCCTATATCAGGGATATCAAATCAAATTTTTGTAAGAAAGAAAAAGCATGCGAACAGAACCTAATGCGCTTGGAGAATGCGAGAGTGAATAGCATACATTTGCTATCTTAATAGCATGTGATGTCCTCCCTGGTATTTGATAAAATAAGATAAGATAAGATCACATGGAAATTGGGCTTTATGGTTGGCACATTGTGGAAAATAAGCACTCTGCGTAACCTTCTTATCGAAAAAATGCTGCCAGTATTCCAATCTCCTTTCGCCTTCAACGAAAATACCATAATTGTTTTATATGTAAGCAAGAAACACAATTCACCACTATTTAGCGCATCATGCATTATTCGCCTGATATCGGACTAGCACCAAAGAAATTGCCTAAGGTAGTTTCATACTATAATAAAACAAAATGCAGTATTGACAATGCCGACAAAATGCTTTCGAGATTCAGTTATAAGTGGAAAGCTAACCGTTGGCCGGTGGGCATTTTTTTCAACATCGCTGACATTTCAGCGTCCATTCAGCAATACATCAAGCTTGATAAGAAAGCAGCGAAAACAATATCGTAAGAATTTTTTTCATGAACTTGGTCTTGCATTGACCAAAAATCACATGTCTAACAGAGCCAAAAATCTACGAAGTGCGTATTTTCTTTTACTTCTGCCTACGCTATCGAAGTCACCATACAATCTGACTGACGACGCAAGACCGAGAAGACTTTACCCAAACCGAATACAAGTAGATTGGATTGCTGCGAATGCAAAAAAAATTTTTCCAGAGGAACAGAAATTCGAAATGTGATTGTTAAATGATTGCAAGAACTGGAAAAGAACTAATTATTTAATTAATTTTATTATAGTTTTACTGTTACTACCAATAAATGTAATTAATTCAATTCACAAGTGTAATAATTAAACTTTTTTTCAATAAAACAGTATATTTCTTTGAAATTCGAAAACGACCCGCCAACTTAAGATTAGTCGAAATATTTAAAGGTCAGTCTACGGTTAGCAGAAAAATCACTAAGCAAGCTTTGCTTTCTATATAACGGAAATCAAAACAATGAAGAACAAAAATCTACTCGTACTTTCCCTTAATTATATGAATTACTCCTATGGGTACCCGGGTACCCTGGTTACTGAACAACGTAGTTAATTTTGGTTACTGACATAAGGGTTAAGTGTAGCAAATTTGCTACGATAGTAGCAAAGTGGCAGCGCTGGTTGTCATAAAATCTTTTTGTTATTTTCTTCCTTATGTTACAATTTTCGCTTGCTTTTTCAATCGATGACAACACGGATCTTGTCGTGAGCATTTTCTTGTACATAAGTATGTACATCAGTGCTGTCGTTTCGAAAAAAATGTAAGTGCTCAATTTAATATTTTTGGGTAGTACTTTGTGAAAATGGGTAGTACTACACTAATATATTTGTACTTACACCTACTCATACTATGATAGTAAGAAAGTACCCAGCAGGCAAATGAGCAAGGCCTGCCTCGGAGAAGGACCCCATTTACTTTAAAGCTTTTCTGTTTCTTTTTTAATTTCATGTATTGTAATGTTTTATGATTACTTTTTTGTCATATGCATTGTACATTAGAGTGACCAAAAAAAAATCGAGTTTTCGATTTTGACGTTGCTAATACGAATTAATCGAATATATCTCATTTAAACTTGATTTGAGGTTGATTTTTGGCCTTTTTTTCGAGGGTTTTTCATTTTTTTATCACTCTGGTCTTCTGATAAAAATACTGGAACATCGGGACTGGTCAATATTTCTTCGTCTGTTTTCGGACTACAATGCTGAAGAGCATTAGACCAAAAAAAAAATTTGTTCTACAAGTTTACTTCACTTGAACCCAAATTGGCGCTGTTTTTTCGCTGTTTTCTGGGAGTTTTTTTGATGCTACCAAGATACTCAGCCACTGTATAACAAAACAACTATCTCCATCGTGCTCAGCAGACCCGAAACTATAGGAATCGATACCAACGGGCCGTATCTCATGCGGAATAATTTTTTGGGAAGAGTTATCATCACACGCATATAAATTGAATGAAATTAATTCATAAATCGGACATTAGCGACCTCTAAATATCAATATTTTTTAATAAATTTTAAAATGCCTTACTTTTTTACATAACACTAACTACTTTTCGTATTAGCAACATCAAAATCGAAAACTCGTTTTTTTTGGTCACTCTATTGTACATATACGACATGAAAAGTAGACATGATTTAACTATATAGGTTGGAGCACGTTGTCAAAATTTGAAAATACAACCCTGGTACACCTCTTCGCAAATTGTCAACAGCATAATCAAAACAAAGGAAAAAAGAAGATAAAATATCAAACTTATGTGCATAGACAACCGCGCGACATAACTCAAAAAAATTCGGCATAGTAATTCACTTAAACAAAGACTTACCAGAAAAAATTCATACGCGAAATAAAAAATCAATTTATATTTGCGAAACAAATGTTTTTGTTTTTCTTTTTAACCAAAATATCACTTTTTGTTGTGCTCTATTTTGACAATTCGCGAAGAGAAAATTAATGGAGAAAGAGGCACTATCTGGCATCGCTCCAACCATGTATAGTTAAATCATGCATGGTTAGAAATTAAGAGAGGTGTGCATATTGCCAGGCTAGTCTTCTGGTTTTTCATGTTATGTTATAGGAGGTAGAGTTTTGTGTATTCTCTGTCAAATTGTAAATTAAGAAACATCACAAAAAAAATTATTAAAAAAATATCAACGCAAGTGAGAAGGCACGGATAAAAAAAAACAATTTATATTTAGAGTCTTTATAGGCGAGGAGCCGGCAATCCTAAAAGCCCCGTGATCGCGGATTTGAAAAATTTTAATGAAAAATAATAGTTTACACTTAGACGAATAAGATAAGCTTGGTCGGCGTGGATGTAATTGGTTATTAATATGTTTAAATAAATTATGTATTATTAAATTTCTATAAGGTTTTACCGTCATCGCGGATTTTGATCAATCATATGATAACTGATGCGAAATTTCATTAACATTAAGAAAAAATCCGGCCGACCAATTTTTTTTAGGGGGAAAGGTCCGGCAAACCTATTTAAAGTATGTGACAGGGGGAACAATTTCTCCGTCATCACGTAAAACTTTTTTTTTTTTTTTAATTTACTTGTTTTAATGTCAAATTCAAAAATATCTTGGTATGCGGGCTTAGAAATTGTTAAAAGTATCGCGCATACCAGTTTTTATTGCATGCTCTCGATTTTTACCATCACACATTTTACTTTGTTAAAAACATTTATTTCGGAGTAGATATATTTTATAGATATATTATATTTATACATATATAGAAAATGGATTTAAGGGAAAAATTTAATTTGAATTAATCAAAAAATTAAGTAAGTACGTACGAAAATTTAACATTAGCCTTATGTTGCTCTCGCTCGCTTTTAGGAGTGTGATGCAATAAAAACTGGCATGCGCGATACTTCCAACAATTTCTAAGCCCGCATACCAAAACATTTTTGAATTTGACATTAAAACAAGTAAATTAAAAAAAAAAAAAAGTTTTACGTGATGACGGAGAAATTGTTCCCCCTGTCACATACTTCAAATAGGTTTGCCGAACCTTTCCCCCTAAAAAAAATTGGTCGGCGGGATTTTTTCTTAATGTTAATGAAATTTCGCATCAATTATCATATGATTGATCAAAATCCGCGATGACGGTAAAACCTTATGGAAATTTAATAATACATAATTTATTTAAACATATTAATAACCAATTACATCCACGCCGACCAAGCTTATCTTATTCGTCTAAGTGTAAACTATTATTTTTCATTAAAATTTTTCAAATCCACGATCACGGGGCTTTTAGGATTGCCGGCTCCCGGACTATTACGATGTATTAAAATTTAATTTTTGTTAAGTACTTCTGAGAGTCCTTCTACGGTAAGTGGTCTTAGAAAGCCTACTTAGGAAGGCCCGTTTTCTTGGGACATTTCATATAAAAAAAGTACGTTTGAAAGGAGGGTGGAAGGCCTTATACTTACCAAGGAAGGCCTTCTAGAAGCACTGTTAGCTCCTGCCCTTGCCTACTGGGTATTAATAAAAGTTAACAGTATTTGTTGAAATTCATTTATTATAGTATGTATTTATTGCATTAAGCTATTTGAAGGACAGATTCTTTTCTGTGTTAGTACCAGCTTTGGTTAAATTGGCGGCTTCTGCTTTCGACTTTATTAGAAACCTATAATAAAAAATAAATCATTTTCCTATCAAGTTATACCTTGGTAAATTTGTGGCATACTTTTCCATAACAGCAAAAGAAAAAATTACATTAATTATGTATATTTAAAGGCGCGCACAAGAAAAATTAATACAAGCAAAATTAGTCGCGTTCTAAAGGTATGAATCTGAATTATAATCGTTCATAGTTCAATTTTAAGGGTTGATGCGATGCTAAAATTTTTCTTCTTTCTCATAAATTTTTGAGCGACTAATGTCAAAATTATTAATCCAAAATAATGAGCGATGATTTTGACACTTCAAGAATTAAATATTTGAGTTTCAGGGATGAGTTTAATAACTTGCATGCCATTATAATTGAAGCATGAGAGATCAAAGAATGGTGGGGTGGTGCAAAATGCGGATTGGTTGCAACAAATTTTGGGTAGTACAAATTGAGGGTCGGGTACTAGAGTAGTACGCGTGGCTGAAGGGTAGTACAAAAGCACTATTGTAGTACAAACGACAGCACTGATGTACATACGTAATATTTTTTGTTTGTGCTGTTTGCGACAACATTAGTACGTTTATTTCTTTTATCTCTTTTTTTGTTATGAGTTTACAACAACAAATGTGCAGCAATATGCAGGCCGCCATTTTTATGCCAGTTTCGCAACATTTCAGAAAATACTTTTGCGCAGCATGCTGTCAAAAAAGCAATTAGCATTTTGCAGCGCAGTATTTCACAGCATAACTTTTTTGCTGCAATGATCAGCATTAAGCAAAGTATTAGAAATTGCTTCAGCAATTCAAACCCTGGTTTTGAATGTATGGGTGTCGGAAGAAAGATAATTTAATGGCCTGCAATAATGGCATACCGATCTTTGAAATTTAACCTGAAGTTGTGGAGATATGATGTTTTTTCACAAATGTTGACTAACTTTTTTTTAGCCGCTATTTGTTTCAAAATATGTGTTAATATCTGGAACTTTTTAAACAAAAACAATAAAAAACAACTACTACTAGTACATTGCAAAATTTTTATTAAAAATCGCGAGAACTATTTGTCTTTCATTTAAGCTACGTCAGGGTATGCAGTTTGTTACGTAAATGTTCTTTGACGGATTCCCATTTCACAATCGGAAATGATTCTTCCATAAGAACTGAGCTAGAGTGGATAAACATAAACATATGTGCGTCAATATCGAAACTGCTTCCGACATGACCAACTTTCAAGCAATTGGACTTTGTGACTCAGCCTAGAAGAAAGAAAGTTTTATTGTAAATAAAGAACTTATAATATTTTTTCAAAAAGCAATAATTTCGTTGCCGTCAAAACAATTCGCTTTTATGTTCAACACAAACCTCTTGTTGTACAACTTCCATTCGATGTCTGGAAAGATTAAGCATCTTTTCAAGAAAATTCCAAAGAAAGTGGATTGTTTTGATTTAATTCAATCCTCAGTTTTTGTTTGACAGTTGCCTACGGCAGTGCTGCCAAATTTGACTTACGAAAAAATTAAGCGGCGAAAGCCGTTTTTTCGCCACTTAGATAACTATCTTATACCCGCGTCAAAATAAAACAGATCAAAATCGACCACTTTTTAAATTGGGACCAACGCTGGTGATGGTTAAAGCCCACTGTCAACCTCTTTCCATCGATTTTTTGCAAAAAAAAATTCGAATATGGACCTAAATGGAGCACTTTTAAGGATCGGTACCATTTCTAGTGATGGCCAATATCCTTTTTAGACCTCTTTTCATTGATTGAAGCAAAAAAAAAATTCAGAAATGAGTCAAAATCGCGCACATTTTCGAACCGATGACCACCTCTGGTGATGTCATAAAAACCACCTCCCCATCGATTGGTTCAAAAAGATTCACAAAAATGGGAATCTCTTGAATTTTATTTTTCAAAACAACGTAAAAAAATATTTTTTCCAAATTAATAGTTATTGACAACTTATAAAATATCTCTTATGCATAATAGTTATGACTCAACGTAAAAAAAATCCATTGAAAAATAATAGTTATTGACAACTAATAAAATATCTCTTATTCATAATAGTTATGACTCAACGTAAAAAAAAATCCATTGAAAAATAATAGTTATTGACAACTAATAAAATTTCTCTTATCCATAATAATTAAAAACCAATTTTTAAAAATAAGTCTTAAGATTGTGCAATTTTTTCAATCTCAAAAAAGCAAATAATAGTTATTTTGGGTCCCTGAATGTAAGTATTAAATTGCATTTATATTTAGAAAAAATTATTTTTTAAAATCATCATGATCCTTTCCCACTGCTTTTTAAAAAGCTCGTTCTGCAGGAAGTCTGAAACAAGCACTAAGCTTGAGAATAGGAGGCACAGCAATTGAATTTTTGTACAACATAAGTAAAGCAGTGAGTTCCTCCAGCAAATCCTTGTTGCACCAATCGATGAGGACAGGTCGAAAATGAAGAGACCATTTTGGACCCATTTCAAAAAAAAAAAAAAAAATTTCCACCAATCGATACGGAAAGGTCAAATTTTCTGTGCCATACCGATAGATGCAATAAAAGTTTCACATGTGGAATATATTTTTTACGCAGTAAATAACTAAGTATTTTCCAATAACAATAAATCTCTTATTTTATCACGTATCTTATTTACAAGAATGAAACTAATCCCTAATCTGCCGAAAAGCATATCGGTTCATATTACTTACCTTTTACGACCTTATCTGTCAAAATCAAATAGAAAATACCAGGGCTGCATAGTCGTGCTTTGACAAAAATCGTAAGAAAAATAGTATCCCTGCTGGAAGGGGAATTTCCATTCACAAAACATTTACGATTGCAAATGCTCCTTCACGAGAAGTGTATAACTTCTCGAGAAGGAATTTCTGATTTCATTTAAGATTATTTAAATAAAATTGCTTAAAACTACCATAATCGTATGTTGATCTTCGAAGAAGTCGATTAGAAAAAACTATTGCATAGTTTTAGGACTTAATTTAAAGATGATCTTATTATTCCTATTAAATATTTGCACTAAAATTTTAAATTCGCTGTAACTTTTTCAATTCCAATAATTTGAGGAAACTTTGCAGAGATAAATTTTCTGATGTGCCCTTGGCACGTTGAGGCGGTAGAAGCTGAGATAACGTATACAACTAGTCGAAAAAAAAATCTGATACAAATAACTCCTATAAATAAAATGTAGTCCATGTTGAGACATTTACAACGATATACGATATACTTGTTGATCAAATGGCAGAGATATAAGAAAAAACAAAATTGCATCGAACTTAGTGGCCGAAAAAAAAAATTTTTTTTTCCTTAAGAATCTTTCAATATTAGCCCTTATTCAAAAATATTTTTAAAATAACATTTTCACAAAGAAGACCAGTCCATCGATTGACATAGAGTTTGCACCACGTGTCTTTTATATTAAGAAACACTGTTTGGTCCATAAAACTTTTATTTAGGTCATACAAAAATATTTTTAAAAATATTATTTTCACCAAGACCGGTTAGTCGATTCACACCGAATTTACGCCAAGTAGCTTTAATATTAAGAGGCCTATTTAATCCTAAAAAAATTTTATTTAGGGTAACTCTCATACAAAAATATTTTTAAAATAGCATTTTCACATGGAATTTACATCACGGTCTCTTATATTAAGAGACATCGTTTGGTCTAGAAAACCATAATTTGGGGTGGCCCTCAAACATAACTTTTTTAAAAAAATTAATTTTCACGAAGACCGGTACATCGATTCACGCCGAATTTACACCACGTAACTTTTATATTAGTTAAGCCTACAAAACTTTTATTTAGGGTGGCCCTCATACAAAAATATTTTTAAAATAGCATTTTTACAAAGACCTCTGCATCGATTCACATGGAATTTACACCACGTATCTGTTATATTAAGAGGCACAGATATGACCGTGCAGTACCACGTCTTCCATATAAGAAAAGACCAAAATTTGTGATTCATATGAATGAGACTAGATACATATGTACAGGGTGTTTTTTTAGAGGTATAGAGCTTCGAATTGAAATAAAACACAAGAAAATCGTTTTAATGTCCATCAATTTGGCTTTATTGGAAGGATAATTTTATGCCAGTAATGTTTAAATATGATTTCGGGCATGTGGCCGCCGCGGCTGGCTCGAATAAAGCCAATTCTACAGGTCCAATTTTGAACCACTTTTTCGAGCATATGGGGCCGTATGTCGGCAATAACGCCACGAATGTTGGCTTCCAAGTTCCCTAACGTTTCTGGTTTGTTGGCGTAGACGAGCGACTTCACATTTCCCCAAAGAAAATAATCCAATGGTGTCAAATCACACGATCTTGGTGGCCAATTGACAGGTCCATTCCGCGAAATTATGCGCTCATCGAATGTTTCCTTCAATAAATTGATTGTGACGTGCGCTGTGTGGCATGTAGCGCCGTCTTGTTGGAACCACAACTCATCCACATTCATGCCATCCAATTCGGGAACAAAATAGTCGGTTATCATGGCTCTATACCGGTCTCCATTAACGGTAACTGACTCTCCAGCATTATTTCGGAAGAAGTATGGCCCAATGACTCCACCAGCCCATAGAGCACACCAAACAGTCAGTTTTTGTGGATGTAATGGCGTCTCAAGGGTCTCATGTGGATTCTCTTCACTCCAAATGCGGCAATTTTGCTTGTTGACGTAGCCATTCAACCAAAAATGAGCCTTATCACTGAACAAAATTTTGCGATGAAAATCAGCATCGAGATCAATCTCATTTACGGCCCATACACCAAAATCACGACGCATTGCATGGTCTCGCGGCTTTAATTCTTGCACAAGCTGGATCTTGTAAGGTCGCAAGCTAAGATCTTTGCGCAAAATCTTCCATAAAGTTGATGGACAAAGCTCCAATTGCTGTGCACGGTGGCGAATCGATTCATTCGGGTCCTCTTCAACATTTTGCTCTAAAGCGGCAATTGTTTCTTCGGTGCGCACTGTTCGACGTCTCTGCGGATGCGTATTATCACATAGAGTAAACGTAATGCGAAAACGACCCATGGTTAACCGAATTAATTGCTCTGATGGACGATTATGTCGACCATAAAATGGACGGAGCTTGCGGTAAACTTCGCGAACTGAACCATTATTTTCGAAATAAATTTGCACGATTTGCAAGCGTTGTTCTTTTGTCAACCTGTTCATGATGAAATGGCAAACCAAACTGAACATAAATGACATTAGAGTTGCCAGATTTGACCATAAAATGCCAGTTTTATCTCTATTCGAAAAACAAACCTCTAAAAAAACACCATATATATAAAAAGTACGGGCAAAAAGAAGTTTCAATGAGAAAATGGCAGTAAGACCAGAACAACGTCTGCCAAGTCTGCCATACTATACTATATGTAAAAGAGTAGGGACAGAAGTTGATTTCACTTTAAAAAGCCCATTTTGGGCTGATTTGATTTAACATTCCATAGCATGAGTTCATACAGCTTCGCGCCACCTACCGGAAAGGGCAGAACAACGTCTGCCGGGACAGCTATTATTTTATAGATTTCATTATAAAACATGCAGTTAAGTACTGAGCTCTGATGTAATCCCATCGAAATCCATTTAATTTCAAAGTTTATTGTAACTGACATCATAGCACACTAAATATAGCATTTTACTTTTTTCGCATGTATGGAAGGTGCCACGCCCACAAGTGTCGTTGCGCCCACTTTTGATTACAAGATACCTTGTAGCCAGTATATCCACCATATTAAATTTCATAACGATTGCGTTGTTCAATCTCTTATAACATTTATAAATACTGTGGGCTGTGCCACGCCCTTCAACGAGTTTTGCAGTATAGTGGCATAGCTTGTTATGATGACTGCTTTTAGCAGTATTGTCGTCAAAATTTTTATGAAGATCGTAGGCGCCGTTTTTAAGTAATATTGAATCAAAATTTTCAATTGTTGAAAGATGCCACGCCCACTTCCGCCCACTTTTGGTACTGTTTAAGATATTTATGATTTGCATCAGTCTACCAAATTTCATCCAAACATCTTAAATGGTTTGCGAGATATCACGTTATAAAAATTAACGTTTAGGGCTGTGCCACGCCCCTGTTACAGTCTTGAAAAACTTAAAACCTAGCCCAATCTGAATTTTGTTTATATATGCATAAGATCCCTAAGTTTCATCAAAATTGCTGCAGCCGTTTTCGAAATAAAGTTTAGTCATATACATATATGTATACATACAGTGGAACCTCGATTAACCGTCACATTTTGCACCAAACTTTTTTTTCGTTTTGTTTCGATTCTGTCTGAAACAAAACAGACGAATTTTTTCACCAAAACATCTTGATTCGATTGTAAACTATCACATTGTTTTTTTATTCGATAATAAAATACGAAAATGCCTGAATTTTTACGTTCCGTTATTGCTCATTACAGGTGTCCGAAAAAAAGGAGGATGATTAATGAACCACGAATGGCCACGTATGAACTCGATAATAAAATACGAAAATGCCTGAATTTTTACGTTCCGTTATTGTCATTACAGGTGTCCGAAAAAAAGGAGGATGTGGACAAAAAACTGGCTCCAAAACCGTGACAAATTTTCAAACGAAAGGTTAATTAAAGAACTTAAGATTAATGAACCTTTTGATTATAAGAATTACATGCGGATGGACGTGGCCACGTATGAACTCCTGCTGCGCAAAGTGGAGGTTCTCATAAAAAAAAAACACGGCCATGAGAGAAAGTATAAGCGCAGACAGCAGACTGGCAATAACTCTGCGATATTTGGCCACCGGGAATTCATTTGAAGACCTTAAGTTTTCCACAGCAGTCGCTCCTGTGACAATTTCAAGAATTGTTATTGAAACATGCGTGGCACTAATAAAAGTTTTAAGCGAATATATAAAGGTATCGTATGCTACGATTATATTAAAATATAAATTTAAGAAAATTAAAATTCCTTTTAATTTTAGTTGCCTGAAAGTCCTGAAGACTGGCAGAAGGTGGCAGAAGATTTTTATACAACATCGAAATTTCCACATTGCTTGGGTTCCTTGGATGGAAAACATGTTGAAATACGAAAACCCAAAGGTTCAGGATCTTTATATTTCAACTATAAAAAAAGATACAGCATCGTGCTAATGGCGCTAGTTAATAGCAAGAAGGAGTTTATGATGGTCGAAGTGGGAGCGAATGGCAGCGCGTCTGATGGTGGTGTTTTCAAAAACACGAAGTTTTACGAAAAGCTGCAAAATAATCAGCTGAATTTGCCTGATCCAAAGCCAATTATTCCACTCCAGGACGCGCTGCCGTACGTTTTTATCGCCGACTGTGCATTTCCATTGCAAAAAAATATCATGAAATGCGTTCCTGAAGCAAGTATTAGTAACAACGCACAAGTTGTATATAACAAGAGACTTTGTGCAGCCAGGGTAAACATGAAAGCACATGAAATTAGGAACAAATTTGTTGAAATGATAAAAATGCTGTAAATAAAATATTATTGTATCGTATCCGCTAACCTTGTGCTTTGTGATAAAAATAAATGTGGTTTTTTGGACTTATAAGTTCCTTTTCCACAATAAATCGTGCATTTCATTTACTTAGCTAACTATCGGAGGTTTTAATTTTTTATCATATTCACCTTATTTCTTGCTTGCTTATTAATTGGAACTTAATTTATGTCGGAGCCACTCTACATACATGATGCCAAACATTTTTTTTCGACTTTTGCTTTCTCGTTTTTTTTAAGATAAATAGAATTCCATAGAACAATTTATCAAGTTGATTATTTGTTACCTGTTGTTATAAGCTTTTCATTATTGCTTGCGCACTTATATTTCAAGACTTAATTCTTATGTAGATTTTTTTATTGATCTGTTTTTAACATAAATAGTTTAAGCCAAGTTGGAAAAATTAAAAAAACTCGAAGCGTACAAAAAACTCATAAAAAAGTGTTAGTTTATAAAAAAAGTTGAAAAAATTGTCTTGGTTAGTCTTATTGGTTATAAAATTGATTAAATTCCAGTTTTGCTGCCCTAGCAACAAAACTTCATCAATTGCCTGCTTTGCGTATAGCTGTTGCTCAGGCGTCATTTTCCTGTACATGCACGCCCATCCGCGAGCTAAGATGTCAGCATCATCGTCTGGACGTCGGCTTAGTTGTTCGATAGCTTTTGTTAGGAAACTCTCATGTAAACTTTCTTTTGTTTATGATGATTTCTAAAAAAAACAAAAATTAGAGAGTGGCATTACATCTTTCAAGATCTTCTCTTACAGTTAAACTGACGTCCTCCTCTATATTTAAGCCAATATGATATGCCAGTCAAAGGTGTACACATTTTATTCAGAAATGACATTTTTTCAAAGTACCATACGCTTGGTACATATATTTCGTCTGCACCGGAACCAGACTTCTCTCTATCTTTTACCCTTTTTAGCTCCTTTTTATAGGCTAATGGAAGTTTGCGATTTTTCTCTTTACCGATTATATATTTGCCGAAGGGTCAGTTTTTTTTTAACTCCACGAGGAGTTTTTTTAACGCTTCGACTCGTAGTGATGGGTTTCTGTAATTTTCATTTTTCAAGTCCCACAGTATAGGCAATGCTCTGTACAATTCGATAAAAGCTGAATAGGTACTTTCCTCCATCTGAAACAAAAATCGAAAAAAATAATATTGAAATGAAATTTCATAGACAGATGCAGATCATAAATATCTTAAATTGTACTAAAAGTGGGCGGAATTGGAGAAGTGGGCAGTGCTAAACAAGCACCGCCGTGAGCTGAGTAAGAATATAAAAAAAAATGTAAAAGCTGTCAATCGCAAGGAATATTATGGGTATTCATTGAGACTCGTAAAGCCGTCGTATACTGTTATACCGGATTGAATTTGAAATGTCGAATAATTTTTTTTAATACGATTGTATGAGATAGTTCGGATAAGTTAACACGACAATTTTTGTGCACAAATAAGCTGTATATGTAAATTTATACAAATGTCTTTTTTTGCATAAAAAGCAAGCTCAAAATTTTCGCCATTTAAAAAAAAATTTAATTTCGAGAAATTCTTATAGTTACGCCAAAAATTGACATGGAATTTTTGGTTTTGTACTGCTAGCTATAGCACAGAAAAGTAAAAAAAACCCTCTCCTGTAAAATTTGGTTTATGGCACATATGATAATTTCGCGCCTGTGGGGTCGAAATGATTCGTTAACGGCAAGGTTGGTACGGTTGTTCGAATTTCATCTGGACACATTTCTGATTGTCGGGACTCTGGACTTGGGACTAAAAATCTGGACAATCCAGGCGAATCCAGACCATCTGGCAACCCTATTTGGAGGTGATTTTTAAAAGTATTACCCACCTAGCATTTAGATGATCATTTTTTTTTAAATCACCTATACGAGTCATTTTTGACTACTATTTGTGACCAAAAAGTGATTACTATGAAAAAAAAATTCCAAAAATCACATTCCGATCTACCCAATGATCTAAGACTGATTGCACAGGAAAACAGTAACAATATTATCACTTTTTGATCTACGTAATGATTCGAATATGACTTTAGAACTTACTCTTTTTTGAATTGTGTTCTGTTTTGTAGTTCATAATAACTTTATTAGAAGTAGATAATATATAAATACTTTTACAATAAGTAAAATTATGCATATAGGGCTGATGGTGATGAAAAGAACGGCAAGGACACGCGAAAGAACGTGGATGCGAAAAAATTTAAGTCATATGACTCGCAAATGATTAGAAATATGACTCAAAAAAGACTCGTAAATGCTTACAAATATGACTGGAAAAAGACTCGAAAATGATTAGAAATATGACTAAAATATGACTCGAAAAAGACTCGCATATGACTCGAAAAAGACTCGCAAGTTATAAGATATATGACTAAAATATGACTCAAAAAAGACTCGCAAATGATTAGAAATATGACTCGAAAATGAGTTGAAACTGATCAGAAAAACGAGTCATAAACGACTCTTCAAGAAGAGTCGCGGATAGGGTACCATTTTCTCCCGACAAAACTATCATTTATGATCAGAAAATGAGGCCATTTATGATCATTTTAATCAGACAGAGGACTCGAAAAAGACTCGAATGTGATTGGAAATTTTATAAAATGCTGGCTGGGTACAAAAAAAAATTTCGATTTTTTTGTAAATTCTAAAGTGTATTAGTGCCTTTAAAAATTTATTTTTAAATGAGCCACTTAATATCATACAAAATCATAGTTTATTTTTTTCTACCCCCCTAGAGGGTGCTCTTCCACTTCTTCAAAACCGCTCAGTAAATTTTTTTTTTTTGAATTCTTTCTCATCCTCAAAAGTTTAACAAGATTTAGGAAAAAATTATAAGGAACGAAATCTTCAATAATAAGTTGGTTTGACGCCGATTTGCCTTTAATTTAGACGCCGCAACCATTGCCAATCATTTTTATGGAAATAGAAAGTAAACAAAATATTATGTATAAAGAAAATTCTTGTGATTTGATGTTTGAACTGTTTTGCGCGCGCTGGAAAGCTGTTGACTTGAAAAACTTCAATAGAAAAAAATTTGCAACGGTAAGGCCGCGGTTACACTGGATGCGGATTTTTGTTCGTACGAATTCGTACGTATTCGTAAGAATTGCAAAAATTGAACAAATGCATGTGTGTATATGAACGCGGTTACAGTGGCTACGCATGCTTCGTGCGTATTCGTACGAATCTGTACGACTGCTTTGATGCGAACAAAAAATTTTGTTTTTCATCAGAACAGTCGCACGAAAACAAGGAGAAAAACAGCTGATGGATTGCACTTCAACTGAAAGTATGAACGAAGTCGCGTCTAATGTAACCACTCTGTTCAAATATATTCGCACGAACAAATTATTAAGAATTCGTACGAACAAATTTCCGCATCCAGTGTAACCGCGGCCTAAAGTGATCAGAATTTTTTTAACGGATAAGTCACAGTTTGGTATTTTTTATATTTGTTTTTTCTTCAAGATCATCTGGGTAATTTTGGGATTCGAAAATTAAGAGTTCACCCAAGATTGATGGCAATATTTTGTATAAAAATTGTATTTTTAACGAATTTTAATGTTATTCAAACTCTTTCAACTTTTTCAACATTTTTCTCCCTCATTCAACTATTTTGGAGGTTTTCAAACTCTTTCAAATATTTTTTAGCTTTTCCATGTTTATTGGACTTCTTCAACTTCTTAGCTTAACATTGCTCAATTTTATCAGCCTTTTTCACCTGGTTCAACCTCTTTCAACTGTTTTCAACATTCTCTATATTTTTTTAACTTTTCAACTCCATTAACCTCATTCAACTGATATGAGATTTTTAACCTCTTTCGATTTTCAACCTCATTCAACATTTTTCAATCTCTTTCAACTTTTTTGAACATTTTCCATATATTTTCGAATTTTCCAACCTCATTAAATTTTTTACAGAAAGTGAATGAGGTAGGACAATCAGCTCTAATTTAAGCTTTGGCTACAAGCTATAAGGATTTCCAACAGATTGTAATAAAACTTTGTATAACGATGCAAAGCAACAAAAGCACTTTTCATTTATAGCGTTTTTTATAAAAGCTATATTCGCAACTTCCGATGGCTATATCTCCTAAGCCAGATCCGAGCGATAATTTTTTTTTGCAGATTTATTGTTTATTCATAGCACGCTACTTCCCCTAAAAAACTAAATAAAATCGGAGAGTTGTCCCTAAAGTAAACCTGTTCCCAAATTCCAAATCATTTTTTTTAAGGCAGCAAATATTTCTAAGAAAATACCATTCTGATTTCAAACCATTTTCAATTGCTTAGACATCAACGTTGGGGTTGTTATTCACTTAAAACTTTTTTAGTCTCGCAAGGTTTGATTTAAGGCTGGGAAGACATCGGTAACTATCGATAGTTGGCGATATCGGTTACTATCGATGGTTTTTTGCTGTTAACGATAGCGTCGGTAACGAAAATTACTTTTTTAGTGCGGCAATTCAACACTGAATATTCTTCGTGTGAGAAAGTTTAAATAAAATTAATAATTAATTGAAAATTGTATTGAATTGAATTCTTAATTTATTGTGCGACCGAGTATATAAATTTTGATTTTATATAAAATGGAAAGTCATCCCGAACCTGGGATGTCTCAAGGAGAGGATATGATGCAGGTGTTGAAGCCCGTTGGCACATGACCAACTAGGTAAGCGTTGCTTTCACAATGAAATACGCTCAATTCTCTTTTTATGCGAATTTTTAAGTAGTTTTAATTTATTTTGTTGGATTGCGCAGTTTTCTTAGTATGCATTTCCAAATTGATGAATTACGCAACTTCCTTAATGCACTGCAAAAATAATTTGAGAATGTCTTCAACTTTGCCGAAAATTTGAAGCACATTTTCTTAATAATGACCCGAATCCTGAAAGGGCATTAAAGTTCCAACGTGAGCTAAGTAGTTGCATTTCTGGGTACTTGCAACTTCATAAAAAATTACAAAAGAAGTCGCAAAGTTTGATAACTGATTTCGGAACGGGTTTACTTTAGCTCTCATGCTCGAATCTTTTATTTTTGTTGTTGTTGTGTTACCCCCTAAAATGAAAATAAAAATAGCAAAAAAAAAGTGTCGCTCGGATCTGGTTTCGGATATATAGCCATCGGAAGTTGCGGATATAGCTTTTGTAAAAATCCTTATAAGTTGGGAACCCCTGAATGGATATCAAAATTATGGCTGTCATACGAAAGATAATTTAATGGCCCACGATCATAGCCAATTTTTTTTTTTAAAAAACCGTTAATTTTTCCAAAAAATGTGTTATTAACCTATAATTTTTTTAGCATGGTAAGAAAGCTTAATTTATTCCCTTTAAAATAATGTGTAGGTTGTTGCAGATTTTTTAATATTTTCCCCCTTTTTGACCGAAAAATAAAAAAATTTATTTAATGAATTTTTATGGAAACTATGTTTTTATAATCAAAAATAATGAAAAACAAAATTTTTACAAAAGCTATATCTGCAACTGCCGATGGCTGTATATCCGTAACCAGATCCGAGCGACACTTTTTATTTTTGCTATTTTTATTTTTACGACTTGTACAAGTCGGACAACTGAGAATTTCAAAAGAGAATCACTTATACAAGGATGGGAGCTATTGACAATTTGTTTATCTTTCGTACCGCCATCACAAACATTTCAGCCGACGCCACTAAAGTATGTACTCGATTTGAACTTTAAGGCAACATTTATGAGGAGGCCATGGAGGGCCATCATAACAGAACATTTCCTCTTTTAATGCAATGAGATAAAAACTGAATATTTACTTGGATAGTTATGATACAATTGCAAAAAGTTTTCCCGTCAGATTGGTTTACCTGGAGCTTATAATTTTTTTTATATTGTTTAAGCTTATCGCGTTGTTCGAAATATTTCATTTTGATGTCATCTAATAAAATATTCAACAATTGAAAATTGGAGTCCGTGGTGTAGGGCATAGACTAACGTGTAGGGATTAGAATATCCGACTGCTGTACTCAAGACGATGAACATGGGTTGTAAAATGAATTTGAATATGACCAGGTTCCTTTACGAAAAAACGTTTTGCGACACTTTTTGATTATATATTTATACTTAGAATTAAAAAGCACTTAAGAAGCGTTTGGTTCAATAAAAATTGGCAAATGGGAGCTAAAAAACTTAAGCCATATTCTTTGTTAAGGATACATAGTTTTGCAAAACTGAAAAACAAACATACGGTAAGAGTCAAAAATTAGTATACTATATATATTTTAAGCTATATATTTTCTACAATATGTAAGACACAAAGAATATTTTTCTATTAAATTAAACTAAAAAGTCTTATTAGTTGTTTGACATGTTATACTGTCATTTGAAAAAAAATAGTAATAGTAATAGTTTTTTGCTAAACAATAAAAATATCTTTAAAAAATGCAGTCAAAAGTTAGTATGCAATGCTTTCAATTTCAATTTGTTGCAAGTCCCGTTATAAAATCCGCTATCATTCGTGAAAATGACCATTCGTAAAATCGTTTTCGTGAAAATGACATGGAATCCCTTGTACTTGCTGCGTTCTAGCTCATGAGTGCCTCGGTGACAACCGAAAACACACTCATGCGTTTGAATCCAGCCGAAACCTACACACGCAACTCCTACGCTATGTTACCAGCTGACGATTGCTCAGATTTCTTACACTCAAGTACCTCGGTTAAAACCGAAAGCGTACTTGTGTGGTCGAATGTACAACGACCGTCAATCTAGCTCACTGCTAGAAAGATAGAATTTGGTTAGTTATATAGGTATATTACCACTGAAGACTGCAAACTGCCTGCCTTGTCTCCAGTAATACGTGACATATTGACTGATCTAATTGTACCTCCAGCTAAGTCATGATCTGTTTTTTCAACATCTGAAGTCAACAGAAGTCAACATTGGCTTTTCGTTTTATATTTTGCTATAAAAAAATGCAACTTCCAGGCGTTCAGCAATGCTGAACTAACTACAGACACAAATAACGGCCAGTATCTTTTCTTGGCTCAGATATTTATGCGATAATCGACAAAATAATTCAAACCAACTTTATTTTGTGAAACACAGTAACCAAATTATCAGAACCGCTTCTACTTAAATTCAAAAAAGCACAAATAAATTTCAAGGCCTACTACGAAAATTATTTGAATTTACATTTTTTTTTATATTTGAACGTAATAATTGCATGAAAATTCAGAATAAATAGAAAATATGAAAAATAAGGTTGTGAAAATTTCAAAGTGTAGTAAGGAAAAACATGTCTACGTCTACGCCAATGGTATGGTACGTTTGAAAAAATTTGAATGCTTGTAAATCAGGCTTTCGAAACCTGTAAATTTTGGATGCTGGTACGGGTTCGGGTTCAATGCATTAAAATTTGGTGGGTCCGGGTTCGGTTCGGGTTCAGGTTCAAATTTTTTCCGAAAAAATAAAAAAATTAAAACATGGCCGGTATAAAATGACAATTTCGTCATGGTTTTTTTGAGCACATCTTTATACCATGGTTTTTCATGCTTGAAGTTAAGACTGTTTTGAATTAATATTAAAGGAGAAACAATTAAAATTGCAAAGTAAAAAAACATGAAACATATAAAGTTTTGTAATCTAATAAGCGTTAGAGCATATAAAAAGGGGAACTCCAGCGTAAGCCTAATCTTTTTACCAAAGAAACTTTAATAGGTGCTCCAGGCTTCTTAGAAAAGCCTCTGCACTTGGTAACATTAATATTTACTGTATATATTGTGTCATAAGCTGCCAACTGAGAAGTAGAGTAACTTCGGGTATTGTGATATGGTCATGTAATGTGATATGCCATCATATTTCCCTAAATAAGCAATTCTCGTCAACATTTTTTAGGTCAGCATATCGGTAACGGAAAAAGATATGTGCTGCAAGGTTTTGTGCGTTCGCATTCACTGTTTTTGGTCTCAGTGCGGTGAAATTGATATTGCCACAATTCGAGATTTTATTTGTGTGCATTTCATGAGTGAATTAAGCCCAAAATAAAGTAAGTATTATAACTTAAGTACTAAAATTTGTTAGTAGATGAATATACTTTGTCATAAATATTGTGAATTCTTTATTTAATGAAATAATAATAAAAATAAGCTGAGTATATTAAAACTGAAATTCGGGTAATGTTCCACCCAGTAAGGACATTACCTGTGCTTTTTGCAACAAATTCTTCCAGAGGTATACAAAGATTCAGACCTGAGTTCAATGCCTCCAATGCGATTTAATTTGGGCTCCCAATGATTTTCTTCCAAGACGACAAGCAATTTTTGTACGTGAGTCATCTATCTGACTTTAATATGTTCTGCTTTTCGCTTATTGATTCAGTTTAAATCTAGTTTCCTTTTTTATGGAAATTCTATTGAAATATCTAATGTTATTGTATTATTAGTTCCTACTTTTTTATACTTGTTATACTTTTCATGATGGTATATCACATTATCCGAACGTTATAAAGGGTTTTTCAATAGGGACGCTACAAAAGTAGACCAATAGGGACAGCAAACGACACCATATTTTTTCCCGCTCTTTAGACATTTCTCTTCAGCAAGGTTTGCCATTTCATCATGAAAAGATATACGATTCAACAACGAGTCAAAATTATTAAAATTTACTACCGAAATTCGGAGTCAGTGACCTCAACTTTAAGAGCGCTACGTCCAATTTATGGTCGTCATAATCGTCCTGTCAGATCAACAACTGAGCGTCTAGTAAAAAAATATGAATCCACAGGCACAGTACAAATTGTTCCCGTGCCAGTAAGACAAAGAAGTGCCCGTAGTGTCGAGAATATTGCTGCCACTAGCGCATCAATTGAGGAAGACCCAAATCAGTTTATCACACGTCGTTCTCAAGCGTTGGGCATCTCTGTGACGTCGTTGTGGCGAATTTTGCGAAAAGATCTTGGCCTACATCCTTACAAGATCAAATTGACGCAAGAACTGAAGCCGCTTGACCACCAGAATCGTCGTATGTTCGTGAATTGGGCTGAGCAACAACTTGAAAATGATCCGGATTTTCATCGAAAAATCATCTTCAGCGATGAAGCTCATTTCTGGCTGAATGGCTTCGTCAATAAGCAAAATATGCGTTATTGGTCAGGCAGCAATCCACACGTACTCCATGAGTCAACATTGCATCGCGAAAAAATTACGGTTTGGTGCGGTTTATGGGCCGGCGGCGTCATTGGGCCGTACTTCTTCCGTGATGATCAAGACCGGCACGTTACTGTGAATGGGAATCGCTACCGCTCAATGATAACCGAATATTTTTGGCCCAACTTGGATGATATGAACTTGAACAATATGTGGTTCCAACAGGACGGCGCCACACAGCGAATGTCACAATCGATTTATTGAAAACCAAGTTTAGTGAACGTGTTATCTCACGAAATGGCCCAGTCAATTGGCCGCATCGGTCGTGCGATTTGACGCCGTTAGACTATTTCCTGTGGGGCTACGTCAAGTCTATGGTCTATGCCAACAAGCCAGCGACGATTGATGAACTTCGTACGAATATCGAACGTGAAATTGCAGCAGTATCGGCCGATTTATGCTTGAAAACCGTCGAAAATTGGGTTCAGCGTCTGAACTTCTGCAGGCGTGCCAGTGGTGGCCATGCAAAAGAAATTGAGTTCCATACATAATGGCATCGAATGTTCTTTTACAAGAATAAAGAATTTCATTGATATCCAAAACCGTTTTTGTTTTATTTATTTTTATAGCGCTCTTATTGAAAAACCCTTTATATCACATTACCCTCCAATTTAATTTAGAGGTGTCACTTGGCTTTTTTCCATCTCGTTGAAATAGCTTCAGATTGGCATACGCTGTAGAGCTCCGAAGTTGTAATATACTGCGTAATGCATCAACAAACCATAATACATAAAGAAGTAGAAACTATGCTATAAAAGTTACGTGTAATTTAAGATACAAACATTCCCATATCACAAAACCCGAAGTTACTATTTGAGCTATGCACCTAAAGTGAATTATATCGTTATAAAAACTAAACAAGATTCATAATCCTTCTTCATTTGCATTTGTTCTTCTTCTTTATCTTCAACTTCTTCAATATCAGGAAATTCACATTCATTCCTTAGAACTTCAATGAAAATTGTCAAAGAAAATAAAAACCAAAAACAACTAATAATAATCTTGCAAAAATATTTTGTGAAATAAAAAACAATGTTTGAATCACCTTAATGTGTAAATTTGTCGACTCCGATTCGAAAAAAAATCAGGTCTGTTAATTTAGAAAAATGCAAATATCTTGGATTTAAAATAAGATAGTGATATAACGATTTCAGCATTCTTTTGAGTATATAACAGTACATTAAAAATGATGTACCACGGGATCGGCGGTAAAATAATATTTGAGGTGTTGCAATTAGAAAGTGGAAAATTGTACTTTTTCACCTTTGTCCGGTCAATATTCAATTTTTTTATATGAAAGAAGGAAGAAGAAGAAAAACTAATCATGGATTCGAATTCCCCGATCGATAATTGCCCGAAAACCATACCCACTTTGTTTAAAAATTTGATAACCTCTGTAACTTGCACCATTTTGTAAGTCAATGTTTTTGAAAATGGGTTGTCTACTTAAAACAGAGGGCGCTAATTTTAATATTAACCTTAAAGTAATGGGCTTTGTCCAAACATACATATAAGGCTACTGTAATCCGCTGACTCATCGAGAAAAAATCAAAAAGTTTTTATTTTGAACCGCTCTAATATACATACATATCAAAAATATATCACTTTCTGATCAGAACCTCATCATTATATTATTGGGGTTTTTTTACCTTGGGTCAACTCAATAACGGTTCATGCAAATTTGTTCTCAATACCATATTTGCAAAAGAACATACTAAGTTACTAAATTTTAGTATAGTTCAAAGTTTTCAAAAGACGCCGAAAAAGCAAGGTATCAAAATTAACAATATTACTCTTCGCGTACGCGATCAGTAGCCAAAAGTGGGTTAATAATAAAGTTGGTAATATTATCACAGCTCTTCCCGCTTTAAAATTTTAATAATGGAAGAAGTTTCAGATACGGATGAAAACATACATATGTGTGACTGAAGTGCAAAGTACACCCAACCATCTTTTTGCACGGTAGATACGTTCCTTTGAAAACCTTAAAAAAAAAAATCGTGTAAAAAAATACGTGCGATATATGGTAAATTTGGGGATATGTTCCACAACCTTAAAATATCGTGTAAGATGAAAAAACTCTCCCAAAAACCGTGCAAAAAAAGCAATGAATGAAATCCATATTATTTAGAAAACTTACAACAATTCATTTTTGTGCTTTCTCTTTTAACGTTTTTCTATCAATAGGTATTCTTTTTTTTCATTAAATTTTCCATCCAAAACACCATATGTTTTCCGTTTGCTCTAAGGCACGATTTCGACTATAAGAACATGTTTTGGAACTGAGTTTCGATTCAGAAACTTTTGGTTTTCGAATAGAATTCCCATTTTTTCTTATTGTTCTTATAGTCGCTTCGCTTAAACCAAAAGCTTTACCAACAGATGTGGGGCCTTCGACTCTCTTTAGACAGTCTAAAATTTTTATTTTATTATTTAATGAAATTGCTCTTCTCTTCAGTATATTTTGTTGTTGTTTATGCATTTTATTAATCGGGTGTGTACTAAAACAAAGATCTAAAATAATATTACATATTTATAGAACTTATCTTAACCGAATATTTAAACATTACCTTTGTTAGTAGTAAAATATTAACATGCAAATTATACTTTAAATTTCACCATCGAATTAAAAAAAAACTTTAATTTGAACATCAACATTTAAAACTATGAACTAAACGCTTTAACACAAAATAAATACTGAATAATCTAATGCTGTATTCAAGTTAAAGAGCAATGAAATAAAAAAAAAACTGATTATAACATTTGGGTATTCCCCCCATTGTATTTTTGTTGCTGTAATTAAAAAAAATATTTTTTGAGATTCGTGCTAGAACAAAAAATTCGTGTTAAAAAGTATATTTGCTTTTTAGTCCAAGAGCCGGCTGTAGAAAAGTCGAGTGTATAAGATTACAGGATGAGATGTATGCCAAATGATAGAGCTCAATGAGCCTAAATAGAATATCTAGGGTTGCCTTGCCAAAACGTGTCCTGATGGTCGAAAATGCCCGAATCTTAGCCAATTTCGTTTCTCTTATTAAAACTTTAGTACATAACAGCTCGAAATGTATGCCAAATGATGGAACTCGAAGAGCATACTAAATTTTAGTTTAGTTAAAATTTTTCAAAAGACACCGAAAAAGCAAGATATCAAAATTAACAATATTACTCTTCGCGTACGCGATCAGTTGCCAAAAATGGGTTAATAATAAAGTTGGTATATTATCACAGCTCTTCCCGCTTTAAAAAATTTAATAATGGAAGAAGTACATGGGATTGCATTGTTGAATCCTGTCCCAAACATGAGTTTTCACCGGTTTTTTGGGTCAATTTTCATAAATGATGATAACAGCTTGAAATTTGTGCCAAATGATAGATATCTAAGAGCCTAAATAGAATATATAGGGTTGTCTTGTCGAATCAAGTCCTAAACATTGGTTGACACCCGTTTTTTGGGTCAACTTTTCTTAAGTGAGTGGCAACCCATGTTTGGGACAGGATGTGACAAGGCAACCCTATATATTCTATTTAGGCTCTTCGATATCTATCATTTGGCACAAATTTCAAGCTGTTATCTTCATTAATGAAAATTGACCCAAAAAACCGGTGAAAACTCATATTTGGGACAGGATTCAACAATGCAATCCCATGTATTATATTTAGGCCTCTTCGAGTTCTATCATTTTGCATACATTTCGAGCTGTTATGTACTACAGTTTTAATTAGATAAACAAAATTGGCTAAAATTCAGGCATTTTCGACCATCGGGACACGCTTTGGCAAGGCAACCCTAGATATTCTATTTAGGCTCATTGAGCTCTATCATTTGGCATACATCTCATCCTGTATAATACAGTAGGAGTATAATACAGTAGCCAATCTTTCACTACATGCAACGCACATTGGGAAAAACATTGGCAAAACGCGCGCATTGCCTGTTTTAAGCGATAACTTATATACTGTTAGTGCTAGATACTTGTACTTTGGTAATTATCTTTAAAAATCTTCAAAAAATTTTCTGATAGGATTTTTTTTTTAATTTCCTGTGCAAGGAACTGACACCTTACAGCCGGAAGTTAAGACTTTTGAAGAACAACGCTGTGTTAAACCAAACTAAAATATCACAGTTCTTTCAAGGGATTCTTGAAGCTTGTCAAAAATAAGTAAACACGTGTGTCAGCATTTTGAAAATGGACATCTAAAAACTTTTAAAAAAGAGTTTAAAGTGGGTATATTTTAACGAAATCTATATAATAAAATAATAACTACGTTTTCAATGTTACCGCATTATTTGCTGTAATATTGAATCGGTTTAGAGCATAGTCTTTAATATTTTGGACAAAGGAGGGTGGCGCTTTCCATACAACAATAACACTATAAGCGCTACGCCTTGGTACCTATGGTAGTGCAACAAGTACTAAATGAAATAATAAGAAAAAACTAGAGTAATTCAATATTCAAAGTATGTAAGTTTCCAGGTTCAAAGTTTAAAGCTCAATTTATTTTAGCATCGCTTGCACTTCTGATGGTAACTCTCTTTTCCTATTTTTTATTTTGTTTGATGCGCTTAAGCTACTTATTTTAGGATCTGACATTACTAAAAATTTTTTAAAAATATCTGTCAAATTTTCGATTCTCGAACTCCTGCGGGCATACTGGCTTCTGTACACTTTGAAATTTTTGTTGCAATGCTCTTCGGCTTCTTCAGACAACATACCTGAAATGAAAGCAATGATATTGATATATAAATATATATGTACATTTCACAAACATACTTAATTTCACACTCACCTAAGGGTAAAATAGCATAAGATATCATGTCTCCACCATGTAATAAAACTTTGTGAACTGTGGGAGACATGTACCACCAGCCATATTTTGAAATATAAAATAGAGCGGTTTCCCTCGCATACTGAGCAAATTTGTTTGCATCCATTTCATCGGAGGTGTTGATGGCAATTAAGACTATTGCAAATCGATGAATTAAATTTTTATTTAATCCGGTGATTTCGGAGGAAATTTCCGAATTATCAAAAAATTTTCTGGCAGTATTGCCATTATTGGATGAACCAAATCCTGTAATGAAAATCCTTAGGTATTTGATATTTTGTTTGCCAAATTTCGTTAATTACCTGGCTTAGGTACATCAACAATTAAGCCTAACTTTTCCTGAAATTTTTTTTGAATTAACGCTTTTTGCTCAAGGATGCACTGCTTCTCTTCGGCGGTTTTCCTAGTGCCTTTTTTTTAGCATTCTCTGTTAATGTAAGTCTAAAAAAATTATGTTATTGCAAAAATTAAAGCTGCAACAAAATAAATGCTAGGAATATCTTGATTATTTACCTGTAAGATAGGTGTAAGAGAAATTCGAAGAACTTTATCATAGTGTGCAGTGGAGAAATATCATATTTAAGTTCGCTTCTGTGACTCAATTCAGTTACAGCATCCATATTGCTTAAGTTGTTAAGTTCTTTAGGGACGCACCGGCACAAGTGACAACGCTAAAGAGCAAAAATTGTTATTTGCGTATATTTGCAAAAACATTATAGTTTTATTTCTTACTGTTGTTGCTTTGTTATCTTCCAACACATTTATGGTCTTACCATCGATCATGGTCATATAAAATTGATGGTGAACTTTCAATAACTCGCCATTTAAAGTATCAATAGAAACTGATAAATTATTTCACTTTGTACACGTTTGTATTCCTTTAGGATTGTGTCTTGGCTTTCCTTTTCAAAAGCAATTCTTATTGGACGACAGTATCTTTAAAATACGTGTTCAGATCAGACCGTTTTAATAACGTGAACAAAAAAAAAATTGTTAAAAGCTTACCGTGTCGACGAACAATTTGATTTCTGCCATAGAATTGATGAATTGAGATCTAAGACCCGAACTGGTACTAGGGTGGTTATTATGACCGATGAGTCGGAAACTGACGGGCTTTCAAAAGCTTGTCGAAATTCCGTATGTCCTGAGCTGCCGTCGAAGCCCCATTTATATAAAATAGCAACTTCACTTAAACCTTTTAAATTTGTCATCGTTGAAAATAGTCGGGAAGCTGTATGATTTACAAGATGCTGTAATCCTACATATGCTTCCTGCTCTGTGACTTGTATGCCATTAGGATAACATAATAGCTTAGCACCCTGTAAGGAAGGATAGCTAGGATATATGTCGGATCCTAAAATGACAACAGAAATTGTAATATATTAACCCATAAATAATTTCTGTGCATTACCCAATATTTTGTTGTTCTTCACCAGAATTTCATACTGATGTTTTGAAAGAGCGCAGTCAGCTAAAGTAGCAAGTGCCATATCAGTATCAATTTTAATGCAAGCAGCTTTTTTTGAAGTGCAAGCCTGCCACATTGATGCGGATTCTTCGGGAGAAGAAACCAGTCTTTGCAACAATTTTGCTGCTTCTAGGTTTTGATTTTTGCGAAAACTAGATGCAGCAGCAAAGGAAAGTACCTCTGGCTCCTTTTCTCTTAATTCTGTTAAATATAATTGTCATTGAATTTAATTTATCAGATCCTGGTCCCATTATTCATAATTGTTTAAAATTTTTACATACCTGCCGTTCTTCTGATTTTTTGTGAATAGCTTAGATCATGAAAATTCGGTCTTTTCAGACATGTGGTCCTATTTATTTCGGTTTTAAAGAAGGTTTGGTCCAGCCATTCCTTAGAATTTTTTAAAACTTCTCTCCGGCAACGACTATGCTTCGCCCATCTCTTGTTCCAGTTTGTGAGGAAAGAGATAATATACTCAGACGGAGGTAATATTACTTTATTCGATTTTAAGTAGCTAAAAATCTCCTGCTCCTTTTTTGAAAAATTGTCACATCTACCGTTCAAAAACTTTTCGCATATGTCGCGATTGCTTATTTCTTAAATCAAACGAGATATAAGAAATTTTTGCTATAATATATGAAATCAAAATTTCGAAGAGGGTTTATTTTGAGTCGATTTTTTAAATAGGCCTTTTCACACATAGTATATACCGATATTAATCGAGCAAAAAGCGCTACTATCTAGTATCTTTGGTGGTAATAACCGAAGACTTCTTTAAATAAATAACAGAAATTCAGTTTTCTGTATCTTCCAAAAAATTGCCTCTTTCGAAATTTACAATTCCTTTATATAGTTACGTATGTATGTACTTACTCATTCCAGACATGGTTACTTGGGAATTATAACTCTTTTTTTCAGAAAGTTAATATGCAAAAAGTAATGTACGGAATCTATTGAATCAATTATATCAATTGATTTTTTCAATTCAATTACTCAATTATTTCTTGGTAATTCAACGCATGCTAGATTCAGATCATATTCATATTTGTATTGATCTTGATGCGAATATTTAGATTTGATCACGGCAGCAAGTAAGCACAAAAGCTTATCTCTAACCGATAGGCAAGTTTAAAGGTGTTAATAAGTTGGTAGCATAGTTAAAAAAGCTAGGTAAGCTTTAAATTGATGGAAAGAAAAAAAAAATTTACCTACCAAAAATTTGTTTGAAATTTTTTTATAAACATACTTACTTGAGGTGACATCTTAAAATTGATGCATCTTAAATTCCTGCAAACTCCTGCAGCTGACTTTGATACCATCGTTTAGGTAAATGATTCTACTAATCAGTACTGAGAAAATTTAGTGGAAACATGTGGAATCAAAAAAGTTCTAGTCCATAAAAACTTCTTTTTTTTTAAAAAATCTCAAAAAATGACACATAACTTTATTTACCCATATCTGCGTAAATAAGTACAACTTAAATAAAATTTTAACAACAAATCAATTATTGCAATATTTTTATTTTACCCATAAGAAATGGTAAGGTTCCATTGAAAAATGTCGATTCTACTGACATCTACATAAAGCATTGATAATGATACTTTTTATTAAAAAAAAAATAACTTCATTAGAAGCTCAACTTTAAATGGCTGTTGTGCAAAGGCTCTTTGGTCAAATGAGTTGCAAAATTGTTTTTCGACATGCTGGATGTATCTAAATTACAAAAAGCGAAAAAATAAATTTATTCCTGCAATTTCTGGAATACCTCCAATGCGCGTGTTTTGACTATGTTTTTCCCAATGTGCGACGTATGCTTAGGATCATTGTCCGGTTGGAAGATCCAGCTCGTTCCTAGGCATAACTTTTCCACGGATGGCTTCAAATTGTGTTCCAATATGGACTTGTACTGGAAGCGGTCCATAATGCTTTCAACAAATACCAGATTTCCAACGCCACCACCATGCTTCACAGTCGGCATTAGGTGCTTGGGATCCATAGCAGTGTTCGGTTTTCTCCAAACTTTGGCTTTGCCATCGTATCCAAATATGTTGAATTTTGACTCATCCGTAAATAGAACACGTTTCCAGAAGTCAATTCCCTTATTTATGTGCTTTTTTGCGAACTCCAAGCGAAGTTTCCGGTTTTTTTCGCTTATAAGGGGCTTCTTGCGAGGAGTTCTGCAGTGAAATCCTTCATTATTAAGGGCCCTTGTTACTGTGCGTGGGTGAACAACAATTTAGGATCTCTCAGCTATATCCTGGGCCAACTTAGTGGCATAAACTTTGGGATTTCGGTCCACTTCCATTCGAATGAATGAAACGTCTCTAAGGTCAAGCAACTTCGGACGCTCAGTGCGCTGCTTACTCGCGACGGAACTTGATTTTTTAAAGTTATTAAATATGGTCTGCACCGTCGATTTGCTTAAACATAATAATTTAGCTATTTCGCCAAATGATTTAGTCTCATTTCTATGTTTAATAACTAATTTTCGCACATCCGGAGAAGTTTCTTTACGTGGAGCCATTTTTCCGATCGTACACTTTGTAAAATGCAATAAGTTCGAAGAATAATACAAAGTATACACTTGAAATGAAACAAACGGTAATTTACAGTATTGCTTCAGCAAAGAAAATTAGCAAAAAGAGTGAAACCAATAAAACGTATGTAGGCTTTTGTCAGTGCCTTTTTTCAGTTTTAAGTGAATAACTTTAAAATTTAATATTGGAGCATTATACTTTTTTGTTATTTGTTATACAATAATAAGATTTAAAAAAAACCTGCATCATTACTTTTCATTCTAATCCTACAGAACTTGTTAAATTTAAGAAAAAGGGGTCGTACGTAGAGTTTTGTCCGCCACTGTATATATGATCATAATTTGTGTGCATTGTGGTTGGGGAAGTTACCGATGTTTATCAATACTTACAGATAGTTTTTTAGAAACTATCGTTAACTATCGATAGTTTGTCTTACCGATTTTTCCCACCCCTAGTTTGATTTTCAAATAAATCAAAAGCCAAATGAAATATTAAAAATAGGTAAACTCCTATCAATGTCCTTAACATGCAATCGTCAAATTTTGGCTTATTTTATCTTAATTAGCATATGACAAAAACTGGTATATTGGAACTATACTTAGGCATAACAATGACAACTTCTATATCAAATCTTAATTACAGCAATTTTGATGCAAATTTTTGCAACGTTATCGAGATATTACAAAATTTGATTTGAATCCATTTCATTTATTTAACTTTGTAATTATTATGCCTTTTACCCTGGACCTCCTCATTCGAATCGACGTACACTTTTTTTTTTGCGTGCTAACTATTTCCTTAATATTCATAATAAGCTGTAAATTCGTAAGTATAGTTTTTCTGTTAAACTTATGAGTATAGTTTTTCAGTTAAGTTACATTTACATATATATATTTTTCTCTCAAGCTTCCCCTTTTAAAAGTAGGATATTTTTTTATTCAATCACATTTGCTCAATATTGCAAGGTAAAAGATTATTTTGTCAAACAACATGTGCTTGCAAATCTTTTAAGTTTTAAATTCAGTTTTAGTAAATATTTTTAATTCTTCTCAGCAAAAATTCAATCTTCGAAAACGGACTTTTCGTTCGTCAATTATAGCAAAATATTTAAAAAAAATATAGGGTACTCTGTAGGTTTAATATTTAAGATATTACGAATTGAATTCCGGCTACCGTTGCACAAAACGCCAACAAAATCGTAGAGTTACAGTAATGTTTATTGGCAAAAGAACAATTGTTTTGCCCACGGTGGCCCCCGTTTGAACACTTTTTTTTAACCTTGAATATTACTGTTTATTGAATACATTTTGCAAAAATGTATTCGTTTCTTAGAATGGGTCAGTAATTTAAGAAAAAATTCCTAAATTGTTTTCACCAATAGTTCGTATCTTTGGTTCCTATGTGTGACAGAGATGATACCTCGGTTAAATTAATTTAATAACACTGGTCAACACGAATTTTGTCCTTTGTAGGAACCAGAACGACCTAAAAAATGCGAAAATCGTAGTTTTTTGACATATTTGAGGTAAAGTTACATCGGAAGGTAACAATTTCTTACAAAACTATTAATGAGGTCCAGAAGAACTTTCTCTTTTAAGGCACATTTTGAGTTATATCGATATCTTTGTTTTTCTCCGAAATATCATCAATTGAAATTTATTGTGCATTTCTTTAGTTTTAGTGGGGCAAATTTGTAATAAACTTCAATTTACGATATTTCAGAAAAATAAAAATGATATCATTAAAATTTAAAAAGGATTTTGTAGAGAAAGAAATGTTCTGTCCAACCCCGTTAATGGTCTAACAAAAACAAATTGTCTTTCAATGTAACATAACCTCAAATATCTCGAAAAATTATGATTTTTGCGCTTATAGGTCAGAATATCTTGAAAACCAGAATAATCAGAGAAGTTTTGATATTGGATTCGAACTCAGCGCATCAAAAACATTCGGAAAAGTATATTAAAGCTTCAGAGCTAGAGATTTGACCAAATTTTGTCGCCTTGTGTAATCGGCTCTAAATCATTTTGTAAAATCATTAAAATGTATTTTCAATTATTTGATAGGGTATGCAACTATTAAATGGAATTGTGCTGCGCTGCGTTTATTAAAAAAACTTTAATTTATTTATGTGTAACTAACTAGGCAGCATCAATGGGCTTTGAAATGTTTCTTTATGTTGGATCGCAAACTAATGATGTAGAAGAAATGTGTGAAATCAACGAAAATTTAGCTATTTGTCACTATTTAATTCGACATACATATGAAAGGTCTAAAGAATATTTAAAAAACTTTAATAAATACAAAGGTATGCTATATGGAAAACTACAAAAACTGTCCTGACTGAAAGAAGTTGAATTTTTTCTATTTTAGTGTAAGGGGCCGTTCATAAATTACGTAAGACGTTTAGGGGGGGGGGGGGGTCGGCGGATTCTTACTACATCTTACGAGAGGGGGGGAGGGGGTGAATGATCATCTTACGTAAGATTTAAAATGCGTATTCATACATTAAAGTTGTATTAACGCATCGTCATTTGTGACAGTAATGAAATATATTTGAATTTTCGACAGTCACGAAAGATTCAGAAATATCGATTACAATCGATTTAAGTAATCGACTCTAACTTCTCTTCTGTTTATGTAATGAAATATATGTATGTTGTTTACACGCAGGGTCGACTTGTAACACCGTCTCACAAGTTTGCTATTATTCAGGCATTTACACGCAGATACGTCGACTTTGAAATTTTGTTGATGTTGTCCCGGTTCTTTACCACCCCCTTGCACTTGTCCTCTTCAACAAGAAGATTCGCTTTCGATTCCTTCTTCAACAGGAGACCAAAACAGCAATCAGTTTTGTCCTCTATTTCTTCGCTTAGCGTTAAATTACGATTGGTCAAAAGTACATCCACAGTTCAAAGTCATGCCTTACGATTTTTTTTGTCCTTCCCTTGCAAACGTCTTAGCTGATCGAGTTTGTAATATTTGTGACCAGTACTTTGCCTCGAAAAAAGCTACTGTAATGCACAAAAAACTACATGGAAAAGACTGTAGTCGCACTCACATGATTCAACCAGTTTCAATTTTGAAACGTGGACAGGGGAAAAGCCTTTGCATTTTAAAACAATCGGAGATTTGTCAAGTTGCAGAGTGGCATGACGACGAGGATATTGATGTTACAGGGTTTGAATGTGAATCAGAAAATTCAACAGACGAATCGGGTGTGCCAATTGTAGGTTCACTATCAGACTGGTTGAAAAGCGCATGAACTAACGATGACTTACGATGACTTTTTTTATTCATATTGAAAAACAAATGTGTAGTTTGCAATTTCGTAATATTTATTTAATATGTAACACAGGTACTTATATTAAAATTAAATATAGTAATATAGTACATCACATGAAAAATACATTTTTTGGCTACTTTCACCTTAGTTATGAATCTTACGTAAGATTTCGGAAGGGGGGGAGGGGGGGGTGGTGAGAATCTTACTAAATCTTACTCGGGGGAGGGGGGGGGTCAAAAAGTCATGAAATTGTCTTACGTAATTTATGAACGGCCCCTAAGCAGTACTTTACCTTCTGGTCAATTATCTGCTATACCCTGGAGTCACGTTGGTGATCGCTACACTAATAATGAGGCTTATTTCAATATCATTGAAGAAGTAGATGCTATTATTGACAAGTCTAAAGACAAGATGAAAAAGACCATTGGTTCATTAAAATCGGTTAGTAAAAACCTTAGCACAATGATGTATACAATACATTGACGCTGAAAGTTTTAATTTTTATGTACATATATCAGTTCATGTACATCTGTATATCATTTTGATGTAAATCAGTACATCAGTTTGATGTAAAATAACTTTGGCTGCAACTAATTTTAATTCTGTATGATTCTCCCTGTGAGTGCCTTTCTTTTTGACTGTACTGACTTCAAATGACCTCGACTGACTCCAACAATGAATTTGTATATATAATTGTTTTCGACACAGCTGACTTTTACTGAGAACGTCTTCGACTCTGACTTACTTTTTCTATGATTGACGTCGATTGTGACTGAGTTCCGCTATAATTGATGTCAATCCTGATTGAATTAGTTTGTGGCTGACTATTATTGGTTGACTTTGACTGCCATCGACTGTGCCTTCCTTTAAACGCTGCCATATGCATACAGTGGGGAGCAAAACCGTCAACATGTTTGTCAAAAACAACCAAAGTCTGCTGTAGCATATGATCCGAGTATAATAAAAACATAAGTTATATACGAAAGCAGTGATAACACTATTCTCTATGGAATTATGAAAAATAAAATACTTTTAATTAATTTCAGTAATAAATATGAATGACATTTTTTTAAAAAATCATTTTGACAGTTTTGCACCACTGTTCAAAAAATATTGGAAAAGTTTCGTTATGCCTGCAATTTTAAATGGAAATGTATTTTTGTGTTACATTTGCAAAGTAGGCTTTGCTAGAAAGTTATGTTATTTGAAATTTGACTATTGTGTTAGTCGTATGTTTTGAGAAGTGGTTTAAAGTTGTTTCACAAAGTCAAAGGATAAAAATGCGTAAGATAACTCGAAATCTTGAAGATCAAGTAATTGCTTTAATCCAAAACGGATACTCCGCAAGAAAAATATCGACAAAACTAAATGTAAGCCGACAAACAGTAATTAATATAAAAAAACGAAAAAATATTGCAGTTGATGTAAGCAAAGGTGGTAGGCCTCGGAAGTTGACTGATGGTGATGCGCGTCTTATTGAAGGAATGCTTCGCAAAAATGAATGCAGAACTCCTCGAGAAGCTGCTGCAAAGCTTCAGCATCAAGCAAGTCCATGGACCGTCCGACGCGCATTGAAAAAGATCGGTTTGACTGCATCAGTAAAGCAAAAGAAACCTGCTTTGTCTGAACGAAATGTGAAAGCAAGGTTAATATTTTGCAAGGAACGCAAAAATTGGACGGTCGAAGACTGGAAAAGGGTAATTTGGTCTGATGAAACCAAAATCAATCGGTTCCAGTCAGATGGCAAAGGATATTTTTGGCATCGCCCTCAAGAAAGTCTTCAACGTGGACAGGTGAAGTAAACGGTCAAATTTGGTGGTGGAAGCCTTATGGTGTGGGGCTGCTTTACTGGGTGGCATCTGGGTCCACTAGTACCAATTCGACAAATAATGAATAAGGAGATTTATTTGAACATATTGCAGTCCCATTTGCCAGATTTCGTAGACAAATGTGCCTACCCCGAAGATTAAATAATATTTCAACAAGACGGGGACCCAAAACATACGGCGAAAATAGTTCTATCCTGGCTTCAAATTCAAAAATTCAAAACATTTAAATGGCCAGCGCAAAGCCCTGATCTGAACCCCATAGAAAATTTGTGGGCCCATGTAAAGCGCCAGCTGTCTTATTATAACAATGCAGCTTCCAATATGGACGAGGTATGGAATCTGGTCCAGACAGAATGGGCCAAGATACCGCATAAGACAATAGAGAACTTGGTGGAGAGCATGCCTAGGCGCATAAAAAGTGTAATTAAAAATAAGGGCCTTTGGACGAAATATTAAATGTATTTTAAGAAAAAATTTTAGAAGGACAGGTGCAAAAATGTCCAAATGAAATGTAGAAATAATATATTATTTAAGTTTGTGTTAATGAAATAAATTTCTCTTGTGAACATTTAAATTAAATAAAAGGAAGACTAAGCTTCATTGTTATATAAGATTTTTTGTTTTTATCTCACTAAGAACACATGCTACAAACGAGTTTCATTATTTTCAACAAATATGTTGACAGTTTTGCTCCCCACTGTATATGGCAAAGAACCTCGTTGATGACTACCTAAATACAAATATTAAACCTTTATGTAACCTTTTTATTTAAGCATACTAATAAATTTCCTTACCTATCAGATGAAGCCGAAGATGCTCTGGAAATTATTGAATCCTTTGTGCAGGCGCCAGTGCAAAACTGATATTTATCGAAAATGAGATACCTTTCTGATTTTTTCACATGAAATGTCGGATATTTCTGAATCAGTAACTCAAACATTTCATGTGAAAAAATCAGAAAAGTATCTCATAAGCTTGCCTTATGAGAAGAGTTTATCATTTTTCATCATTTTCATATAAAAAGTAAGTTATTGAAAACTTTAAATGCGATTTTCTCCTACTTTATATTTTTCGAGTTATGCCAGTCTGGAAGTAAGTGAGCGATATATTCGGTTCAACCAGTTGTTAATCTGCAGGTGGTGGTGGTGGCGAATGAATTTGCACTCTTATGAGTGCTTCATTTATAACGTTTTCGTCTGAAAAGAAATTAAATTCATAAGTATTCCACGTGAAGCGGACAACAAAAAAATTAGATATTTACCTGCCACATTTGCATCCTCTGGCGGCTGTTGCAGCAAAGGCTCGTAATAGCAGAGCAGCTCTTGCCGCTGCTGGACGAATTGCTGGTGAAGCAGATTTTGAAAGTTCTGCTGTAGCTGTTGTTGCTGAATATTGCTGTGGGCCAGCACATCGGTCATAAACTGGCTCCACTGCGAGCTATAACCAGGCTGCTCTGGCCGCTCGTACGACCACTGATTTGGCCGATGATATGTCCGACGACGGCGACGGTTGCTACCCTTCGGCAAAATAACATTAACTTGAGGCACTGTAAACCTCATTTTCTCTAAAAATTTTTTTGAAAATAGATAAAAATTAACGAAATAAATGATAATTTTTCTCAAAAATATCTTTTATTAAAAATGTGGTTTAAAAGATATCGGTGAAAACAGGCCAGATTATAAAAAAGTCAAATTTTACATTTCATTCAGTGGCCACGAAAAAATAGAAATAAAATTAAAAACAATATTTTTACTTCTTACACGTAGAGCTGATACTTTAACGCAAAAGTTAAGACATTTCACAAGAAAATCGACTGTGAAATGACGACGTTAGCAGTGATTGAATGAATGAATCCAAATTCCACATTTTCTGAATATATTAATTTTTTCGATAATTTGTTGAGCCTAATCGTTACAAAAGATTTTTCTCATGTAGCTTTGACAAGAGAATGTAGACATACTTTTCATCAGTTTCATATAAAAAGTAAGTTATTGAAAACTTTAAATGCGATTTTCTCCCACTTTATGTTTTTCGAGTTATGGCAGTCTGGAAGTAAGTGAGCGATATATTCGGTTCAACCAATTGTTAATCTGCAGGTGGTGGTGGTGGCGAATGAATTTGCCATGAAGCACTCATAAGAATGAGTGCTTCATTTATAACGTTTTCGTCTGAAAAGAAATTAATTATAAGTATTCCACGTGAAGCGGACAACAAAAAAATTAGATATTTACCTGCCACATTTGCATCCTCTGTCGGCTGTTGCAGCAAAGGCTCGTAATAGCAGAGCAGCTCTTGCCGCTGCTGGACGAATTGCTGGTGAAGCAGATTTTGAAAGTTCTGCTGTAGCTGTTGTTGCTGAATATTGCTGTGGGCCAGCACATCGGCCATAAACTGGCTCCACTGCGAGCTATAATCAAGCTGCTCTGGCCGCTCGTACGACCACTGATTTGGCCGATTTCCCCGCTGGTTTGGCCGACATTATGTCCGACGACGGCGACGGTTGCTACCTTTCGGCAAAATAACATTGACTTGAGGCACTGTAAACCTCATTTTCTCTAAAAATTTTTTGAAAATAGATAAAAATTAACGAAATAAATGATAATTTTTCTCAAAAATGTCTTTTATTAAATAGTGGTTCAAAAGATATCGATGAAAACAGGCCAGATTATAAAAAAAATCAAATTTTACATTTGATTTAGTGGCCACGAAAAAATAGAAATAAAATTAAAAACAATATTTTTACTTCTACCACGTAGAGCTGATACCTTATCGCAAAAGTTAAGACATTTCACAAGAAAATCGACTGTGAAATGACGACGTTAGCAGTGATTGAATGAATGAATCCAAATTCCACATTTTCTGAATATATTAATTTTTTCGACAATTTGTTGAGCCCAATCGTTACAAAAGATTTTTCTCATGTAGCTTTGATAAGAGGATACTTTTTTATATACGTTTTACCGCTGAATTCCAAAATGAAATTAAAATTTTTTGAATGATACAGTTTTCGAGATATTGTGGGTTTTTCATTTTTTTCGACCTCTTTTCACTTTAAAATTCATATCTCAAGCCAGTAATGCCCAATTTAATCGTTCTTAGTATCAAATTAAAGGTATTAAAATGACAAACAATTATGATTGAATTTTTTGTTGAATGAGCAGTCAAAAAGATATCGATGAAAAATTACCAGATTTTTAAAAAATCAAATTTTATAGTAGAATTATCCACTCAATTGCTTCCAACTTTATCATTTTATAGTCGATTTTTTTCTTCTGTCTTAATTTTTTACATCAAAGTGTTAATGCAAATGACTTTATGCTCAAAAAAATGGCGAAAATTTTTATTCTCGTACGTAGGGTTGTGCAAATATATAGTTTTGTTTTGTTAAGATTAAAACTAGAATGCAGTCTTAGTATATGGGGTAAAACACACGAAAACGCCACCTGAAAAAATGTTTGGCTCCGATTCGGGTGAAATTTGGCATGATTGTAGTATTGATGTCTGGCAATAAAAGTGTGTTTAAGATTTTGCTCTTATATTATTTGTTGCTCAGATATGCGGGTATGAAATTCACGATTTTCGTACTTTTTCAGAATAAGTGTTTTTTTTCGAAAATTCATAGCTTACAGCAAACTTTATCAATTAATAATTCGTGAACGTACATTTTTAGGTTTTTACTTGTACTTTTTTAAAAAAAAAATATTGATTTTGAAAAAAAAAAAATTTTCACAAAAATTTTGCGAATTGAAAAATATTTTTGCAGTTTTTTTTAAAAAAACATATTTTAAAAATTTTTTTTTTTATTTTTGAAAAAACTTTGATTTATTTTGCGCTTAATGCCGTAAAAATTTTTGTGGGAAAAAAATTATTTATATTTTTTAAAAAAAAATGAAAGAGCTAATATTCTGTAAATTGAAATGAATTTTTCAATTTTTTTTTTTGAAAAATCCATTTCTGAATATTTTTTTGTTTTTATAATTTTAGGTTTTTATTTGTACTTTTCAAAAAAAAATACTGATTTTGAAAAAAAAAATTTTTCGCAAAAATTTTGAGAATTGAAAAATATTTTTGCATTTTTTTAAAGAAACCCATATTTTAAAAATTTTTTTTTTTATTTTTGAAAAAACTTTGATTTATTCTGCGCTTAATGCCGTAAAAATTTTTGTGGGAAAAAAATTATTTATATTTTTTTTTAGTTTAAAAAAAAAATAAAAAGCTAAAATTTTGTAAATTGAAATGAATTTTTGAAGTTTTTTTGAAAAATCCATCTCTGAATATTTTTTCGGTGAACTTCAGATTAGAGCTTGATACGCAAGCTTTAAAATGATATGCCATAACATGAGGGCAAGTAGTTAATTAAAATGTTTGAGCCGTTAACCTGAAAACTAAAACTGAAATTTAAAATCAGTGCAATAGCCTTTAATCGCGTAGTACAGCGCGCGTTTAGTGGCTTAATCATTTTAATTAACTACTTGCCCTCATGTTATGGCATATCATTTTGAAGCTTGCGGATCAAGCTATAATCTGAAGTTCATCAAAAAAATATTCAGATATGGATTTTTCAAAAAAAATTCAAAAATTCATTTCAATTTACAAAATTTTAGCTCTTTAATTTTTGTTAAAATTAAAAAAAAAAATATAAATACTTTTTTCCCCGCAAAAATTTTTACGTCATTCAACGCAGAATAAATCAAAGTTATTTTTAAAAAAAAAAAAAAATTTAAATATGGGTTTTTAAAAACAAATGCAAAAATATTTTTCAATTCGCAAAATTTTTGAGTAAATTTTTTTTTTTTTTCAAAAACAGTATTTTTTTTCGAAAAGTACAAGTAAAAACCTAAAAATGTAAAAACAAAAAAATTTTCAGAAATGGATTTTTCAAAAAAAATTCAAAAATTCATTTAAATTTTCAAAATCTTAGCTCTTTAATTTTTTTTAAAATTAAAAAAAAAATATAAATAATTTTTTTCCCATAAAAAATTTTACGGAATTAAGCGCAGAATAAATCAAAGTTTTTTTCAAAATAAAAAAAAAAAATTAAAAAATATGGGTTTTTTAAAAAAATGCAAAAATATTTTTCAATTCGCAAAATTTTTGTGAAAATTTTTTCTTTTCAAAATCAATATTTTTTTTAAAAAAGTACAAGTAAAAACCTAAAAATGTACGTTCACCAATTATTAATTGATAAAGTTTGCTGTAAGCTATGAATTTTCGAAAAAAAAAACACTTATTCTGAAAAAGTACGAAAATCGTGAATTTCATACCCGCGTTTCTGAGCAACAAATAATATTAGAGCAAAATCTTAAACACACTTTTATTGCCAGACATCAATACTACAATCATGCTAAATTTCACCCGAATCGGAGCCAAAAATTTTTTCAGGTGGCGTTTTCGTGTGTTTTACCCCATATTTGAAATATCATTTTGTAAGAATTTTTTGATACCAAAATAAAATGTTCGTACTTTTTGTTTTTTTTTTTAAATATGCAGATATGTTCTGCAAATCGATCGAAATTGAATCGTAATCGAATTCTCAAATCGATCGAAATGGTTTGACTTGTTCTAGAAATCGATCGATTTGGCAATTTCGAGTAGAAATTGAATCGATTTGGTGAAAGTGTTCGAAAAGCTGTTTAGTTGTAATGAGCTGCGATCAACATTGAAAAGGATGTGTTTAGCATCGAAAAATGTTTGTTTTTGGTAAATATTTTGAAAGTTTGACAGTTTTCCTCTTTTCCATAACGTACACATTTTTGGAATAGCGAACAATTGAATTTTATTTTAAAAAAAAGTGTGCGGCGTTTTGATTGCAGTTTTTTTATTGAATCGTGAAAATCCTACGAATGAAAGTATAAAAAGGAAAATTTTAAGAGACCATTCTAATCCATTTGCCATTCCAGATGCTGCGTAAGTACTTATCGCTTACTTATTAAATTATGTAAATAAATCTATACAAATAAAAATAAACATTTCTTTGCAGTTTTATAGCGTATTATCGGCTAAATAAAGATGCTTTCACAATTATATTGGAGGAAATCAGATCTTTTGTTCAACAATTTTCAATTCCTTTAATGCTTCAATTAAGCGCAGCACTTAGGTACTCGGCGGAAGGCGGATATCAAAGAGCAGTTGGGAGGATGCTGATATAGCTTTAGGAAGAAGCACTGTTTCGAAAGTGTTGACTTAAATGATAAAAGTGATGGAAATGAAACTTTGTCCGAATTTGAATATGTCTGACGATGGACGCCTAAATGCTATGGTTGTAAGTTGATTGTTAACTTAGAGTTTACCCAATTTTAATATTTTATATATTGCAGATATGTGACTACAAAATGAATGTCATAGCTGTCGATGCTTGTCGCCCTGGCTCCAGCCATGACTGCCTCGCATTCTTATGTTTTCCCCTAAATTTGACAATTAATTAAATTAATATTAAATACAAAAATTACACGAACTTCATACATACATTTTTATTTAAATTTCAAATTTGATTGATTTCACTTAATGAAAGCTGATCGAATTGAAACAGAAAGCAAATCGATAATATTGATTTACAGAACAAGTCCATTTCGATTCGAACAAACAATCGGAATTGAATCGATTTAAAATCGACCGATCGAAATGTGGAACAACCAAATTCGATTACAATTTCGATTTTGATTTTGATCGAAAACGATTTGCAGAACATGCCTGATGATTCGTTCTCTTGAAAAAAGGTTTCAGAGTATAATGAAAAGTTATTGAATTTTCCTGATTCTATGTTATTTTCACTTTTATTTGGTGTATAGCACTTGATAGTATTGTTTCGGACTTAAATTTTGGCATTACCAAACACTTTTCCGTGTGGAAGTGTTTTTTGTGTAAAAGTTATTTTGACTTTATGCTCAAAAAAATGGCATAAATAAATTTTTAATTTATATGACAATAATAGGGTGTAAATTTAAAAAAAAAAAAATACAGCAAACTATATACCATTTTAAAAAGAATAAATTAAGCTTTCTTAACTTGTTAAAAAAAGTTTTAGGTCATTAACACATTTTTTGGAAAAAATAAGGTTTTTTCAAAAAAAAAAAATTAGTCAAAATTTGAGAAAAATCTCCAAATTATAAGTCAAGTTTCAAAGTTTTGCACACTATTATTGCAGGCCGTCAAAATAATTTTCCTTATGACACCCAAATTTTTGAAATTCATTCAGGGATTCCCAACTTATAAGGACTTTTACAAAAGACATGTCCGCAGCTTCCGATGGCTATATGCATATCCGAAACCAGATCCAAGCGACACTTTCTGATTACATATTTATGCATAGAATTAAAAAGCCCATATTTCAAAAAAAAAAAAAATTGGACTGAAGTTTACTTTAGCTCCCATTGTCCAATGGTAATTAAACTAAACTTTTCTTATGTGTTTTTTATTCTCAGCACAAATATGTAATCAAAAAAAGTCGCTCGGATCTGGTTTCGGATATATAGCCATCGGAAGTTGCGGATATAGCTTTTTTTAAAATCCTTATAAGTTGGGAACTCCTAAATGGATATCAAAAATATGGGTGCATAAGAAAGATAACTTAATGGCCTATGATAATGGTGCACAAGTTTTAGAAATTGACCAATTTTTGGAAATGGTTTACTTTAGCTCCCATGCTCCAATCTTTTCTTTTTTGTTGTCTTACCCCTAAAATGAAAATAAAAAAATAGCAAAAAAAAGTGTCGCTCGGAAGTTCCGGTTATAGCTTTTTGTAAAAATCCTTATAAGTTGGGAACCCCTGAATGGATATCAAAAATATGGATGTCATAAGAAAGATAATTTAATGGCCCACGATAATGGGAAGCTAACCTTTGAAATCTAACCCATTATTTTGGAGATATAACGGTTTTTCTGAAATTTCGACCAATTTTTTTTTTAAATACCGTTATTTTCCCCAAAAAATGTGTTATTAACCTATAATTAAGTAAGAAAGTTTAATTTATTCTCTTTAAAATGGTGTATAGGTTGTTGTAAATTTTTTAATATTTACCCTCTTTTTGACCGAAAAACAACAAATTTTTCAATGAATTCCTATAGAAACTATGTTTTATGGTCAAAAAAATATAAATAACAAAAACAAGGACTATTACAACAACAACAATTATTATAAGACGATTCTCATTGTAAAATTTAAAAATTTTATTAAAAATCGTGCGCGCGATTTCGCCTGCAGCGCTCATTTTATCAACATAACCATTAATTATTAATTTTGATAATAATCTTATCATTTTATAATGAGAATCACTTTATAATAATTGTTGTTGTTTTAATAGTCGATGTTGTTCTTGTTTTTCATTGTATTTGGCCATAAAAACATAGTTTCTATAAGAATTCGTTGAAAAAATTTTTGTGTTTTTCGGTCAAAAAGGGGGTGAGTCTTCAATAATGTACAACAAAATATACACCATTTTAAAGGGAATAAATCAAGCTTTCTTAACTTGCTAAAAAATTTATAAGTCAATTACACATTTTTTGGAAAAAATAACGTTTTTTTAAAAAAAAATTGGTCAAAATTTTAGAAAAATCGTCATATCTCCAAAATTATGGATTAGATTTTAAAGATTAGTGTCCTATTATCGTGGGCTATTAAATTATCGTTCTTATGACACCCATATTTGTGATATCCATTCAGGGGTTCCCAACTTATAAGGATTTTTACAAAAGCTATAACCGGAACTTCCGATGGCTATATATCCGAAACCAGATCCGAGCGACACTTTTTTTTGCTATTTTTATTTTCATTTTAGGGGGTAAAACAACAACAAAAAAAAAAGATTGGAGCTAAAGTAAACCAAATCCAAAAATTGGTCAATTTCAAAAACTTGTGCACCATTATCGTAGACCATTAAGTTATCTTTCTTAAGCACCCATATTTTTATATCCACTCCGCAATCACTTATGGCTCCGATAACATATATATATAAAAACTAAATTTAAACAATTAAATTCTTACCGATCGTAAGACATTTTGATCTTTTTTTTTCTTAGTATTTTATTTTGCGCTTGGCTCGTTCCACTTCTAAACACTTTTAAAGTTTCATAAGCTAACGGGATATCAGGATAACGGCATATTTTAAGTAGCATTTTCAGAGGTGCAAAATTCTACCTTACTTTATCCAAAAAGTGTTGCTGTGTAGAAGTGTCGATTTCATTTTTCGTAGTGCTATTTACACACACCGAATTTGAGCGTCGGCGTATGACTGCGGATTGGTTTTTTGTTGTGTTAATGTGAGACACGTCGGAGTGGTGAGTCGATGCACAAGTTCGCTACTGTGTAAATAGGGAATTGAGCGCGAGAATTTCAATAACAATTTTTAAGTTTTTTTAATAAGAATCGTCTTATAATTGTTGTTTTTGCTGCAACTCGTCCTGCTGGTGGCCATAACCATACCACACATTTAAATATTAAGTTTTGCATTTACAATTTTTTACAATTCAATGCCTAAATAGAACACGGAAGTGCGATTTTTCTTCTGTTTTTCCTTTACGTTTGTAGTGAGTACAAAATTGACACTAGAAAATTTATCGCAGAGAAATAGAAAAAATTCTATTTTCCGGTGCGATTTAACACTGAAGATAAATCGCACGTCCCAGTTCTGCTTAGCGTCTCATGCTTTGAACACAATTAGAGCAGTGGCGGTAAAGCGGCAACGAATAAACGTTGTCAAAAAAAAAACGCGACGAAAAATCGTTTGAATAAACACAATTGCGGCGTACGACGAACGACGGAAAATTCAGCTGTTATTCATTTTGTAATTTTTATCAATATTTTTTTTATTTCAATTAAGTTATTTTCAGCTATATCTTTCGCACATCAGTTCGCATTTCAAACGTAAACAAAAGAATTGACACAAGCTGATTGGAAATGCAACACTGATCGGACGGTGAAATAGAATTAAATCTAAATCGACGGCGAACCGTCGGCAGCTCACCAGTCGTACGCCGCAATTCTGTTCAATTTCACATGATCAAGTATGTTATAGTTTTTGACAGCGTATATTCGTCGCCGCTTTGCCGCCATCGGTCTAATTGTGTTGAAAGCATCACGCGTGCTTGTCAGAATTTTTCTTTTGTTTGTGTTTTGTTTATTCTTGACATTTATGATAGGCAAATTCACGGTTGCATTATTTGAGTTTGACAAGATAGCTCTACCATGTATTATTGTACCATGACAATAAACATTCAAAATTATGATTATTTTGGGGAGATTACGATATCCGTGACCCGTTTTACGGCGCCAAGGAAATCGCATTTAATATGGTACTGTCAAAACCAAATTTTAAGTATCGATATTTCGAAAACCAAAAGAGATATAGATTTTTTCGCTTTATTTTTACGTGTTGCATCGAAAACAATCGTCAGATTGCGACGCCACAGAAATCGTACTTTGAATGGTACTGTCAAAATCAAATATTTAAGTATTGATATTTCGAAAAACCAAACGAGATATCGATTTTTTTTATAACATTTTCACCTTATTTTGACCTGTTTCATTGGAAACCATCAGACTACAGCACGGAAAATATACTTCAAATGGTGCTATCAAAATGAAATTTTTAAATATCTATATTTCGAAAATCAAACGAGATATCGTTTTTTTTATTTAACATTTTCGACTTATTTTAAAGTGTTCTATATAAAAATATCGTAAAATCGCAGCACCACGGAAATCATAATCGTTCCATTATTTTAATTAATTTTATGAAAAGTACCGGCAAATGCAAATATCGGTACACCCGATCTTGCAACTGTTTCTGCTCCTAAAAATGCTGAAGAGCTTTGGAAGAGCTGCAACAAGATGAACAGGATGAGGCGGGCGAAACAACCGGAAATTAAGAACAGATATATGAAACGTTCTGCTTCCATATCACACTCCGATCTAGTCGATTCATCACTGCAACAAAGAGAAGCTTATGCTGCAGTCACACCGATGGAGTTTCATCCAATTATACGTACTGGTCTTACAAGCGTGGACGTATTGCTTGCTGTTTTGGCATTTATTTGAAGATTGCGGTGTTCCGAATGGGAACTCTTAAATACGAATAAGCCAACAGAAATTTTCCGATATGGAATTGCAAAATAATTTAATGCGCGCTGAAATTGATATATGTACATATTATCTAAGTAAGTCAATTACTTAACCAATTTAAAAGACAATCAACAGCAACGTGTTCTTAAGAATCAAAAACCATACAAGGCTTAGCCAGGCAATCAAGCACAACAATCACCACCACTTCCACAAGATCCTATTTCAATAGAATTCAGAAAAACTTATACGTGTTCAAATAGAAAATATGTAGATAATGCTGATTTATGCATTAAAGAAGTATCTCTAACCGGAAAATTTTAAGACATAGAAGTCAACAATGCATATGTGTATATGTTTCTTTTTGATAAATTGCATTGTGTAAATATGTAAATAAATATTATGCCTCTAACTTTAATAAAATTGTATTTTTCTTACTAACCATACAAAAAGTAATTTTTAAATTTTGTCCTTAGGGATTTATTTTTTAATTACTGCAATAATAAACAAAGACTTATATCTAATATTTAAATTAATTTCGATATGGGCAAAACGTTTTATAATAAATTTAACAATACATTCTTCAACTTGTGAATCCAAATCAGTCTAATGGTATCCAAGAGTTAACACTTAACAATATTTCTAAACTTTCTACATAATGACACTATTAACATGGTACAATAGGTACATCATTTGAGTGTAGTATACAGTGGTATGCTGCATCTTTGTTCTTGAGTAGTTTAGGAACAGTATGTAGTTCTGGTGAATAAAAATTTTCCGAAAAGTAGACGCTGTATTTTTCATATGATAAGCGTACCAAAGTCAGAGGTGTGTTTGGCGGGAACATTAACCACGATTTTCTGTATAAAAAAAAATTACTTCAAAAGTAAATGTAATAAATTAAAAATCGTATTAGTGTTGCATATGGTATCAGTCTGGACTTTTCACACGCAAAACAATAATTAATTTTTTTGTTGACAAAATTATGACGTTTTGTTTTGCTCACTTTTGACATGGAGAATGAGGCAACATTTTTCAGTGCAGTAACCATGTTAGTTAAATCATGAACGCGCCGAGATGATTATAACAGCTGTAAATTGAGAGTTTGACACTTTTCTATACATATATGGCAATCTGTTGACAGCAAACAGCGTTGGATCAAATCAATGGTTGTGCAAGCGATTTTTAATTTTAAAATAAATTAATTAATCAGGAAAAGAAAACTTGAATAAATGCCTGTCCTGCAGAAGTCGATGTAATCAACCAACTGCATTCAATTGACAAAATGAACAGCAAACTATAGCCAGACGGTTCATAATTAGTAAACTTTGTAGAGTAAAAAGGTTCAGCTATTGGTACTTGGATGGATGATGATGAAAAAGTCGATATGCGAACGTATGTTTCATTAATCGAAAATATTTTGGGGAACAGGTTTACTTTAGGGATAACCTTGCCAGCAATCTCTGATACTACTACTTTCAGCTTATTTTTAGTAAAAACATCATTTAGTACCGTTCTTTAAGTTAATTATTTTGATTTGGATGGACATGTCGCTTTTTTGAAACAATTTGCAGCCTAAAATGGGCATAATATCATAAAAAAAAAAATGTTTAATTAAATCGGGGAAATATGGGTCCCCTTATATCCTTTGAAAAACAACATATTTAATTGGCAACCAATTCCGTAACATGAAATAATCCGCGTGCATGGTTTGAGATGGATTTGGTCTACATATAACTATTTTTTATATTAGTCAATTTTTTTTACCGGAAAACAAAATATATATGTATGGGCAACAGACATATGTTAAACAGTGAACCGCTGGTCCTAAAAATTTTACATAAGAGTTTGTAATTGGGTGGCCTTTGGCTGCGGCGCAGGGTTTAAAACTCTCAAAAATTCAATAATGGCTTCGCGGCGGCCTTCGGCCGCGTTTCAGTCTATAACGTTTCCAAAACTGGCTTCGGTAGTCACAGTAATGTTACATAAAAATTAGAATGAGTGGGAGGCCTTAGGCCTCGGTTCAGTCTATAACATATCCAACACTGGCTTCGATGGCCACAGTAATGCTACATAAAAGTGAGAATGTGTGAGAGCCTTCGGCCGCGATTCATGATTTAAAACTCCCAAAAATCCGACACTGGCTTCGCGGTTCAATCTATAACGTATCCAACACTGGCTTCGGTGGCCACAATAATGCTACATAAAAGTTAGGATAAGTGAGCGGCCTTCGGCCGCGATTCATGATTTAAAACTCCCAAAAATCCGACACTGGCTTCGCGGTTCAGTCTATAACGTATCCAACACTGGCTTCGGTGGCCACAGTAATGTTACATAAAAATTAGGATAAGTGAGCGGCCTCCGGCCACGGCTCAGGACTTAAAACTCCCAAAAATCCGACACCGGCTTCGCGGTTCAGTCTATAACATATAACTGTTGCCCATACATATTTTATTGTTTTCAAAACAAAGAATATTTTTTTTTGTTTTTCGGTAAAAAAATATGATTAATATAACAACTAGTTAGATGCTTCATTAAAAATATCATCAAATGACGTTAGATCTTTTCGCATTTGTGAAAATAGGTTGATAATTTGCTCGACATGAGTGCAGGCTGAAGAAATTATTCGTGTCGGATCTTGTAGTTTTCCGACAATATAGAAGCATTAACAATTTTCAGAACATGCTATCGAAGCTGAAAGTTGAACCGCTTTTGAAGAAATTTCGGTGTCCTTGCTTTGCTTAAAATTTGGCTATGTTTCACAGATAAACAGCAACAATTCTCTGAAAGTATCAGCGCATTCATGCCATTCTACCCATCTAGTCGCACACAACGTTTACAGACGATGTTTTTTTGTTTGTGGACTCCGTTCGGAAATTTTATCTTCAATAGTTGTACTCTTTTCGAGAACAAATTTGACACTGATGAAACTGTGCCTAGCATGTTTCAGAAATATCTCATGATTTGCCTCAGCACAAATTCAGAGAGTGAATGAAACAATAAGTGTAAAATGCTTAGGGTTGAACTTCAGATATCAAAGCCTCAACTCCGTTGATTTTTCTAGCCATGTTCGATCCCCCATCATAGCCTTGACCACGCAAGTTTTTAACAGACAAATCCAATGAAGTCAATTCACTTATCATTGCTCATTTAATAGTATATGCCTCAGTCGATTTAATGTGAGTGAATCCCAAAAATTGTCCACGTAATAAATGCATACAGTTAGTATGTAATTCTTTTTTACTGGCATCAGTTGTCCCATCGCATAAAATTGTACAAAATTTGGCATTTTTTATTTTTGAAACAATCTTTGATCGTATTCGACAACCAATAACATCAATAATATCATTTTGTATGGTTTTACTGATTAAAGCACAATTTTTGGGCGCTGTGTCTATATGAAATTTTAAGTCATGATCACCGGCATCTATACGAAATGCAAGCATTAGCGTGGCCAGGATTGAACTAGTGCGGGTGCCAACTTCAAATTTTCCGCCCCTTGCATCTCTTTTTTTTTAAGCTTTATAATTACAAACATTTTTTTTAAAATTTTTATTGATGATTAAATAATGTCAGTTCGGAAAAAGACATACACGCATTTAAAAAGCAAAAAAAAAAGAAGAAGATGCAATAACCTACGGTTGCAGATTCAAAGTTCAAAAAAATAAGTAGTTTGAGCTGGGTTGATTCAGTTACTTACAGTTGCACATTCAAAGATAAAAAAAAATCACGTGCTGGGTCGCCTTAGTAATTTACGATTCCATATTTAATAATCAATCAAATTTATTTGGAAAAAATAGGTATTTTTATTTTTAAATTTGGTGATTATTGGCGCCCCTTAAAAATTAGCCACGCCAATGAATGCAAGTAATTGTCGCAATACTCCTCGACCTGAAAGAACTTGATACTGTTTTTCTTCCGAATTCCTGTGACCCGAATCGTAATACCACGTAGTGATAAATTATTGTGAGAACAAAATAGCACGGTTTTGTCAATTGGACCTAGTCGTTTCCGATTGTTCTTAATTATTTTTCTGAAACGTTCTTGAATCGAAATATTTTTTGGCGGCTCTCAGGGGCGGGCTTCAGCCCCCATATCCCCCCTTGTCTCCGCCACTGTACGTACATATGTATTAGGGGTGGCAATCCCGGTATTACGGGATTCCGGGATTTGCTCTAAATATAGGCTTAAGTAATCCCGGGATTACAAAGAGACAATCCCGGGATTTTCGGGATTAGAAAAAAATTTTTTATTATATAATAAATATTCTTTTATATGACATATTTAAGTACAAAATCTGCAAAATAATTGTTTTCAATACATTTGATGTGCATGAAACATTATTGCATCAACCTGCAAAATGCACTTCAATTGTGTCTGAACCTTAAATTGAGTAAAAATATTTTTTTTATAATAGCAATTTTTTGTTTAAGATTTTCTTAAAAAAAATGTCACATAGCAAAAAAAAAAAAATATCTCTTTTAATACTTGGACTAATTTTAAGAGTTTTTTACTAAGTGCCATTGGTATTGAAAATTCTGGAGAAAAATGATAAAGTGTGAAATTTAGTCTAAAATTATTTTTATCAATAACGGAAATACTAAAAATGCAATAGAAAAACAACATAAGCAAAACATACATATCTATTTTTTATAATAAAATACAAATCTGCAACACAAAATATAGGTTTGTCTTCAAAAAAAAGCCACAGCCGACCTTGATTTGACATTAAAATTTTGACCCACACCTAGACCTACCAAAATTTAAGTTCTAAGATATAATTAAACTTTTGTCTGAAGCTTTTTTCTGAAATCAGCTTCTAAAGATTTTGACAACTTAAATGAAGCACACTTATGGGTGCGTCTACTGAGAGCGAGCCATTCGGTGCCACTAAATGCCATCACTGTCACATTTGAAGAAGGTGATAAAGTATTAATCAAGTACAAAGTGTGGTACACGAATTTTTAAATGTAAAAATAAAATTGATAGTTTGGTCATAAATGCTTGATTATCCTCTATCATCTCCTTTTAATAGTGACTATCTTCTACTAGTCAAACTTAGTAAATGTGCTTTTGATGTACTTATTAACACTCGAAGTGTTCTAAGTCAATTTTTAAGCTATTATTTTTCCTATTATTTTGCGTTCTTAATCTTCATTGATACGCTGTGAAATAAAGCAATTTTAATTTTATTTATGGGACGTTCCATTTCAACCGGGACAATGGTCTGCCCAAAATTGAGCGCAGCCGAAAAACTTTCTCAATGTGTCAAAATGTTTATATGCTCAATAGCTTTCATATGAGAACGGGTGTTTTCGAATTTTTTTTTTTTAAGAAAATTGCGACCATAAAACGGCATCGCCCACTCAAAAGAAATATCTTTACTAAGGACTTAATCTAGCACCATACCAAATTTTATCAAAATCGATGAAGCGGTTCAGCCGAAACAGCGTTTTTTCCTACTGTGCCACGCCACATTTAAGAATTTAGAGCTTCTAATTACTTTTCTTGTGGTTCAGTCGTGGCACCACCTACTATTGAAAAAAAAAGCATACACTGCACTCCCTCTCTCCACAGCCTTCCTACAAAATAAAAAAATTAAGCGATTGTGATTACGGATGCTTACCAACTGCCAATTTATACATAGATATCTAAAGGTAGGCGCCGTTTTATGGTCGCCATTTTCTTAAAAAAAAAATTCGAAAACACCCGTTCTCATATGAAAGCTCTTGAACATACGAACATTTTAACACCTTAAAAACGTTTTTCGGCTGCGCTCAATTTTGGGCAGACCACTGTTCCGGTTGACATGGAACGTCCCATATATAATAGTTTAAGCTTCTCGTTTTTTTTTTCTTGTAGTTTTGTATGCATTTACTAGAACTATCAATCCCGGGATCCCGAGATTGGATACTTCGATCTCGAAAATCCCGAAACTCAAAAAAGCTCCGGGATTGGCACCCCTAATATGTATATATTTATAAACATACAATTTTAGCTCGTTTAATAATAGTAGATATATATCAGACACCACCTGAAGGTACCGCTCAGCTGGGAAAAAACACTAATTACCACCCGAGTTCGATGTTGTTTCTCAAAACTCGTTAAAAGTTTTGAGCCCAGTTTTATTAGTTTTTCCATTCCCCTAAGGCACTCAATATAATGCGTTTGGTATAGATATTAGGCAATAGGAGAGATAACAAGTAGTCTGGGTTCTAATTGGCTAATGTTTCAAAATTGTTCGATTTCGTTTGACGAACTCGTACTGATGTTTTGTTATCATCGTGGAGACTTTTTTTTATTGAATGGATCAAGTGGTATTGTGCGATATTGTCTAGAAAACATGCCACTTGACATAGCAGAAAGTCTTGCTCTAATTTCCAAAATTAAATGGATAATTTGCATAAAAATTTCCGTAGCAAAATCGAGCAAAATTCGAAGGTTTTGAGTTATCAGTTTTCTTATGAGTCAAAAAGAAGGTTCTTCAAACCTATTTGGAGCTCTCATCTACTTAAAAAGCTTGCATAAGTCTGAAAAGCGTTTTTAATAACACAAATAACGCTTATGGGTCCTTCTACCTCGTTTTTACATTGAATATTTAGATTTCTCAAAAACAATTTTTTTTTTCGATACTTCGTCAAAAAATATTCGATGCGTGTTTTGGAAAAAGTTATTACTCAATTTCTTTTCTATTAAACTATTCCATCCATCCATGATGTGGTATAAAATTTCTCTGGAAAATTTCTCAATGTACTGTGTAATATTCTTCAAGATGCTTATAATAAGTTCTAAGCAGTAAAACTTTTTCCACAATTCAATGAAGTCAAGAAATGAAAATTGATATAATAGAATTGATGCTGTTACAAAAATCAAAAACTTTCTTACTCTGACAAACCATCATATCCTCCAGCCAGAGATAAAACACTTCCATTAAGATGTAAACTATATAAGCGTCAACTTTATAATGATTTGACGAATGGTCTAACTTGGCAATTGACATGGTTTTGAAGTACCAAAACAACTTGACCTCTAGTTTCTTTTTCTCGAAATACCGTAAAATTCAAAACAGTTTTCTCCAAATAGATATATCCAGATGTAGTAAAATAAGCTAGGCTTTGTATCTCTCCTGCTCTTAAGTTTTATATAAAAAAATATCTAGAAATCGCTCCTCCATACTGTTCTTAGGAACTACTTTAACAGTAATATGATGTGCAAATGTTTTGAAAAAAAAAACTGTTTAATTACTTAAATCTGTTCGAGAGTTTTGAATTCCACCTTAGCAATAAGTTCGTTTGTAACAATAAATTATTTCTATAATTCAAATCGAGGTTAAATATCAAATTGTTACAAAACTATAAACTGTGCTAAGATGTAGGCAACAAAACCAAATGCTGTTCGTTTGTTTAACCCAAACATTCCGAATATGTTTGCTCCAGATCTTCTATGCATCAGCTGCATAGACAATACTTCAATCTAAAAATGAAAGGAAAATTTAATAAAAATATTTTTGAAAATTGAAAATACTGATCACCTCTCTTTCAAAATTCAATGTTGATTCGGCAGTGGTATGAAAGCCCCTTAAAATTTCAGCCATATATTGCGGAGCCGTCATTATTGCGTCACAGACCCAAAAGTATAGATGTACTCGTAAATCGATTAGACTTATGAAGAAAAATATAAACACAAAAAACATAATATTTTTCAAAGGACTTTGGAGATAATTATTATATAATAACATAGCAGTGTATGCAAGTCCAGCATTATATATAAGATAATAAGATAGCATTAAAAGTATTTAGGTCGCAAAAATGTTATACAACTTATCAACTAAAACTCTTAGTCGATAATAAATATACGCCACTTCATTGAATTCATTGCTTAGGTCTTTGCAGAATTGTGTAGATTTAACACTTGTTGTTCCTAATAATTGCAGTTAGTAACATTCAACTTTTGTAACCGCTTACAGCAATGCCACATCGAAGCAAAATATTGAAGCATAACCCAGTGAAACATACTCTGTATAAGTACAGAATAAATCTTAAGGCTGATTGACATCGTTGATAACTCAGAAGTAAACTGAAGTACATAAAAAACTGCTCCAATATCATATGACATTGTCGTAACCACTTTTACGTATAGGATCAAATTCATTCCATCTCCTTGTTACTGCTTACAGGAAAAGTGGTTCTCTAATGTAAGAAATTAATGCAAAACTTTCCGGCAACTTTGTTATCGTTTGTATCGTGAAAAATTGAGTAAAAAACTGTCACGGTGATCATGTTGTCAAAGATAGAATTACAAACTTCAGATATTGCATTGTTAACAAAGAACTTTGCTTTGTATCCATCACGAATTGCTCCCATAAGTGGCATCAATGCAACCAGCAGAATATTGTTGATAATAGCAAAACTTTGGTGCCAACGATATGACAGCACTTGCTGATTTTTGAAGTCATAGTGAATTCCTACAATTCCAAATACTAAGCAGTAGCAGTAGCAAATACGTAAGACTGTCCGACATGACATTGGCGCAGAATGAAAGAGCTTTAATAAAATGCATCAATTTAATTTAAATGCCTTTTAACAAAATAAATTTCAACTCCACTGAGAGGCAATGCAATTCAATTACAGTTAAAGTGTATGCATTTTTCGTTAATAGCGTTAATGCTGAGCTTAGGGTGTTTCCAATTTCCATTTTACAATTAATTTTTTGTTTTGTGTGGTTTTTAATCTTTTGAAAAACTCAGTTCAAAATTCTTGTTGAAACGTTCGAGTGATGCCTGGTGGTTAATCGAATTATTGTCAAAATGAATTCATAGCTTTGTTGAAATCGAAGTTTGATCTGTAGTGCTCTCTATCAAAAATATTTCTGATTTACATAAGCCTTGCATCACATTTTGCTGCCGCACACTTACGGTTTTATATATATGTAGGGACGCACATAGCACATCAAACACTTACACTTGACGAAAATAGACTTTATGCTTTTAACGAAAATTTTGTATTCATTTCATAAAAATTTTATTTATGTTTCAAAAAAATGAAAAATAAAATATTATTAAGATTTCAAAATTCAAAAAAGTAAAATCGTAATTTCCTTTAAAAATAAAATCGTTAAAAAATAAACTATTTAGTTTACAATATAACGGACTCCACATATATATTGACTTGTAGATTAAATCAATAACACTGTTTTCGGAATTATTCGGTCTACCGAAGTGGGTCTACGTGATCATCATGACGGTCAACAGTTTAAGTATTGCCCACGTAGTCAAATATTCGGACATAGCCAAAATGTTTTGTCAAACTGCCAATACCCCAAACGTCCATAGTTGACAGTCAGTGGTGCCCACTACCAGAAGCAACGATTTGTGTTGATAATTCTGCATACGTCTGTTTTTTGAGCGCCTGCTCGTTCTCCTGACCGCACCTGTGATTACTTTTTTTTATAACTTTTGCATTAATAAAGAAATAATAAATAAGGGAAAGAAGCATTCTTACGAAACGTTCTTATTAAGGTATAGTACCAGGAGACCGACCATCGTTCGGTTTTTCGTCTTTCGTCAAAAAAATGTAATGCAATTGAATGAGAAGTCGGAAATATTTAAAAAATACTGAACAGGGTTGAAAACCCGAAAACAAGTTAAAAAAAATTTGAAAGAAGTTGATTATATATGAAAAATGTTGAAAAACATTGAGAGAGGTTAGGTTAGGGTGGCGGCTATTTCAGAGCCTCACATAGACCACAGGGGTAGTGTTACCACAAACTCTCTGCTACACTCTTATTAGTAAATTCTGGTCCTTTAATTGTGGTGCTCGTCCAACATGAAGGTGCCTGTTGTTACAGCGAATCTTTTGATTTCACTCAATTGGACTATAGTTAGATCCTTCAGGGATATAAAGAATGGCTGCCCAAAGTATTTTAACCTATAACTTACCAAAGCAGGGCAAAAGCAAAAAAAGTGTTCTATGGTTTCTTCTTCATCGGGTTCATGATACTTAGTTTCTACACCAGTTATTGGATACTGCGCCCAGCCTGAAGGCATGATGCCCAATGAGGCAGTGGCCAGTCACAACCCTTGTCAATAAACTGCATTCACTCCGAGTTAAGGATAACAAATATTTAGTGTCCTTTCTATGGAAACTGGGCCAAAAATGTTTGGTTACCTTGCTCGTGGAAGAGGAAGTCCACCTCGTATCCGCTACTGAGAGTAATTCTCTGTCTTTTGATAAGTAGTAGTGTTGAAGAGGTACTGAAACTTTCATGAGTTCTAAGTCTGACTGAGCACACTGCTTTGCTAGTAAATCTGCCATTTCATTTCCTACAATGTCGCAATGCCCAGGTACCCACTGAAGGAATACTGAATTCTCCTCACTTAGTACACAAAGCATTAAAACACTCTAGGACAATTTTTGACTTAATGGAATACGATTGTAGAGCTTTTAAAGCGGCCTGACTATCAACATAGAAATGAAATTTTCTGTTACAAGCACCTTCTTTTAAGTAGACTGCTGCTTTATAAATTGCAGCAATTTCAGCCTGAAAAATGCTACACTCTGTCGGCAGTTTGAATGATTGGCTTGTTTTGCAGTTTGAGATGTAAAAACTTGCACCCACACCTTCATTCATTTTAGAGCCATCTGTATAGATGTTTATTACGTCTGTTGGGTCCTCACCCTTTGACTTCCAGAATTCTCTTGAAGGAAACGTTACCAAAAATTTCCTGTCAATGTATAAAGTGGGGGTCATGTAGTCGGTGGTAACATTTAGGATAGCACCTATGTTGCTATGACCAATTTGTCGGTATTTTAAACACCCCGACTCTTTGAGCCTGAGTATAGTTTTATAAGCTACTTACTCGCTTTGTAAAAAGATCAATAGGCAATAAATATAGTACTTATAACGTTTAAAGATTCTGCAGAAGTTGTACTAAGCGCTCCAGTTATGCCAATACACATGAGACGCTGTATGCGTTCTAAAAGCTTAAATGTTGATTTCAATTTAATAGCTGTCCACCAGAAATTAACTCCGTAAAGTAAAACTGGTCTTACTATCGCAGTGAAGATCCAGAGGGTGATTTTGGGATCCAAGCCCCATGTTGCACCATAGAATTTTTTGCATTGAGTGCTTTCTTAATGAGTTTCCTAACATTCGGTTTCCAATTTAATTTACGATCTAGAATAATACCCAAAAATTTTGCCTCATTAGATAATGGAATAGTGTTGTTGTCAATAGTTATATTTCTGAACTTAGAAATTTTATATTTCCTCGTGAAGAGCACTAGCTCCGTTTTTTTTGGATTTATATTCAGCCCGCTGCTTGTAGCCCATCTCTTTAAAACTAAAAGAGCGCTCTCAAGTAGTTCGCTAAGTACGTTTAAGAATTTTCCCTTAACCATAATTACCACGTCATCAGCATATGCTACTACTTCAATACCTCTCTGCTGAAGCGTGTGTAGTATGGGATTAATTACCAGTAGCCATAGTAATGGAGACAGAACACCACCTTGTGAAGTACCTCTTTTTACATACTTTTGAGATCTAGTGTGTCCCCATTCTGCTATGATTGTGCGGTTATTTAAAAGAGTTACTATCCATTGACGAATAATAAGCTGTCATTATTGCAATTGTGTTTACATTATTGAAAGCGCCCTCTATGTCAAGAAACGCAGCAAGAGTGTATTCTTGAAAATAAAGGCTGTCTTCTATAAAATGAACAACAGAATGCAGTGCAGTTTCCACAGATTTTCCTTTTTGGTAAGCATGCTGTGCTTTTGATATATAGTTTTGGTTCAGTAACCCCCTTATACAGGAATCTATAATTTGTTCAAAAGTTTTAAGAAGGAAAGATGTTAAGCTTATAGGTCTGTAATCTTTTGCTTTAACGTGACTTGATTTTCCACCTTTAGGTATGAAAATCACCCTCGCCTCGCGCCATGATTTGGGAATCATTTTTAGCTTTAAACAACTTTGAAAAAGAACTGCTAACCATGGTACTAAAATTTTTCCAGCATGCTGTAGCAAAACTGGAAACAGCCCATCTGGTCCTGGAGATTTAAATGGGCTGAAAGATTTAATTGCCCACCAAATTTTTTCCACTGAAAAAATATTTTCAGTTTCTAGATTATAGTTGCATTCAGAATCACTTATATGTACCAAGTTATCTTGACAACCAGGAAAATGAGTATTCAAGAGAGTGTCAATAGTTTCCTTTTCGTCTACCGTCCATTCACCGTTGTCTTTTTGTAATAAAAGAGGGGAAATTTCAGAGAGGTTGAAGCAGGTGAAAAAGTTTGATAGACTCGATAGTATATTAAAGTGTTGAAAAAGTTGAAGGAGATTGAAAAGCTCGAAAAAAGTTGAAAGACTCGGAAAAGGTTGAATGAGGTTGAAAAGCCGAAAAAAGTTGAATGTGGTTGAAAAAGTCCAAAAAATATGTAACGTGTTGAAAAAAGTTGAAAAGGTTGAAAAATATTGAAAAAGTTGAACGAGTTTGAATAACTCGAAAAATGTTGAATAAGGTTGAAAAATTTGAAAAAATATGAAAAGTGTTGAAAAAGTTGAAAGAGTTTGAATAATTCGGAAAAAGTTGAATAAGGTTGAAAAATTCGAAAAAATGTGGAAAATGTTGAAATAAGTTGAAAGATGTTGAAATACGTTGAAAGATGTTGAAAAATGTTGAAACAGTTGAAAGAGGTTGAAAAACTCGAAAAAAGTTGAATGAGGTTGAAAAATTCGAAAAAATATGCAACAGCAAAATTCATATAATTTCAAAGCCTATAGTAACCGATACCTCCACACCAAATTTAAAGAATATTACTCCAATAGCACACTAAATATAACATTTAAAGTTTTTTGCTTATATGGGAGGTGCCACACCCACTGATGCAATCTCGTCGATTTTCGTTTAATTTCAAAGCTTATGTTAACCGACACCTTTACACCAAATTTTAATGAAATTACTTCCACAGCACACTAAATATAACTATTGACGTTTTCGCATGTATGGGAGGTGCCACGGCCACTGATGTAATCCCATCAATATTCATTTCATTTAAAAGGTTATAGTAACCGACATCTCTCTACCAAATTTTATTAAGATCACTCTCATAGTATGCAAAATATGGCATTTAATGTTATAAGTTTGTATGGGAGGTGCCACGCCCTCTAATTAAATCTCGTTAAAATTCATATAATTTCAAAGCTTATAGTAACCGACACCACTACACCAAATTGAAAAAATTTGACTCCAAGAGCACACTTAATATAGGCTTAAACATTTTTTGCTTGTATGAGAGGTGCCACGCCCACTGATGCAATCCCGACGAAATTCATGCAGTATCAAAGCACATGGTAACCGACATCTCTAAACCAAATTTTGGAAAAATTACTCCCATAGAACACTAAATACAACACTTAACATTTTTTGCATGTAGGGGAGGTAACACGCCCACTGATGCAATCCCATTGAAATCCATATAGTTTCAAAGCTTATAGTAACCGACATCTCTGTACTGAATTTCAGTAATATTACTCTCATAGAACAATAAATGCAACATTTAACTTATTTCGCTTCTTTTGGTTACAAGATACCCAATAGCCAGTATATTTCATAATGATTGCGTTGTTACTTCTCTTATTATAACATTTATAAATATTGTGGGCTATGCCACGCCTTTCAACGAGTTTTGTCAGTATAGTGGCATAGCTTGTTATAATGACTGCATTCAGCGGTATTAAGTTTAAAATTTTTATGAAAATCGTAGGTGCCGTTTTCGAGTAATATCGAATCAAAGTTTTCAATTATTAAAATATGCCACGCCCACTATTCCGATTCCGCCCACTTTTTATAGCACTTAAGATATTTAAGATAAGATTGCAATATCTTAAATGGCTTGCGAGTTATCACGTTATAAAAATTTAAGTTTAGGGCTGTGCCACGCCCCAGTTAAAAACTTGAAAAACTTAAAACCTAGTCCAATCTTAATTTTGTTCGCATATGCCGAAGTATTATTAAAATCGCTGCAGCCGTTTTCGAAACAAAGTTGAGCCACATATAGATATTCATTTTTCTATTATTAAACGAATCCCGTAATTTCTTTCTAATTGAATCCACCCTACAATATATATCGCCACAAATATAAAAGCCTTTTAACTATCTGTGTATTTAATATTTAAATAAAGATAATTGACTGCTGAGGGACTATGTGTAGATACATAACTAATTTTTTAAAAAATATTTTGAAGAAAATCGGTCAGGGTTGTACCCTTGCAGAATACAGTAATAAAAACTATCGGTAAATATATATATATATATTTAATTTAGCTATATAGGAACAATTATTTCTTCAAGATATTTTTTGAAAGCAATTCTATTTAAGCTAAAATGTAATTGGTTAGCGAATGCAATACAATTAGATAGACATCTAGAAATGGGTTCATTACAACCATAATTAGTCCTGTGATAAGGAATGTAGAACATATTTAACCCTCTAAGGTTGCGGGCTGGGTCATTGAATGGAATTAGCGCAAGCAAATCAGGTGAAATTATTCTTCCATCGATAATGCCCTTAACATAAAGAATCACGGTGGGCTTTAACCAACTTTAAATGACAAGTTGAGTTACAACAAAAACTTGAATGTGGAATTATTTGGGATGTTAATCAAAGTAGAAATGCATCAAAAGGAAAAAAATCCTTAGAGCTTTTTTTTTAATTCCATATTTACTGATCTTTAGTAATATTATCTAGTATAAAATGTGTATAACGTACGTATAAAATTTAAAAAGCATCCGATTGTGCTCAAATTTTGACACGTTATAGAACCTAAAAAGACAGTCTTACATCCCAGCTGCCTACGTATTCGGGTTCTTGAGTACTGTTAGGTAGAATATCGAAAAAAATTCAATTTTTGCGAAAATAGCCAAATTCAATGTTTGATATTTCTGGGCCTGGTCAACCATTTTTACTATATGGTATCTCATTTAAAAGTGAATAGATAGATAAACATAATAAGATCGGTATTTAGTATTATGAATAAAACTACGATTTAGTACACCATTTTCAAAGCAGTCATATTTTACTAAGACGTATTTAACTTAATCGGGTCGCAAAAATAAGTCTTAAGGTCTAGAGATTTAAAATTATTTTTTATATACAAAAGATGACATAATAAAAAAAAATGTATATCCACAACTTTAAATTTAGATTTGAGGGCTTTTAGAACAAATATTTTTAAACCGAACTAAACACGACTATTTTCAGGTCTAAATATAGTTCTTTCTCTAGACCCTGACCACCTGACGTGTCAAAATTTGAAGAAAATCAAATAAGTTTTAAATTTCATACTTATGTTATGCATATGTAATATCATTAAAAAACAGTAAATATGGAATTAAAAAAAAAGCTCTAAGGATTTCTCATATATCGACTCTAAATTACATTCCAAATAATCCCCAATTAATATTTTTGTTGTAACTCAAACTTTTATTAATAGTTGGTTAAAGCCCACCGTGGAATACTTGTATATGTTTTTGTTTAACATAAAGAATAGTTACTAAACGGGTTTGTTTAACGTAGAGAATAGTTTGTTTTAGCTCATCATAGAGAATAGTAATTTCGTTTTGGTTTAACATAGAGAATAGTAATTTAGTTATTGTTTAAAATAGAGTATAGTTGTTTAAGGTATTCGTTTTACATAGAGATAGAGAATAATTATTTTATGTTTTTGTTTAACAAAGAGACTGTAAGTTTGTGTTTTTGCTTAATAAAGACTTGTTTTAAATACATTTATTTAATATACGTATTTATAAGTGTACAGTGTGGCCCATAATAACTGTCATTAAAGCAAAGTTTTATAAAAATCAAAGTCGTCCACAATTTTTTTTTTATTTATCATAAACGCTGAACAACATTCCAAAATTTATTAAATTAATGATGAAGTTCGAAACTTTCATTCTTTTCTTTGCTTAAAAGACGTAAACGTTTGAAAAAGGATACAGGCGGCACGCACCATTTTCTGCTCCATTTCGTCCCAAATCCTTGTCAAACGCTGCTTCAACCCATCAATTGTTCAGCCTTTTGTTGACCTTACTTTACCTAGCATATGACCTCATACTCAAAAATTCAATGTCTTGAGATCCGGTGATGATGCTGGCCATTCTTCCGCAGAGATGAAATCAAGCAAATCTTTCGGCCCTTTCCCTATTTGTGATACTGCTCCCCACACCTCTATTTTGGTCACATTTTGATATCGCTCAGCAGTCAGATCATCTTTTGGAGCATTCGCAAAACTTCTTACGTACAGTTTTTCATCCGAAAAATTATTTCATCTCCACCGTGCCAGTCAAGTAGCTCCTTACTTTTTGTAACAGGTAATTGCTTTTGCTTATTTGTTAGCCCATGAAAGCGTTAGCTTTTATAGGCCTTGAGTCGTAGATCATTCCTGATAAGAAGCTGCTTGGAACTTTCTTATATTTTCATATGCTTTTCTACATAACAGGTTGATTGAGCAGGATATCGTCCTCTCACTTGTTTTATAACGTCATTTGTTCCCACAGTCCGACTGTGTCCAACTTTTTTTTAATCTTCGAGCCTCCCGTATCCTTATATCGTTTTATTGTATTATGTATGAATTTTTCTGCTATTCCGAGTGGTTTTAGTGTTTTTATGATGTCACAATTTCTGTAATTTTTTTTTAAAAAAATTTATAACTAAGTCACGTTTACCTTCCATGGCGCTTCTGAGTTTGATATAAAGAATATTTTTTTTCGCCGTGTACTTTCTTTGTGTACAATTAAATTGTGAAAAGCAATGCATCCTTAGATTATAAAAAAATCAGGTTTTCAATTTTTTTCGGAACAGTGAAATTTGGTGACAGCTATTATGGGCCACACTGTAGTTATATATACTGTATTTGTATGTAGGAGTATATCGGTTATTCTTTAAATAACTGCACATTTTTTTGACTTTAACTTTTTTGAAACGAAATACATATTTCGAAAACTATGGGGTAAAGAGTAAAAAACAAAAACATGGTATCATATTAATTTGAAAATAGCGGTATTCACGATCTGTAGCATTTGGTCCTGTATTGCGTATTTTAGTTAAATTTGATATTTGTAATAAATTTAATATCTTAGCAAAAACAAAACAATTGCTTTTTTCAAATACTCTGAATATCAAAAATACAATGACAATTGTAACTTTTTTATAGTATTTGAAAAAAGCAATTGTTTTGTTTTTGTTAAGATATCAAATTTACTACAATTATCAAAAATATGCAATACAAGACCAAATGCTATAGATCGTGAATATCGCTATCATGTTTTTTTGCTTAATTTCCTATAGTTTTCGAAATAATTCGTTTCAAAAAAGTCAAAGTCAAAAAAAAAAGGTGTAATTACTCAAAGAATGACCGATATATATGTATGTTTCATTAATATTGTTATATACTAATCGAATAATGAAAATAACTCTTCTGCTTGCATCTTGCCGTGATTATCGATTTTGTAAGCTTCTTCAGAATTAAATTTTCTTAACATGTCTTCAGTTGGCTCAAATTTAATGCAGCAGTCTTTTTGAATTGTGTACCTAACTCTCATAATGTGATCAGCCGTTTTTGTTTTCAACCGATTCCTTAATTTATTTTTAACTATGTTCATAATTGAAAAAGCCCGCTCAACGCTCGCATTTGAGAATGGAAGACTTAAAACACTTATGAAAAATATGCTTAGTAAAAAGAATTCATGCTCGCCAGCAGCATTTTTATACAGGCATACTTCACTCCAGAATTCTTCTGTGTTTTCAGTCTTCATCCATCGGTGAAAAAGGAGAACTCGCCATGGTATGGTTCTCGCATCATTGAGCTTTTTTACATATTAGTTCAGTAACGTTCAGAAGGCCTCGTGATAGCAATCATTAATGCTGTTATTAATTCTCGAGCATGTTAAGCCATATTTGTTTTTAAACTTTTATATTTTTTCTCCCTGAAATTTCCCCAAGACTTTTCCCCAAACTCTCCGTTTCTCCAATATTTCCCCATAACAAGTTTTTTTTCCCCAAAATTGCGAAAAAAAAACCCCAATCTGAGAACCCTGACAGGTGAACTTATTTTTTGTACCTTGCTGATTACTTTAGATTTGGTATGGGTATTTAAATATCCAGTAGCCAGAAATAAGTTCTAAAAATGCTTGTTTTGGCGAAAATGATAAATATTTTTTTATATATATTTTGAGATCAATTTTTATTGATATTTATTTTATTGGCCTTTAAATATTTTACTTTTATTGGGACAAATACCATAAAAGTAGACTTCGAAGACTTTTGACATTTTCACCAAAAGCAATATCATTTTCATGCGTCAACCATAGCAGCATCAGTTGCATTGGTGAAAAATCGCCAATACCATATCTTTTTGGCCTGAAAATCTAGTTTCTGATCCGTAGGAGACGATGTGTATTGTGGTTCTCTTGCAAACTTCGGTTTTAGCCTGGCAGTGGGTAGGCCCCCTTGTGGGCGTATCGTGGTGGCTGTGGTTTACACCCAAAATCGCGGGTAGGGAGAATTTATTCCCTCGGTGTGGAGTTGCATCGCAACCGGGTGTCATCTCCCATAAGATGGCTGAGGTTTTAGATAGGCCTCGACACCGACCAGGTGTTAGATTATGTCCATTTGCATGGTCTAGAAATGGTGCCTTCGTCCAGCATGGGGCTTGGGATCTCTCGGGCCTTATGCTGGTCGAGGGGGCGCCGCTCGACGCGTAAGTTTCGAGTCTGTGTGTAGAGCACCGTCAAATTAAGCCGTTTCGGCAAGGATTGACGTAAAACAACATAGGCATGATAGCCTCTACATCAGATCCAGGGCCGGATTTAGAAATCTGAAACTCTGGGACCAATGTCATGTGGGGCCCAAACATTTTTCATGTAATTGTAAATCAAAATAAAAAAAAATACTTGAGACATTTGAATATAATAACTATATTTGCAATTCTGAATACAATCGATTTTCAGGATGTTCTGCAATATTTTCTATTTGTAAATGATGTAATAAGATTGTCAACACTTAACGCAGGCCCCTCGGTAAGTCCGGCTATAACCAAGTCCACCATCATTACTCCAAATGTCGATCAATCCCTGTTATTCAGCTGTAGTTGATATATTTTGTCTCCGAATCGTAGTTGAAAGTACATACTTAAGTCATTCCGGCACGGCAAAGTCAAACTCAATTTTATGCCTTCTTCAAAATTCGATCATTACTATTGTATTGCATAAAAGACATATTAGACTAGTTGAAGCTGAGAAACTGGCATGATTATCTAATTTTTCGATTTTTGGCAGATTTTTTCATTAGAAAAAAATTGGTGATTTTCAAACACTGACAACCTCATTTAAATCTCAAAACTTTGACGTAGATCCAAGGGCTGGAATTAGTGAAAAATAAATTTACCAGATAACTCAACTCTGGCCTGCACTGGAATATTTCAAAAATTCCTCTGTTAATGAGTGTTTAGTTACCCAATAACTAGTCTGGAATGGGTAAATAATGAAATAATTAATAAGAACAAGAAGTATACTTGCGAAACGTTCTTAATAAGGAATATGTATATTTTTCTACTTTTAATATATTTGAAATTAAAGCCACCCTAAAAGATAAATCGCCACATATATAAAAGGCCTCTAACTATCTTTGCATATAAATTGAGTTAATTGATTAAATATTTGCTGTAACGTAACTACATAATTGGTATAATTTACAACACCAATTTATATCCTCAGAATACTTCGAAGATGTCACATTGGAGAGTCATACGTATTTGTTATTACTACAGTGTAGCTGTTGGAATAGTGACAATAAGCTACGACCACAGAAAGCAGCAAGTGCTATCAAATCGTTGGCTGCAAATTTTTGCATTCCTTTGCAATATTCTGCTGCTGATTTCAATGCCAATAATGAGGGTGCTCGAAGAATTTTACGAAAACAGTTACTATGCGAATAATAACATTTTAGAGATGACAGATATAATCTGTGATACTGTGAGTAGCTTGGCACAAGTTTACACGATCCTGTATCGCTATCAACGCGAAAAACGTTGCCGTAAAGTGCTGCAGGAATTATTGCAAATGGAGTTGGAATTTTTCGGACAAAATAAAGAAAATAATGAAATGAACTTCGTTTTATACGCAAAGATCATTGGGACAATTTTTTATGAAGTTGGCGCAGCTGTTACTATAGTGTTAATGACTGCGGACTTCTCGCTGACTACAATGGTGATTAACATGACGCACTATGCTATAACCCAAACGATGTTGGATTGGGTGATCTTACAGTACTTTGTAATGATTTGGCATTGCTGCAAGCGATTTCGGATGTTGAACGTTAAAATTCAGCAGATAGCTCAAGTTATGGGAACAAAAAATTTCAAAAAAAGTCGTTTGCATAAGGATTTGGACAAGGAGTTACATGAAATTGCTGACTTACACTATAGACTTAAAAGCTTGATTGAGCAGTTAAATGATATTTTCAAGACCTCTATATTTTTAATGTTGTTTTTAAATCTAATTGGCAACACTGCATTTGGTTACTATACTTTATTATTGTACAACAATTATTTCCAGATAACACTTAAAAGCATGGTATATTTCGAATATATATTATTTGTAGTGCAATTCGTTGATTTGTATCTATTCTATTGGATTTGTGACGCAACGACGGCAGCACACAAGAATACAGCTGAAATTTTGAAAGAATTTAATTCATTACCAATGACGTCATTGAATTTCGAACATGAGGTAGGTGAATTTCTGATTTCTGCATAGTGTTCTGTACCTTCAATTTAATTCTTCGTTTCAGTCCGAAATGTTATCCCTAAAGTTGATGACGATAAGATCAGAGGATATTATTGGCGGAATGTTTAACTTAGATAGGAGCACGGCATTTAGTTTTTTTGCTTTCATTTTGGAACAAATTATAATTTTAGTACAATTCGATTATAAGACACGTTTCAATTTGTAGCAACAGCAATACAACATATTTACGTTACCAAAGTTATAGTGTAGATTGCAATTAAATATTACAATTTTACATTAGACTTTCTTGTAACTGGTGTCACACACTAGTTAAGCGACGATCATAAATATGGGTTTAATTGAAATTTAGAAATTTTATGATACTTAATATACGAAGATAATTTAAGATTAATTGCTCCCGTGATTACATCTCAGCAAGTGAATTGGATAAGTTATCCAAATAAGTATTTTAATATCTATATGTTTATGTTCCATAGTCTAAGTGGGGATGTTGATAAAGTGCGAAAAAGCCAATGAAAAAATTGTAGCAAAAATTACAAACTAATTTGCGACTCCATTATTTATTGAATAAGCTTTTTACTTGGTTTAAAGCTTCAAGCATAGTAGCTAAGAAAGCTATAATAGCTGTAGTAGCTAAATTTTTTTATGTATTATAAAAAAAATTCTGATAGTGGCCTACTTTTTCGAGCATTTGCGGCTTTGTCTCTTCAATAACACAAGTAAGTTTAATCTTCGAAGCAATAATTTCTGCACTTTTATTTTCATAAACGATAAAAATGTGTGCTGCTGACACGTGGTATAAATGAAACCTTTAGAAAACTAAACTGCGATAGAATGGGACGAAAATGTTTTATTAACCCGTGTACGTCCAGCGCCCCATTTTTAAAATACCTTGTTATTATAACCTTGTATAAAAAAAACGGGGTAAAATAATGATTTATTATTCTTATGAGGTAATTGTGATGTGTGTGTGGCAACACAAACACGTGGTTTTCTTTCAACATAACCTTATTTTGATCAATTCAGTAGTTAAAAGCATTTTGCAATATTGTAGCCGCCACGGTGTCGCGAAACAATAAGTGAGTTTTTGTGATTATTTACTTAAAAACATAGTTTTTTTGATATTGTTTTATTGCGTTGTCCATATGAGATGCAATTATTCTAAAACAAAGTACTTGTAGTGCCAGTGAAAAGTTCTGTAGAGCCTTTTATATAGTGTCATATTTTTGTAGCGCTGAACACGGCAGTGTGCACTGTGAATATCATATTTTTTCTAACAAAAATACTGTTTCAGCTTCACCGATATTTTGGACAATGACGAAGATATTTTAGAAGGGACTATTTTTATTTACCCACCCGAAAACCACCTGTTGAGTGATGAGGACAGTGATGAAGAGGATGCATCGACCGCGACTTGAATCGTATGTCAGGTAATCAGCTACTAGCTTAGGGAGAGCTACAACTGGTGATGGTCTCCATAGGGAACTTATTGGGGAGAAAAATAATGGAAGTAACGATGAGAGTGGTGATGACCATCCGCAACCGATGACTTCACATGTTTCTAGTCGAAAAACTAAAAAGATGCCTGGTTGGTGGATTAGTAGTAACAAATCTGATTACAAAACTACCAGACGGTACTAAAGTTCATGTATATATGGATAACTTTTTTACGTCACTTCGTTTGCTGACAGCTCTAAAACAATCTGGCTACCAAGGAACGGGCACCATTCGAACAAATCGTGTCGATAATAAAATGAAATCAAAACCTCGAGGAAGCTTTCATCAAATCACAGACCAAAAGTCGGGTATCACGCTGGTTCGTTACAATGACAACAACGTGGTAACCGTGGCCTCTACTTGCGAAGGTTTAGCACCTATGGGATCTGCACAGCTTGGTCAAGTAGCGAAAAAAGGAGGATAACAATTCAGCAACCATTCTGCATTCAGCAATATAATAGATACATTGGCGGAACCGACCGCTTAGATCAAAATGTTGGATGTTACCGTATTAGTATGAACCGCAAGAAATGGTACTGGTAACTTTTGATGTGGACTTTGAATGTTTCGGTAAACAATGCTTTTCAACTTTATAGACTGTCTCCAGAGGGTGAAGCCAAAGGTAGTTTGGATTATTTGAATTTCATACGAGTTATAACTACCACTTATCTAGCTAAGTAATCCAACCGTTGTTTTTCATACAATTTATAACTAGTGTTTGCATAGCAAACGTTATCGCAGGGTGTGTAGGCGGCTTCAAATAATGCCTTTCAATTTTCAACCGCTGTAACATTTGCCAACCTGCAAATTGTCTGAACGGCACCCTCAAAATTATGTTGGTATGCCGTGGTTTTGTCGACATCTTTAATGTCTTTACCTTTTTTGATTTCTTCGGTGAACAGCAGCAGCAGCACGTCTTCTAAAACGTCTTAAAAAAAAACGAATCTTAAAATAACTTAAATCTAATCTTACAAATACTTAGAGCTAGTTTAAATTAAAGTTAAAAGTGAATTGAAATAAAAGTTTGTTAAAAATTAAGCGTGTTCTATAATTAAAATAAAAGGGGCTGCAAAAATAGCAGCACAACCAGCGTAAGGTGCTCCAAGCATTCCCCGGCAGTGCCACACCAGCTACACGAGTGTTACCTCAGTGCAGAACAGTTGCGAGCAGCTCCAAGGTAACATAAATTGGTCCTTCGAGATTTTGTGGTGATTCAGCAACTCTTTTTGGTGCGGACTCATACACCAAGTATTTTTTGGACTCATCTGTCTCTACTCCAAGATTTTTGGAATTCAGGTGTGTTGAAATAAAATATCGTATCACTTAGGAAGAAACATAAATTGGTGCAAAATATCCTGATATAAAAATCACCTGACTTAAGATTTGTTGGCTCATTTTTACACCGTTTTGGGTACCGTTACCAGGGTAACGGCTTTACTATCTCGCCACTTGTTAAGACACGTGACTCTTAAGGTTACGCTACATAAGTTCTTAAGTGACATGTCACAATCACAGTAAAGCTTCAATAACTTCACAATTTTACAGCGTCTTGGAAGATAGCTTAAAAATATCGTTTCATATTTCTTTTTGGAGCTATTGTTGACTCTTATTACAACTGTAAAACAACTTATGTTTTCTTTGACTCAGACATAATTCTTTATTTTTTCTTGACTGAAATTGCATATTAAATACACTAAAATTAAAATAAAACGAACATTATTTTGGCATCGATTGACTAAAATTTCAATAATTTTTTGGTACACCGTGTTGAGGTGACACGTGACTTTCAAGGTGAAAGTAATTCTGTCCATCTTTAACCTACAGTTCACCTTTGCAATTTTGTACAGCAATACATACAAACTCTTTTGAATTTGGAAATTTTAATTTATTTTTTCCAACATTTTTCTGCGTGTCTCATTCAAGCATTGAATGATAATTTTGGTGATTTTGAAAAATTTTATTGCTTTTTCAAACATTAACTCTGTGTCTCATTTGAGAGTTGGACGATTGTTTGGCTGAATTTGGAAATTTTTTTTTGGCTTTTCAAAAATTTTTCACGTGTCTCGAGTTTGCAAATTTTGTGAAAACTTTTTTTTGGAACAATATGTCTGCTCTGGATTTGTTTATTCGTGCAGCAGATCGCATGGTCGAGTATGAAGCTTACTTCGATGCCATTCAAAGTGGCGATATTTCAATAATTTCTTTGGAAATTGAACAAGCTGAACTCAAAGATATTTGGACAAAACTCAAAGAGTGTTATGAGAAATGTCTCGCAACGGCATCTGATGAAAAAATTAAAGATAGTGTCCAAACTATAAAGTCCAAATATCTTGAGTCTCATAAATGTTATGTTCGATGCATGACTGCAATCAACACAGCGCTATGCGATTTGTCTCAAAAACGAACAAAAATATCACTTCCAGAAGCCTCAGGTGCAGCCTCAAACTTTAAAGTTCCTCCATGCGATACAGACGTATTTCATGGAAGCTACTTAACATGGCCCACGTTCAGAGACATGTTTACGGCAATATATGGAAATAATACGGCTCTCAGTCCAGTTGAGAAGCTTTACCATTTACTTCACAAAACAAGTGGTGAAGCAAAAGAAATTGTGCAAAAAGTGCCACTGACCAATGATGGTTTTCTGGTTGCATGGGAAAACCTCAAATCACAATATGAGAATAAAAGGATATTGATAAATAATCAACTTAAAGTTTTATTCAATCTTCCGATGTGCAATCAGGAATCCGGAAATTGTCTCAAGCGACTGCAACGGGACATAAATAACTGTATTTCCGCGTTACAGTTATATAGAATCGATGTTAAAAATTGGGATGCAATTTTTGTTTTTCTATGTTCGTCACGTCTCCCAGAGCATAGTCTAGCTCTCTGGGAACAATCTATCAAAAACAAAACAGAAATTCCGAAATGGCATGAATTAGATATTTTTCTCACAGACAGATTTCAAGCTCTTGAAACTGTCTCAGATTTTCGTGGTCCTACTGCTTCGAAACCTAGTGTTTCAAGACCTCAGAATGCTGCTCAGAAGTCAAAACCTTATAATATTTATCATAACAAAGTGGATTTTCCACAATGTAGGCTGTGCAAGGGCTCTCATCAATTACGATCTTGCTCTAAGTTTCTTAACATGAGCTTTCAAGATCGATTTGCAACGGTGAAGCAGTATCATTACTGTCTTAACTGTCTCTCTGCGTCTCATGAGCTTAGAGAATGCAAAAGCACTAACACTTGTCTTAAATGTAAAAAGCAGCATCATTCGCTTTTACATAGGGACACTGCAAATGCACAACAATTTACACCGCCACAAAGAGTTGAACACTTTCACAACGCAACAGGTACAAGACCTAAGCAACAAAATAATTGTACAAACAACTCTTCTGTAACTCATGCTACTACTATACAGCCCTCTGCGAATTCTAGTCCTACAGAAACAGTGCAAACCTGTTTCAATTCTATCACCAAAAAAGTTTTACTTGGTACAGCTTTAATTAACGTTTTTCATCTTGGAATCACTTATAAAGCTAGGGCTCTTATTGACCCAGCATCAGAAGGTACTTTCGTATCCGAACGTATACGAAATATCTTGAAACTTTCCACCAAAGCTGTCTCGGCTCAAGTGTCTGGACTAAATGGCGCCATCAGTACGAAACCGACTCAGGTTTCATCATTTTTTATTGGATCTCCACATGATCAAAATGTACAAATTGAAGTTACTGCACTCATTGTACCGCAAGTCACTGGAAATTTGCCTTCGCATTCCTTTGACCCCTCTTCTTATCCTGAGCTGCCTAAGCTCAATTTTGCTGATGCTAGTTTTTTTAAAAGCTCGACCATAGATCTGCTTATCGGTGGTGATTTGTATCCACTCATAATACTTGGTGGGATTCATAAAGGAATATTAGGCTCTCTTGTGGCTCAAGAAACTGTTTTTGGATGGATCCTTACAGGACCAATTAATGATCCAAAGCTCATTAATCAAAGTCAAACTATAGTCTCTTATGTTACTGAGGTTTCTTTAAGTGAGCAAATGGGCAAATTTTGGGAAATCGAAGAAATTCCCCAAAAAAAGATGCCATCAGAATCAGATGCATTTTGTGAAGAAATTTTTACCAAGACTGTCACGAGGAATTCAGATGGTCGTTATACGGTGGATTTACCATTTAAATCATGTCTTCCAAAAACAAATGATCTTGGCCCATCAAGACACATAGCACTTCGCCAGTTTCTCCGAAACGAAAAGTCCCTACTCCGAAAGCCTGACTATAAGGCTGAATATGATAAAGTTATAAATGAATATTTAGAACTTGATCACATGAAAAGAGTAAATATTCCACGCTTTGAACCAAGCCCTAATCACTTTTATCTTCCTCATCATGTAATTTTAAAGCCCGAGAGTACAACAACAAAAGTAAGAGTGGTTTTCAACGCCTCGAGTAAATCCTCAAACGGCTTTTGTCTCAACGACATGCTTCACACAGGTCCTGTGCTCCAAAGCGACCTAATGCTTTTGATCCTTAAATGGAGATTTTTCGCCTATGTTTTCAACGCTGACATTCAGAAAATGTATAGGCAAATTTTAGTTAATCCTCAGCACACACAGTTTCAAAGGATCGTTTTTCGTGACTCTTTGAACCAAGAAGTACAGGACTTTGAACTTAAAACAGTTACCTTCGGTGTGAATTGCGCTCCTTTTCTTGCAATAAGGACGCTGCTTCAACTTGCTGAGGATGAAAAGTCACGTTTTCCACTTGGTTCGGAAATTCTTAAAGGCTCCATGTATGTGGATGACGTTTTAGCGGGTTCACATGACCTTTTAAGCGCAAAAGAAGCTCGAAATCAGCTAATTGAGATTCTAAAATGTGCCGGGTTCATTTTAAGAAAATGGACATCGAACTCAATAAATATTTTGAAAGATTTGCCACGTGACCATCTACTTGATGTAGATTTTTTATCCCTTGAAGATAAAAGTACAGCGAAAACTCTTGGCATTTTATGGAACGCCACTTCAGACTCTTTTTTCTTCCACGCCTTACCATTTGAACTCAAAAAATCATACACAAAAAGAAAAGTTCTTAGTATGATCGCTAGATTATTTGACCCAGCTGGTTGGCTTTCTCCAGTTATCATAACTGCCAAGATAATCATGCAACAGTTGTGGCTCGATAAAACTGACTGGGACGATAATTTGAAACCTGTCTCTCTTCAAAAATGGCAAAATTTTGTCTTAAATTACACAAAAGTGAAATTAATTTCAATCCCTCGATGGATTCATTACTCTCCTACAAGTAGCGTTGAGTTTCACGGTTTCTGTTTTGCCTCAGAAAAGGCATATGCCGCAGCTCTTTATGTTCGCATTGAAACTAATGACAAAATTAGTTGCAGTCTACTGGTTTCAAAAACAAAAGTGGCTCCAGTAAAAACTCTGTCTCTTCCACGGTTAGAGCTTTGTGGAGCTGTTCTTCTTGCGAACATGATAAGCTCAGTAACCTCACAATTAAACATTGATTCGAGTTCATTATTTCTATGGTCAGACTCGACCATTGTTCTTTCATGGCTCAAAAAACCACCCTGTACGTGGGTGACTTTTGTAGCAAATAGGATTTCTACAATAGTTCAAAAAGTCGGCAACGAAAATTGGTCTCATATAGAAACACATTCGAATCCCGCCGATCTAGCAACCCGGGGGGTATATCCTGCCGAGCTTAAGACTAATGAGTTGTGGTGGCATGGACCCTCTTGGCTCCAATTGCCTAAGTCTAAATGGCCTAAAAATCCGATAAACCAGGAAATAAACACTATTCTTGAAATGAGAAAAATTAAAACTCATTTTACTAGCTCGACGGTAACTGAAGATATTCTCAATAGATTCTCATCGTTACCAAGGGCTTTTCAAACTTTGGCTTATGTGTTTCGTTTCTTCAAACGAACGCATCCTGCAACTCGAGCTGACACTTCATTTCCTACAAAAGTAATCTCAGCTGCGGAAATAAACGCTGTCAAAACTCGCCTTATTATACTCACGCAACAATTGCATTTCCCCAAAGAATACTTAAATTTGATAAACAAAAAAGCTGTCGCGTCAAAAAGCACAATTTTGGCATTGACTCCATTTTTAGATTCTTACAAGGTAATCCGAGCAAACGGGCGCTTAGCATCGGCTCTATCTCTGACTTACAATGAACGACATCCAACCATTCTTGCATATAAAAGTCGACTAGCATATTTATATGTTCAGTTCATACACGATATATCTCTTCATGGTGGAAACCAGCTCGTTTTACGACTCATGCGTCAAGAGTTTTGGATACCAAAAGTCAAAAACCTGATCAAAACATGCATACACAATTGCAAAATATGCATTGTATATCGCAAAAAAACTTCATGGGCAAATGATGGCTGCCCTGCCGCCCTTGAGAACGTCTTTAGATCGCCCCTTTGCAAATACAGGACTCGATTTTGCAGGTCCTTTCGACATCAAAAGTTTCACTGGTCGCTACTGTCGAATCACCAAAGGATACGTTTGCCTCTTTGTTTGTTTCGCTACAAAAAGTATTCACTTAGAGCCAGTTAGTGATCTGTCTACCCCAGCTTTTCTAGCAGCGCTATCACGTTTTGTCTCACGAAGAGGTTGTCCCAATCGCATATATTCTGACAACGGTAGAAACTTCGTTGGCGCCTCTAGAGAACTAGCGAAAGACTTAGAAAGCTTCATCAAACGCGTTAGCGATGACTCAGTCTCAAAATACGGAATTCAAAAGCTTTCGTGGCACTTTATCCCAGCTTCTGCGCCTCACATGGGAGGGCTTTGGGAGGCTGGCGTCAAAAGCTTCAAGCAACACTTTCGAAAAGTTTCCGGTCACCTCAAATATACTTTTGAAGAGTTTGCAACTTTACTTTCGCGTATCGAAGCCTGTCTCAATTCCCGTCCGCTTAGTCCTGCATCAGAAAATGTGTCAGATTTGGCAGTCCTGACCCCCGGTCATTTTCTCGTTGGGTCACCACTGTTGGCCCCAGCAGAGCCTGAAGAAAACGTTGTCTCAATTAACTTAAATAATCGGTGGCGGCGTTTGAAAGCGATGCAGCAGGAGTTATGCCGCCGATGGAAGGACGAGTACTTGAAGGAGTTACACAAGCGAAACAAGTGGAAAGACCCTCAACGAAATCTTCAAATTGATGACCTAGTAATTGTGCGTAACGAACTCGTAGGTCCGTTTGAGTGGCGTTTAGGTCGAATCACAAAAGTTTACTATGGCTCTGATAATCGGGTTCGCGTAGCAGATATAAAAACCCAAAACGGTGTAATCACGCGTCCTGTTCATAAACTTGTTATTTTACCTCCGTATCAAAACGAATAAAATTCGGAAAGCTGTTTCCTTGACTCAGTCTTGTCTCTACCATGAATTATTACACCATCTTGTCTCGCAAATTTTAGTATAAAGTCACGAGAAATCATAAGCATAATCCAAAAATAACGTTCACTTGTACTATGTAATCCAATAATTTTTTATCTCTTTAACAGTATGAAACGCAGACTATTCAACCGGGACTATCAGTGCCCTATCTGTCGTACTGATCATTCACTGAACCACTGCAGACAATTCTTATATTTGAATGTAGCAGAACGCCTTCGACTAGTGCACCAACACGACGGATGCACCAACTGTTTGGCCATGTCTCATCGATTCGCCGACTGTACAAGCCAGTCATTGTGCCGCAAATGTTTCCGAAAACACAGCACTTTGCTTCACTCTGATATGGTAAACTCCGTGAGCACAACGATGGCGCCTTTACCACCAACCAACCCTCAAAACGTCGTTTTGAAAATGACAGTGCTTGTACTCATCGATACCCCGGAAGGCGGTTGCGAAATCCGAGGTCTGATCAATCCTGGTCAGGATCGGACTACGATTCTCTTTTCCGAAGTGCAACGCCTAGGGTTGGAAATTGAGAACCACGACACGAGCCCTAGCTGCAAGGTACGCTTTCGGTCACGGCATGACCACAACGTTGTTGTTGCCGGCACTGCATTAGTTGACGTGGGCACATATGGCAAGCATCCACTCCAAACTGCCGACAAAGAGGGAATTGCGCGCAACTTTTGCTTGTTAAAATTGGCAGACAAATACTACTGGGGCTCATATCAAATTCGTTTTATAATCGGGGCAGATCTTTTCCCCCAGATCATCCATGGTCAACCGCTCAAAGGAACTCCAGCCGCGTTTCCGACAGTTTTTGGTTGGACCTTTTGCGGCGAGGTGAAGAGAGCAGAACCTCCTATGTATTGAGTACACCGATCAAAAATAATTTGATCCATGCTTCTTGTGAACTGCATTTTTCTTTTTTCTTCTTTCTCACATACTTAAAAATTGATTTTTTTTAATATTTTTTTATAGTTTTTAAAATGTTTGAGAAGGGCTCTGCTGTAATTTTACATATTCAAATTTTGCAGTAACACTGCAAGGCGGGCAATATGTTTGCATAGCAAACGTTATCGCAGGGTGTGTAGGCGGCTTCAAATAATGCCTTTCAATTTTCAACCGCTGTAACGTTTGCCAACCTGCAAACTGTCTGAACGGCACCCTCAAAATTATGTTGGTATGCCGTGGTTTTGTCGACATCTTTAATGTCTTTACCTTTTTGATTTCTTCGGTGAACAGCAGCAGCAGCACGTCTTCTAAAACGTCTTAAAAAAAAACGAATCTTAAAATAACTTAAATCTAATCTTAAAAATACTTAGAGCTAGTTTAAATTAAAGTTAAAAGTGAATTGAAATAAAAGTTTGTTAAAAATTAAGCGTGTTCTATAATTAAAAATAAAAGGGGCTGCAAAAATAGCAGCACAACCAGCGTAAGGTGCTCCAAGCATTCCCCGGCAGTGCCACACCAGCTACACGAGTGTTACCTCAGTGCAGACCAGTTGCGAGCAGCTCCAAGGTAACAACTAGTATTTGTCTATTCAGGAAAATATTCCAATCAATGTTCGTTGGGTCGTCCACTAAAGCCAACGTATAAAAGACGAAGGGTACCTGATGGGGTTCGACTGGACGGTCAAGGACACATAATTATATCCAGCACGACGCAAATAAGATGTGCTGAATGCCATAAAAATACTACCAAAAAGTGCCGCAAATGTGATGTTGGCTGCCATACTAATTGTTTTGAATCTTTTCATTAATGTATACTTTTAAAATCGCATTGAATTCATAAAATAAAAATTTTTCGTGTTAATATAAACGATTTTGCATCAATTACTCCATATATTTTAAATACGCACTGACATGCCTAGTGCCCCATTTTTGGGGCGGTCCTTTTTCCAAAAACCACGAAAGGGATAGGAATAACTCGATAAGTATATTCTTTTTGAAGCCTCTTAGTGCCCTGATACTGATAAAAAGATTACAAAAAGTGATTTTAAAAAAGTTGGGCTTATACAGGTTAAAATGATAAAAAATAACCGGATCTGACGACAATATTTGACGATATATCAAATTAAAGTAGGGGAGAAGTGGGGTAGTGGGCACCGGGGGGGTTGTGGGCACCCCTACGTATCTTTTCACAAAATGAAGATTGAGTTTCGTTGGTAATGTCATTCGCAAGGGTAATTACCCTATGTATGATTCATTTCAAATATCAAAGTAAACGGACGCGTTTGCTTTTGGAAATGAACGAATTGGTTTTTTTTGGGCTTTGAAAAGGTGGTGAAGTTTTTTTCAAACATTTTCAATAGTGTATCAATCAAAGTGGATCGATTGGAAAGGTAAGTGTAATGTATTTTTATTTAGTCGAAGTATTATGCTGAATGGAACAATATCGATTTGAACCAAAAAATTTATGCATAAACATTTTTTCATTACTTTTTAAAATGTCTGCTAAAGTTGGTTGTGGGCACAAAAATTGGGTGGGTTGTGGGCACCCGTTTTTTCCACGAAATCACAAAAAATTCCACCAAAAAATATGAACGGTGAACGTAGCCTACTATGATTGATATTGTTTTTTAAACTTTAGTTCCATAGAATTTTGTTTTGTTTGAAATTTTTACCACGCCAATTGACCGCAGCCAACTCCATCAATTGTAACATCTGCGATCGAGCTTTTCATTTGAAATGTGCGGGCATGCGGGCAAGCTATTATACATGTCAAAATTGTATTTCCGACGATGAATAAATCCTATGCAGGCTTTGAGATTAATAAACTGTCATTTTGTTCATATTAGTTGTGGTTTTTTTTTCATATTTTTCCATTTTAGCATTTTTTCTAAGGGTGCCCACAACCCCCCCAAAAAAAATTTTTTTCTCAAAATGACGATTTTACGAAAGTCCATGTAAAATTTTTTTGCATGACGGAATCGGGTATGTTTCTTTATAATTAGTTAGCTTAGGTGTCTAGCTTTACACAGATACCCATATGTCCAAATAATATGCACTAGGTCGGTAATTATAAGCCGAAAACAAAACTATGCCCACAACCCCCACTTCTCCCCTACTTATCGAGCAGAGTTCCCGAAAGTTATCAGCTTCGAGATCAGTTAAACGAAAACTAAGATATTAGCGTGTAAAGATTTCTTATTTTTTAAATTTTTTCAAGCAATGCACAGATTAACTGAAAAGAGAACATAATCTACTATTCTCTCCCTCTCTCTCATTGTAATTGCTATTGTTTCTTAATTAAGCGTTGTTGTTATTAAAATATTAAAAGCAATAGCAAATTACAACGAGAAAACGCAGTAAATATTTTTTCTTCGCTATGACAAGGCTTTGGTAGTTGATCAGTGCAATGCTTGAAAAAATTTAAGAAATAGGAAATCTTTACACGCTTATATCTCAGCATTTGTTCAACCGGGTCTCATTTGACTTGCTGATTTCAGTTTTACTAACAAAAACCGTCATTAAAAAAATATACGTAAAACTATTTCCAAGATTAAATATTTACAAAGTTCAAAATGTCGTAATACAGACCGGTTCAAATGAACTTTAAAAAATGCTCTCATCACCTTGATCAATCTTATCAGTTAAAAGTTCGAGTTGCACGTCTTGTGGATCATTGTCATCCTTATCCTCAAGGAACTTTACGGAAACGTTTTCGTTTGGATTATGACAGTCAAGACACATGATGGAACATTTCAGAAATTTATCCTAAGCCTTTGGATTTGTGTCGGTGCCCCAGGAAACACGTGAGAGAGGTGAATTTGCAAGATCACGGCATCTACGGAGTTACCTTGAAGCATTACATATTTTTATATTTTATTTATCGTTATATATTTTATGTTTTTATCATCATCTGATCTAAAGCCGACGAGCAAGTGGCGTTGTTCAAGCTGTAAAATTTATAGAGCTCGCTTCCACCAGAGTTGGTTTAGGTATTTAGTGGATTTTAGTTTTTTCTAATTCTTTAGTCGCCAGAACATAAATAATAAAATTATTCAGAGTTTAGGTTTGAATAATATGTACTACTTTATTCTTTCAAAGTATGCAGCCAAATGACTAAATGATCTTACAAATTTTATGTTTGCTCTTTGTTCGAAATTAATGATCTTCATTTTCGAAAGTAACAATAACAAAATTAAAATTATACATTAACTAAATATGAAAAATGAATAGAAAGGACAATCAAGATCTATACTTTAAACAAGAATTTGACTGTGCAAATTCGATCATTACAGTTGTGGGTTAAATGTTATAACCGAAATAGATGAATGGTTTTTTTTTTAATGAAATAAGTTAAGACGTTTATGCTTCCGCACACTTAATATATTCAAGACAGACAAGAATACTTTTTCGGAAAAATTCGGTCCACCTGAGCATGTATTATATAAGTAATTAAGTCTTCTACGCAACTTTATTGAGCGCTTTTTTCAAACCGCCAATACCCAAATTGTCCAAAACTGATAGTTAAAATACTGAAGTGCAGTGGCGGATCTGACAATTTTTAAATGAAAACACACATTGATTGAATTTTTCAATGAGCAATATTTATATTTTTTGGTATGTATATTACGACAATATAATCAGTAGTCTAGTCTTTGGGAAAATATTTCAACAATTTCATTATGAATATTTTCCAGAGCCAATCCATTCAAGCGATCTTTGTTCTGCTGGAACTGTGGAAAATGCTTGCAGTAGAATTGTGATGCATTGGTAGAACGATTTAATTTTTTTTTTTTGGTTTTGAAAATACTAGTTTGTATAAAAAGATCTGATTCCTCATACACTTTTTTCTATGTATTTTGGGGCGTAGATTCCCAAAATGACAACCATTTTTTTTTTTTCTTAAGAATCGTTTTCGAGATATCCCCAAAAGAACTCTTTTTTTTGCACTTTTTCCATTTATTTGGTCATATTTTTATCAATTTTTTTTCGACCATAATCTGTTGAACACTATTCAAAAAATAATTTTATCTTCTATTTTTTTGCTGTTCATGAGAATCGAATAGGATTTGATGGAGTCAAAGTCCAAAAAAGTGACTTTTATGGTCTTTTCAAAAAAAGTTACCAAATTTCAATTGCTCCGTTTAAGTCCAAAAACCTTTCTTTCTTATGTTTTTAATATTCAAGATGAAAATCTATTTTTTAACAAATATTTTAAGTATATATTTGGTCAAATCGGACTCAAAATGCTGAAATCAAAAATCAATAAAAAGAGGTAATTTTCATGCATTCCCGTATATAGGCTATTGACTATGAGTAAAGTTTTCTCAAGTTGGCACAGAAAAAACCATCCGATAAGAAAAATTTTAAGTGTGTTTTTTTTTTTTTTAATTGTTTTTGAATTGTAAAATTCAAATTTTTCTTATCGGATGGTTTTTGTGAGTAAAATTGCTTAGGTACTAGGCCTAACGTACTAAATTTTTTTGTCTGGAAAGAGTTGTGTGGACTTTACAGAACAATTCTGTGGAAAAATTTTGTTTCGGAACAGTTGGTTTAAATTCTATTTGTTTATAAACTTAATAATAAACGAAATTTTTATAAAAACTTTATTTCATATAAATTGTAAAACATTTCTTGTCCTATCACGAAAATTTCATTAACTTTTTCCTAATATTTACTGATAAACCGCAATTTAAAAAAACACCCACATAAAAATTCAGTTTTATGTGGGTTAAGTTGGTTTTTTCTGTGCCCAGTTGAGAAAACTTTACTCTATGTAATTGAATAACCAACTAATTCGTTAAAGGTATTTTATTGTCTTATATCTATCAAAAATGATAAATCCAAAAGTACTATTATATTAAGGTTTGGACTTTTGAGAACGCTCTGAGGGTAAAATGAAATTATACGATCCAAATAAGGATAGAATATTTTGGCTCTGACACATTTTAGAAAGAAATGTGAAATAAAAATAAATTAAAACTAGTAATATTCGGCCATGCCAAAACTCACATACCTAACACTGCATTGAAAGTACCTTTTAAATAAATGTTAAAAATACGTTGAAGAGCTTGAACAAGTCGAGAAAAAATGTAAAAATTTGAAAAAGTTTGAAAAGTGTTGAAACAGTTGCAAAGGGCTGTTAAATAAATTGAAAAAGTCGAAAAAATGTGGAAAATGCTGAAAAATTGAAGAAGTCGAAAAAATATTGAAAGCGGTTAAACTCTCAAGGAATTGAAGAGGTTAAAAAATGTTGAAACAATTCAAAATCGATGAAAAAGTAGAATAAATAAAGATAATGACAAATAAAGTTGAAAGAAGTTAAAAAAACGAAAAAATACTTATGGGATATATGTATTGGAAAAAGTTAAAAGGTTGGAAAAAGTTAAAGTAATATGGAAAATGTTGAAAAAAATCGAATAGAAACTAAAAAAACGAAATATCCCAAGCCTACTTTTGGTTATTAAATAAACTTTATTCGTGATCGACTTCTGCTTACCAAATTTTAGCACAATATCTTTTATAAATTGCAATATCTGCCGTAATTAACCTTAAAATTTAGGGCGGTGACACACACCCTGGTACAATCCAGTTCGATTTTAATCCAGAAATAGCTTTCCATAAGCAAACCTCTTACACCAAATTTTAGTATGACACTTAACGTACTTTACTTGTATGAGAGTCGCCACGCCCTTTATTGCTATTGCGCCAAATTTTTATAATAAGATACCTTATAGCAAGTACATCTGCCTTATTAAATTTCACATCGACTACGTTGTTAGTTCTCTTCATATAAAGTTTATAAATATTGTGGGCTATCGACGCCCCTGTGCGAGACTTTAAAAACTCGAAAACTAGCCAAATCCTTATTTTTTTCACATGCGCACAAAATCACCAAGTTTCATTAAAATCGCTGCAATAGTTTCAATAATAACTAAATAGATAAATCTAAGAATATTTGTTGGTCAAATTACGTCGGAACACGGAATTTGAAAAAAATTTTTTTTTTAACTTAGAAAAAAATAAAAACAAAAACTCTTCCCCACGATCGAATGGTCTCAGAAATTCTTATATTTATTTTGAGAATTTAAAAAAAAAAAACCAAGAGGACATATCTACATACAGTATTGTTCGAATTAATGTGAACACAAGTGATAATTTGCGAAAAACAACATTTATTAGATACCGACGAAGAAAAAGGAGAAAATAACATAATTGAAATTATTTTAATAAGAAATATGTCCCCCCTTGGCTTTCATAACTTCTTTAATACGCTCACAATGCACGCAAATTCTAAGATGTAAACTGTGGCTACTTAGTGTTTATAACTGTTGCATTAATAGAGAAATAATAAATAAGGGCAAGAAGTATTCTTATGAAACGTTTTCATGTAGGAAATTATACATTTTTCGATTATCAAACGACTCCCGTAATTTCTTTCAAATCAAAGCCACCCTATAAGACATGTCGCCACAAAGCCTTTTAACTATCTGTGTATTTAAATATAGTTAATTGACTTTCAAAAATTGGCATAAATTGAAAAACTTAACTTTTACAACTTTTTTTTGAAATTTTTCCATTTTTATATTTTTAATATTTCATAAATTTTTGAAATTTTCAAAAAAAAATAGAAAACTTAAAAAAATTGATAAGCTTTTAAAAATTGAAAAAAGCTGAAGATTTCGAAAGTTTGAAAATATTATAAAAATTGCAATAATACATCGAAAAATTAACAAAAGTATCAATGGAATATCGAAATTTTATTTTTAAGCTTCATAAATCTTTACTAAAATGCTTGTCAAATCAAATAGGGTACGAAAACATGAATGAAAGTTTAAGGGATGGTACTCCTATATGTTCTTAACATTTTGAGAAAGTTAATTTTCTTCAATCTATGCCAATTTTTAAATTTTTTGAATTTTTAAAATTTTGAATATTTCTTAAATTTTTTAAATTTTCAAAAAAATAAAAAGCTTAAAAAAATTTAAAAACTTTTAAAAATTGAAAAAAGCTGAAGACTTTAAAAGTTTGAAAATATTATAAAAATTTCAAAAAAACATTGAAAAATAACAAAAATATCAATGGAATATCCAAATTTTATTTTTAAGTTTCTTAAATCTTTACTAAAATGCTTGTCAAATCAAATAGGGTGCAAAAACATAAATGAAAGTTTAAGGGATGGTACTCCTATATGTTCTAAAAAATTTGAGCCTAAAAAAGCTGCAATCGATTTTGGAGTATTTGAGAAATCGATGTTTTCCTGAAACGTATTTTTTTTTTTCTTTCTTTCAGTGTATATATAACGCTTAGGCGATAATTTTTCCAGAATTGCAGTTTTTTTGTAATCTGCTAGTACACAGCTACCTAAAAATAATATGAAAGCGAATTTGAATTGTGTTTGTTTGTTTATATTCATCATTTAAGTTTTTGTGTTATTTACGAGCGGTTCTAAACAGAGTTAAGAAATTAATTTTTTTATCAAAACTATTGGTTGGAAAAGTTTGATATAATATTTTTCTATATATCAGATAATGCCTTGACCACTTCAGCCAATTTAAAACACGTCAGGGTATAAATAGGCAAATTATAGATGGAATGACCCTTCTGTTCTTATTTTTTGACACTTAAGTAATATGAGAATATGTGTGTTAGAAAAAAAGAAAAAAACTGTAGCATACTTTTAGTTACCTTTCAAAAAACATTCTATTTTAGTATGTATGTACTGTGAAACGGATAGAAAATCTATTGAAAAAGTGTAGCATACTTTTAGTTTACCTTTACATTAACATTCTATTTTATCATGATCTGTAATCCCTGTCTGCACTGTTAAAGACGCGACGCTCAGAGCGTTTCGTAGTCTGCCATTTCTGCGATGATCTTTATCATGCGAAATGTGTTGGACTTAATGGTCGAATTGCTGATATCCTTGAGGAGGGTGAAAGTCTTCAGTGGTCATGCCCAAAATTCAAGGCAGCCGATAACTGCTTATGAGCAAAGTTTTCTCAAGTGGGCACTGTAAAAACCAACTTATTAAACTGAAACTTTTTATTTACTTTGAAGATTTTTTGATCAATATTAAGGCCTTAAATTTATTTTTGCAAAATTTGGATTTTTTAAAAAGTAATGACCAAGTGAATTTCTATGTGCGTGTTTTTTTAAATTGCGAGTTCTCATTAAATATTACGAAAATGTTAAGGACCTCCGGGAGTTTTTTGAAAAATAAGAAGACACTTTTTCAAAACGTTTTTTTGAAGCTGCATTTTATCTTATACCAAATTGTTTTTACAGTATTAAAGAATAACTATTCAAAATTTATCCCTGAAATTTTGGTTCAAAAATATTCGTTAATAAGTAAGAAAAGTGCAATGCCGTGAACGACCTCACAATTTGCTGTGAGCAAGATAACTGGAGACTGGTTCATCCGAAAAAAAAAAAAATAAATTTTTTTTGGTATAGTAAACAGTTTATGGGCGTTTGATCGTTCGATTTTGTTTTCGGATGCATATTTTTTGATATATATCCTAAAACGACCATAGCATTGCATTTTTCTAAATTATTGACGAATACATTTATACCAAAATTTCAGGGATAAGTCTTAAATAGATATATGTACTTTAATAATGTAAAAAAAATATTGCTCTAAGATAAAATGCAGCTTCAAAAAATAGAAAGAAAGGAAGCGTCTGATTACACAGGCCGACAAAAATTATACCCAGAAACCGGACTATATATTTCCGTAGGTTTTCGATGCGCTGATTCCGAATCTGGTCGCAGAATTGCTCCATCACGTCAGGTTTTCGAGATTTGCCGATCTATCGCATTTTAAAATTTTCATATTTGTGATTTTGCTTGTACCTGCAAGCTCATTAGGAACATTTGTGTGTCAAAAAATTTGAAAATTTCAAAATGCGATAACTGGACGATAAAGAAAGATATTTCAGAAAACTCAACGACATTGGAAAGAAGAAGAACAGCTCTTTAAGATCACACATATAGTTTTTTGAAAAAAAGAAAATTCACGGTGCTACATAACCTCAAAAATGGGCAAAAACAATGTTTTTTGCACTTTTAGGTTAGGATATCTCGAAAACCTGACGTGATGGAGCAATTCTGCGACCAGATTCGGAATCAGCGCATCAAAAACCTTCGGAAATATATAGTCTGGTTTCTGGGTCTGAATGTTGGTTAAATTTTGTCGGCCTGTGTTATTAATTATTTAGGTACGTACTAAGGTCAAATATTTCAGAACTCTGCGTCGGACAGAAAAATACACTTTCGCATTTATAATATCAGTGGGGATGTCTGCAGCAAAATCAATAAAATTTCCCAGGACCGTGCGCAGGAATCTTCCATGGGGAGGGGGGGGGGTTTAACTCGGATATTTCATGTTAGATTATGTTCATAAAAAAGTCAAAAAACGGTTTACTTTTAATGTGGAAATTTAATTATAATTAAATACATAAGGATAAGATAAGGCAAATCGAAAAAAAAAAAATTAAAAAAACATTAAAAATAAGAAGAAAATCAAAGACTATTTTTTTTATTTTTTTAAATGAGAATATATTGGAATTTGAATAAATTTTCGAAAATCGAGTGTTTTTGAAGTATTCTAGTACATGCCATTTATTTGAACAAGTCTAGTTTTTATGTTATGATTCGATATTCAGTTATCATTACGTAAGTAGCTAATTCTGCGAGGTACTTGAAAACACCCGTCCAAAACTCTTTCCACATTGATTTTTATATCGCGATTTATATTTAGCGAGGCTAAGCCATTCAGCTGATCTTCGGACATAGTTAATCTGAGGCATGTCTTTAGACGATGTAGCGCTGAAAAGGAGCGTTCATTTGTTACTGTTGTCACAGGAAAAGTTGCCATAACACGAAGCATTAGATGGACATTTGGAAACGCGTCTTCATTGCAAATATCCAGTGCTTCGAGAGAGTTTTTAATGTCTTGCCCGGCAATGCGTTGATGCCAAAATTGAACTTCATTTATCCTCATTTCACGTGAACTATCATGTAAAATTGAAATATATGGTGCGAATAGATTTGTGCATGAATTTTCATTGAAGCTGATTTTTTTGATGCCAGAGTATGCTTAAACGCGCATTGGAAAAACGCTCGTGTTACTTAGCCTTAGCGACGCGCAGTGGTCTCAAATTGTGGTTTTTGGTTCAAAAATAGCTAGAGAGAACAAATATTGTCGAAAATTAAAAACCCGGGCTTCGAGGATTTATTGGCATTTAAGTTCATTCATTTAAAAAAAAAATTTGTTGTATCTTTTTGATTATTCGTTCAAATGTCAATAAAAACCTATGTGCGAAAATTTCCAATGGGGGGATTTGAACCCCCAACACTCCCCCCCCCCTTGCGCACTGGTTGAAATTTCCCATGAATATTACTAAGAGTTAGGTTTTCGGCGCGAGCTTAATCTGAGTTCAGTTGAATGTCGATATGCGTCGAGTATTAGCGGCTTATTCTTCTGGGGTGTGCTACATGCAACACCTCTTTAATTACGCCAATGCTTAAGTCGACTTAGGACAAATAGAGTTTTGACCAATTTCCCATTAGCTCATGGTGAAATTTGCTTTCTGCTTTGAGGGCATTATGAAGAGCTTAATATGTACTAAAAAATTCCTCAATAATGAACGAAAATTTCACTGGGAACTAATGGGAAACTGGCTTTAAAGTCATTTGTCTTAAGTCGGCTTAAGCTGTTTTTTCCTTTTTGTCACATATTTTTTCAACGTCAACTAAATATTTTTGTAATTTTTTGGAATGATTTATTTATATTTGTTATTAAGCAACATTAAAAATGTTTACTAACAAATCAAAATGCAACAAATCAACTCCACTTAGGAGGAGGACAATCCCGAAGAGCGCACATAATGCCAAACACTGCAAACGAAATAAAAAGTAAAATTTTAATAATATTAGAATTTGAAGCAGTTGTATTTTCTACATTTATTTTATTTTATCAACAAAGCGAATGACAGCGTTATGAGTGCATGTGAACTAGCCTTTAAAGTCATTGTGTGTGAACTAGCCTTTAAGCAATGTGGCAGCATTGTCATAATCTTTTACAAAAGTTAAATGCAACCCTGCACTCAGAACGTTTGCAAAAGCTTTCGTAATAACGATTTCATTTTATTTAATTCACTTATGTAGAGGTGGGTAAAATCGTTAAGAAAACATATCGATATGCATCGATAGTTTCTCCAAATTTATCGATTTCAATCGATAGTACATCGATAAGACCAAGAATATGTTTTTATATTTCTATTTGAAAAAAGCATGCCAATTCTTCGAATTCGATATCCTAGAGTTTTCACGACAATATTCGCGATTTTGCCGCGCTTTTGAGGTTGTAGATGTGACAATAAAAATTTGTATTCTATTTCTCTTGACAAGTTTTTTGATTGCAGGTATAATTAGGTATGATGGCCGAACAAATTAAGGAGCAGATATCTTCGCAGCAGACAACAAAAAATACCACGTAATGAACAACAGAATCATGTTCCTCTGTACAATTCTAATTATACATATATGCACTTTTTCAGATCAAATGCATCTCCACGAGCACGAGCAAAACGTTCCATAGTTTGGAAATTTTTCAAACAGTCTGATGACAAGAAGTCAGCTTTCTGCACAGTAAATGGGTGCAACGAAAAAGTAATCACCAATGGAAACACTACAAACATGAAGGATCATCTGAAGCGACGCCATGAATCACATTTACGCGAAGCAGAAGGAAAAAAATACGTGCATAGTTCAAGCAGTGATGATGACGATAACGTCTCTGCTGAAAAGCAAACGTATGACCCAGTTCTTATCGATGTCGATGTTTCGCAAAGAGACATCGATAGTTATCGATGCTTGACTCACATCGATGTCTATCGATATTCAACGATTTTACCCACCTCTACACTTATGCTACAACAGTCGAGTGAGAAGGTTCGCATACAAAATTACTTGGATCGACCTCTCATAAGATTGACTACATATATATATTTCTTTAAATAAAGTACTGTCTAGTATTAACCGCCATCTTTTTTTTTGATACAAATTTTGCATGAGTTACTACTTACGCAGTAGCAACTCTTCAAATTGAGTATTTATTAAAAGTTCTTACTGGTTGCCATAAACAGGATATGAAGTGGGTTGGAAATCATTTCTATTCTTTTTTCTTTCAGAAAAATAAAAACTTTAATAAACGTAGACCGATCGCAGGCTTATCAACTTTGACAAGACGTCGGAGTGTTACTACAGGGTAATATACCGCGCGGTAAGTCGATGAAACTCATTGTCATGAATTATTAGTTTTCAAAGACACGTTCTCTTTTGTCGATCAGAATTCAAATATGAAAAGTTACAGAATTATTGAACAATTGACAATACTGACGACAGATGCACTTGAGAATGATTAATGTCATTTAATTCTTTATATTATTGCTTTATAAAGCTGAAAATTGCTTTCAAGTCAAGTGTGTTTTTATATCACTCCTATTCTTGAGCTGAATATGGTTCATTATTCTTTTGTAACATTTTCAAATTGGATTTCCGGGTGATAAATAGCACATGCTTCTTATATGTGCCATTATTGTAATATATGTATGTATATTTTATTATGAAAATTTTGCGCATTTTCAAAAACTCGCTAAGCCAATTACCAGCCCAGTCTTAGTTTTTAATATTCTGAAAGCCAATAAATCAAGATTTCATATAAGCCATATTAAAAAAAAATAAGTTTATCCAAAAAATGCAAAAACAATTTTTAAATTGCAAAATTTTTTTCTAAAAAAAATTTTTTTAAGTATTTATTTTTTTTTTGTAAAGACCATGAAAAAATCTATTGGAGTCACATTATACAATTTCTTATCTACAAATGAAATTCAAGTACCGAATTTTCAAAAAAAAAATATCCTAAAAAATTACGAAAATTACCAATTTTACACCTCTGTATTTTGGAAACTAATAAAGTTGGAGCAAAATCCTCCCGGAATTAAATTGATCTTTACCATAAATACAAGTAAGAAAAATTTGAACAAGAGCGGATCATAAAAAATTTTCAACTACTACGCTTAGCAAATTTTACCCTATAGTTTTCATATCCGCATTATTATTTGAACCCTATAAATTTTTGACGTTATGAAATTATTAAGGAAGACATTTTTCTAAATTTAGAAACAAAGCAAAAGCTTAGAAACGTGCAATTATATAATGTGGTAATAGCCGAAACATATGAATGTCACCAATTACCCGACTAAATTGATCCATTTGTTATCTTTGTCATGTTTGTAGAATTGAAAAAAGCATTGAACAACTTGTAAAAATTTACAGGAATATTGGTCTTTGCTATATAACTAAAAAGTTTTATATACCAATGTTTAATTGCAAATGAGGTTCATTTCCAATGCCAGAAGAAAATTCCTCTAAAGACCCATCAGAGGTTAAGACAATTTAAACGTGCCGGAGCCCATTTCCTTTTGTGGCTTTGGTGGTCTTCAGTGGTATCACCAGTTAAACATCAGAGCCTTTGGTTGTCGTCGGTGGTAACCACTGGGGACCATCAGTGGCCTTCATTGTTTTTCTGATAAGAAAATCATGGTAAAACTGAATTTTGTGAATTTTGCATTGAAATATGTTTTCAATAAAGTTTATCTCATTTGTGCAGAACTTTCCTTTCACGAGATATAGTGAAAACTGTCAAGTAAAGCATTCTTTACAATGCCATTCTTATAGAGAACTCAGAAGTTCGATGAGACAAGTTTCATTAATTTCTGATTACTCCTCCATTATTGACCATTGATAATATGAGGATGGACCGTCAAAATTTTGACATCGATGTGATCGCTCTTACAAAAGCGAATCTTGGAGAGAATTTTACCTTATTCTATATTACCTAGGCCAGACAAAATTTTTTTTTTTTTTCAACTTGTGTTAATGGCAAACAGAGTTTCCATGTAGTTGAACCAGTGCGAGTGAAGTAAAATTTGTGGTAATTCCGTTAATATTAAAATCTCTGTTATTAGTACTAAACTGTTAATCGTTCGGATATTGATAGCTGTTAAACGAACGGCCAGTTCGCATGCTTTAAATGTCACATACATATATTCAGTATTGAGTCAGGTAAATCATCTTGAAACGTTAAACATCAGATCAATGCTTGCAAATTGTGGAAACTTACTGAATTCCTTTAAAGGACCCCGCACTATTTCTATGGGAAAATGGTGTCAAACAAATTCATCCTAAACAAAAGTCTCAATGGGCACGAAGAAATCCTATGATAAAAGGATAAAAGGCCAATAAGGTCTCATTTCACGTGCACTGACGTTAGAGCGGTTCAAAATAAAAACTTTTTGATTATTTCACGATGTGCTAGCCGATTAGAGTAGCCTTATATGTCTGGACAAAGGCCATTACTAGGATTAAGGTTAATATTGAAAACTGGATTAGCGCCCTCTGTTTTAAAGAAACAACCCATTTTCCAAAATATTGATTTAAAAAATGATGCGTTATAGAGTTTTCCAATCGGTCGGGGAATTCAAATCCACGATTTGTTTTTCTTCTTCTTCTTTCTTACAAAAAATATGACAATTGACGGACTAAGTACTGATTTTCTACTTTCTAGCTGCAACACCTCAAATATTATGTTACCACCGATCCCATGTTACATCATTTTTAATGTACTGTTGTTTGCTTAAAATAATACCGAATCATTGTTATTATCATTATCGGAAAAAAATTTAAAAATTCCGATTTTGTACTTTAAAGTTGCAAGATCACCCCATATTATTTTATCGCCGATCCAGTGCTACATCATTTTTATTGTAATGTTATTATCTTAAAAGAACGCCGTAAGCCGCTTATCATTTTCTTATTTCGAACTCGAGATATCTGCATTTTTCTACATTAACAGAACTGGCACAATTTGAACTATTCTATAGATTTTTCTATGATTTTCAAAAATTTCTGTTTCAGTAAGTTGTCAAACTTAAACCTGAAAATGAAGCGCCAAATCACTAATCAGAACAAAACAACTGACTGGGCTTTTGGAAGAATTAATATTTGCCTGAGGGCTATGAGTTCACAGTCCTAACCATTATGCCACGCTGCTCATAAATTCGATTTTTTTATTATTCCTTTTGTTCACTGTATCTACAATATTTTGTGTCAATAACGCAGGGTAATCTATTTTTTAAAATTTTCTCATAATTTAATACAAGTTTTTCTTTTTTTTTTATGGGGTAAGCTGCATCTCCAATTTTGGGTAAAAACCAGGTTTTAACTTTATTTTGCGACTATGAATATGGGACATTGTTTTTATCTGGTAAGTAGCTCGTTGTGAATAAAAAATGGTTTGATGCAAATTTGCATCAGTGCGCAGAAAAGTAAGGAAAAAATCTAATTTGAGTGTGTGTAAAGGAATATTTAATTTTCAGAATATGTCAAGAACTAAATTATTTGAGGAAGAAATCCTTCCTTTTCTGATTGATGCCACTGCAAGTGAGGACGAAATAGACACCTTCGAAGATAAAGATGAAATTATAGAAGGAAAACTTCTATCTAGAGCACGTTCTTGGATAATAGAGACGTATTTGAAAATGCATCACCATAGTTCTGACGTGTCTACCTATGGCTAAAAAAAGGGCCCAGCTCAAGTTATTCCTTCCCTGGATGTTAGGCAGGATTGTTTGGATCATTTTCCACAGTTCCAGACAAATAAGGTTATATGCAAACTACCTGAATGTAAATGACAAATTCAAGTTATTTGTACCAAATTCAATATTGCTTTGTGCTAATCCAGCAAGAAAAATTGTTTTCTTAAGTTTTACAAGAAGTAAAATGTACATTTTATATATTTTTTAATAAAACTAAAAACTTTGTTTGTTGTAACGATATAAATAAAATTTCAATCTCGATTTCAAAAATTTTATTTGCAAGGGCTAGGCTAAATCCGCAATGATGCAAATATGCATCAAAGAATATTTTGTCTCCTCCACCCTCCACAACGAAAAACTAGCCAAATTGCTAGAACAAAACTTTGTTTTCTAGACGATTCCTATGACTTCCGAAGCAATTTGTTGAGTTTCGTTTTCTTGCGCACTAGAGGGTTAATTTCTAAATTTTTTATGATCATTACATTATAACACTAGCCTACAAAAAACTCTGCTTTTTGTGCCTTTCAAATAAATTATACGTCATCGTACACGGTGGGCTTTAATCAAGTTTAAATGCGAAGTAGAGTTACAACAAAAACTTGAATGGGGAATTATTTGAGATGTTAGATCGACTATATGTACATCAAAGCAAAAAAAATAGCCAGAGCTTTTTTTATTGCATATTTACTGGTTTTTACTAATATTGCACATGCATACTTATTGCATACCTACACGGTTAGAAATTTTGGAATAAATTTTAATACTTTGGGGCTTACATATATGACTACACCAGAATTGTATTAAAATTCAATACTGTCTAGATATTAAAATTAATTTTTAATACAAATTTGTATTAAAATTTAATACTCATTTTTATTAAAATTTAAAAAAAAATATAGTGTATCCACTGGGATTCGAACCTGGTTCCCTTTCAATACAAGGGTTGCATGAACATTTTAACGACATCAGCCAACGTAGTATCATATTTACGTTGGCCAAATGTAATACTTGTGATAGCATCAAATTGATTCCAAATGTTATAAAATATCGTTTTAATGTTTGAACTATATTAGAATTTAATACAAAATGTATTACAAAATTTTGTAATATATTCAAAAGTATTAAATTTAATCAAAATTGTATTAAAAATGTTTGTAATACTTCGCTTGTATCAAAATTTATTCCAAGATTTCTAACCGTGTACGAGTGATATTTAAAAAAATTTTGCTGTTTGCACGTCAAAAAACCATAAAGCTCTCTAGTTAGAAGGGGTCCTGAGTACTGTTCGATCAAAGTTTGAAACAAACACTATTTTTACGAAAACAGCCAAATTCGAAGTCTAATATCTCTGGGTATACAAATATCAACATAACAAATCATAGTTTAAATATTAAGAATAAAACCTTGATTTGGGGCACCATTTAAGAAGTTACCATATTTTATTAAGACCTTCTTCACTTAACCTGGTCGCAAAATAAGGTCTTAAGGTCAAGTGGCTTGAGATTATTTTTTCTGTATAGTTGATAACATAACAAAAAAATTAAATCTTTAATTTTAAATTTAGATTTTTGAGCATTCAGAACTAAAATTTTTAAAACGAACGGCCACAATATGGCACTTTCTCAGGACTCCGATCGCCTAGAGAGCTGAAATTTGGGTTGTGGTGCTACCTATTAAACAAATTTGAACAAAAAAGAAATAGCATTATTAACAAAGTTAAGACCGATTATGCTTTTACGAAAATATGTATGTATATTAAGGTGGCCCTTATTTTCAAAAGTGTTGTTTTCTTAAATTGATCCCCCTAAAAATGTGGGAATAGATGAAAAACGATAAAATGTGAAGTTTTAGATTAATCCGAAGTGATTTAGAGGTCGCTCAACCCAGTCGAAATATCGAAAAATGTTTTTTTTTTTTTTCATTTTTTCCTTTTACCCACCCTTGAAGTATGTTAAACAAATATTGAATAAAAAAGTAAATATTTAGACATATTATGTAATCAATTACTTTTCCAACCAGCTAAAAATCATAAAAATCGGATGATAAATAAAGAAGTTATGGTCATTTATATTATTAACCGTTGTGTCTACACTTGGATACAAACTTTTAACAGAAATTTCCTATATTTTTCATGCTCCCAGCATTTTCATATTTTAAGTTATCCTCCACGAGAGTATCCTAAATATAATACAATAATAAAGAAGTGTGTACCTACGTCCAGTGGGGTGTGATCGTGCATTTTATAAATTTACTACGTTGATCTACACTTGAATACATTTGTACCCTAAAGCATTTTTAACTCTTTTTTAAGAAAAAAAAAATTAACTTGAGTGCGAAAAATTTATTAAACGTGTAAGAATATGAAAATTTTCTCAGCGACCTTCAAAAACTTTAATAACGACTGAGAAATTCAAAATTAAAACAGAAAGCTTGAATTGCGATACTATAGGTTTGTCAGCCACTCACATAGACAGTTCGATACAGTTCGAAATGCACCGAAAGTATTGAAAATGGGCCAAGTGTACCGAATGTAATGACGACGAATTTTCACGACGTAAATGTACCGAAAAAAGTACAAATGTACCTAAAGTGCCATCACTGGCTGTGGCTAGGGTTATGCAGTGCAGTTTTCAATCATCGAAGGAGTTATGGCTATCAGACATTTTACCAATTCCCGAGCCACAACGTCCTTGCTACGATTTTGGCATATTTTCCGTTTCATAAGTTCTGATAACAGTGTTAGATGAGCTGCTCGTGTGGGGACCAAGACAAGGTCAAATGGAAAACTCGGCAGAACGGTTTTGATTGCCATAAGCCAGTTAAGTGGATGGATGAAGCCGACATCAATATGAATGTTTCAAATGCCAACATGCAAAATATCAGCATTATTGATACATATTTTAACTTTTGTTTTACATACCATTTTAAATTATTTTCAAATTTCACTATAATTTCTGATAGAATTTTAAAATTGTTGCTGAAAAATTCGACCCATTCTCATGTAAATGTACTAGGGTACAAACGTATCGAAGTATAGACTTAAAGGTTTACAAAGTAGGTATTGACACAAGGGTTAAAAAATCAAACATTTTAATTCCTATAATGTAAGTATAAAGATAATAGCTATCAATATCTTTTTTTTTAGAAAAATTTTTTTTACAATAAAAAAATATAGAAGGAAAAATAATACAAAACTAATATTTAAGTCAAGGCTGATTTAGTAAGTGATTTGAAGTTTTTCCGATAGTCAGTAACCACTTGCAATAAATATTGCTTTTATTGCTCTTTTTTGGTTAAAATTTTATTATATTCCTCAATTAATTTTACTCCACGTTCTGCTGCATTAGTTTCTACATTTATATTATGAATTATATTATTTCCTTTTTTATAAGCTTCATTGACGTTCCAATTAAAAAGCTCTTCATTTAAAAAATCAGTGGAATTTATAAAGCGATTAGAAAATTTATGTGTGTTAACGGCAACAAATTCCTGAAGCCCTTTATATAAAAATGTTTTCATTTCCGTTGGTTTAAGTGGTATACGCTTCATATTTTCTATTATATCAATATTTCGTCGCAATCTTTATCATCTCCTCCATCATTACTATTTATAAAAATCATTATCTTTTCAGATATTTCTCTTTTAATTTCATTGTTAGCGTTTTCATCAAACACACTTAGCGCAACACATTCGTCTGACAGGTACCATAAATGATTCAAAAACTTTTTGACTGCAGCTTCAGATATTTGTTTGTCAAATGATTTGTAATTATAAAATTCTTCTTAATGATGCTATTAGACATTTAAACCAAGCCTTCACATAAAAATGGATAATAAAAGCACATATATCTCTAAAATTGTTTTCTTCAAGCACTGTTAGATCAATTTTCCAGATACATATTCATGTGTCACCATGAGTTCCACTTTCTGATGAAAATACTAATTCTAAAATCATTCATTCAAATAAAATTAGAACTACATAAAGCATGTTATTAATTGATACAGTGTAACCTCTGTAAGTTGAACTTGAAAGGAGACGCCAAAAATCTGAAATTTTTAAATCTAACGGACATATCAATGTCTGCTTTTCTTGTGCAAGCCTATTATTGAAAGATACATTAATATGAAATATTCTTATTTATTTATTTAAAGTTTATTTACTGGGCTCATAAGCCCTCATCAATTGAGAAATTTTAAATGAAAGTACTTACTTAAAATAATTCCGCACCAAAGGCTGATCTCAACTGGCTGGTAGATGCCTGAAAGCAGCAGTGATTTAAAATCAGCGCTAACGGTTGACCTCATCTGGTCGGGTAGATGCCTGAAAGCAGCAGTGATTTAAAAACTTCCGTGCTAACGGCTGACCACATCTGATATGTAGATGCCCTATCCAGTCCGGTAGACGCCTACAAGCAGCAGTGTAGATGTAGGATGCGAAAACACCATTACACCGACAGCAGCAGGCGGTATTTGTTGCAAATGCGTTCATTCATCCACATTCCATAAAATAAAACAAATTAAATATTAACTATTTCAAGAAAACGTAAAATGCTTTTATTAGTTATGCTTTGAGATTGATTAAAGTCAATAACGGCGTAAACACTGTTGAAATCAGTGCATGCACTCCGGAAGGGTTCATGTAGCAAGTAATTCGATCTGCATGTTTTTAAATTCAGCAGTACAAATCGTCTCATGGGACGTTGAGGCACGTTTATATATAAGTTACTCAACAGATGCTCGCTAATAACACTACCATTTGATAACATAGTATTTAGCATTACTCTACGATTTCTGAGAGATGATAAGTTTATAAGTTTTAACCTTTGTTCATATGGTGATAAATAAACTGTTGGATCCCAAGCGAAACTACGGAGGCAAAAAAGCAGAAATTGTTTTTGTACTGACTCAATGGCATCTATGTAGCATTGATATTAGGGGTGGCAATCCCGGAGCTTTTTTGAGTTTCGGGATTTTCGGGATCGAAGTTTCCAATCCCGGAATCCCGGGATTGATAGTTCTAGTAAATGCATACAGAACTACAAAAAAAAACGAGAAGTTTATACTATTGTATATATAGAATTAAAATTGCTTTATTTCACAGCGTAACAATGAAGAATAAGAACGCAAAATAATAGAAAAAATAATAGCTTAAAAATTGACTTAGAACACTTCAAGTGTTAATACATCTAAATCACATTTACTAAGTTTGACTAGTAGAAGATAGTCACTATTAAAAGGAGATGATAGAGGATAATCAAGCATTTATGACCAAACTATCAATTTCATTTTTACATTTAAAAATTCGAGTACCACATTTTGTACTTGATTAATACTTTATCACCTTCTTCAAATGTGACAGTGATGGCATTTAATGGCACCGAATGGCTCGCTCTCAGTAGACGCACCCATAAGTGTGCTTCATTTAAGTTGATGTTGATGATTTCAGAAAAAAAGCTTCAGACAAAAGTTTAATTATATCTTAGAACTTAAGTTTTGGTAGGTCTAGGTATGGGTCAAAATTTCAATGTCAAACCAAGGTCGGCTGTGGTTTTTTTTTTTTTTTTTGAAGACAAACCTATATTTTTTGTTGCAGATTTGTATTTTATTATAAGAAATAGATATGTTTTGCTTTTCTATTGCATTTTTAGTATTTCCGTTATTGATAAAAATAATTTTAGTCCAAATAGGTCTGTTTGTTAACTGAAAATTTGTACGAATTTGTACAAATTTGTAACAATTGTTACTGGATTGTGTTTGTTAACAAAAAATATCCAGTAAAGAGAGAGGCAGTGAGAGAATAAAGTGACAATTTGTTGCGAGAGAGCCTGCTAGTTTTTACTGGATAAAATTTTACCTTTACATTTTTCAAAAAGAAAAAGATATGATTTTGACGATTGTCAATATTTTTTCATAAATAAAAAAGCAAATTGTTTTGAAAAACTTAAATATTTTTTTTCGCTTGTCAGTTTGCACGAATTTTTACTGGATTTGTTTGTTTACTTCTATGAAAATTTTTTTCTCTGTGAGCAAATACTTTCTTACTCTCTAAAATTTCTTTACTGGATAATTGTTACTGGGAAAGTAAACAAACACACTTAAGTTCACATTTTATCATTTTTCTCATGAACTATCAATTTTCAATACAAATCGCTGTTTGTAAAAAATTCTTAAAATTAGTCAAAGTATTGAAAAAGATATATTTTTTTTTGCTATGTGATATTTTTAATAAGAAAACCTTAAACAAAAAATTGCTACAATAAAAAAAAACTTTTTATCAATTTAAGGTTCAGACACAATTGAAGTGCACTTTGCAGGTTGATGCAATATGTTTCATGCATATCAAATGTATTGAAAACAATTATTTAGCAGATTTTGTACTTAAATATGTCATATAAAAGAATATTTATTACATAATATAAAATTTTTTTCTAATCCCGAAAATCCCGGTATTGTCTCTTTGTAATCCCGGGATTAGTTTAGCCTATATTTAGAGCAAATCCCGGCATCCCGGGATTGCCACCCCTAATTGATATCGAGGGCACCAAACCACCCACTGGGCAATAAAATAATCCGCAGCTCTTGGTGAATTTTCGGAAGCATTTAATAAACATTTATGGGGCTCTTAACTTATACCAGAGTATTTATTCGCCTCTTAAAAAAATAACATTAAATCTTGCGATGAAAATTATTTATGAAGCATTTCGAAACTCCCAATTAAGATGTTTACAAATACAAAAAATGCTTAGAGTTTTAAAAGTATTTATCAAAGTTTTAACAACGTCTTGTGAGAGGTTCTTAAATCGTCTGTAAACATTTCTTTCTTAAGGAGAGCTAAGGTATTTATAAGGTCTTAAGAAGCATTCGGAATATCTTCATAAAACGCTTATAAATATTTTTGTATTCAAAATTTTTAATATTTATCAAGATCTTTAAAAAATGTTTGATAAAAGCTATTTAATAAATAAAATTTATTTTTTACTTTAAGAGCCATACATTCATCAATTTCTGAGTTTTTAAGTGCTATATAAATGCCAATATAAACTTCAACTATTACGTGAACTTATAAAATACCTCTGTAAATATCAACATTTAATGAAGAGCTTCTTAAATCGGATTTATAATTGAACTAGTTTTCAAAATGGCTGCATATGGCTTAAAATGACAATTGTAGCTGTTGCTACATAGTTTGTGCTCAGTGCGTTATTAGATTGAAAATGGAAAACGCTTATATTTTAAACTATTATAGAAAAACAAAAAAAGTGGTGCTTTTGCTGACTTTGCTAATGGCCAATACAGTATATTATTGTATTCCCATGCTAAAGGCACAATACTGCCGTACTAAGCGAAAAAGACGTATCTCAAAAAAAAATATCCGAGATTCTTATGGCATCGGATAGCTTAAGAAATTACGCGTCTAATGAAGTACTCGAAATGTCGGCATCTTAGTTCAATCATACAAAAAATCTACTAAGAAAATTTCCTCTATCTCAATTTTACAGGTATTTCAACAAATTGACATAAACAAAACATCAATTATCTCGAAATGATTTTTTTTGAGATACGTCTTTTTCGCTTAGTACGGCAGAATAGTCAACACAAAATTTTTTTTTTCAATACTTTGCACTATTTTGAATGACATTTCCGCATCAAAAAATAAAATAATTTCTAACGTTGAATGAATTCAATCACACGAGTACATTAAGATTTTTTAAAAACAAAACACCAGAATAACTGTACTTTCACTTAAATACCTCTTTAAATTTTTTCAAGATCTCTATAAAACTTTGTATGAGTTATTGTATTTATCGAACTCTTTCCAAGAGCTCTATAAAACTTTATTTGGTTTATAGTACACTTCACAAGAGCTTCATAAAATTTTTATCGAAAAGTAGGGTTACCAAACGTCCGCAATTCAATACAAATTTTTAAATGACCAGTACTCTTATAAAAAGGATGGAGCTGCTTGTAGAAGTCCACGTAAGTGGGAAAAGTTCCTGATTGCCACTCACTTGGGAGTGGCCAGGGATGATTCTTTTGCAAGCAGTTCAAGCAGCTCACAAACTTCCGGCCTTTTTGGCCAAGTATTCTCTGGAGATCCCTTGGACACCCGTCCGGGGGTAAGCTAGTTGTGAGAAGGCGAGTCTCTCCTAGACTTAAAACTTGGAATGTGTGCGTAGGGTTTGGGTCCCACCACACATTATCATCATTTTCAATGAAAACCAAATCAGCCTCGGATAATAGCCCCCACTACGATGACGACCACTGCAAACGAAAAACGGACAATGATTTACGGATATGCACCTGGAATGTCCGGACCCTCCATAGGGAAGGTGCAACTATCCAACTGGCGGAAGCTCTCGTAAAAATAAAGGCTGACATCACCGCCATCCAGGAGATGCGATGGAAAGGACAAGGCTGCTCTAAGCGGACGAACTGTGATATCTACTACAGCGGCCATGCGGAGAGGCGCGAATTTGGTTGCGGATTCGTTGTAAGTCGAAAATTACGCCACCTAGTTTCCCGGTTCACGCCAATAAACGAAAGGTTGGTTACGATCCGTATCAAGGCAAAATTCTTCAACATAAGCCTAATTTGCGCGCACGCCCCGACGGAGGAAAAGGATGATGCCACCAAGGATGATTTCTACGCGAGCCTAGAGGACGTGTATGACCGTTGTCCGACCCACGATGTAAAAATAGTCCTCGGCGATTTTAATGCGAAGGTCGGAAGAGAAGGCATCTTTGTCGCTACAGTCGGTCAGTTCAGTCTCCACGAGACCACTTCAAACAACGGTCTGAGACTGATCGACTTCGCCGTGGCGCGAAACATGGTAGTTAGTAGTACCAGATTTCAACACCTCGACATTCACAAGGCCACCTGGCTATCCCCGGATCAAAAAACGAAAAACCAAATTGATTATGTTGTGATCGACGGAAGGCAGGCTTCAAGCGTTCTGGATGTGCGTACATTTCGGGGGGTCAACACTGACTCCGACCACTATCTTGTTGCAGCTAAGATCCGCATGCGGCTATGCAATGCGAAGAATGTACGCACGGGCATGCAACGAAAGCTGGACGTTACCAAGCTGCAATCACAACGGACTGCCGAGGCGTACTCCGCTCAACTCTCGGTTAAGTTCAACCAACCAACCTCTGGAACCGACGACGCCGGTGGACTTTGGACACACATCTCCCACTCCATGCGCGCTGCTGCCGAGGAAGTCATTGGTTTTTGACGCCCACAACCTCGAAACCAATGGTATGACCAGGAGTGTCGCGATGCGACTGCTGAAAAAAACGCCGCATACAAGAAGATGCTGCAGTCAGCCGCAACTCGAGCCGTGCGAGAAAACTACCGCGAAAAGAGGAAGAGAGGCGCATTTTCAGACGAAAAAAAAGGGAGCAGGAAAAGCGTGAGCGTGAGGAACTTGAGGTGTACCAGGGCAAGAAAGATGCACGAAAATTCTATCAACAAGTTAAGCGTCTAACTCAAGGTTTCAAGCCCGGAGCATCCACTTTTAGAGACGAAAATGGAAATCTGGTTACAGATACACAGAGTGTACTGAGGTTATGGAGGCAGCATTTCTCCATCTTGCTTACGGGCGATGATTCCACCAATTCCGCCCAGAGAGAATGCAGTACGATACCACCAATCGATGATAACGCAGTGGAAGTACCATCACCTAGCCATGAAGAGGTTCGAGTTGCTATCCAGCGACTCAAAAACAACAAAGCAGCGGGTGTGACGGCCTGCCAGCTGAGTTGTTTAAAGCTGGTGGCGATGAATTGATAAGGTGCATGCATCAACTCATCAGCCAAATATGGCTAGCGGAAAGCATGCCCGACGATTGGAATCTCAGCGTGCTTTGTCCTGTAATAAAGAAAGGAGACCCGACAATCTGCGCCAACTACAGGGGTATCAGTCTTATTTCGATCGCATATAAGATCCTCTCGAGCGTATTGTGTGAAAGATTGAAGCCGTATACAGAAACGCTGATCGGATCCTATCAGTGTGGCTTTAGACCTGGTAAGTCCACCATAGACCAGATTTTTTAACTACCTGGGGAAACCCATGAATATCAAATCGACATTCACCATCTCTTCGTCGATTATGAAGCTGCGTTCGATAGCCCAGTGCGGGATTGCCTATACGCAACAATGTCTGAGTTCGGTATACCTGCAAAGTTGATAAGGCTCTGCAGGATGACGTTGAGTAATACGTGTAGCTCCGTCAAGGTAGGGAATGACCTCTCCGCAACTTTTAATACCGAGCGAGGTTTCAGACAAGGCGACCCGCTCTCGTGCGATCTCTTCAATTTCATTATGGAGGGGATCGTACGAAAAGCCGGTGTGCATCATAATGGCACCATTTTCTTCAAAGGTGTTCAGCTCCTTGCGTACGCTGATGATATTGATATTATCGGTCGGAGTAAGAGAGATGTTACTGCTGCTTTCACTGCTATTGAAAAGGAATCAGCCAAAGTGGGTTTGACGGTAAACGAGGGCAAGACGAAATACATGATGTCTACTAACAACAACAAGAGAGCACGGGATCTAGACTCTCATGTTACAGCGGGCAACTGTAAATTAGAAGTTGTCAAGGAATTCATTTACCTTGGCACTGCCGTAACCAGCAACAATGATGTCAGTCTGGAGATTAAGCGGAGAATAACAATTGCTAATAGGTGCTACTACGGTCTCAGTAAGCAATTACGTTGCAGAGCTCTCTCTCGATCGACAAAGCTAACACTCTACAAGACGCTCATTCTACCTGTGCTTCTTTATGGCGCTGAGGCATGGGTGGTTTCGACAACAGACGCAGCCGCTCTTGGGGTGTTCGAGAGGAAAGTTCTCCGCAAAATCTTTGGTCCTGTTCGAGTTGGCGACGACTATCGCATTCGAATGTATGAGCTCTACGCCGATACGCTTAATAAAAGTTTTTTATAAAAGTTTTTTTTGACTTTTATTAATAAAAGTTTTTTTTAAAAGTTTTTTTTTAACTTATATTTTTAACAGTCACATGCAAAGAGTTTTTTTTTGACTTTTATTTTTCAAAAGGCGAAAATAAAAGTTTTTTTTGTATGAAAGAACGAGGAAAATCCAAAAATAATATCTTGGATTACTAAGCAAAAAATTTCAAAGGAGAAAACTTAGGATTATTGATAGTAAAGTCCAAAGGAAAATACTTAAGATGTTTCTGAAAAGAAAGAAATTTCTGATAATTATGCACTTATAATATTTAGAAAAATTGTGCTTAACGCATCAATGGGAAAAGGCCGAAAATGGATTTTGGGAGTACAGGGGAGGTTCCTGACCCTCCAAAAAGGTGTTTTGGACCCATTTTTCGAAAAAAATTTTATTGCACGAATCGATGGGAAAAGGCCGAAAATGGATTTTGGAAGTGACAAGTGAGGTCCCCGACTCTCCTAAATGGGTTTTTTGGACCTATTTTTGGAAAAAAAATTTAGTGCACGAATCGATGGGAAAAGGCCGAAAATGTATTTTTGAAGTGACAAGTGAGGTTCCCGACCCTCCTAAATGGGATTTTTGGACCCATTTTTCGAAAAAAATTTTATTGCACGAATCGATGGGAAAAGGTCGAAAATGGATTTTGGAAGTGACAAGTGAGGTCCCCGACCCTCCTAAATGGGATTTTTGGACCCATTTTTCGAAAAAATTTTACTGCACGAATCGATGGGAAAAGGCCGAAAATGGATTTTGGAAGTGACAAGTGAGGTCCCCGACTCTCCTAAATGGGTTTTTTGGACCTATTTTTGGAAAAAAAATTTAGTGCACGAATCGATGGGAAAAGGCCGAAAAAAATTTTACTCTTGCACTAAAATTTTTTTCCTAAAATAGGTCCAAAAAACCCATTTAGGAGAGTCGGGGACCTCACTTGTCACTTCCAAAATCCATTTTCGGCCTTTTCCCATCGATTCGTGCAATAAAAATTTTTTCGAAAAATTGGTCCAAATATCCCATTTAGGAGGGTCGGGGATCTCACTTGTCACTTCCAAAATCCATTTTCGGCCTTTTCCCATCGATTCGTGCAATAAAATTTTTTTCCAAAAATGGGTCCAAAAATCCCATTTAGGAGGGTCTGAGACCTCACTTGTCACTTCCAAAATCCATTTTCGGCCTTTTCCCATCGATTCGTGCAATAAAATTTTTTTCGAAAAATGGGTCCAAAAAACCCATTTAGGAGGGTCGGGGACCTCACTTGTCACTTCCAAAATCCATTTTCGGCCTTTTCCCATCGATTCGTGCAATAAATTTTTTTTCCAAAAATGGGTCCAAAACACCTTTTTGGAGGGTTAGGAAGCTCCCCTGTACTCCCAAAATCCATTTTCGGCCTTTTCCCATTGATGCGTTAAGCACAATTTTTCTAAATATTGTAGCGAAATTTGGTTTATGCTAGAAGACTCTTGAAATAAATACCAACGAAAAGAAACTAAACGATATTAGCACTATCTAGCGCAAAATGCTAAAAATAATAAACCAAACAGACGCTGCAGTAAACTATAAAAAGTCAACAACCGAGAGAATTTATCGCCGTCGTACAACGTACAACGCCATCTAACATCTGGCATAATAGCTAGCTCAACGTTAGTGCGTGGTGAATTGTGGATAGTAGTAGAATGCACGCTACAAAGTAGCACTGGTGGGTTGTAGATAATGGTAGAATATACGCCACTTAGAAGGTACTGGATTATTCGAGAGAGTGATGACTGCAGTATAAAAAGGGTTGTCATCTGAGCTGAAAAAACAGTTGAGTTTGAACAGCAAAGCAATAAGCAATAAAAGTGAATACAGTGTGATCCGTAGTAGAACAAAACAGTTTTCTATACAGTGTTAAATTAATATTAGAATTTGAACGTTAATAAAATAAACCATTTTATAACTAAATAAGTTTGTGTGTTTTTAATTGTTACACAATCCAGTGATCGAACTCAGAAAAGTGTGAGAGATCGAAATTATCGTCAAAGAGACAGAAATTTCGTAACAATTGGTGTCAGAAGTGGGATTGTGTAAAAAGAATTAACAATAAATTAAAAAAAAAAAAAAAATAAATAAATAAAAATGGTTAAGTTTGACGAACTAAAAGTGGATCAACTGAAGAAGGAGTTGCAGCAGCTGAGTCTGCAATCTACTGGCGGAAAGGTGGAGTTACAGAAACGCTTACGGCAGGCTCTTGAGGCTCAAGGTGTAAACCTAGAAGAGCATGAATTTTATAGTGATGTATCAGAATCAGCAGCGAAAGTGGAAGAAACTTCTGGACCAGCGGCAAGTGGTGAAGTTGTAGATATGTCAAAGTTCGAGAAAATGTTAATGGCGATGACAAGCAATATCCAGGCCGTTCGGGAAGAAATATGTCAAAATGCACTGCAAATAGACGAAAAGTTATGTCAAAATGCACTGCAAATAGACGAAAAGTTAAGTCAAAATGCACTGCAAATAGACCAAAAGTTAAGTCGGAACGCGACGCAGATCCACGAGGCTGTTCGAACGGAGGTTGCCAAAATGGTAGATGGCCTCGATGCAAAAGTGACTGAATTACGAGATGACGTTGAATCGTTCAAGGAAGAAGTTCAAAATAATCTTGAAAAAGTTCAAAATAATTTTGAGGACGTTAATAAAAGGATTCAACAGTTGGAAATAAGTGAACCAACCACTCAAGTTATCAGAGAAATCAGCGCAGAGAAGCTTAAGGCACCCTCATTCGATGGAACAACGCCATTCAGTGTTTTCAAGCTCCAGTTTGAAACAACATCTGGTCACAACCGTTGGGATAACGAAAGCGCAGCTGCAGCGCTAATTGTGGCATTAAAAGGCGCAGCTGCAGAAGTATTGCAAACGGTTCCAGTGGCGGAGCAGAAAAATTACAAGGCGGTGATGGATGCCTTACAGCGAAAATATGGCAGTGACCACATGAAGCAGATTCACAGATTGGAGTTAAAAAGTCGTATCCAGAAATCTGGTGAGTCCTTGCAGGAGTATGCTGCGAATATTGAGCGATTGGCACACCTTTCCTATCCTGACGAGTTAAGTGTTGTAGCTGAAAAATTTAAAATAGAGGCGTTTATTGACGCATACGTGACTCAGAAACAAAACGCGAGACAATGAGGAGCCCGAAGACGACATTTAATGAAACAGTAACGGTTGCCCTCACGCAGGAGACGATTGCGTTGACATGCCGCCCATCACTGAAAACTCGTCGGATGGAGGTGGAGGCTGAAAAGAAAAATTCATCGTTCGCCAGCGGTAGCTTCAGCGGAAAATGCTACAATTGTGGTAAGCAGGGACACATGGCACGTGACTGCAAATCACGTCGTAAACGATCTGCATCACGCTCACCAAAAAGAAGAATTGGAAATAGGGTGAACGATGGCGAAAATGTTAGCGATCAGCAGTCGTTAAACTAAAGAGAGTCATTACAGCGGGGCGTGAGCTGACTCTTACAGATGATTGCCCCATAGTCTTGGTTTCGAAGCTCTGCCGAAATTCCAACAGCCTTACCATCGGTGGAAAAATCAACGGAAGACCATGTGAGCTTACTTTGGATACAGGCGCATCGCATTCAATTGTGAGGAAAGACTTATTTGATAGACGACGAGTAACGCCATTAAATGGGATCCAATTGAGAACAGCGACAGGAGAAATTGCGCAAATAGTAGGAAAAGTTACAGCGAGTATTCTTATCGGCAACAAAACTGTGGAACATGATTTTATTGTTGCAAACATCACCGATGAGGTTATCATTGGCGTGGACTTCATGATTCGACACGGGTTCACTTTGGATCTTAAAAAAAAAACGTTAAGGTATGCCAATGTAGAGTTACCTTTAGACATTGGCTGTGGACAAAAATTAACAATTGCAAGAGTCTACATAAGTGAGCGCTGTCGAATCGAACCCAACACCGAAGAAATTATTTGGGCCACAACAAATGAAGACTGTGGGACAAGCCATCTGTGGGTAGTGGAAGCAGATAAGAAAAATTTTAAGAAAGACCTGACTATTGGAAAGACCCTAGTAAACACAAGAATAGACAGAAAAATACCGGTGCGAATTTTGAATCCAACAAATAAGCCGAAATGGATGCAAAAAGGTGAACTTATAGCGCAATGTGAGAAAGTTACGGCTGTGATAAATTGTGAAAATAACCAGCAGAACACACAAGGCCCAACTTTAACGAAATCGTCGGCCATGGAAGTATTGACGAAAGAATGGACGAAGGAGTTGTCTGCCCAGAACAAAAATATAGCAAAAAAGTTTCTGCAAAAACATTGGCGGATATTTGCGTCCAAAGGAGAAAATAATGGCCGAACATCAGTTGCCAAACATCGTATTGATACAGGTGATTTTCAGCCGATTCGTCAACCTCCAAGGAGGCTAGCACTCGCTAAGAGAGAAGAAGTGACGGGCCTTATAGAAGATATGGCGCGAGAAAATGTCATTGCACCATCAGAAAGCCCATGGAGTTCACCGGTCGTACTTGTGAAGAAAAAGGATGGAAGTATGCGATTCTGTGTGGATTACAGAAAACTGAATGACGTCACCAAAAAAGACAGCTACCCGTTACCCAGAATCGATGATACACTGGATACGTTATCTGGAGCAACATGGTTTTCCACCCTGGACTTACAAAGTGGATATTGGCAGGTGGAAATAGATGAAAAAGACAAAGAGAAAACTGCCTTTAGTATTGGGAATGGTCTATGGCAGTTCAACGTCATGCCGTTTGGTCTTTGTAACGCTCCAGCTACGTTTGAACGGTTAATGGAACGAGTTCTCAAAGGACTACATTGGAAGACTTGTCTAGTGTATCTCGATGACATAATCATCATGGGTAAAGATTTTGATGACCACTTGAAAAATCTGGAGGAAGTGTTTGAGCGCTTGGAGACAGCTGGACTAAAATTAAGTGCGAAAAAGTGCTCACTTTTCCAGCGTGAAGTCAAATATCTGGGGCACAAGGTTACGTCAGAAGGAATACACACAGATGAAGATAAAATAAAAGCTGTGAAAAATTGGCCACGACCATCTAATCTTCATGAGTTGCGAAGTTTTCTGGGTCTATGCACTTATTACAGACGCTTTGTTCCTGGTTTCGCAAATGTTGCAGGCAGTCTACATGAGCTGACACAGAAAAATCGAAAATTCGAATGGAGTGGGGCACAGGAAACTGCATTCCAAAAGCTGAAAGAATTACTGTCTACAGCGCCAATACTCGCGTACCCAATACCCGGCAAAGAATTTGTATTGGACACCGATGCGAGTGGCCATGGTATTGGAGGAGTTTTGTCCCAAATCATCAATGGACAAGAAAAAGTCGTCGCATTGTTGTACGTATTGCTTATTGTAGGGTTCGCACCAACCATTGTGCATAAAGGGCTTTGACCAACACAATGTTTGTAGCGTATCAATACAATAAAATATTATGACAAGGTCAGCGGCAACTCAAACACATTATTTACGATGACCAATAATTTGTGCAACAACAACAAATGTCTGGTTGACATACATTTGGAAATGCACAACATAAGTGTGTCATGCATTTGACGCCACACACAAAGCCAAAGCAATGGGATGTAACATAACACTTTTACTATTGTTTGTTTATCGTTTTGCTTTGAGCTAATTTCAATATGTAACAGATGCATGGCATGTGTTACAATTATTTTTGTAAGATTATGATGAGTAAGAATTTTTGGATAACGAGTGAAAAGAAGAATTGTGTCTTTTCACTCAAATAAGAAATGTATATAAGAAAAAATTATAAACTAATAAAGATCAATCGAAGATCTGACTTTGACTTAAGATTATTAAACATTGTTTTATTAAGTCTCAAAGGATCATCTTTTCACCCCTGTAGCCTTTGTGGCTGTGAAAGTGATAGCTCATGGCGAGCTTCTAATAAAGCCAAAAATAGGATGATAGGGAAAACCTTTTTAAATCTAAAACTCTTTTCCGCTATAGATAAATCATCCGAGAACAAGAACCTTTATATGGCGATCCTGCGGACCTGATCCTGAAATCTTCCTGCGATCCTGCGGACCTGATCCTGAAATCTTCCTGCGATCCTGCGGACCTGATCCTGAAATCTTCCTGCGATATAATAAACTATAGCTCCATAAACATGGCCCTTACCAAGCAGACAGCTCGTAAATCTACTGAAGGAAGAGCTTTACGTAAAAAATTCTCTACTATGGCAGCACGTAAACCTGCACCATCAACCGGTAGTACTAAGGAGTCACATCATTATAGTACCATTGCATTGAGTGACATCCGTCGTTACCAAAAATCAACTGAATTGTTGATCCACAAGTTGCTATTTCAACGTTTAGTACGTGAAATTGCACATGATTTCAAACCCGATTTACGTTTCCAATCGGCAGCCATTGGTGCCTTCCAAGAAGCATCATAAGCCTGTTTGAAGACACCAACTTACACGAAATCCATAACAAACATGCCACCATTATGCCAAAAGAGATTCAGTTGGCTCACTGAATTCGTATAGAACATGCTTCAAGTAAACATCTTTATATTATAATCAACAAAAATAAATTATCATTGATATATTAATAGTGAAAAACAATAAAGTTAGTAATTTTGCTATAGGACGTAATTAAGTTTTTCTTAGTTCTAACTATTTTTATGTTCTTTAATATCAATCTATTTCAAATTCAGAAAATACTTTAGCAACAGCAAAATTAAAGAAATTCAGAATAGTTTGCTTAAAAACCCAAAATACAAATATAATAAAAATTAATATAGGTAATAATAGGACAATTAATCTCCTAATAGATACAGGTGCAGATATCTCAATAATTAAGCAAAATATCATAGAAAATCATCCAATATTGATGATTGAGCCATGCCAGATAACAGGAATAGCAAGCAAGCCAATAACCATTGACCAGCAAGTCGAATTAGACATTAAATTAAATAGCGGTCAAATAAAACATGAATTCTATGTAGCAGATAAACAAATCGACATAGTTACAGACGGTATACTAGGAAGAGATTTCCTACTAAAATTCAATTGCAAAATAGATTACGAAACATGTGTTCTCACACTAAACATGTCGGAAATGCAAGAAGACATTCCAATATACATGAAATTGCCCACAAGGATAATAAATATTACAATCCCAAAGAGAAGTGAAATAATTACAAGCGTAAATGTGAACCTAAAAGAAGACTCCATAGTACAAGCAAGAGAAATACAAAAAGGTATTTTTATAGCCAATGCGATAGTCCCAGCAAATGGTAATAAACATATAAAAATTCTGAATACAACAGATAATGACATTCATATTAAAGAATGTGACATATCATTAGAACCGTTAAAAAACTTCCAAATCCTGAGCTTCAAAGATAATCCCAATGAAAACGGCAATTTTGAACCAACAATTAAAGGATATGATGACAAAGCGAAACAAGAAGTAATGGACTTATGCAACAAGTACAAAAATATTTTTCATAGAGAAGGAGATATATTAGCTACAAACAACTTTTACAAACAGCATGTAGTACTAAATGACGAGTCACCTGTCTACATAAAAAACTATAGACTTCCACAATCTCAACTTCATGAAATAGAAAATCAAGTAGAAAAATTGTTAGAAGAGGACATCGTTGAACCATCGTACAGCCCATACAATTCACCGTTACTAGTAGTACCAAAGAAATCACAAAGTGGTACAGCAAAATGGAGACTAGTAGTAAATTTTAGGGCACTAAACAAAAAGATTGTTAATGATAAATTCCCACTAACAAGACTGGAAGACGTATTAGACAAACTTGGAAACGCAAAATATTTTTCAACTCTAGATATGACGAGTTCATTTCATCAGATTCCATTAACTAAAAGCTCAAGACATCTAACGGCATTCTCAACAAATTCAGGACATTACCACTTTAAACGTTTGCCATTTGGACTAAAAATTGCGACGAATAGTTTCCAACGGATGCTATCAATTGCTTTAAGCGGACTACAGGAATCAGCATTTCTTTATGTAGATGACATCACAGTGTTTGGTTCCACCTTGAAACAACACAACAGAAACCTAGAACAAGTATTTCAAAAACTACAAAAAGTTAACCTAAAGCTAAACCTTAGCAAATGTGAGTTTTTGAAAACAGAAGTAGTATATCTAGGGCATCTGATAACATCTAAAGGTGTAACAACAGATCCAGCAAAACACGACGTCATAAGGAATTACCCACAACCGAAGGACGCTGATGAAACACGTAGATTCGTAGCATTCTGCAACTATTACAGAAAATTTATTGAAAATTTTGCAGAAATTGCTCGACCTTTAAATCAATTGTTAAAGAAAGGACAACTGTTCAACTGGACAGAAGAATGCAGCACAGCTTTCAACACACTGCGAGAAAAGCTGATATCACCGCAACTGTTAGCATATCCAAATTTCGAGAAACCATTCATTCTCACAACAGACGCATCACAATACGCATTAGGAGCAGTCTTATCCCAAGGTGAACCAGGACAAGATAAGCCAATAGCTTACGCCTCGAAAACTCTAAACAAACATGAAGTCAATAAAGCAATCATCGAGAAAGAGCTACTTGGAATACATGGAGGGATAAACTACTTTAGACCATATCTCTACGGAAGAAAGTTCACAGTATACACAGACCACAGACCTTTAGTGAGTCTATTTACGCATAAAAATCCATTATCAAAATTAACAAGAATACGTTTAGATTTAATGGATTACGACTTTGAAATAATTTTCAAACAGGGCAAAATGAACACAAATGCAGATGCACTCTCACGAATAAAAATAGATTCAAATAAATTAAAAGAAATGATACCAAAAGAAAAGCACGTGCAAGTACTTACAAGGGCGGCAAAAGAAAAAATGAATAAAAAAGATAATGTGTACACGAAAAAACTGAACAGTGGTGCTAGTTCTCAGCAAGTGCAGTCTGATCAACTACAAATATGGGAAGCTACATCATTTTCAGAAGTTAAAGGCCTAAAAAGATTAAAATTTATAAACAATTCCATGGAAAATAAGAATATTGAAAGAGCAGACAATCTTGAGATGTTAAACGAAAAATCTTTACCAGAGTTAAAATTGGTTCAGAGGAAGTCTACATCAAAAAATCAAGGTAAAAATGATAAAATAATCATTGCTCAAAATAAAGTTCTTGCGATATTACACGATAAATCTTTACCAGAGTTAAAATTGGTTCTGAGGAAGTTAATATCAAAAACACAAGAACAAGAGATAAAAACGCTAGCGCTGGAAACGAATGATGAGATATTCACATTGATAATAGTTCCAGAATTAAAAGAATTATATAATAAGTTGCAACATAAAAATAAAAACGCGTTAAAAATAATATTGTATCAGCCCCCTCATGAAATTAAAAATAAAGAAGAACAAATACAGCTGATAAAACAGCATCATGACACACGAACAGGAGGTCATGTAGGTATCAAAAGATGCATCGCGAAGTTAAAACAAAAGTACATTTGGAAGAATCTATCCAAAATGGTAAAAACATATATAAATAATTGTAATCTATGCAATGAAACGAAAATAATAAAGTATACCAGAGAGAAAATGTGCATAACGGAAACTCCATCTACAGTATTTGAAACAGTGACTATGGATACAGTCGGACCGATGAGACCATCAGAAGGATATAGGTACATTCTAACAATCCAATGTGAATTGTCGAAATTCTTAGTAGCAATTCCTTTAGAAGATAAAGCAGCCATTACAGTAGCAAAAGCAATCGTGGAACAATTTATATTAAAATACGGATGCTTCAAGACACTGAAAACTGATAAAGGAACCGAATTTGTAAATGAACTATTACAAAACATATGCAAAGCTTTACAAATCGAGAAACGTACTTCAACACCTTATCATCATGAGACGATAGGAACAGTTGAGAGAAACCATCGAGTACTTAATGAATATCTGAGAAATATGCAAGAAAACGACAACTGGGCAACATTATTGCCATACTATGTATTCTGTTTCAACACAACTCCACATAGCACGATGACTTATTCTCCATTCGAGCTTGTATACGGCAAAATCTGCGCATTACCTGGCGAAATTTATAATAATAATACAAAAAACTATGATATTGATAACTATTTAATTGAGCTTAAACAAAAATTGAGATATGCACACGAAAAAACAAAAGAAAACCTAGAGAGTAACAAACTAAAAGTAGCAGAGATTTCAAATAGAAATACAGGTAATCAGAAATTTCAAATAGGAGACAAGATTTACCTAAAAGTAGGAAACAAAAGCAAATTTGACAAACCATTCAAGGGACCTTACACCATTGTAGAAACAAAAGGCCCAAATAGTAAAATAAAAATAAACAACAAAATACAAGAAGTTCATAACAATAATATTATATTAGCTAGAAATAAGAATAGCTTATGAAACAAAAATAAAAATAAACATTGAATTAAGACATTAAACTCTACAAGTATGAATGTAATGAATGAATCAAATTTAGCAAACCTAAGCATAAAATCAGAACTTGAAAATTAATATACAAAGGATCATCTATTCACCCCTGTAGCCTTTGTGGCTGATTAAGTGATAGCTCTTGGCGAGCTTTTAATAAAGCCAAAAAATAGCACTTTAGGACCTTTAATCCAAAACTCATTTCCGGTATAGAAATCATCCAAAATTAGAACCTTTATATTCTTTTATAAGAATATTGATAATATATGAAGGTCACTAAGTAAATATTTAAAACAAATTTTTGCAAATAAGCAAAATTGTAATTGTATAACAATAAATATAGTACAGTATAAAAATATGTAAGACAAATAAAATTAAATTTTGCAAATAAGCAAAAATTGCAATTGTAAACAATAAATATAGTACAGTATAAAAATATATCAAATGTAAGATAAGAATAGAAATTAAATAATTAGTAAAATTTTTTTATATAAACATAATTAAATATATGAATATTATTACATAACTACTAAGATACATACTTATATAAAACAAAATATCGCTATATCACTAGAACTTAAATACACACCATGCATCAAGAACAATATATTTACATATGGTACAAGCGCATAAGCGTTTATTCACATTTAAGAACTATTAATAAACGTTATGCATTTCCAAAAGGGGTAGAGGTGTTGTACGTATTGCTTATTGTAGGGTTCGCACCAACCATTGTGCATAAAGGGCTTTGACCAACACAATGTTTGTAGCGTATCAATACAATAAAATATTATGACAAGGTCAGCGGCAACTCAAACACATTATTTACGATGACCAATAATTTGTGCAACAACAACAAATGTCTGGTTGACATACATTTGGAAATGCACAACATAAGTGTGTCATGCATTTGACGCCACACACAAAGCCAAAGCAATGGGATGTAACATAACACTTTTACTATTGTTTGTTTATCGTTTTGCTTTGAGCTAATTTCAATATGTAACAGATGCATGGCATGTGTTACAATTATTTTTGTAAGATTATGATGAGTAAGAATTTTTGGATAACGAGTGAAAAGAAGAATTGTGTCTTTTCACTCAAATAAGAAATGTATATAAGAAAAAATTATAAACTAATAAAGATCAATCGAAGATCTGACTTTGACTTAAGATTATTAAACATTGTTTTATTAAGTCTCAAAGGATCATCTTTTCACCCCTGTAGCCTTTGTGGCTGTGAAAGTGATAGCTCATGGCGAGCTTCTAATAAAGCCAAAAATAGGATGATAGGGAAAACCTTTTTAAATCTAAAACTCTTTTCCGCTATAGATAAATCATCCGAGAACAAGAACCTTTATAGCATATTTCAGCAAAATTCTGTCGAAACCTGAGCGGAATTATTGCGTAACTCGGAGAGAGTTACTGGCAGTAATGGAATGCGTGAAACACTTCCATAAGTACTTATATGGACAGCACTTTCTCCTGAGGACAGACCATGCGGCATTAAGGTGGCTACTTCAATTCAAGGATCCTGAAGGTCAAATCGCACGGTGGATAGAACGCTTGCAGAGCTATGATTTCACCATAGAGCATCGCAAAGGAAGCCAGCATGGAAATGCGGATGCACTTTCCCGTCGTCCATGTAAAATTGAATGCGGTCATTGTTCGCGAACAGAAAATAAAGCTGGAACAATTGATGTGCGCCTTTTGAACGTTTTGCCTGAAGAAAAGTGGACAAAAGAGGAGGTAAAACGGGACCAGCGCAATGATACAGATTTGGCAATTATAATTAAGTTTAAGGAGCTGGGTAGGAAACCGGCGTGGCAAGAAATTTCAAATGAAAGCCAAATCTGTAAAGCATACTGGGCACAATGGCAAAGCTTGGAGTTGCATGATGGTTGTCTCTACCGAATCTGGGAAAGCGAGGATGGTAAAACTCGCTCAAAACTGCTGGTTATTCCAAAGGCCAAATTTAAGGAAATAATCGAGGATTATCACAATGGATCGAGTGGTGGACATCTGGGCATAACGAAAACCACAGAGAAAATAAAGAAACGGTTTTATTGGGTAGGATGCCAAGAATCAGTTGCTGACTGGATCCGCCGTTGTGACCAATGTGCAATTGCTAAAGGACCAAGGCAACGCACTCGGGGAAAAATGCATCAGTATAACGTTGGAGCTCCCTTTGAGAGGATAGCCATGGATATAGCGGGACCTTTTCCAATCAGCAATGCAGGAAATAAATACATCCTTGTGGTAATTGATTATTTCAGTAAGTGGCCAGAAGTATATCCCATTCCCAATCAAGAAGCAAAAACAGTGGCAGACATTTTCATCAAAAATTGGATTTGCCGATATGGAGCTCCACTTGAGTTGCATTCCGACCAAGGACGAAATTTTGAGTCGACACTTTTTAAGGAGGTTTGTGACATGCTTGGAATACAGAAGACACGCACCACAGCTTTGCATCCTCAGTCCGATGGCATGGTCGAAAGGTTCAACCGTACTCTAGAGGAACATTTAAAAAAGGTTGTCGATAAAGGACAAAAAGATTGGGATGAGCACCTACCAATGTTTCTGATAGCTTATCGGTCGGCAATACACGATACCACTACAGTTACGCCAGCAAAAGCCATTTTTGGTACGGACTTAAGGCTTCCAGCAGATTTGAAGTACGGAGTAAGCGTTGTCCCAGAAACGACCCATGCTGACGATTACATGTCGCGGAAAAGAGAAGAATTAGCAGATATACACGAGCTTATTAGAAGACGTACTCAATTGGCTAGCGACAAGATGAAAGCTCGGTATGACCTGCGAGCAAATACTGAAGGGTTCAAAGAAGGTCAACTAGTGCTGCTACATAACCCACAGCGAAAACGAGGCTTGTCTCCTAAATTACAGACTCATTGGGAGGGACCTTACCGGATCGTCACAAGGATTAATGATGTTGTGTATCGAATCCAAAAATACCCCGGGAACAAAAGTAAATTAAAGGTAGTCCACATCGAAAGGCTGGCACCTTATACTAGGGACGGAGAGACTCTTGTTCGGGACGAACAAGTTTAAGCGGAGGGCAGTGTAGCGAAATTTGGTTTATGCTAGAAGACTCTTGAAATAAATACCAACGAAAAGAAACTAAACGATATTAGCACTATCTAGCGCAAAATGCTAAAAATAATAAACCAAACAGACGCTGCAGTAAACTATAAAAAGTCAACAACCGAGAGAATTTATCGCCGTCGTACAACGTACAACGCCATCTAACATTTAGCATAATAGCTAGCTCAACGTTAGTGCGTGGTGAATTGTGGATAGTAGTAGAATGCACGCTACAAAGTAGCACTGGTGGGTTGTAGATAATGGTAGAATATACGCCACTTAGAAGGTACTGGATTATTCGAGAGAGTGATGACTGCAGTATAAAAAGGGTTGTCATCTGAGCTGAAAAAACAGTTGAGTTTGAACAGCAAAGCAATAAGCAATAAAAGTGAATACAGTGTGATCCGTAGTAGAACAAAACAGTTTTCTATACAGTGTTAAATTAATATTAGAATTTGAACGTTAATAAAATAAACCATTTTATAACTAAATAAGTTTGTGTGTTTTTAATTGTTACACAATCCAGTGATCGAACTCAGAAAAGTGTGAGAGATCGAAATTATCGTCAAAGAGACAGAAATTTCGTAACAATATTATAAGTGCATAATTATCAGAAATTTCTTTCTTTTCAGAAACATCTTAAGTATTTTCCTTTGGACTTTATTATCAATAATCCTAAGTTTTCTCCTTTGAAATTTTTTGCTTAGTGATCCAAGATATTATTTTTGTTTTTTCCTCGTTCTTTCATACAAAAAAAAACTTTTATTTTCGCATTTTGAAAAATAAAAGTCAAAAAAAACTCTTTGCATGTGACTGTTAAAAATATAAGTTAAAAAAAACTTTTATTAATAAAAGTCAAAAAAAACTTTTAAAAAAAACTTTTATTAATAAAAAAAACTTTTACTTTTATTTTCGGAAATAAAAGTTTTAAGGAAACTTTTACTTTTATTTCACAAAAATAAAAGTTTAAAGTTTACTTTTACCTAAAAAAAAACTTTTATAAAAGTTTATTTCAAGCTCTGCCTTAAACCCACAGGCAATTTTTTGAGACTTAGCTACGTATGTTCTTGTCGGCATTCGTTTCCAGAAAAGGTTAGTTTCATCTGCTTTCCATACCAGATCTGGAATGTAGCCTCCATCTCTAATTATTTTAGCTAATTTTGAAGAAAATGCTTTGGCTGCGGTCTCATCTGCTGATGCAATTTCACCCTTAATTTTTATATTGTGAAGAGCATGTCTTTGCAAAAAACCTGTCATCCAGCCTGTGCTTGCGAAAAACTCCATTTTTTTTATCTTTTTGGCCTTGAGCTTGAAGTTCTGTTTCTTTCATCTAGTTATAAATTTTCAATGCCATTTTCTTAATAATATTTCCAATAACAGGTATTCATTTTTGTGAACAATCCTCTATCCATATTACAAGACTCTTCTCCATTTTTTCTTTGACAATATCTCTTGTGTATGATGAAGTCTGAGCAGCTACAAGACTCTTCTCCATTTTTTATTTGACAATATCTCGTGTGTACGATGAAGTCTGAGCAACTGTATTTGTTGCAGCAATTACAGATTTTCTAATATCCTCTTCAATTTTTCATAGTTCTTACAGTAGATTCTTTTAAATTGAAAAACTGTCCAACAGCTGTGGCTCCTTCTCTTGTGGCTAGTTTATCTAAAATTTTAATTTTTACTTCCAAAGAAATAGTTTTTCTCTTCGTTTGATTTTTATCTGACATTTTTTGTGAAAATAACGCCTACAAAAATTATTTATTTATATAATAAATTAATGCATTAAAATCTTTGAATTACCGCTTTTTTGAATTCAGGAAAATCTATAACTGATTAAGCTCTTATCTTCACACACAATTGATAGTAAATTTCGATAGTACTCCGAACTAAAACACCGGTTATATAATTGTCCGTATGTGCTGCTCACTTTGAACGTTAATATCAAACTGAAATTTCGCACTATTTTTCTACAGATACACACATTTTGAAAATTAGGGGAATTCCAATATTTTATGGATGGTACATACTGTGAGCGTCAAAAATAAGTAAACACATATTTTTCATATATGTATTTCTTAGCTTATTAAGAGTATATTTTTTAATTATTAATAAAAGTAATGATATAGAATGAAGCATCTATTAAATGATATTTTATTTTGTTATAAACATTAACCAAAACAAAAACACGATTGTAAAAAAAATCATACAAAACAAAAAAGTATCAATTATTACGCGTCAAAAAAAGCAAACACTGGCAACACTTTCCTTTAAATTCTTTTTAAACTTCGGGGGACTGCCGCCAATTTTTTCATAGAGTCTTTTGTAGTTTATTGAGGTGAATCTGAGTGGTGATTTTAAGTTTACTTTTTGGGTTATTTATTAGGATTTTTGGAAAAAAAGTCAATTAAAACACAAAAAAAAGTCATTGCGTGAAATCGGTAAAATTGTTGGAAGAAATCATTGCACGTTAAAAAAAAATCATATATAAATACGTAAACCACCAGAAAATTGATGATTTTCAAGGTACTGGAAGACCAAAACGACTAAGCCTAACTAATAAGAGCAGTAGTCAGAAAAGTGAAAGCGGATCCTGACTCCAGTGCAGTCAAAATAGCTGAAGATATAACCCAAACATCGAGAAAACCCGTAAGAGCAAGTACTGTCAGGAGAGCTCTTCACAAGAATGGTCTTCATGAAAGAGTACCTCGTAAGAAACCATATATTTCCAAAAAAAATCAGCAAAAACGTGAAGAATTTGCTAAAAAATATAAAAATGAAATATGAAATAAAGGCACGAAGAAACCTCCAAAAATATGGCGAGCGAAAAATGAAAAGTTCAATGAAAAGTGTGTTACGAAGACGATCAAATATGGTGGAGGCTCGGTTATGGTCTAGGGCTGCGTGGCGGCAGCAGGTGTCGAAAATCTTGTTTTCGTTGAGTCAACAATGAATAAAACTGACTATCAAAACATTTTGAGAGAAAATCTTAAGCCAAGTGTTCAGAAACTGGGCTTATCGACAAACTGGATCTTCCAACAAGATAATGATCCGAAGCATTCCTGCTATACCGGACATCTAAGACCTTGGATCACCCTCCACAGTCACCCGACCTTAATCCCATAGAGCACTTGTGGGCTCATCTTGATGGAAAAATAAGACAAATAGCTATTTCGAACAAAAATGACTTAAAAAAGGCGATAACAGAAGAATGGAATAAAATATCGCCGGATGTAACCAAAAATCTTGTGGAATCTATACCTAGACGGTTAAATGCAGTGCTGAAAGCCAAAGGAAAGCAAACTAAATACTAATTTATAAGGATTTGTTTATTGCTTTAGTTTTAAAGATGAAGGGATATTTTCTGTTTACATTTTTTTGACGTGTAAAAATTGATACTTTTTGTTTTATATGAATTTTTTTATAATTGTGTTTTTGTTTCAGTTAATGTTTATAACAAAATAGAATATCATTTATTGGATGCTTTCATGCATGCATTCTATATCATTACTTTTATTCATAAGTTAAAAATATACTTTTAACAAGCTAAGGAATATATGGAAAACATGTGTTTACTTTTTTTTGACACTCACTGTATGCTTGTTTTTTATTACAAAAATTATTTGAGTGGAATTTTTTGAATCGCGTTAAATCAAATCAAATCGCGCAAAAAACAACGCAATACTTTTTTTTGAATCGCGTTAAGTCAATACCGAATATATGTATATACAGTGAAATTCCCCATTACGGACAGCCCCCATAACCGGACAGCTCCCATAACCGGACACATTTCAGCTACACTCACTTTTCATTAACTTTTCCATACAAAATCAATTCCGATAGCCGGACGCTCCAATAACCGGACGCGGATCTAGATCATTTTGAGCAAAACATCTCTTATAAACGGACATAATTAAATAAGAATTGTATTAAATTTGTACTACTTCACTTTTTTACAAATTCGAATTCGTTTTTGTTTTGAAAGCTACGAATTTGGTGGTTCCCCTAGTAAAGCGAATGAACACATTTATGTTAAAGGTGTTGAGTAGAGTTGAACTTTTTCCTTCTTCTACTTCTCCTTTTTACAAATTCAATTTTGTTTTTGTTTTGAAATCTACGAATTTGGTGGTTTCCTTCTTCTACTTCTCCTTTTTACAAATTCAATTTCGTTTTTGTTTTGAAAACTACGAATTTGGTGGTTCCCCCAATAAAGCGAATGGACACATTTATGTCAAAGGTATTGAGTAGAGTTGAACTTTTTCGTTCATTCTGCTAATTTGTTTGGTGCAGTTTGGCTATTAGCTCGTGTTACTCGTTCGTTTTAACATCTAGATTCTAGAACCATAAAATGGCACAAAAAAAGAATGTACTAACTGTTAAAGAAAAAATGGAAATTATTAACTTGTTTGAAAAAGAAAAAATATCTGTGCGTGAAATTGCCAAAAGGTAAAGTTATTTGTCTTTTTAAAAATGCAATTGTTTTTTTTTTTTTTTTGAAGGTTCAATATTGGCAAAACTCAAGCTGCAGAAATTAATAAAAATAAAGAAACTATTCGTTTAAAATGGGAATCTGGATTCAATGCCAACCAAAAGAGGAGTTTTATTAAAGAAGGTGGCGCTGAGATAGACAAAATATGTTTTGACTGGTTCGCTAAGGCTAGAAGCCAAAACATCCCTATATCTGGCCCGATTATAAAAGCGAAAGCAAGGGAAATAGCAGAGCATTTTGGTTTAACTGATTTTGTTGCGTCCGATGGATGGTTAAACAAATGGCGCATAAGAAATAACATTGCTTTTAAGTGCATATCTGGTGAAGCTGCAGATGTAAATCAGGTGGACGTCGAGCAATTTAAGGATAAGCTGGCATCTCTGTTGCGTGGATACAAGCCGGAGGACATTTACAACGCAGATGAAAGCGGGATTTTCTTTCGTGCATTACCCGATAAGACTCTTGCATCGGTGGTAAATTCTCTAAGGAAAGGCTCACAGTTTTGTTTTGTGCAAACATGGCTGGAGAGAAAGAGCAGCTCTTGGTTATAGGTAAAGCAGCCCGCCCTCGAGCATTTAAACAACTTCCTATCAATGCACTGCCGGTTGATTGGAAAACTAACAGAAAAGCATGGATTAATGTCGGAATGGCTGCAGCAATTGAATCGGAAAATGAGATCTCAAAAACGAAAGATTATTTTGTTCTTGGATAACGCAGCATCTCATCCAAGGGAATTGAACTTAACAAATTTAAGCATTGTTTTTTGCCTCCAAATACAACTGCAGTTTGTCAACCCCTTGATCAGGGCATAATCCAAAATTTTAAGGTTTATTATAGAAGCTCTATATTAAAACACTTACTACCTAAAGTTGACACAGCGACTTCAGCATCAGAGTTGTCAAAATCGCTTAACGTTCTTGAAGCCTTGCACTTCATCAAAGCCTCTTGGGATAAAGTTGAAGCAACAACCATAAAAAACTGCTTCCGTAAAGCTGGATTTTCTGAAACTGATAATTTTCTAGCCGATTTTGATGCCGAGGATGAAATACCCCTGGCAACCTATGCGAATTTTCAAGAAGGATTCGCTGGATTTGACGAATTTTCGAAAATAGATGAAACTTTACTAACCGAAGACAACAATATAGCAATACAATTTGAAGATCAAAACGCCACTGCAGAGATAAGCGAGCCTGAAGACGAAGCTGATGAAGAAATTTCTGACCCCATAACTTCACATGATGAGGCATTGAAGCAAATTGCCCGTTTGAAGCATTTTGCCAGAGACGATTTTGTAGCATTTGATTACATCAAGAATGCAGTGACGCATTTTGAAACCCAATATTTTAAGTTGAACCAATCAAAGTTAAAACAATCTACTCTCACTAGATTTTTTCAACCAAATTAGTATGTAAATATGAGTAAAACGTTTTTAGTGTGTAAATTTGTTCAATAAATTTAATAAAAGACAATTTTAACCAACAATTTTTGTTCCTCCCCCATAAGCGGACATCTCCCATAACCGGACAAAAAAACCTCGACGGTGGGTGTCCGGTTATGGGGAATTTCACTGTATATGCGAATACCGTTAATGAGAGGGAAAAGAACGGATTGATCTTTTAAGAAATATTGAGCAAAACTTGCGTGATATTGCAATATATAAGCGAAGAAGCCTGGAAATAATAAGAGAAAAACTCAAAATTTTAAAAGAATAAGGGTCGGTTTCACAGTGCTTAGTTAACTCGAGATTAGAAGTTAACTATCCAATTTCAGTTTCATAGTAATTAGTTAACCAACCAAATTTGGCAGCATAACTAATAGTTAACTAACAGCTGATTGCTGTTTAGCTTACAAAAAAAGTTGGCAACGCAAAACAAACAACTTGTCAAAACGAAAAAAAAAAACATAAGTGATTGCTGTCAAAGCGAAAAAGAACGCAATAAATAAAAACACAAAGTCGTAAAAATTTTCACTTCTCACAGTGCGTTTGTAATTTTCTGACAAATGCTTGCCAACGGTTGTTACATTCTTTAATCCAGTAATATCAACCCCCGAATCGCAAGCCTTTGCAATTTAAGGGTCCAGAGGTAGTGAGCCCAAATATTCAACTTCCATTTCTCCGCACATAGCTGCGGCACCGCCGGTTTTTGCTGGAAAAATTTCAGACGTATTGGCGCAGTGTCCGCATCCGAAAGCGTCGTTTTGCACTCGACAATGTTCTTATGGCCATCGACCAGTTCCAATAAACAATTTATTTCGTTTGTTGAAAAATTTGTGGTTCTTGTGCTTGACTCCATTTCGCAAACTATGAAATGTCAAAATAAAAAACATATGTTTTGTGCAGTGATGCCATATTTTGTACAAAAAATTATCATTAGTTAACTAATGGACTGTGAAACTGAATCGGTAGTTAACTAACAGCCGTTGGTTAAGTTAACTAATTGGTTAACTAAGCACTGTGAAACCGGCCCTAAGAAAATGAAAGAATAACACGACGAGAAAACGCAAAAACTGCGAATGCTTAAACTGAAAGAGCTGAAGTATAAAACTAAGTATCTAAATGTAAGTATTATGTAAATATATATTTAGCTTTTAAGCAGAGGCGTCAATTGGTAGGGCTAGGGGGGCCAATGCCCCCCTGATATTACTATAAAGCACATCGATTCAATTCAAAATATCATCGATTCGATATGATATTTAAACTCTTGCCCAACCCCCAAGCTTTTGGTGAAATGACACCACTGCTTTTAAGTATTTAGTATTATTTTTGGTATTATGTATTATAAGTAGTACCAGGAGACCGACCAAAGTTCGGTTTTTCGTTTTTAGGTTGAAAAAGTCGAAAAAATGTAATGCAATTGAATGAGAAGTCGGAAATATTTAAAAAATATTGAATATGGTTGAAAAGCCGAAAACAAGTTAAAAAAATTTGAAAGAAGTTGATTATATATGAAAAATGTTGAAAAACGTTGAGAGAGGTTGAAGTAGGTGAAAAGGTTTGATAAACTCGATAGTATATAAGTGTTGAAAGAGATTGAAAAGTTCGAAAAAAGTTGAAAGTCTCGGAAAAAGTTGAATGAGGTTGAAAAGCCGAAAAAACTTGAATGTGGTTGAAAAAGTCCAAAAAATATGGAACGTGTTGAAAAAAGTTGGAAAGGTTGAAAAATATTGAAAAAGTTTGAATAATTCGAAAAAAGTTAAATAAGGTTGGAAAATTCGAAAAATATGAAAAGTGTTGAAAAAAAGGTTGAAAAATGTTGAAAGAGGTTGAATAACTCGAAAAAAGTTGAATAAGGTTGAAAAATTCGAAAAAATATGGAAAATGTTGAGAAAAGTTGAAAAATTTTGAAACAGTTGAAAGAGGTTGAAAAACTCGAAAAAAGTTGAATAAGGTTGAAAAATTCGAAAAAATGGAAAATGTTGAGAAAAGTTGAAAGAGGTTGAAAAACGTTGAAACAGTTGAAAGAGGTTGAAAAACTCGAAAAAATATGGAAAATGTTGAGAAAAGTTGAAAGAGGTTGAAAAAGTCAGACAAATTTGGGAAATGTTGAGAAAAGTTGAAACAGGTTGAAAAATGTTGAAACAGTTGAAAGAAGTTAAAAAACTCGAAAAAAGTTGAATGAGGTTGAAAAAGTCAAAAAAATATTGAAAGCGTTGAAAATATTTGAAAAATGTAGAAAAGCGTTGAGAAAAGTTGAAATAGGTTGAAAAATAATGAAGCAGTTGAAAGACGTTGAAAAACTCGTTGAATGAGGCTGAATATATTGAGACCAAATTTTATTAGGATCACTCCTTTAGTTTGTTAAATATGGCATCAACGTTATAAGTTTGTATGGGAGGTACCACGCCCACTAATGAAATCTCATCAAAATTCATACAATTTCAAAGCTTATAGTAACCGACACCTCTACACCAAATTTAAGGAATATTACTCCGGTAGCACACTAAATATAACAATTAAAGTGTTTTGCTTATATGGGAGGTGCCACACCCACTGATGCAATCTCGTCAATTTTCATTTAATTTCAAAGCTTATGGTAACCGACACCTCTACACCAAAATTAAAAAATTTGACTCCAAGAGCACACTAAATGTAGCCTTAAACACTTTTTGCTTGTATAGGAGGTGCCACGCCCACAAATGCAATCCCCTCGAAATCCATTTAGTTTCAAAGCTTATGATAACCGACATCACTACACACTTAATATTTTTTGCATGTAGGGGAGGTGCCACGCCCACTGATGCAATCTCATCGAAATCCATTTAGTTTCAAAGCTTATAGTAACCGACATCTCTTTACCAAATTTAAAAAATATTGCTCTCATAGAACAATAAATGTAGCATTTAACTGTTTTCGCTTGTATGGAAGGTGCCAGCCCACAGGTGCCGTTGCGCCCACTTTTGGTTACAAGATACCCAACAGCCAGTATATTTTACATGTCAAATTTCATAACGATTGCATTGTTAGTTCTCTTATTATAACGTTTATAAATATTGTGGGCTGTGCCACGCCTTTCAAAGAGTTTTGCCAGTATATTGGCATAACTTGTTATAATGGCTTCATTCAGCGGTATTAACTTCAAAATTGTTATCAAAGTCGTTGGTTTTGTTTTCGAGTAATATCGAATCAAAGTTTTCAATTATTGAAATATGACACGCTTACTATGCCAATTCCGCCCACTTTTGATAGCATTTAAGATATTTATGATATGCATCCGTCTACCAAATTTCGTTGCAATACCTTAAATGGTTTGCGAGTTATCATGAAATAAAAATTTAAATTTACGGCTATGCCACACCCTTGTTAGAAACTTGAAAAACTTTAAACCTAGTCCAATCTTAATTTTCATAAACGAAATCGCGAAGTTTTATCAAAATCGCTGCAGCCGTTTTCGAAATAAAGTTCAGCCATATATAAATATATTTACTAGCAAAACCCGGCGCGCGTTGCTACGCCTCAACAAATAAAATATAATGTGATTTTATTTTAGTTGGATTAAATAAGTAGAAATTATTTTTATTGGTATTTATCTTATTGCGAGTGGATAAACAACGTTGTTGGTTTTTCTATGATTCGGCGGGAATCATTGGAATGCGTAGAATCAGCACCTTTGAATGAGTTTAATTTGGTTAAAGTCCTTGTCTTCTATATATGTATGTACCGAGTCTCATATTCATAGTCTTTACTTATTTTGGAGGCATGGCACTACCCATTTCTTCATTGAATCTTACTTTCTTTCTTTTTGGCTCATATTTTCCAAACCAAACTATGTTAAGAAATTTTTACAAACTGCACATAAGTAAGAAACAAATGTAATAAATCTTATCCATCTGCGTCAAATAGTTGTTGATACATAAAGAAGTTGATTTTTTCTCATATGGAAGCGTGGTACCGCCCATTTATGCATTAAATCTTACTTCTTTCTCTACCCTTTATATATGTACCAAGTTTCATTTATCTGCATCAAATAGTTGATAAGATATGATGAATCTTATTTTCTTTTAGATAATTGGGCGTGGCATCACCCATTCTATTTACATAAAAGCCACGCGGTGTGAATTCCATGAGAATCGATTAAGCGATCTTCGAGAAAACTATGTTTAAAAAAGGCCACCCTAAATATGCTCGCTAAATAAAAGTATTGAAGCCTTAGCTACGCCTCTTAATATAAAAGTTACTTGGTGTAAATTCAGTATAAGTCGATTGACTTAGAAAACTTGAAGAAAGATATTTAAAAATATTTTTAAATGAGGGCCACCCAAGCCACCTAAGTAAAATTTTTACTATCTAATCTGTGCCCCTTCATATACATATAAGCCATGTGGTGTTAAGACCATGAGAATCGATTAAACGGTCTTTGAGAAAATGATATTTAAAAAATATTTTTGTGTGAGGGCCACCCTAAATAAAAGTTTGTAGCCTAAGCTATGCTTCTTAGCATAAGAGATAGGTGGCGTAAATTTGGTGTAAATCGTCTAACCTGTCTTCGTGAAAATTATTTTTAAAAATATTTTTGTATGAAGGTCACCCTAAGTATGCACCCTAAATAAAAGTTTTGCAGCCTTATCTGTGCCTCTTAATATAAAAGCCATGTGGAGTAAGTTCCATGAGAATCGATTAAGCGGTCTTCGAGAAAATTATATTTATAAACCACCCCAAGTATGAGCCGTAAGTAAAATTTTTACTATCTAATCTGTGCTTTTTAACATAAAAGTCATGTGGTCATATGTAAATTCCATAAGAATCGATTTAGTGGTCTTCGAGAAAATGATATTTAAAAAATATTTTTGTGTGAGGGCCACCCTAAATAAAAGTTTTGTAGCCTAAGCTATGCTTCTTAGCATAAGAGATACGTGGCGTAAATTCGGTGTGAATCGTCTAACCTGCCTTCGTGAAAATTATTTTTAAAAATATTTTTGTATGAGGGCCACCCTAAATAAAATTTTTATAATCTAATCTGTGCCCCTTAACATAAAAGCCATACTGTGTAAGTTTCATGAGAATCGATTTACCTGTCTGAGAAATCGCTATTCTTAAAATATTTGTGTATGAGGGCCACCCTAAATATGCTTCCTAAATAAAAGTTTCATCGTCTTAGCTATACGTCTTAATCAGGGGTGGGCACTAACACGCATGCAAAAATTTTGTTTCCATGTAGTGGTACAACAACCATATGAAATAAAAACGAAAACGTAAAAAATAAGAAAACAAGCGGCACACGCCTTGCCTTCTTCAATGCTTGCGGTGAACCGAACTGAAAACACATTGTGAGCATAGAACTTATCTGTGCTTTGCACTGAAAAAAAAAATTCTTATCGTGCGCTTGAAAGGTTTTATGTGCTTTGCGTATTTAAGGTGAAAGGTAAATATCCAAAATACTTAAACTTATTCGGTTGTAATCAAATTAAAAAACGTATTGAACTCTAACGGTTATTAAATATAGTCAATTAAATTGTTGTATTAGTTGTTACATATTTATTTTATTTGTTTTATTTATTTAAAGGATTATCAAAGGAAAATTAATTAAGATTTTGAATATGTTATTAATTCATCGAAATCTATTTTAATACTAGAGGCCTTTATTCGTAATAAATTCTCTAGATGTTCATTAGTTAATGAGTTTCTTTGCTTATTTGTAATGAATATCATAGAAGACAAAGTTGCTCCACAAAAATATGTGGTACCAAACATGGAATACAGATGAAGCATTAAATTTTTTAAAACCGGATATCTAGTTTCATCGATTTGTCGCCAAAACTCAAGCACGCGCTCAATGGGAAGGGAGGTGTCACATTGAAGTCTTATTACTACTAAAAAGAACTTAAAAATATCAATAAGAAACTTAAATTATAAAAACTCAACGTGCGTATAAAATGTACGTCACAAATTATAAATACGTCAAATTTTTTCGGGTGTATCATCAATTTTTACAAAAAAATACGCAACAAAAAATACGCTAGCCAGCAATTATCTGTCGCAAGTTTTGCTTCTTTGGCTGCTGAAGTAAAGGGTGAATTCGGGATTGACAGAAATGCGACAGGACTGCGTTAGCACTGCATGTTTTTTACTTAATCTGCAACCCTGCTGTCGCTGCTCAGCTGTCAGTGTGCTGCATTACTGAGCAAATTATTTACATTTGTTTTCTCGAACATGATTCCGCCGATCAATTTAATAAAATTAAAGATGGAAAAGTTATTAAACTTAATAATCACAAGCAGTAGTGATTTATCACGAAGAGGCATTTGTTTGTTAGAAATGTTGAAAAAGGAGAAAATCACAAAAGTGACAAATTTCTACAAAGCAGTTGAAATTGAAATGGTTGATACATTATTAGTTATTAATTAATAGTTAAAAAATAAATAAATTGTCTTTAATTTGAGTTTCATTTACTTTTCATCATCCATCTTTGTCAGCAGTTATAAATTTTTTGCTGCGTTGTTTGCTGTTTTTCTATCAAGAAATTTCGCAGTACATTTCCAGCAGCTGCCAACTCGAACGGTTGACGTTTGTGGTGTTGGCAGAAATTTAAACAAGAACGTGCTGCTTTCTTATAATGCGCAGTACTGTCAATCTCGAATTCACCCAAAACTGAGTCGATGTTGTGCGTTCACATTTGTATACGTATACACGATACGATCTAGTTACGCTCAATAACGCTCTTGTTAGAACTTGCAGAAGAACTTGTGCCCAGCTATGGTCTTAATACATGTGGTGATGCCACATGTAGTGTAAATTCCATGTGAATCGATTAAGCGGTCTTTGTAAAATTGCTATTTTAAAAATATTTGCGCATGAGGGCCACCCTAAATTAAAGTTTTATAGCCACCACGCGCCTGGTGTCTAATCCCGTTCATCTTTTGTGAAGTCTTAACATAGGCTATGTTCATCCTGACATCGAATTTTAAGACTCTTGCTATCATATGAACCAAGATATAGCGAGTTAAAGGTTTTAATTGCATGTAAAGTGCCACGCCCCTTACTTTTATCAAAATAAAATACAGCCCATGTTACTCAGGAATAGTGTAGCTTTTTATTAGTAAGTAGAAGAGTTTTTGGAATCGGTTCTGTAGTTCCAGAGATTACCCTGAACATACAAACAAACAAACAAACTTTACCTCTTTATATAGTAAGTATAGATAAATATATAAACTTACAATTTTAGCTCGTTTAATAATAGTAGATATGTAAATATTTATTTTTAGCATTCTCACTCTTTTTCCAAATGAATTAAAATAGATTTTTATTGAAATCAAACGAGTGTGTTATATTTGATGAACCAATCCGGAACAATTTTTTCTTTTAGGTTGTTAGATTAGTGCAAAAATTAAAAAAATTAAACTAAAATAAAATATATGTAAATACATACTAATCAAATAAGGAAATTGAAATTTAATTTCTACGGTGTTCACCTTCATGTGTATAAATATCCATTTCTAACGATCCGATAGAAATTGCAGGTTCCACGTAGTTTGTAACATTGTAATGCAAATATATGTTCTGCAAAGCACTACAAGCGTTAACCCCAAAGGGTCAAAAACTCATTCCTTAGAAAAATTCAAAATTAATACATATCCGCAGGTGTTATGTTGCGCTAAAACTATTAATATCGATAAGAACTCATTTCTACCCGATAATCAACCCCCAATCCCACCCCAGTACCCTATTACACCTCCCCAAAGGTTTTTATCGACATTCTGAGTTTTCGTGCACCAAATTACCTGCGGATATGCATTAATTTTGAATTTCTATAAGAAATAAGTTGTTGACCCTCTGGGGATAAATGGGGGTACTAGGGGAAAAGTGGGCAGCAAAAACTCATTTTTATTGTATTACATTGTTTCAGCACACCTAAATACGTAATAAAAGTGAGGACTACCTTCTGGATTTTGATTCCATTTTTTAGGACTTTCTTTTTAACGTATTTTTAAAGTGTGATTTTAAGGTTATGTCAAAACCTAAGGGTGATGGGCAAATTCTGACCCGCATTCGCTTTTAGCACACCAAAATACATACCGTATGGTACCTCAACATTCAACTACAAGACTGGTGCTGTATTATTTGTGTACCTTTTTGTGGAGAATAATGCAGTTTTCGTTCACTTAAAAGGCATCGGAAACGTGACTTCAAAACACCAATTGTTCTCTCCATAATGTTTCTCGCCTTGGCATGTTTTTTATTAAAGATTGATTCTCTGCTGCCAGCATTTGCATTACGAAATGGTGTCATCAAGTAAGAAAACAAAATTTGCCAATTTTATTATATACTTGGCAAGTCGTGAGTGAAGGTAATTAGGCGGCCTTCGGCCGTGCCTCAAGACTTAATCCTTTAATATGTCCAATTTCGGCATCGTGCCGGCCTTCGGGCGCGGTTCAGTCTATAATATGTGCAACACTGACTTCTCTATTCACAGTACTTTTGCATTAAAATTAAATTGCATACTTTCAGGCCTTCAAATTAACTAGTTTGGCCTAGGATAAGCTAGTTTGTTCTAAAAACTAGTTTGGCCGGTGATATATATTTTATTGGAAAACAATAAAATTAGAAACTTCCTCGCCCACTCGAATACCGAAAGTGTTTTAAGCCATAAAATGATAGTATTGAACCGTATCACTAAGTATATCAATAATAAATTTTTATTAATAAATTTCACTTTAACGATTAGTTTTATTACTAGTACTGGTAACATAGCAATAGTTGTTTCAATAGTCTTTCCAAAATATATAGGTATGTACATGCAATAAGTATGTATAGAAACATTGATTTTTGAAAATAAATTATTTTGTTTAAGTGATATAAATTTACATACGCATGTAAGTATGTATATTAAGGCCAATATAAGTTACCGCTACCAAAATGCTCTCCGGACTCAAAGTTATGTGCCTTAGAGAGTGAGCCAATAGTCTTTGGATTGTGATAGTTACTTTGAATCTTTGATGCGACACTTCTCTGTCGAAAATTTCCATAATTATTTTTTATTTTCCAGCTACTATTCTGAAAAATTAGGTTTTTCACAGTTTTGTAAGATATTATAAATTTTTAACTATAAAAAAGAAAGACTTAACTATTTCTTTTAACTGATCCAAATTTTGTCTTTGCTGCTTTGATATTCTGTAAGGCAGTAATAATTCAAATATCGGCCGTAAGAAACTAAAATATAGTATTTCAACAACTGATATAATACTAAATCCCATAAAAAGTCCCAATATGCCGCCAGTATTTGCTAAAAATAAACATTATTCTTAAATATATATTTTGAAAAAAAATATGTATGTATATTAGGGTTATTATTTTGAAAATTTTGGTAGAGTTTTCGTCAAACCCGATTCCATAATATAGGAACGGAAATTAAAAAAAAAAAAAACAATAGTGGGCGACATCTCCCATACAAATACAATACCTAAAACACTATATCTTGACACCTAAGGCTGACTTTTTCTACGTTTTAGGATGTCGGGTTTTTTCGTAAAGTTTCAATAGCATTGAATATAATCCGCCGTTTGAGCTAGGAAGCTCAAATATTGGGCAATTATTTCTAAGCCTCAAGCAAAATATAGGCTAAAAAACTAAAATACATCCACAAAATTTTCAAAATAAAAATCCTAATATATATGGGACGTTCCCTTTCAACCGGGACAGTGGTCTGCCCAAAATTGAGCGCAGCCAAAAAACATTTTCAAGGTGTCAAAATGTTCGTATGCTCAAGAGCTTTCATATGAGAACGGGTGTTTTCGAATTTTTTATTTTTAAGAAAATGGCGACCATAAAACGGCGCCTACCTTTAGATATCTATGTATGTATAAATTGGCAGTTGGTAAGAAGCCATAATCATAATCGCCTAATTTTTTTATTTTGTAGGAATGCTGTGAAGAGAGGGAGTGCAGTGTATACTTTTTTTTTCAATAGTAGGTGGTGCCACGCCCCTAACGGAAAATACATTGCCACGGCTAAACTAATGGACCGATTTTAATAAAATTTGGTTTGGAAATAGACTGAACCACAAGAAAAGTAACTAGAAGCTCTTAATTCTTAAATGGGGCGTGGTATCACCCTTAGTAGGAAAAAACACTGTTTCGGCTGAGCTGCGTCATCGATTTTGATAAAATTTGGTATGGGGTCAGAATACGCGAAACCGACATGTCTGAAATGTTTTTCAAAGTTTTTTATATAAATCTATAGCTGCAAGTGGTAGAAATTAGTGTACGGAAAAATTTTTCAAAAAAAATTGTTGTTGCAATAATTATTGCCAGTCAAAGTTTTCATTAAACTTTTTTTTAAAATACTATAAGTTTTGAACTGCTTGACTGATCGTGACGAAATTTTTTAGTTTCTGTAGATAATAAGTTGAACTTATGTATTAAAAAAAAAAAGTTGCAAAAATTTTGCATTTTTGTTGTTAATTAGCAATTTTTCTATCAACAATTGAATTTTAATAACTTGCTCCGCCTCGAAAAAATCTGAAAAAAAATTACAGAGATGCATTGAACCCTTCCAAGCTAGAATTCGTCAAAAAAATCGTAGAGCCTCAATTAGTTTTGACGCTATAAATATTATAGTGGTACCGGGCGGACGAAAAATGCATAAAAATTTTATTGTTTTTAAAAAAATCAATAACACTAGCTTACAAGAAAAAGGATCGGGTTTCTCATAGACTTTTTTCTATGTATTTTGGGGCGTAGTTTCCAAAAATGGCAACCATTTTTTCTTCTTAAGAATCGTTTTCGAGATATCCCCAAAAAACCCCGTTTTCGGCCCTTTTTTCATTTATTTGGCTATATCTCGATTAATTTTTTTTCGAAGCAAAAACGCTTTTCAGCAGTCCAAAGATATTTTTACTCCCTTTCTAACGGTATGCTGTTTCCTTGAATCAAATAAGATTTGATGAAGTTACAAGCACTCATATTCCAAAAAAACTGACTTGAATGAAAATTTTTTTCTTTTTCATATTTTTAGAATTAAAAATGAAAGACTATTTTTTTGCAAATATTTTAAATATAATTTTGTGGATATCGGACCAAAAACGTAGAAGTTATTCGAGAAAACAGTAAAAAACTTGCAATAAAATTAGATAAAAAACATATGTATGTATTTTCGTTAAATTTTATTGCAAGTTTCTTACTGTTTTCTCAAATAACTTCTACATTTTTTGTCTGCTATCCACAAAATTATACCTTAAATATTTGCAAACAAATATTCTTTCTTTTTTAGTTCTAAAATCATGAAAAAGAAAAAATTTTTCATACAAATGGAGCAATTGAAATTTAGTGATTTTTAAAAAAGTAAATTTTTTTGGAATTTGAGTGCTTGTAACTTCATCAAATCTTATTTGATTCAAGGAAACAGCATACCGTTAGAAAGGGAGTAAAAATATCTTTGGAGTGCTAAAAAGCGTTTTTGATTCGAAAAAAAAATTAATCGAGATATAGCCAAATAAATGAAAAAAGGGCCGAAAACGGGGTTTTTTGGGGATATCTCGAAAACGATTCTTAAGAAAAAAAAATGGTTGCCATTTTTGGAAACTACGCCCCAAAATACATAGAAAAAAGTCTTTGAGAAACCCGATCCTTTTTCTTGTAAACTAGTGTTATTGATTTTTTTGAAAAACAATAAAATTTTTATGCATTTTTCGTCCGCCCGGTACCACTATAATATTTATAGCGTCAAAACTAATTGAGGCTCCACGATTTTTTTGACAAATTCTAGCTTGGAAGGGTTCAATGCATCTCTGTAATTTTTTTTCAGATTTTTTCGAGGCGGAGCAAGTCATTAAAATTCAATTGTTGATAGAAAAATTGCTAATTAACAACAAAAGGCAACATTTTTGCAACTTTTTTTTTTTAATACATAAGTTCAACTTATTATCTACAGAAACTAAAAAATTTCGTCACGATCAGTCAAGCACTTCAAAACTTATAGCATTTTAAAAAAAAGTTTAATGAAAACTTTGACTGGCAATAATTATTGCAACAATTTTTTTTGAAAAATTTTTCCGTTCACTAATTTCTACCACTTGCAGCTATAGATTTATATAAAAAACTTTGAAAAACATTTCAGACATGTCGGTTTCGCGTATTCTGACCCTATGGTGCTAGATTGAATCCTGAGTAAATATAATCCTTTTGAGTGGGCGGTGCCACGCCTCTAATAAGAAAAAACGCTTTCACTGCTAAACTAATGGACCGATTTTAATGAAATTTGGTCAGGATCTAATAGGTCCATTAATTTAGCTGAGTCAACATATTTTTCTATTATGGGAGTGTCACCTTCCTATTTAAAAGAAATAACTAGCAGTAAAAACGTTTTTTTCTTATTAGAGGCGTGGCATTGCCCACTCAAAAGAAATATCTTTAGTAAGGATTCAATCTAGCACCATACCAAATTTTATCAAAATCGATGATGCGGTTCAGCCGAAACAGCGCTTTTTCGTATTAAGGGTGATGCCACGCCCCATTTAAGAATTCAGAATTTCTAATTACTTTACTTATTTTTTTCTATCTCCAAACCAAATTTTATTAAAAACGGACCATTAGTTTAGCCATGGCAACACATTTTCCGTTAGGGGCGTGGCACCAACTACATCCACTGCACTCCCTCTCTTCACAGCCATCCTACAAAATAAAAAAAATAAGCGATTATGATTATGGATGCTTACCAACTGCCAATTTATACATAGATATCTAGGTAGGCGTCGTTTTATGGTCGCCATTTCCTTAAAAAAAAAAAATTCGAAAACACCCGTTCTCATATGAAAGCTCTTGCGCATACGAACATTTTGACACCTTGAAAACGTTTTTCAGCTGCGCTCTATTTTGGACAGACCACTGTCCCGGTTGACATGGAACGTCCCATATGTATGTGCACATGTTATGATTGATATAAATTTAAATGAAGTAATTTGATATTTTTACTTGTTATTAATTTTTTCCATATTATCAACAATTTTGTTAGAAAATTGAAAATAACACAGGCACAAAAAAAAGTTTTGAATCCGATATATGACTTGAATACGACTGAATATGACTGGATACGAATCCAATGTCCGATTTTCTCCATTATTCACCAGTTTTCCAAAAACCCCGATTTTGGGTATAAACTGCCCAAGAAAATACCGAAGTCTATTCTTTGTACCGTTTACTCCAGATTGCTGGACTATTTTTAACCACTGAAAAGGATTCCGTAGATCAAATTTACTCTTGACTCTTCATGATCCCTGTTCACGCACCTGACGGCTTTAGGGGGTGAGCACCTTATGCGATAAGCAATGGAACTGCTGTCGCTCCGTGATGTCTTGGTAATCCTTGGTGGTTCTCAGGAATCACAAAACTCGATTCTATTTTTTTAATGTTTAATTCCACTTTATAAGCTATTTATACTAGTTTTAAGTTATTTTTAAGATTATTTTAATATATTTATAAGTTATTTTTAGGCTTAGTTTTTAGAGATCAAAAAATGGCGTGTACGCTGTTGCTGCTCACAAAGAAGAAGTGAAGGAATGCAATGGAAAAATGAAATATAAGTACTTATGTTCATACCGAAATCTTGGCATCACCACACTTAGGGTCAGCATACACCAACGCTGTATGGGTCAGTGCGTATGCATACCGAAAATGCGCTGATGCACAGCTTGCGGCGTGAACAATCCCAAAAAATCCAATTTTGGGTCGAAATTGACCAAAAAAATGCCAACTCTACTTTTTGTACCGTTTACACCAGATATATCGTTTCCGGAGTACTTTTGACCGCAAAAAAAGATTTCGTAGTCCAAATTTACTTATGACACTTCAGTAACCCAACATAACCCCAACTTAGGGTCAAAATTCCAAAGTAAAATAAATCTCAATTTTGGTTACTAATGGCTTTTGACTAAGCCATTGTTACAAAGTCAGACAAAGAAACTCATACTAAAGCCCAGAGGCTAGGGGTGGCAATCCCGGAACTGTTTTGAGTTTGGGGATTTTCGGGATCGAAGTTTCCAATCCCGGGATCCCGGTATCAATCCCGGGATTGATAGTTCTAGTAAATGCATACAGAACTAAAAAAAAAAAAACGGGAAGTTTATACTATTGTATATATAAAATTAAAATTGCTTTATTTCACAGCGTTATAATGAGGAATAAGAACGCAAAATAATAGAGAAAATAATTGCTCAAAAATTGACTTAGAATCACATTTACTAAGTTTGACTAATAGAAGATAGCCACTATTAAAAGGAGATGATAGAGGATAATCAAGCATTTATGACCGAACTATCAATTTTATTTTTACATTTAAAAATTCGTGTACCAAATTTTGTACTTGATTAATACTTTATCATCTTATTCAAATGTGACAGTGATGGCATTTAGTGGCACCGAATGGCTCGCGCTCAGTAGACGCACCCATAAGTGTGCTTCATTTAAGTTGTCAAAATCTTTAGAAGCTGATTTCAGAAAAAAAGCTTCAGACAAAAGTTTAATTATATCTTAGATTTTAAGTTTTGGTAGGTCTAGGTCAAAATTTCAAAGTCAAATCAAGGTCAGCTGTGGTCTTTTTTTTTTTTTGAAGACAAACCTATATTTTTTGTTGCAGATTTGTATTTTATCATAAGAAATAGATATGTTTTGTTTATGATGTTTTTCTATTGCATTTTTAGTAGTTATTTCCGTTATTGATAAAAATAATTTTAGTCTAAATTTCACATTTTATCATTTTTCTCATAAACTATCAATTTTCAATACAAATCGCACTTAGAAAAAAATTCTTAAAATTAGTCAAAGTATTGAAAATGATATTTTTTTTTTGCTATGTGACATTTTTTTTTAAGAAAATCTTAAACAAAAAATTGCTACAGTAAAAAAAAATATTTTTACTCAATTAAGGTTCAGACACAATTGAAGCGCATTTTGCAGGTTGATTGAAAACAATTATTTTGCAGAATTTGCACTTAAATATGTCATATAAAAGAATATTTACTATATAATATAAAATATTTTTCTTATCCCGAAAATCCCGGGATTGTCTCTTTGTAATCCCGGGATTACGTTAGCCTATATTTAGAGCAAATCCCGGGATCCCGGGATTGTCACCCCAACCAGAGACTGTCAGTTTTGAAAATTGTTGGACTATGTATTGGAAACATTGACCTTCTTTATTTAATGCCTCCACATATTGCTGCATCAGACCAAGTTTTATGTGTAGTGGAGGTAAAATAATTTTTAAGGGATAATAGGGTTCCTAAATTACATTAGGTTTCCCTGGCTGAAGACAGTCTCTTAGCGGCCACTGTTTTTTAACATAATGGTTTTCTCGGTTAAAACAAGGGTACTTCACAAAACCATACTGTTACCCTAGCAGTTTTGCTATAATTTTTAAATCCCCACAAACTTGCCCATTGTGCTCCGAGTACTTGATTTTTTTGCAAAATATATCCTAGATATCCATAATTCTCTCCTATAGAGATTGAGTGTGCTATTAGAACAGTGGCGTACCCCTTTTAGACTGACTTTTAAGGAATCAATGAATAGTCTCCATACGTTAGGTTTGTAAATATTGGGGTTTAAATCATTCATCAGTGCTGGTAAATTTGTGCAATACACTAATGAAGTTTTTTTTATCTTTGGTAAAGTGCTTGGGAAATTCTTTTTCTCTTTCTCAATAAATTGAAGATTTTGTGCCAGGGACTACTAAGTTTCGACATCTCAGTTCACTATCTAAGTTTTCAGATACATCTATTGGTAATGCATATTTCCTAATCAAATTATTGAGGCCATTCTGAGTGAATAGTAATGGAATTTTCTCCTCTTTAGGTGCAATAAACTTTTACCAACATTTTCCTCTGAAACTTCAATTAATTCATTGTTTGAGTTGAATTAAGTGGACCTTACAGGATTCTTCATTTTACATACATTTCATTTCACTTCGATATTCCTCTTTCGATAGAATTTTTTTCTTTTCAGCGGTTAAAAATACTTCGGAAACGATATATCTGGGGTAAAAGGTACAAACAGTAGATATTGGAATTTTTTTGGTAATTTTTAACCCGAAATTGGATTTTTTTTTGGGATAAAGAAGAATCAGAAGTAAATTGAACTACGGAATCCTTTTCATTTGTTAAAATTAATCTGGAATAAATGGTACAGAAAAAAGACTTTGGTATTTTTTGGGCAATTTAGAACCAAAATTAAGGTTTTGTGGAAAACTGGTGGGTGATGGAGAAAAACGAACATCGGATTCGTATTCAGCGCATCAAAATACATAGGGATTGACACATTACACCTCAGGTTCAGAAATTTTTTTTTTGTGTGATGGTAAAATTTTTTCGCCTGGGCTACGAACGTACGAGTTATTCATTTTGTAATGCACGACTCTGAACCTTACATCTTACACTGAACCGAATTCGAGTTTAAGATTTTCCGAAAATGCGTTCCAATTGCAATAAGAAATGCGTGAAGCGTTCAACCATAATTTTGCAACGCCGTGCATGAGACATCCGTTGGATCAAAATTTGAAATTGTTTCCGCGATTTTTTTAACTGAAAAAAGATTTTTGACTACACCGTGTTCAATTTCGTCGTTTTCCGACATAGGTGCGTACGAGGTGGTGGAGATGAACCACCGATGGAACTGTCTCTAATTGCGTTTAAAATAGTTTGCATTGGGTCGCGTCATTCTTCAATTTGACCTTGCACGCTTTTGTTTTTTTCTGGTAATTCAATTTCATCGCTTTCGACTGCTTCGTACAGTCTCCTCACTAACTCAGCTTTTGTACCCGTAGTGGATTGATCATGCTCACCTAGCAAAGCTTTAATTTTACAACGTTTAACGACACGATTTTTACGACTTTTGGTGATTTTTTTTTTCAAAATGAGCGTATTAACAGATAACATAGGCAAACAAAAAAACGCACGCACTTAAACACATTAAGACTTGAATAACTAGATATCAAATAAGAATATCGTGATCATTTTTATTTCAGATTAAGATGAAGCGTCTAAGGATTAAAACTAAAAATATTTAATCAAAATCTAGCCCGCAGTTTTTGTGTGATGCGCGCACATCAAAAGATTTGGCTATCATTTTATTTACTACGATTTTAATATCAAAAGCCAATTATGGCAATAGTAAAATATTGGATAATCAACCTTAACTTACATAAAAATTCGGTGAGGCCAATGTAAACATTTTTAAGTTCACCGTGAAAAACAGATTCACGATAGTAAAAGTGAATAACTGCTATGTTATCCTTAAGTTGTTCTTTTGACATATTGCGCAAAAAAGTACTTGGTATTGTATAGTTTCGCATAGCCAGAACTGAAGAAAATCCATCTGGCAGATATGATAAATCGAAACAGCTCGGTAAGCAGCTTTTGCGGCATGGCTTCTCTTTTACATTTGCCCAAGCCGCTTGTGCTTTCGCAATGCAAAAAATGTTACGTACACTGCAAACGGTCGCATTTGCATAGACTAACGGTAAATTGTATGGAATGCAACGGCATTCATTGTAAATAAATTTTGCTTCACATTCCTTCTCACAATTACGCCTTGTATAGTATTTATAGTAAAGCAATTGCTCCTCGTCCATAAATAGACATTGTCGTGAGTTTCGATGTATTGCACGTATACTGGACACAGCCTCTGAGCGAATAGCTTCAATGCGAAATCTAGTTTCAAATCCGACTGGTATCGTGAGGCCCGCCTCTCGCACATCCGGAGTTTCAATTGGATTATGAAGAGATACCTATTTAAAATATAGCAGAAAAAACTGAGTTAAGATATTTGTAGTTTAACATACATACATACACATATGTACATGAATACATTAAATAAGTACACTAAGATTCGAGATTGATTGATTGATTCGCCACCACTGTACCTTATTATGAAGGCACAGTCTGAACGTGATCTGAAAACCAGTTCATTTAAGGCTGTTGCGTTCATTAATCTTTTTCTAATAAACTCGAAGTTTCAGCGAAAGAATAATGTGAGCTCAGTTCAAAAGCAGAGCTACGAACTTAAAAATAACACAAACATATGCTCTAATTGAAGTAGCTGACTTTACAATTAAAGAAGTGATTTATAGACAACATATACGGTAAACTCCTCGCACAAGAAACATATGGGATGATAGATAGGAAGTAACAACAGTAACCTCAAGCATGTTATGGGTCGACATGGCGTCGGCACCAGAATTGAAAACAGCAAATTTTTAATCCAGTTCTTCACTAACATAAAACTTATGATTGGAGGAGCTTGGACATAAAAATACATGCGTTTCACCTGGTTACCGGACAGTAAATCAAATAGACCATTTCTGTAAAAGGAGGATAATAGCTTATGAGACCATAATTGGTTTTAACCCACAGAACAAAAACGCTGAGAGGAGATGAAGCGCCCAAAAGACGATGCACAAAAATATAATCCAGAACTTTAGAATGGCTTATGAAATAGCCGTCGACAGTTAGTAATCGTCATAAGTCTGCCTCTGATGGAAGACCACAATGACTGGCCTTGCGCCCGCCTTCATTAATGAACATAAAAAAAATCTCTTAAAAACAAAAAAGCAGCGGGCGCATAACGTATAATTGCTAAAACGAAAGCCCGGCTCATAGAAACTTTGAAGACCTCACTTAAGGCGATGACATACATATGCCTCCTCGTTCTCAAGCTGTCCGACATGCAAGAAAAAATCACTGCCATCAGATTTTCTTCGGAAGAAGTAGATTATAGTGTTATGAAAAGTTTGTTTGCCCGAGATGAGTCACGCTCTTTTGCCAAAATTCACCAACTTTTTGTCTACTGATAATCTAAACCAGTGGTCGGCAGAGCGCAAATATCAAATATTTGTTTGCTCTCAAAAGAGAGTGAAATGACAAAAGCACCAATCACTGCGAAAAATTTTTGCATGTTTTGCTGTTTACGCTCCATACGATTTCTTATTTCAGGGGTTGAATTTAAGTTATAAAATTTCTTTCTATATGAAATTTATGAACTATCACTGAAACTCGTTTGCAGATTAAGCATTGCGCATTGCTAAAAAATTTTTCAGCTAAAAAATATTTATTTTGTCATTTGATTTCAAACATTTTTGTAGTACATTAACGAAATATCCAGCTCATTTTGTAATTTTTTTACTCTCGCCTATTCTCTTCGTTTGCTCGCAAGCATATGGGGTGCCGATCGCTGATCTAAGCCACTCCTTGTATTTTGTGAAAATTACCTCTCTGAGCATAGCATTTTGCTTAGTTTAAGTCAGTGGTCGGCACCCATTGCGCGGGCTCGAACGTCAGGGTTGGCCATTTCTCGGAAAGCTTATTAATAATACCGTAGAGCTCGCTTGAGTTGAAAATCGGCTTCTTTTACGTCTGTCACAAGACCATTAGCCCAGGTCCTTTCCGTCCTTTCAGCTACTTTTAACATCTTGATTGAGTTCTCTGTAGTGCATCTGAAGGATGGCTTTCCTGGTTCCCGGCAGTCTTAATGGATTAGATGCAGGGTATTATCGCTGTTCCAATCAGTAAAAGTTAAAGTTTTTCGAGCTCTTACCAAATTAGCACCACATTGAGCTTTCCAGTTGTAATATAAAAAACACTATGTTGGCAAACTATCAATAATTGAAGTGCAATAAAGTTCAGAGGCATAACATTTGCTTCAGATCACTTTTATTCTTACCATTATTCCAGAATAATTAAAATTGTTTTCATAAACACTTTGCTCTATACATAACTTAACCTCACTCCTTTGGAAGCCACCTTAAGCCCCGACCTTCTTAAGGATTTGTTATACACAGATTTTCAAAAAAATAGTGTTACAACAATCGATGGAAAAAAATTGAAAATTAATTTTGCAAGTCACCACAATGTCTCGACTTCCTAATGGAATATTCTGGACCTATTTTTCGAAACAAAATAATACGTGTATTCATAGGTCTGTACCAGAGAATTGCATTGAGCCTTTCTGTATGTGAGCTATTCATTAAACTTTCAACATACTGTCGAATCTCGCTAATCCGAATTCGGCCTAATCCGGATCATACTGTAATCCGGACAGGGTGAAAAAAAGTAAAAATTTCCATTATGTCCCTTGTAATCCGGACCGACCTTAGTTTCGCTAAGTTATGCTATATTCACACGCTTTATTTTATATTCCACTATTTCTATGTACGCTTAATTTGATACTTCCCTCAATGTTGAGGGAAGTTTTTTGCCATGCATGAGTACGTAGCACGGGGTATTCTCCAATATTCTCTTACACACTTTATATGATTCGCTCGTACACCTTATTTCGCTTGTTTCTGCGTGAGTTTTATTTCAGTCTTGTAGAACGGAGATAATTTTTATATGTCTTCGGTAATCCGGATCTCTGCATAGTCCAGATTGGGGTCGGTTTCAATTGATCCGGATTAGCGAGATTGTGCTGTATTCACACAGATCAGTCATCACAGATAATTTTGTGAAGCGACCCACCATTCGTCACATTGGAAAGTCTGTGAACGCTAGTGTGCTTTACGATCATTTCATTGAATGCCATTGCCAATGACCATTAATTACGTGAGTTGTTTTTTTGAGAATTTGTACCCCCCTCCCCTTGGTGAGATTTGGTGAGTTCTGACGGGAGCCCCCCCCCCCCTCTTTTCCTCCCGTGAGGCTTGCCCTATAGTTTTTAAAGGTAATCTCTATAATAGTGTATAGTCTCTACATTAAAAAGTTGACTTGAGATTTTTATTGATCCCCCTCTCCTTTGGTGGGACTTGGTAAGATTTCTCCGGCCCCCTCTTCCCTTATTTTGACTCACGTAATTTATGGACGTCCCCTATGTATGCGAATGTTGCGTTAGCTACTTATGGTTTTATTCTTGTACAGGCCTGTTGCTTAATTTTATTTTTCCTCATTGACGCTTAAATAGTATAGAATTGAGCCTCGTGAGTAGAAAATGGTTTCTAACTATTTTATTTCTTAATATTATAAAATGAGTGCTAAAGAAATAATTGAAAATATTAATTTTGGTGCATTCGAGCTGGCGCCAAGTAGAAAAACATAAAGTTCAATTTGAAATTTGTTTTCTGAAATAAAGTTTTTTAAAAAATGTATTTCGACGTTGAGAAAAATATAATTCACCAATTTATAGGGAAAGATCGATAATGGATTCTGGACATCACTTAGGGTGGCTTAGGATCCTAAAAGGGACCATTTTTGACTCATTTCCAAATAGAAATCTCTTGGTTCAACCGATGGGAAAAGTTCGAAAATGGATTTTGGACATCATTTTAAGTGTCCCTAGACCATAGAACGGACCGTTTTTGACCCACTTTCAGGAACATTTTAATTTTGTTCCAATCGGTAGAGATAGGTAGAAAAAGTGTTTTTTACTTCACTTAGGGTGCTTCCGGACTCTGGGAGGACTGTTTTTAACCAATTTTCGGAAAATATTTCTTTTTGCTACAGTCGATAAGAAAAGCTGAAAAAGAACTTTCCACATCACTTGGAGTGTCCCTGGACCAAGGAAAAATCGTTTTCGATCCATTAAAAAGGCTTGGAACTACTCCAAGTGGCATCTAAAATCCATTTGTGACCATTCTTCATCGATTGCAGAAAAAAAAATTTTACAAAAATGGGTCAAAAATGGTCTTTTGTTTTATTAAGCTAAAAACAAAGCCCTTTCAATTTTCTTTTTCTTTAAAAAACTGTTTTTCTTTAGTACCATTTTCGTACCTAGGAGTAACTTGTTGCGTAATGGCTAAGGAAGCGGCAAAATGGTTCTTGGTTTTTAGCATATTTAACTAATTTTTAAGATTTTTTTTTTCGTAAATGTAAATTGCAATGTGCAGGGGCCCCATGAAGTTTTGTAATGTGAAAAATGTCTCATTTTGATAGGATTTTTGGAATGGGAAAGTTGATGAACTTTTTATATTTTTTTTTTTTTTGTAAATGAAAACTTTCTACAGGTGACGCAAATTGCATCTGTGCGCCGTACCCCACCCCACCCCACTGCTTCAACATTAATGGCTCGAGCCATTCCTGTTTCATGAACTTTTCAAAGTCATAAGCATTCGCATTTTTAAGACCAGAGCTGTTGGAATTATTCACCAAATCTCGACCTTTATATGTTGAGTACCATTCAGCTCTCGCTATTTCGGGTAAGTACTTAAACGAAAGTAGATTCTTTTGTTCGTTGCGAAAGCTTAAGCAGTTCCAATTAGTCAAAATTAAAATAAATAGTAACAAGGCCGTATCCAGGATTTTATTTCGGGGGATTATTTTGGAATTGAAGTTGTGATAAGCCCAAAAAAGAAATAGGGATTACGATCGAAAAAAAATGGACATAAGGCCCAAAATTGTTTTGGGGACTATGACCATTGTGGTTATGACCAGGTACTAATACAGTACAGTCGCGCTAAGCCGGAGACTCGCTAATCCGGACTTCCCAGTAATCCGGACATCCCCACGCTTCGGACATTTTTGAAACTTTATCTCTACAGTCCGGACAGAAATAAATCAAAGTATGTTTCGGCTTTCAAATGGCCTGTCGCTGGTACGACAATGTCATTTTTGCTTTCTCAAACTTATTTCGTTAAGTTATTGAACTGTTTGTGAGTATATATTCATTACATATGAATGTATGCATCTTAATCAGATTGTGTTGTGAGTTTCAGCCAGAACGTAGTAGTAGTAGTGTGTATAAGATATTAATATTTGAAAAAGTTTTGATCCTTAGAATGCCACCGACAAAAAAGCAACACAAATCGATAAATCTCTCTAAGAAGTGTTAAGTTTTAGATTTGATTGAAACTGCAAAATCAATATGATGTGCAGCTGAAAATCTCAAACTGTCAAAATCGGAAATATGTATTGCAAACATTTAAGAGAAAAATTTCAAAAAATTATTGAAGAGATAGAAGTCGATGTCCTCGTCAATGCTAATGAATCTGCAATGTTTTAAAGAGTTTCTCTAAATACGACGTCGGTGCAAAAAAAGACCGCTTCACATTCATGCCTTGCTCAAATGCCAAAAGATCTCACAAATTGTCACTCTTAATAATACGAAAATCAGCTAATCCACGCGCCTTTAAAAACCATAATCTGCATATTGTATATAAAGCTTCAAAAAAGGGTTGGATGACGGCATTACTGAGCTTTCTGTATTCCGGACAAATCCAGTTATCCTGACATACCCTGAAACTATATGTGTCCGGATTATCGCGACAGTACTGTATAATGTTACAGCCAAATATATTAAAAACAGTAATGACACAGTACCAAATCAGCACTTATACTAACTATACTTATTAATGCTCATAGTCCTTAGAACAACAAAAGCTTCAAGGGAAAAATTGCATGTGAAATAAATTTTATCACTACATTTTTGTGAAATGCTCCAAGGCAGTAGATGTCCTGTGCACGATAATAGTAAAATTCAGTATCTTAGACATACTCGTATTTGACCAAATTTATCTCAAAAGCCAGGTGTGATAAAAACTATGTAATTAAAACCACATTTCAATTCAGCGCCAAAATTACCATAGAAAATGATACAAAAATTTAAATTAAAATCTTAAAAAATGATGTTTTAAGCAAACTCGATTTTTTTAAGAAAAATGTGATTTTAGAATAAAGAGCCAACGATATGACTTAATCCTTAATATGAATAAATCATGATTCCAATATTCCCCTTTGACCTACCGTTTCATACAGTGCTGAGCAGATTCAGGATGTTTTTTTAAACTCATATTTTCGAATTGAAATAAATCACATACAATTGTTAAACACCCCGATTTTGGCTTTATTAGCTAGATAATTTTATTTATGCCATTCAGCATTTAAAAATGATTTTGTACATATGAACGCTGCAACAGGACAATATTTAGCGAAGTCCGAAGGTCAAACTTACGATTACCTATTCAGCAATGAGGCTTAATTATCCAAATAACAAAAGCCTTAAATATTGCTGGTTTATTAGTATAAGCCTGAGGCTTCACATATTGCCACAATAAATAACCCAATTGATTTCTTAATTGCAAACATCATGTAAGTTTTGAGTGAACTTAAAGTTGAAAGTTCAGTAAATTTTGTAAATTTCCAGACTATTTCCTACTTAGTCATGGTGCAATAGCTAAACATACTGAGAAAAATCAACTATTACTAGAAACAGTGTTCCCAATTTAAAAACCAAACCTCTACAGAAAACGCAGAAACAGAAACTATTTCGAAAAATTTTTCTTGTTTTTTCGCAAGAGGGGAAAAACGAATTTGTCAAGATGCAGAATTTGTCGTTTGTCGCAAACGCAAAACGAAAATCACAAAAGAAAACAGACAAGAATTTCTATCATGAGCCTTTGGTAACTATAAGCTTTGAAATTAAATGGGTTTTGGCGGGATTGCATCAGCGAGCGTGGCACCTCCCATGTTAACATTAAGTATAAGCGTAAGAAATGTTGGTTTTTTTGAATATTTTTTTAATATATCAACTTTTTTCAACATTTTCCTTTCGGCTTTTTTAACCAAGATTTTTTCAACTTGACTTTTTCAACCTTTTTCAATTTTTTTTCAAATTTCAACCTCTTCCAACTTTTTTCAACATCTTTCATATTTTATTGATGTTATCAACCAGTTTATACACGATTCGCTTCAAGCAAGATCAAGATCGATTAAATTGTCAACCATATCTGACAATGCACAATTATTATATAGTGTCCGGAGATTTCAAATACATAATCCGCAAGATTGGATCTGCGCATTTACTCGTTTTATGGCCATTTGAAGGTTAGCACTTTGGCCGACACGGTTCGTTTCAACCAAGATCAAGATCGGTAAAAATTATCAACCTAATCTGACAATGCACTATTATTACTTGGTGTTCGGAGATTCCAAAAACAAGATCTGTAAAATCGCACCTTTATTGCTATTTTAAGGTAAACGCTTTTACCGATAATTTTAATAAAATTATGAAGCGCACCGTGTACAGTTTTTGATGCTTTTAAGATCAAGTGAAATTTTAAAATATGCTATGATAATTGTTTTTTATGCATTTTGAGTCGCTGAACACGATGAAGTCACTAATTTTTGCAAATATGCAAATGATTTTGTGTTATTCACCATTTTTCATGGAAAAAAATCGATACAAAAAAAAATTGTTTTTGTCGGCCGAAAAATTAGTGAAAAAAAAGTTTTTTTTATCTTTTGTGGGCTTTTAAAGTTTTTTGACTACAAATCCAACAAAAAATAAAACAAATAAAAAAAATGTTTTTATATGTTATGTTATTCATCATTTTCCATGAAAAAGAATTGAAAATATAAAAAAAAAATTGTTTTCGGCAACCTCAATCAACCGTATTAAAATTTTTCTGAATGTTCCATATTTTATCAACTTTTGAACCTTCTTCAATATTTCTTAAATATATCGAACTTATTCAATCTCATTTAACTTTTTTCAATATTTTCCATATTTTTTGACGTTTCAATCTTCTCCATTAGCGATTTTTAAGTATTTGAACCTCTTTCAACTTTTTCCATATATTTTCGATTTTTTCAACCTCATTCAACTTTTTTCGATTTCTTCAACCACATTCAACATTTTGGAGATTTTCAACATTTTCAACCTCTTTAAAAATATTTTCAACACTTCATACATTATCGACTTTTTCAGCCTTTTTCAGCCTTTTTCACCTGTTTAAGCCTCTGTCAACTTTTTTCAACATTTCCTCTTTTAATTTATTTAAACGTTTTCAACCCAATTTAACTTTTTTCAACATTTTCCATATTTTTTCGACTCCTTCAGCCTTTTTCACCTGTTTCAAAATTTTTTCAACTTCTTTTAATTTTTTTCGATCATTTCCATATTTTTCCGACTTTTCCAACATTTTTCAGCTTTCCAATCCATTTCAAAATTTTCCATACTATTTTAACCAAATGTATTCTTCATTTAATTTTTTTTTGAACATATGGCAAATTTTTCGACTTTTTAAACCTCAAAACGAAAAACCGAACTATGTAACCGTATGAAAAGTATCATTTTTATAAGCTTTCACATAGTCATTTTTTATAATGTATTTCTCACAAAATCTTTTTTACATAGTGTCTATTCTTTACAAAACCGTTTCTATATTGTGTCCGTCAAAATATTTCGGGGGGGGTTCTATCCCCCTCAGATACTGCCCTGAATAGTAACGACAAATAGTTACGAAACTTTTGTTTCGACATTTTTCGACGAAGTTGGAGTTCCAAGAAAATCAAAACTTTTTTTTTGTTGAGAGAATTCAGTCGATGTATTTTTGATATTGCTGCGGAAGAGGAAGATATTGAACTTATTGTGAAGGTCTTCAACTACTTACTTCTTGTTCTTAGTGCTACAGGGTTATTCCATTTGTGCTTTGGAAAGTAAAATTCAAAAACCCACTTAAAATTTGTAGTTCGATTCGGCTTGGGGGCGACAAAATTGTCGTGCTTTTTGTGATTGTAACTCAACCAAAGCCTAACAAATGTTGGTTTTAATTGCTCTAGTATCAGAATGTTTGTGTGAACACGATATTTTGCATAGCTCCACAAAAAAAGTGCAATAGCGTGACCTCTTGCTATTGGAGTCCAATTTACTTCAATAAATCTCGAAAGTACGTGTCCTGGGGTTCAAACCCCCCGGGGTTCAAACCCCCCCCCCATTGGGAATTTTCGTACATAGGTTTTTATTGATATTTGAACGAAAAATCAAAAAGACACAACAGATTTTTTTTTTAAATGAAAGAACTAAAATGCAAATAAATCGTCGGTGCCCGAGTTTTTCATTTTCGACAAGATTTGCGGGACCACTGCGCGTCGCTAAGGCTAAGTAACACGAGCGTTTTTTTTAATGCGCGTCCAAGCATTGCTCCGGCATCAATAAAATCAGCTTCAAAGAAATTTCATCCACAAATCTATTCGCGCAATAGTTCACGTGACATGTGGATAAATGAAGTTCAACTTTGGCGTGAACGCATTGCCGGGCAAGATATAAAAAATGCTTCGTGTTATGGCAACTTTGCTTGTGACAAAAGCAACAAATGAACGCTCCTTTTCAGTACTACGTCGTCTAAGGACATGCCTCAGATCAACTAGGCTTAGCCTCGCTAAATATACATCGCGATATCGAAATCAATGTTGAAAGAGTTTTGGACGAGTTTTTTCAAGTACCTCGCAGAATTAGATACTTACGTAATGATAGGAAACAAAGTGGAAGCGCCGTTCTCAGGTTTGATCTAGGAAGCTGAAATATAGCATATATAAGCATATAGGACCGCTCGTAACTTTTATGCCTTCACAGAATGGATACCCGAATTTAGTCGAAAAATAAAGATTGGGTTCTTGCAAAAAATGTGACGTTAAAAAATTTTAAGCTATTTTTCTATTATAGATAATAGTTGCGTTCCCGTACAATAATGCATTAGTACAATTTGCAGGTTTTTACAGGATCTTACCCAAAAAGCGTTCCCGTACACGAAAAACCTGTAAGTGAGAACGAAAATGAGAGAGTAATTTATGTTCTCTCATTGTTAAAACTTACAGGTTTTTACCCGAAGAATTTTTGTGTGTAAACTCATTAAAAGTGTCAAACTATCAGCTGTTGTGCAAGCTGAATTGTAAACATTGAGTTTATTTTGACTATTTTTATTTTCCATTTTATTGTTTGCGTTTATAGAATTGAATTTATTGTTCAACTACATTCAATTTAAGATGTTTATTTATTGTCTGGACTTAGAAAATTAACTTTTTGCACCAACTAAATTCAAAAACTTTTGACGTTTATTCTCGTGCTAAAAAATGGTTTTTTCCGTTCCTGTACTTTTTACATTATTTCTATTTCACAGACCACAATTTTTTTAATCTCTCGTGTCTGACAGTTTTACAGGATTTTACCCAAAAAGTTCTGGAACGAAGCTAATATTCAGTCCCAAAATTCGATTTTTTCACATTTTTTATATGAAAAAATTGAATTTTTGGACAAAATATTATCTATAACAGCAAAAAAATTTTAAATTTTTTAATGTCAAATTTTTTGCAATAACGCAATTTTTATTTTTCAAGCAAATTCAGGTATCCATTCTGTAAAGAAATAAAAGTTATGAGCAAAAAACAAGTTTTTTTTAGCCAAAAAGGACCTTCAGGAGAATCAAAAGTGATCCATTGGTTTTTCTCGGAACGAAAACAAAATGACGCTGATATCGTTTTTAAGTGTCCTTTTTTTGAGTCGTTGTCTGGCTGACGTTATTTTGCTTCATACAAATCGACCCGCTCGAATGTCTATATTAAAATTACTACGTTTTTTGACGTTTTTTATGAACATAATCTAACATGAAATGTCCGAGTTAAAAACCCCCCCCATGGATGATTCCTGCGTGTCCTGGGAACTTTTCGCGCAACAAAGCCAAAATTTGTTGCGTTGTATGGCTTGTGACATCGTCTTGTAAATCGAAATCTTCAATTACAGGCCAAATAAAGTCAGCAATTATAGAGCCAAAGCGCTACGGCAACGGTTACTCCTTCGCCATTCGCAAAAGAATACGTGCCAGATAGGGGTGGCAATCTCGGAGCTTTTATGAGTTTCGGGATTTTCGGGATCGAAGTTTCCAATCCCGGGATTGATAGTTCTAGTAAATGCATACAGAACTACAAAAAAAAAACGAGAAGTTGCTTTATTTCACAGCGTAACAATGAAGAATAAGAACGCAAAATAATAGAAAAAATAATTGCTTAAAAATTGACTTAGAACACTTCGAGTGTTAATACATCTAAACCACATTTACTAAGTTTGACTAGTAGAAGATAGCCACTATTAAAAGGAGATGATAGAGGATAATCAAGCATTTATGACCAAACTATCAATTTTATTTTTACATTTAAAAATTCGTGTACCAAATTTTGTACTTGATTAATACTTTATCACCTTCTTCAAATGTGACAGTGATGACATTTAGTGGCACCGAATGGCTCGCTCTCAGTAGACGCACCCATAAGTGTGCTTCATTTAAGTTGTCAAAATCTTAAGATGCTGATTTCAGTAAAAAAGCTTCAGGCAAAAGTTTAAATATATCTTAGAACTTAAGTTTTGGTAGGCCTAGGTATGGGTCAAAATTTCAATGTCAAATCAAGGTCGGCTGTGGTTTTTTTTTTTGCAGATTTGTATTTTATTATAAGAAATAGATATGTTTTGCATATGTTGTTTTTCTATTGCATTTTTAGTATTTCCGTTATTGATAAAAATAATTATAGTCTAAATAGGTCTGTTTGTTAACTGAAAATTTGTACAAATTTGTAACAATTGTTACTGGATTGTGTTTGTTAACAAAAAATATCCAGTAACGAGAGAGGCAGTGAGAGTAGGGCTACCAGATAACCTGCTTGCACATTTGTAAAATTTAAGAATTTTCAAAAAACACAAACAAATTTCGTAATTTTTACAAAAAAAGTATAGTAATTAGCAAAAAAAAAAAAAGGTCCCCATTTCTACTTTCCCATAGCACTAATAAAAAAACATCATTATTGCGTGTTTTTTTTATTTATTTACATTTTTTGTAAAATTTTGTTTATCGACAAAAAAAAAAAAAAAAACGGCGGGTTGCACTCCGGGAGTGCCGACAGAAGTGAAAACAAATCGTTTAATGGCAAGTTAGTGTGTTAGTTGGTATGTGTGCGTTATATTTTTATATGGCAATGCAATGGAAGACTAAAACGGAATATGTATTCAAATTTTACTCTCGCTCTCATTCTCAATTTGTCAACGCAACAACGCGGAATTTGAAAGAAACAAACATGTAAGCATAACAATCGTTGAATGAGAATGGAAAGTATCAGTTAGTGTGTCTGCTTTTCTTTTTGTCTTCCACTTGGAATATTTATTTAAAAAAAACAATAGAACATTCAAATTTTACTATCGCATTCATGACGGGGAATCCCGATGACGGCCGGTGTTTATCAAAACACAAATGACTTTAAAAAAATCTGCTTGTTCTTAAAAAAACTATTACATCTCATTTGTCTAAATCGGTTTAGTAATAGCCGAGATATAACGCTTTAAAGTTTTTCAAAAAACCAAATTTGCTTGCTGCTGGTTCATGGTGGCCTGGTATTTCAGATTTTTCTCTGCTTTTGGCTGCTGGCTCTGCTTTCGGCTGCGCTTGCAGAGAAAAATTTTCTGACTGAGCAACAGCTAACCGGAAGTCAACATATGTATGCTACAAATTTAAAATTTTTTTTTCCAAAAAATTGCATACTTTCATGGGCCAATTTTTTCAAAAAACGTTGCCTACTTTTAGGCGCTATTGATAATTTCCCCCTAAAAGTATGCAACACTTTCCAACAAATTTCAAAAATAGCGCCTAAAAGTAGGCAACATTATCTGAAATTTTTAAAATCGTTGCCTACTTTTAGGCGCTATTTTGAAATTTGTCAGAAAGTGTTGCATACTTTTAGGGCCAAATTATTAATAGCACCTAAAAGTAGGCAATGTTTTTTAAATTTTTTGAAATCGAGTTAGTTTTCCAAGTCTTCGAAATTCTAAAATCGAGTTCGTTTCCCAAGTCTTCAAAATTCCAAAATCAAGTTCGTTTCCCAAGTCTTCCAAATTTGAAATCGAGTTCGTTTCCCAAGTCTTCAAATTTCTGAAATCGAGTTCGTTTCCCAAGTCTTCAAAATTCTAAAATCGAGCTCGTTTTCAAGTCTTCAAAATTCCAAAATCGAGTTCGTTTCCCAAGTCTTCAAAATTCCAAAATCGAGTTTGTTTCAGAAGTCTTCAAAGAACATTCAAATTTTACTATCGCATTCATGACGGGGAATCCCGATAACGGTCGGTGTCGCGAGTTTATACTTTTTTCCTCAGCCGCACAACGTGCCATAAGAAGTTTCCACTTCAAAAAGGTCGTAACTTCGAAAGTAGTGAAAAGTAGCGCATTTCAACCAAAAGTAGTACATTTCAAGTGAAAAGTAGTAAAGCCTTGCAAAAGTAGCACTTTTGCTACTTTAGTATGCCATCTGGTAGCCCTAAGTGAGAGAATAAAGTGAGAATTTGTTGCGAGAGAGCCTGCTAGTTTTTACTGGATAAAATTTTACCAGCAAACATTTTTCAAAAAGAAAAACATATGATTTTGACAATTGTCAATATCTTTTCATAAATAAAAAAGCAAATTGTTTTGAAAAACAATCGCTTGTACGAATTTTTACTGGATTGTGTTTGTTTACTTTTATGAAAATTTTTTTCTCTGTGAGCAAATACCTTCTTACTCTCTAAAATTTCTTTACTGGATAATTGTTACTGGTAAAGTAAACAAACACACTTAATTTCACATTTTATCATTTCTATCAATTTTCAATACAAATCACACTTAGTAAAAAATTCTTAAAATTAGTTAAGTATTAAAAAAAAATTTTTTTTTTGCTATGTGACATTTTTAATAAGAAAATCTTAAACAAAAAATTTCTACAATAAAAAAAAATATTTTTACTCAATTTAAGGTTCAGACACAATTGAAGTACATTTTGCAGGTTGATGCAATAATGTTTCATGCACATCAAATGTATTGAAAACAATTATTTTGCAGATTTTGTACTTAAATATGTCATATAAAAGAATATTTATTATATAATATAAAATCTTTTTCTAATCCCGAAAATCCCGGGATTGTCTCTTTGTAATCCCGGGATTACTTTAGCCTATATTTAGAGCGAATCCCGGGATCCCGGGATTGCCACCCCTAGTGCCAGACCATAACGCTACAATTCTTGCACAAATTTAACTTTATGCGGATGAAGATGTGCTAGTCCAAAGTACGCCATAATGTGCACTTAGTCAAGCAAAATTGCTGTGCGCTACGAGAAATCGATAAATTTGGGTCTTCAGCCACAATTTGATTAAAATCACCGATATCTTCAGTAAAGCGTGTATAAAGATGATGCCTTCCCACATCTATAGCAGATTCTATTTCTTAAAATTTTCAAACTAAGTATGTTACAAATTGTTTACTCAGTAGGACGCGTACATGACTGTTATAATCTCTCCTTTTAACAATTTTAGCACATTCGGTTGTTACACAATCCATAATGGATCATGTATTCAGATCTAACTTTGTTTTTAGCGTTATTGTATCATTTAATCATTAGTATAAGATCTATGGATACAAACCTTAAAACCTGGCCCATTAGTAGTAGAGCAGTAATATTCATCTATGTCTGCGTAAAGAATTAAAGATATCCCCATGGATACCCCAGTTCCTGAAAAATGCCTCAAACATTATCATTATCTAATTAATCCTTTCCAAAATTACTCAACCTGTTGCTCTTCTTGGATAATATTTTTCGGGTAAGGAAGTTTGATATCCTGTCTCGGGATTCCAATCTACTGGTTTGCGTCCATCAGTTTTTTGCTGGTCATTTACGGTCTTAAAACTGGAAACAATTATTTTTTATTTAATTGTGTGGAGTACTCCTCTCAAATGGATGTCTTACTCTCCCTTGTAAAGAAATGTAGGATGTAGCACATTGAAAACACAGCAAAGCCCTTCATCAGTAAGAACCTCGCGAAACAAATTAGAACAATTGTGAAATGTTGAGCTCATTTCACAATATAGCAACATTTTGGAACAAGGCTGAGCATTCTAAGAATTATACCAATGCCATTGTTTAATATTTATGAATGACTTATAATATATACAACCTTAATAATGAAATCTGCAATACTTAAGCTATTGTTCCGTAAGCTGGAGGTATCCTGAAACTTTTCATCAAAATCGATTTGTGTAAGGCAAAGTGTCTTTAGTAGAACGCTTTCAGGAGAGTCTCTGTGATGCACATACATTAGACATGTTCAAAATAACCTCATGTTTTAGAATTCTTCGAGAACGCTTAAAATTCAAAAACTTACTTCTTTTCGAGTCTATCCTAAGTTAAAAAAAAAGAAAAAAGCTAATAGGGCTGCTACCAGAGCTGCAAAATTTTCATTTTTCGAAATTGGTAGCAACCTTAGAAGTTTTTTTTCTTATATAGGATATACTCAAAATTGAGTAAATTTTTGAATTTTAAGCGTTCCCGAAGAATTCTAAGACATAAGGTTATTTTAAACCAGAGCTTGAAATAAACTTTTATGAAAGTTTTTTTTTAGGTAAAAGTAAACTTTAAACTTTTATGTTTGTGAAATAAAAGTAAAAGTTTCCTTAAAACTTTTGTATCAGAAGATAAAAGTTAAAAGTTTTTTTAAACTTATGTTTCAAAAAGTCAAAAAAAACTTTTATTTTAATTTGATTTTTGACCTTTTGTTAATTATTTTATTTTCACTCGAGCTATAGGCCACGAAAAAAATAGTTAATTGATATTTTCAACTATTTATTTATTTTGTCCTATAATTGTTAAGTGTAGTGCGCGGCTTTAATGTTCTTATGTTAAATGTTTATATATTTTCAAAAAAAACTTTTTATGTTTCCATTTTTTATTTAAATTAATAACTACATGTCCCTGAGGATGGTTTTCAAAGAAAACCGAAATATCGGACAAAACAATTAAAATTATCCAAAAACTTTTATTAATATAAGTCAAAAAAAACTTTTATGAAAAAACTTTTATGTAAAAATTTTTTGAAAAAGTTTTTTGGAAAAACTTTTATTCAATAAAAGTTTTGAAGAAAGTTTATAAAAACTTTTATAACAAAAAAGTCTTAAGAAACTTTTATTTTGAAAACTTTTTTGGTAAAAGTATAAAAGTTTCAAGGTCTGTTTTAAACATGTCTAATGTACATATATAATTTTTTAGTTTTAAGCAAATGTTACAATCTTTAAGCTATTATAAAACTTACTTGCTATAGTTTGAAACTTTGCTCAAAAGAGCTTGGTTAACATTGCAGATGGTTATGGCGGGAAACGGTACATCTGAAATAGAAGTTGGGTGAGGACTGATGCCTATTATGACAGGCGTACTATCCCACTTAGCGTATATATTGGATATTAAGTTCGCAGTTGTTATAAGGGCCGCAAAAAACGAACAAAGAAAAAATAATCTGTAAATGTAGGGTTATATGAAGGAACGTATTAAATTACAAATAAGCTGACCGTTCCCAAAATGAAATTGTGCTATCACCAACATATTTTAAAGCATGCAAAGAAGTTTCTGCCAAAAATTTTTTTAAGTTTCGAACACAATACTTTTTAATAACTATATGACGTTGCTTTCTGCCTACCGACCGTTGAAGAATCATATTTAAATTTAAGAATTCGCTCTTACCCGGAGCTTACTAAAAAGTTGTAAAATGCTGTAATGTGCATCTTTGAAGAGTTAAATATCAACTAAAAGTTCTTTCTTTTAGTGCTCCACTGAATAAATCATTGTAATTTTTACAGTAATGGCTTTTTAATATTAGAGAAAAGTTAATTGAAGATTTTTTTTTGTAATTGATTTCTGCTAGATATTTAAAGTGCTCATTTGTATAAGGCTTATCATTAGTTGATAATATTCTATAGCCGCATAGGTATAAACAAATTGAGTTTTTTTAATGATGCCAACTTGACCATAATTAAGAAACGATATCTAAAAAACAACTGCATACATTTATACTTATGTATAATAAGCACTGTGCATCATTATATAAATTATGTATCATTATATAAATATCGAAGAAGAATAAGCAGTTTAATGAAATTTTTGAATTTTCAGGGGTTTGACTTAAACGACATCAGCAGAAAATTTGAAAGGATTTGTTGAAATTTAACTAAGTTTCGGAACCACATTTAACACATCTTAAGACTTTAAACTTACGGTTTGATATCTGTTTCTCTGGGAAAAAAAGAGGGGGGAAATTCACTTTTGAATTTAAACTAAACAAAACACTTTAAAAAGAAAACACGGCGGTTCAACTTTAGAACAACTTTATTGTTTAAGTAACAATTCGGAAGTAAGTTACATTATTGTACAAATAAAAGAGAGGGAGCGAGAAGCGCAGCCCGAAAGAAGGAAAAACTTAACGAACACCACTATGCCGGTATTAGGACATAGGGTGTTTATTATTGGCGTAAACATGCCGCCCGCCTTTCAGGAATGCAATATTAAGAAAAAATTAATGAAAAAAACAACAACAAAAAACTGGAACGGGAGCCCTATAAGTAAAATGCGCCAGTGGCAGACCTCATCCGGTCGGGTAGACGCCTACTGGCAGCATTTCTAGAACGGCGATCACCAGGAACAAGATCCTGACAGAACCCATCCAAAAATGGTGTTCTGCGCTAGCGGCTGACCAACTCCGGTCGGGAAGATGCCTGCCAGCATGATCCTGGGGTACACATCTACCCCAAGCCGGAGATGAACCGGCGCCGATTTATAAAATGTTGGATCAGCCAACTTTATATTAGTGAAGGGCTCCCGCACTCGCTCATTGACATCTCTCATTGGCGTGACGACCTCCAACCCTTTTTCCACCTTGGCCATAGTCTCCAGACACATATTGGTGTCGTGCTTGGCTCGTAGCGACAAAACACATATTTGTTCGCCATCAACAAAGCTCGTCGGAATGCGCCACTTCCTAACCAAGTCCTTGGAGATCAAGGATCTTGGTGAGCACGCATCCAGAATTGCACGCTCCGATACTATGCGCCCATTTGCCAGGACACGTACTATTGCCGTCGGGAATAAGGAAACTACGCGCTGGAAGGTCGCTGCCGAAAGAGGATTGGGAGGAGCCCGCTTCGGAACTTGGTTCCCAACCGAGGACGAACTAGGCCCTGGTCGCGGTCTCTCACAGGACGAACTAGGTCCTGTTTTTAACCCCCTAGATGCCGATGGCTGATGACGCTTGGGCTGCTGATGAAGCTTGGGCTGCTTCTGACTGCTACGCTTCTTTATAGAACCACGTCTACCGCGAGACTTCTTACTCTCTCGTCGACCGGGCCGCTTCCGTGAATGCGAATGGAGCAGGCTATGGTGATCGTCTCAGCAGTGGCGGCACCTTCTGTCGCTCCGACAGTCCCGTCGCGAATGATTCGAAGAAAGGCAGTTAGAGCAGTACCTATGCATGAGTACTGCTCGCAACCGCTCCTCTAGATTCATCTCGAGGAACTGCCTGCACGACAGCAGGTTATGCTTAAACAAACATAAACGACACCTCATGGAAGAGTCGTTGCGCGCCACCACGGCGACTACACTCGGCAGTGCGGCTTGCACCACATTTGGCAGTGCGGGTTGCACTACGGGGTCGCACTCACGGATCGTCTCAGCATCACTCATGTCGGTGCTGAGGACCATTTCGTCAATTAAATCGGCGACGATGTTGGCAGTAGACATGCTGAAACGAAACAAAAAATTAAGAGAAAAAAAAGTGAAACAATTTTATTCAGTCGACGGTAGAGCGACTAATTTAACTATAGGTCGCGTAATGCAACCTCTCTCGGTTCGAATATCGGCGACCCGTACTCGATTATCGCTACCGGGATACGTCTTAAGTATCCTACCTAAGAGCCATTCATTCGCGGGAAGATTATCTTCTTTAACTACGACCAAATCATTTATGTTAAGGTCTCGTTGTGGTGCTTTCCACTTAACGCGACGGTGCATTTCTTTAAGATATTCGCTTTTCCATCTATGGCAAATATGTTGTTGCATAGCCTTTATCCGTTGCCAACGATTGACAATTTTCGGAGGCTGATCAAAAATTTCTGGCTCCACTTGAGACAAAAGTGGACCGCCAACCAAGAAATGAACTGGAGTTAGAGACTGGAAATCATCTGGATTTTCAGACATGGCGCTTAGTGGACGCGAATTTAGACACGATTCGATTCGACTTAGTAAAGTTAGAAATTCTTCGAAAGTATATTTCATACTTCCGGCCATTTTTTTGAAATGGGACTTAAAACTTTTTATACCAGCTTCCCATAATCCTCCAATGTGGGGAGCACCTGCTGGAATGAAATGCCAAGAAATCTCTTGATGAGTATATTGTGCTAACACGGCATCTTGAGATTGGGTTAAGAAATGTTTAAAGTCCTTTTTCAGAACTTTAGAAGCTCCGACAAAGTTAGTTCCATTGTCAGAGTACAGATTTGCTGGACAGCCACGTCTTGCGACGAATCTGGCAAAGGCTGCCAAAAATGTAGCAGTTGAAAGGTCGCTAGTGGCTTCAAAATGAATTGCTTTAGTTGAAAATCAAATAAAAAGGTAGGCATAGCCCTTACTAATTCGACAACTTCTATCAATGTAGCTTTTTATGTCGAATGGACCAGCAAAATCAATACCAGTGAACGAAAAAGGACGTGAGATCACAGTTCGTTCTGCCGGAAGAGCAGCCATAATCTGAGTCCGCTGTTGTTTTTTATAAATCACACAAGTCTTGCAATTGTGCAAAGTTGTTTTAATGAGATTTTTAGCACGCGGAATCCAGTATTGCATTCGAATAAGACGAAGCATTAGCTGATTTGCTCCATGAATTGAAATTTCATGAATAAAACTGACTAAAAGACGAGTAAATTGACAATTGTACGGCAAGATTATTGGAAATCTTTCATCAAATGAAAGCGTGGGTGAAGAGGCTAGCCGTCCACCAACACGCAATAGTGCATCTGTATGCAGAAACGGATTAAGAGACATTATGACACTTTTGGAACCAACGAGTTGCTTCGTTTCCAAGTTGTGGTACTCATCCGAAAAAGCAACCTTTTGGCACAACAAAATCAAACGATTTTTGACATACTTGATTTCAGCATGATCTATATGTAGTGATTTATGTGAAAAAGATGAATTAGTATGTGGCCGGGTATGACGCAGAAAACGAAAAACATATGCCAAGACCCGTAAGCCAAGTGGAAGCGATGAAAAACGTTCCAATATGTCTTCATATTTTGAAAAATATGAGAAATTAACCTTAACAGTCTTTTTCTCGAGCGCAGTGTCAAAAACTGAAGGCTGAGGTTTATTTTGCCATGAAGAACTTTCAATTGTCAGCCATGACGGCCCATGCCACCAGAGTGAGCTATCTTTTAAGTCTTGTGGTGTCACACCACGAGTAGCTAAGTCAGCGGGGTTTTCATGTGATTCAACATGAAACCAGTTACGACTGCCAACCATTTCCGCTACTTTCGAAACTCTATTGGCTACGAACGTTGTCCAGGAGCAAGGAGACTTGCAAAGCCAGACAAGGAGTCTGTCCAACAATACAATCGGTGCCTATCAATATCGCGGTGAGAGATCAAGGAATCGACTATATCTGCAAGTAATGTAGCGCCACATAACTCAAGACGAGGTAATGAGATCGTCTTGACTGGAGCAACTTTACTTTTAGCATAAAGCAGATGGCTGACAATACAGTCACCTTGCCTAACGCGGAGGTATATTGATGCAGCATACGCTTTCTCAGAAGCATCGCAGAATGCGTGAAACTCTACTTCTGAGGCTGGCGAATAGCTGACATAACGTGGGATGCGAATTTCTTCAATAAATTCATATTCCTGCAAAAATGATTGTCAGGAACGGAGACTGTGCGGGGGGAGGCTTTCATCTCAATCTATTTCATCCAACCATATTTGCTGCATTAAAATTTTCGCTGTCACAGCAATTGGAGCCAGCCAACCTGCAGGATCAAATAGTTGGGCAATGACTGAAAGAACTTCCCTTTTACTATAGGACGACTTAATTTCGAGACGATTTGCAGTAAAATAAAATGAATCGGAAGTGGCATTCCAACGAACTCCTAGAGCTTTTGCACAACTTTCATCTTCTAGTTTCAAAAAGTTTTCACGCAAAAGATGCTCGAAAGGAAGGTCAGCTAATATGCTTGACGCATTAGCTGTCCACTTGCGCATTGTGAAACCTGCTGAGTCAAGTGCAGAAATCAGCTCATTTCTAGCTTTTATGGCAGTTTCAACATCGTGAGCGCCAGCTAAAGCGTCATCAACGTATGTGAAGTGTCGAAGAATTTGAGCAGCAAGGGGATACTGCTGCTGTACATCATCTGCCAATTGCAGCATGGTTCTAATCGCTAGATATGGTGCACAATTAACGCCGAAAGTTACGGTCTTAAGCTTGTAATCTTGAATTTCGTTATCGGGTGAGCTTCTAAAAAGAATTCGCTGGAAAGTGGAATGTTTTGAATCCACAAGTATTTGGCGATACATTTGCTGAATATCACCATTAAAAACGTATTTGAAAAAACGCCATTTTAAGACCAGAAGCGTTAAATCAGCTTGAAGGATTGGACCTGTGTATAGGACATCATTCAAGCTTACTCCATTGGAAGTGGGACTTGACGCGTTGAATACTACACGAACCTTCGTTGTATTACTTTCTGATTTGATGACCGCATGATGCGGTAAATGATAGTGAGATGGCGAAATCTCGAATCTTGGTGGAGAGACTTTTTTCATGTGGTTCAATTTAAAATATTCATTAACCACTTCGTCGTATTGAATTTTGAAATCTGGATTTTTTGTTAAACGAGTTTCACCTTTAAGAAATTGTTTAAAGGCGATGCCTCGAGAAAATCCTAAGTTGATTTCATCGGGGTAGCCACTTTTGAAAGGCAAAGTGACTATATAGCGACTTTCGTCTAGTCGTTTCCTTATAGCTTTCTTCACAAAACTTATCAGCTTGTGTTAGAAACTGTTTTTTAGGAAGTTCCTCCAACTCCCAAAAACGTTCGATCTGCTTGTCGATCGCAACCTCACTAAAATGAGTAAGGCAAGTAGTAAAACTGGATATTTCACTACGAGGTATAGGGCCTGTAAATATCCAACCGAAAACAGTTTCTTGGGCAAGAAGTGACCCAAGAATGTTGCGTTGGATGCCATCGAGGATTATGGCGGGGGTACAAATTGCCACCGATAAGTACATCTATTTCGCCACTATGGAAGAAATGTGGATCTGCCAGTTGAAAATCAGGCAGGCTCTTCAACAAGGAAGATTCAAGGGAAACTAAGGGCAAATTACCAGTTAAGCGTGACAGAACAAAAGCTGTAGCTTCAATTTGAAACCGCCTATTTTTTGGGGAACTTAAAATCAAATCGCAAACTTTAGTAACTTGCGCTGAAACCGCATTATTAAGCCCTGAAACTTGAGCATTGACAGCACGAGAAGGGAGCTTCAACAACTTCTGCAAACGTTCGGATACAAAAGTACCTTCAGAGCCAGAGTCGATAAGCGCTCTGGTTGTGTACGACGAACCTAAGTGACATACAGTCACCATTGCAGTACCTAGCAATACGTGCTTGGTACTAGAAGCGAAGCATGATTGGATGTCGCAATTAGTGGACTGTATTTGTGTGGAGTGGGTTTGAGTATTAGAGCCCGGGGAGTTGGGTCGCAAATTCGACTTACTTGAGTTTACACTCGATGCAGGAGAAGGGGCTGGAGTCGAATTGCGATGCAAAAGTGTATTGTGACGTCGTTGTTTTCACGTTGCACAAGTATACAGACTCTTGCACTCTTTTACTTCATGGGAGTCCGCTAAGCAATTGATGCAATAGTGATGCTTGCGAACAATTGCTAAGCGTTTTTTTGCATCCATTTTTAAAAATCGAGAGCAAAAGCGCAGCGCATGCTGTTCCGACGAACATAATTTGCAATTTGCTGGCGTGATTTTAACTTGATAGTTATTTAATCGCTTACTGGTATTAGAAGTAATTTGTTTGGAGGAGGATGGCATAGAATTTTGCCGAGAAATCGCACCACTTGAGCTGCGAATGTCAGAAACGGTTTCTAGCGTTTGAAACCGACTTGTCAAAAAAATTATCGAGGTCTGTCCATTTCGGAATTTCATTCTTATTTTGAATGGATTGCTCCCATAACGACAGCGTGACCTCTGGCAATCGTGTAGAGCAAAGGTACACAAGGATTGCATCCCAATTCGAGATATCAATATTGTGCGTTTTGAGCGCGAAAATACAACTATTGATATCCCTCTGAAGTTTCTTGAGTTCTGTGCCAGATTCCATATTTAATAACACAGGCCGACAAAAATTATACCCAGAAACCGGACTATATATTTCCGTAGGTTTTCGATGCGCTGATTCCGAATCTGGTCGCAGAATTGCTCCATCACGTCAGGTTTTCGAGATATCCTAACCTAAAAGTGCAAAAAACATTGTTTTTGCCCATTTTTGAGGTTATGTAGCACCGTGAATTTTCTTTTTTTCAAAAAACTATATGTGTGATCTTAAGGAGCTGTTCTTCTTCTTTCCAATGTCGTTGAGTTTTCTGAAATATCTTTCTTTTTTGCCGATCTATCGCATTTTGAAATTTTCATATTTGTGATTTTGCCTGTACCTGCAAGCTCATTAGGAACATTTGTGTGTCAAAAAATTTGAAAATTTCAAAATGCGATAACTGGACAATAAAGAAAGATATTTCAGAAAGCTCAACGACATTGGAAAGAAGAAGAACAGCTCTTTAAGATCACACATATAGTTTTTTGAAAAAAAGAAATTTCGGGATTAGAAAAAAATTTTTTATTATATAATAAATATTCTTTTATATGACATATTTAAGTACAAAATCTGCAAAATAATTGTTTTCAATACATTTGATGTCTGAACCTTAAATTGAGTAAAAATATTTTTTTTATAGTAGCAATTTTTTGTTTAAGATTTTCTTAAAACAAATGTCACATAGCAAAAAAAAAATATCTCTTTTAATACTTTGACTAATTCTAAGAGTTTTTTACTAAGTGCCATTGGTATTGAAAATTCAGTAGAAAAATGATAAAGTGTGAAATTTAGACTAAAATTATTTTTATCAATAACGGAAATACTAAAAATGCAATAGAAAAACAACATAAGCAAAACATACATATCTATTTTTTATAATACAAATCTGCATCACAAAATATAGGTTTGTCTTCAAAAAAAAACCACAGCCGACCTTGATTTGACATTAAAATTTTGACCCACACCTAGACCTACCAAAATTTAAGTTCTAAGATATAATTAAACTTTTGTCTGAAGCTTTTTTCTGAAATCAGCTTCTAAAGATTTTGACAACTTAAATGAAGCACACTTATGGGTTCATCTACTGAGAGCGAGCCATTCGGGGCCACTAAATGCCATCACTGTCACATTTGAATAAGGTGATAAAGTATTAATCAAGAACAAAATGTGGTCCACGTATTTTTAAATGTAAAAATGAAATTGATAGTTTGGTCATAAATGCTTGATTATCCTTTATCATCTCCTTTTAATAGTGGCTATCTTCTACTAGTCAAACTTAGTAAATGTGATTTAGATGTATTAACACTCGAAGTGTTCTAAGTCAATTTTTAAGCTATTATTTTTTCTATTATTTTGCGTTCTTATTCTTCATTGTTACGCTGTGAAGTATAGCAATTTAAATTTTATATATACAATGGTATAAACTTCTCGTTTTTTTTTGTAGTTCTGTATGCATTTACTATAACTATCAATCCCGGGATTGGAAACTTCGATCCCGAAAATCCCGAAACTCAAAAAAGCTCCGAGATTGCCTCCCCTAGTATTCACCACAAATGTAACAAAATACATAGATCATTGAGACAACTCCTTCGCGATGAAGACATGATATAAAAATCAATTTATTTATAGAAATCTGTCGATTACAGCGAATATTCAAAACTGACGCTTAATCAAAAATGACACGTATAGTAGGAAAAATAAATTAAAAATATTTTTAATGTTGTCAGTATATACTTAATACAATACGACTAACCATATCTCGGAACCAAATTTTTTTTCGATTTGTTGACCTGAGTAATGTTTAAATTAGATGTGCTAAGTCTGCAAATATGTCGTTTGTTTCGCATTTCCTTTTGAGAAGTCTCTAAAAATCGATCTCACCATAGTTAGTTCTTCAATATATCGCTCATTTTCTTCAATAACGTCATAACTCAAAAAATCAGATATTTCAGGGTGAAATTTTAACTAAATTTTTACGTTTTTGGGTTATAAAATTATGGAAGAAAATGAGCGATATATACAAAAAAATCTTAAACGCTTAAATGTTCATATGTAAAATTTATGTTTACAATTAAATTTAAGCAACAATATAAATTTTATAAAAAGAAAAAATTTGGTTGTAATACTATAAATGGTTATATACGATTTTATTTACAGAAGCCCTATTTATGTCAATAAAGCCCTATTTTAGTTCGAATTTTGGCCCTTTTACAAATATGCCAATATCATCCTTGCTTGAAACCCGATTCTCAAATTTTTTCTCAGCACAAATAATTTTCGGTAGTTCAAGTTCAAAAGAGTAAAAATCTCTTTTTGAAACAAAAACCACAAAAGAATTAAAAACTCTGGTGAAAGCAAAAAACGTTATGCATATAAGTATGTACCAATGTATGTACAAAAAATAGCGCCACAAAATAAATCTATATATATGTACCATATAAAAGAAATGGGAAATGTCAACGAATTCCCCTTTCTTTTATGGAACTTTTGGCAATGTAAAATGATTTCACAAAATTCACAAATTTCAAAAAAAACTTAGCGAACCGAACCGAATTTATGGGCGGAATTCGAACACGAGACTTTATAAAAAATGGTTGAATTTAAATTCAACCTAGTTTCACTTTTTTTTTAAATTTCAAAACCAACCACCACTTACTTGGTTATTTTTCTGTTGGTAGAAAAATTTAATGAAAAAATCAAAATGCCGTCGGCAAAACGCAGCTGCAGATGAAGCTGGAGCAGTTGATGCAGGTGTAGTTGCTGCTGTTGATGATGTTGCAGACGCAGTTGATGAGGATGTAGATGCTGATGTTGCTGTTGATCACCAAAATGTTTTTTTTTTTTTAAGTTGTGTAATGCAGAAAAAAAAACTCGCGGCGGGAGCAAAATTTTTATTTATTTTTTTTTTGATAAAAATTTAGTTTTTTTTTAAAATGTTTATGTATACTTTTTTTTAAAATGCGCGGCACTAAAAAACGGGTCGAGAAGGACCAAATGTTCCTCTGGGAAAAAAAGAGGGGGGAAATTCACTTTTGAATTTAAACTAAAAAAAAACACTTTAAAAAGAAAACACGGCGGTTCAACTTTAGAAAAACTTTATTGTTCAAGTAACAATTCGGAAGTAAGTTACATTATTGTACAAATAAAAGAGAGGGAGCGAGAAGCGCAGCCCAAAAGAAGGAAAAACTTAACGAACACCACTATGCCGGTATTAGGACATAGGGTATTCATTATTGGCGTAAACAATATCAGACTTCGCGCAAATTTTGTTCAATCTGCTACTTGAAAATGCAGGTCAATAAAATTACTAAAGGAGCCGGTGACATCAAAGTACCGTCACACAGTAGATGGATTTGTATGGAACGGCGACCATAAATAGTAATAATTGCGCTAGATTCTTGAAATTTGGTGCAGATATTTTCAAGGTAAAGAGAACAAAAATTGGTGATTTTTAAAAAAATCGGTTCAAGGACACGCCTACCTCCCATACAAATAGGGTTGCCAACACCGACTGATGTCTGACCCGGAGATTCAATAAGTGGACTTTCATTTAAGTGTTTATTTGATTTTTTTTAAAAACATAAGTAAAATTATTTAATACTAGCTGTCCCGGCAGACGTTGTTCTGCCCTTTTCGATGTGTGGGGCGATGTATGAACGCATGCGATGGAATGTAAAAGCGAAACCGCCCATTTTCCCAGTGAAACTAACTTTTGTCCCTATTCTTTTACAAATAAGTATATAGCAGGCCTGGCAGACGTTGTTATGTGGGGCGATAATTTTTTCCTTTGAAGCTTACTTTTGCCCGTACCTTTTATATACATGTTTATGTACCAAGCCCCATTCATCTTCTTCCAGTAGTTGGTGATATATGATGAATTTGATTTTGAAGGGCGTGCTATCGCCCATTTTTTAAACCAAACTTTGTAAAAACCTTTTATAGGCCACAATTATGAAATCTTCATGTAAATTCTATTTAAAAAGTTATTTTTTGTAAGGGCCACTCAAAGTATGCACCCTAAATAAAATGTGTACGGTCTAAGTTGTGCCACTCAATATAAAAGCCATGTGGTGTAAGTTCCATGAGAATCAATTAAGCGGTCTTCGAGAAAATAATATTCTAAAAATGTTTTTGTGTTACGGCAAACCTAAATATAAAAACCTCTTAATATAAAAGACAGGTGCTGTAAATTCCATGTGGTGTAAGTTCAATGTGAGTTGATTTACCGGACTTAGCGAAAATTCTTTTTTTAAAATATTTTTGTTTGTGGGCCAACCTAAATATTCACCCTTAATAAAAGTCTTGTCTTAACATACTGTAAAATTTTCATCAAAATCTGCCGGATAGTTTCCTTACTTACTTACTTAGATGGCCATAACAACCCGTTGTCAGGTTACGGCCGACCTCATTAGCTCTTGCCAGGCGCCTCTGTTTTGCGCGAGCCTTCTCCAATCGTTAATGCCAAGCGCGGTTAGGGCTTTCTCAGCTTGGTCTATCCACCGGAGGCATGGTCTCCCTCTTCGTCGTTGACCGGGGACCTTCCCTTCGAATACCTTTCTCGCTGGAGCTTCTTTATCCATACGATGGACATGTCCCAGCCAGCGTAGTTGCTGCATTGTTATACGCTTAACTATGTATGTCAATGTCGGCGTAGAGCTCATACAGCAGCAACAGGACCAAAAATTTTGCGGAGAACTTTCCTTTCGAACACCCCAAGAGCGGCTGCGTCTGTTGTCGAAACCACCCATGCCTCAGCGCCATAAAGAAGCACAGGTAGAATGAGCGTCTTGTAGAGTGTTAGCTTTGTCGATCGAGAGAGAGCTCTGCAACGTAATTGCTTACTGAGACCGTAGTAGCACCTATTAGCAATTGTTATTCTCAAATCTTAATCTCCAGACTGACATCATTGTTGCTGGTTACGGCAGTGCCAAGGTAGATGAATTCCTTGACAACTTCTAATTTACAGTTGCCCGCTGTAACATGAGAGTCTAGATCCCGTGCTCTCTTGTTGTTGTTAGTAGACATCATGTATTTCGTCTTGCCCTCGTTTACCGTCAAACCCACTTTGGCTGATTCCTTTTCAATAGCAATGAAAGCAGCAGTAACATCTCTCTTACTCCGACCGATAATATCAATATCATCAGCGTACGCAAGGAGCTGAACACCTTTGAAGAAAATGGTGCCATTATGATGCACACCGGCTTTTCGTACGATCCCCTCCATAATGAAATTGAAGAGATCGCACGAGAGCGGGTCGCCTTGTCTGAAACCTCGCTCGGTATTAAAAGTTCCGGAGAGGTCATTCCCTACCTTGACGGAGCTAAACGTATTGCTCAACGTCATCCTGCAGAGCCTTATCAACTTTGCAGGTATACCGAACTCAGACATTGTTGCGTATAGGAAATCCCGCACTGGGCTATCGAACGCAGCTTTATAATCGACGAAGAGATGGTGAGTGTCGATTTGATATTCATGGGTTTTCTCCAGGATTTGGCGTAGTGTAAAAATCTGGTCTTGGTGGGATCATCGCCCGTAAGCAAGTTGGAGAAATGCTGCCTCCATAACCTCAGTACACTCTGTGTATCTGTAACCAGATTTCCATTTTCGTCTCTACAAGTGGATGCTCCGGGCTTGAAACCTTGAGTTAGACGCTTAACTTGTTGATAGAATTTTCGTGCATCCTTCTTGCCCTGGTACACCTCAAGTTCCTCACGCTCACGCTTTTCCTGCTCCCTTTTTTAACGTCTAAAAATGCGCCTCTCTTCCTTCCTCTTTTCGCGGTAGTTTTCTCGCACGGCTCGCGTTGCGGCTGACTGCAGCGTCTTCTTGTATACCATTGGTTTCGAGGTTGTGGGCGTCGAAAACCAATGACTTCCTCGGCAGCAGCACGCATGGAGTGGGAGATGTGTGTCCAAAGTCCACCGGCGTCGTCGGTTCCAGAGGTTGGTTGGTTGAGCTTAACCGAGAGTTGAGCGGAGTACGCCTCGGCAGTCCGTTGTGATTGCAGCTTGGCGACGTCCAGCTTTCGTTGCATGCCCGTGCGTACATTCTTCGCATTGCATAGCCGCATGCGGATCTTAGCTGCAACAAGATAGTGGTCGGAGTCAATGTTGACCCCCCGAAATGTACGCACATCCAGAATGCTTGAAGCGTGTCTTCCGTCGATCACAACATGATCAATTTGGTTTATCGTTTTTTGATCCGGCGATAGCCAGGTGGCCTTGTGAATGTCGAGGTGTTGAAATCTGGTACTACTAACTACCATGTTTCGCGCCGCGGCGAAGTCGATCAGTCTCAGACCGTTGTTTGAAGTGGTCTCGTGGAGACTGAACTGACCGACTGTAGCGCCAAAGATGCCTTCTCTTCCGACCTTCGCGGTAAAATCGCCGAGGACTATTTTTACATCGTGGGTCGGACAACGATCATACACGTCCTCTAGGCTCGCGTAGAAATCATCCTTGGTGGCATCGTCCTTTTCCTCCGTCAGGGCGTGCGCGCAAATTAGACTTATGTTGAAGAATTTTGCCTTGATACGGATCGTAGCCAGCCTTTCGTTTATTGGCGTGAACCGGGAAACTAGGTGGCGTAATTTTCGACTTACAACGAATCCGCAACCAAATTCGCGCCTCTCCGCATGGCCGCTGTAGTAGATATCACAGTTCGTCCGTTTAGAGCAGCCTTGTCCTTTCCATCGCATCTCCTGGATGGCGGTGATGTCAGCCTTTATTTTTACGAGGGCTTCCGCCAGTTGGATAGTTGCACCTTTCCTATGGAGGGTCCGGAAATTCCAGGTGCATATCCGTAAATCATTGTCCGTTTTTCGTTGGCAGTGGTCGTCATCGTAGTGGGGGCTATTATCCGAGGCTGATTTGGTTTTCATTGGAAATTATGATAATGTGTGGTGGGACCCAAACCCTACGCACACATTCCAAGTTTTAAGTCTAGGAGAGACCCGCCTTCTCACAACTAGCTCACCCCCGGACGGGTGTCCAAGGGATCTCCAGAGGATACTTGGCCAAAAAAGGCCGGATAGTTTCCGCGTCCATAAAAAACAAACAGATAGACGGACAGGCAAAAACTAAATTTCATAAAAACAACAAATTGCAGTTTAACTGTAAAAAGCAATGTACACTTTTTACAAAAATTTATTAACATCGTACTCTCTCAAAAGTTAAAAAAAACCTCGAGGAGAGCTCTGCCGTACTAAGCGAAAAAAACGTATCTCAAAAAAAAAAAAATATCCGAGATTCTTATGGCATCGGATAGCATAAGAAATTACGCGTCTAATGAAATACTCCAATTGTCGGCATCTTAGTTCAATCATATAAAAAATCTACTAAGAAAATTTCCTCTATCCCAATTTTACAGGTATTTCAACAAATTGACATAAACAAAACATCAATTATCTCGAAATGAATTTTTTTGAGATACGTCTTTTTCGCTTAGTACGGCAGAGCTGTCCTTTGAACTTCGAAGCCAATTTCGATTTCGCCCATTTTCAATAGCAAGATGCCTGCAAGAAGATGTGACCTGTGTGTGAAAGTTTCATTCAATTAGCTTTCTTGGTTTTCCCGTAAAACTGATTTCAACAGACAGACATCGCTAAATCGACTCAGGTGGTGACGCTGATCAAGAATATATATACTTTTCCATACCTGCCACGCCCCCTTTGATGTGTTACAAACGGAGAGACAAAGTGAATATACCCTCGGTGTAGGGTATAAAAATAATAGAATATATATCAATATCTATCGAAAACCATCGTCAGATTGCGGCCAATTTGTGTATATGTTTATGGTTATATATTTCTGTAAATACATATGTATATATGTATGTCAGATCTTGTTTCGGAGATATGTATAGTAAGGCGGGTCGATTTGTTCGGGCGGGAAAAAGTTATCAAAAGGTAATGCAGGAAAATATTATACGGACAATTCTGAACAACTTTGATAAAGAAACTATAGGTCTAAAATCAATTTTGAGCTTCCGCATTTTTACAAATAGGTTTTGTACAGTTCTTACATACATATATTGGCACTGTTACGGGATCAATTACACTGTATTCCTACTATCAGCAAAATTGGGCTAGGTCGGCCATTTTGATGTCGTTGGAAAGGTTGTTTGTATCCTTTCTGTATGTAGCATGTTAATATTTTTTTTTTTTTGATAATGGATAGTGGAGTGCGGAAAGACTAAATTCGAAAGATAATAGAAAGCATTAATTTATTCAAAAATGAAAATCTTACATCAATTTACTGTTAAGTTTGACACCCATAACATCAAATTTCTGAATGTATAATTATTTTCACGACAGTATAAAATTTTTGTATCGCTCTATTGCGTATGTTCTTGCTGTCACCGTATAGCATTGTTAATAAAACATTTTCAGAATGCGCAAAATACGAATTATGCTGAACTACAGCATTAATAACGTTGCGTAGTTTACGAGTACTCCTTCCCATGGCCACTTTCGAGTTATCCATAACAACAACCTCGCCATTTTCATCTCTAAAATCAATATCTTTGAATACAGCTGTTGCTAAGCACGACGCTACTCTGTCAGAGACTCCAAATCTATCGCACAATATAGCAAAGCTCTGTAGTTTTTGTTATATCGCCTTCTTGAATTCGCCATCGACCAGATCCAATTGCTCAGGTATGGTATTGGATTGTGACTAGCTGACGCCAATGTTGGTTCTTGCATAGTCAATTCAGTAAAAGGCTCTGGTACCGTCAGCTTTCTGTCATTATGTTGATCAAACATGCAATTTTGTAAACGGTCAGGTATAAATCCACAAGAGCATTTATTTTGTTTCAATTCGCATGTGCATTTTCCAATGAAAAATATATTTTTAGTCCAATCTAAAAATGCTTGAAATCTATTTTTAGATTTGAACCTTGTTTCTTTTTGATAATAGTCGACCAAAGAGTTTTTTTTAAGCAAAACTTCTAACACTAATAATTTCGATATTTAATTTTTTCCAAATTTCAAATAACTTTTTTAGTACTTGAGGTGTAAAACTTTTAAGCGAAAACATTCTGCTTTCAGCTTTAGCTCTTTTACTATACTCAAAAGACTACTTTCATAAATCACTATTATTTTGTAAGTTAAGTCCATTTAAATCACTTGCCAAGCCAAAGGTTGGAATATCTTGAGATTGCATATGCAACAGGCTGTATCCGGAGGATATGGGTGTTGAAGGTAGCTCCATAATTGGAAAAAAACGAAAAAAATCACGATTTACGCTCAAAAGTTTCACCGATTTTTTTTGCCGATTTACCCAATATTTGCTGAAAATGTGAAATACTTTGTAATGCGGAGGCTCGAAATTGATTTAAGACTCAAATCTGGCAAAGTTGCTCAGAATTACCCGTATAACCTTTTCCTGCCATACTCTTTTTGAAAAAAAAAAAATCGACCCGCCCTTATGTATAGCTAAGCATACCAACTGTACTTATTTAGTAAGTACAGTACTTATTTTCAGCTTGCCGTACTTATTTTTTAAAGCGTACTTAATTTGTACTTATTTTTCAAAGCGTACTTAATTTGTACTTATTTCGGCCGAAATCTGTTTCTCAAATTAATAATAAATATAAATATCATTTGCGCTGGCCCGATGATTGCGAAATAGTTATAACTAGAATTCCTTTAATTAGTATTTGCACACGAATGTTTTAAAAATTGATATGTGGCATCACTAAATTTGAGTTTGACAGCGCAGACTTGTAGTTTTTAAAAATATCAAACCTACTTTCAACTTTTTGTAGGAATCGAAGCATTGACAGATTTTGTGTGAGAGAATCGTATGGGAAAAGAGATCGACAAAAACAAAATTTGTAAACAATACATATTTGCTGAGAAAATCGTATGGGAAAAGGGAGTGACAAATCTTAAAAGATGCATTCTATGTGTGCTGAAAAGCATACGATGCATGCATGCTTTTTATGTGTTTCGCTTTATATGCTTCGTGTTTCTATTCATTAAATGGTAATGGCGCCGCAGCGCCGTAAGTGAATTTTTAATTCGGATATTCAGAAAAAATATCCGCAAATGAAAAAAGGAAGAACAGAAAGTGATATACGGTGTAATTTGTGCGACGCGGAACTCAACATCGCAAACGCCGGAAAGAGTGAAATCGATAAGCACTTGGAATCCACGAAACACAAGAAAGCGTTGTCTGCCAAATCAAACAGCCGCACTGATGCGAACTTTTTTACCACGTCAGCCGACACCACCCTTACGGCATGTGAAGGCGTTTGGTCGTATCATGTCATAAAAGCGATTAATAGCTTCATTTCATCGGACTGCGCTTCCAAAATATTCCGCACATGCTTCGAAATTCGTTATTCTAATTGAAAAATAGAAAGAAAAAAAATTGTTATCTGAAGAACGCTGGGTTGAGATCTTTAGGCACATGGAAGCTTCACAAGTGCCATATTTTGAATTTTCTCGTCTCGTCGAATTCATTCTGTGCCTACCTGGAACGAGTGCACCAGTGGAGCGCGTTTTTTCATCAGCAAAAAACATCTGGAAAACCGAGTTTTCTCGGCTTGAAGTGAACACTCTTAAATCGATTTTGCTTGTAAAAATTAATTTCCAGTATAAATTTCATTGACAAATTTCGTGTCAAGAAAAATACAATTTTAAAGAGCAACAGCGCACCGTGGTTGCTGTCGGTGAAACTGCTGACGCTAAGGCTGCCTCATCCAACAAAATGTCGATTGGTAGTACTTAGAGCGAACATTAACTATCCTTTAAATTTCTGAACATGTTTTTAACTTTTAATTTGAAGTTATTGTTGACAAATACAATTCAATAAAGAAATTTCGATATAAAAATAATAGCTCGGAATCATGGTGTAATTATATGGTGGGTGCAATACAGGATCGTTCTCTTACTACTAAAGCACACCACGCTGACAGCTGTTCGCTGCATTTTTTCTATGTTCCATTTGATTTTTCTCTTTACTGCACCCACCATATATGATATTGTACTTATTTGTACTTATTTTCAACTATTGATTTTAGGCAAATGTACTTATTTTTTCAAACTCCAAGTTGGTATGCTTATGTATAGCCATCATAAGTTGCTGATATAGCTTTTGTAAAACTGATTATAAGTTGGGAACCCCTGAATGGATATCAAAAGTATGGATGTCATAAGAAAGATAATTTAATGGCCTGTAATTTTGAGCAATTATTTTTTTTAACAAAACGCTATTTTTTCAAAAAAATGTGTTAAAAATTTATACTTTTTAGCACTTTTTAGGAATGCTTGATTATTTTGCTTTAAAATGATGTACAATTTGCATAGATTTTTTTTTAATTTTACCAATTTTTTTAAAAATGTTATTGGTAAAAATTTCAGAAAAATTATCATTTATCCAAAACTATAGGCTAAATTTCAAAACTAGTCTTACCAGTATAGTAGGAAATCCAATTATCTTTCTTATGACATCCATATTTTTAATATCCATTCAGGGGCTCCCAACTTATACCGCTTTTTATAAAAGCTATACCCTTCTTCTTCAAAACACACTTGGAATCATATCGATAGATTTTTTTTCAAATTTTTCATACAAATTTACACACAAAAGTTTGTATGGAGACCTATGTATATAACAATTTTCAATTTTGGATACTTTAAAAAGCAAAAAAGATATCGATATAATTCCGAGTGAATTTTCAAGAGGAAGAGTAGGCTGACTTCGGAAACGTATTAATATAATGTTTAAACACAATTCGAATGCAATACCTAAACCGCAAACGTATACAACACTAAAACACATTGTAAAAATATACTTTATACATGTTTGCGTTACCGAACAATTTTTGACAAATTGTTTGACAAACAATTTGATGAATAATTTGACGGTTTGAACGCCCTTATTGACACATTTGTCATTTCGTAAAATGGACGTGAGCCTTATTAAAAATCTTTTATTGAAGAGTTTATTGGATTGCTTTGAGGAGTCAAGCAACCAAAACACTTTTAACATTTTGAAAAAAATATTAAAAAGAAAAAGATTGAGGAGACGCATTGCTGCAGCGCTAACTTCATCCAGCTCGTCATAAAACTCCCACGATGTTGCTGCTTCTCCCGAGGTGTTGTTGCGCTTTTTAATACGCTTGTATGTCACCATGAAATTTAAAAATTTACGGGTCACGTCGTCCCTAGAAAACGGAAAAGTTTCATCCACCTCCTTGATCTCTTTCAAAACTTTTTCCCATAGCACGCTCCTTTTTTTTCGCTTGGCGATGAAACCATGCTCATTGCGCAGCCGTGTCACGAGCAAGAGCTTTTTGCGCTCATGAGTCCATTTCTTCTCGCTGCACAAAAAAACAAATTTAGGCATATTTATATGCTAAATAAATTAAATAACAATAAAATGGCACTTACCTTTCCAATCCTTCCATTGCCACCAATATTTTGAGCTTCAAATGTCAAGTTTGCAAGCTTCAAATGTCAAGTTTGCATCAAGAATATTAGTGATGCCATGTTTTCTATTTTTTTGCGCATAAAATTCTTTTTGGCGGCGTTCACGAACACAACACATTGTAGAAATTTTGACGTATGCGATTCCGAATTGTAAACTTTGTACATTTGCATTGCAATTAACGTTTCCGAAGTCAGCCTAGTTCTTTCGAAACTCATTAATGGATTCATAAAAAAAATATTTTCTATATAAATTTGCCCAAGATATCTCGAAAAATCGTGATTTTCGCACTTTTAGGTTAGAATATCTCGAAAAACCGGAGCTATTTGACAAATTCTAAGCTTGGGTTCGAGTTCAGCGCGTCAAAACCTTCGGATAAGTGAGGCAACAAAATCATGGAGTTCATTGAGGATCGAACAAATCAAAGGAGTTAATTCTTTGATATCTGAAAACCAATTCTTAGCATTTCACACTCATTTGTTTCAGTCACTCTCTGAATTTGTGACCAGGTAAATCACGTGATATTTCTGAAATTCATGCTAGGTACAGTTTCATCAGTATCAAATTTTTTCTCGAATTCATCTGAAAGAGTACAACTATTGATAGATAAAATTTCCGAACGGAGTTCAGAAACAAAAAAATCGCTTAAAAGCATTGTGTGCGACTAAATACGTTGATTCTTTCAGCGAATTATTACTGTTAACTCTTAAACATTACAAGACTTAGAACAAAGCAAGACACCGACGCGTCTTCAAAAGCGGTCCAACTTTCAGCTTCGATAGCACGCTCCGATTCAAGCAAATTATCAACCTGTTTTCACAGATGCGAAAAAATGAAACGTCATATGATGATATTTTTAATGAAGCATCTTCAATCGCTGATGAGTTAGACACTTCATTGATTCTTCCCCGCTGGTAAATAAATAAATAATAAAAAAAAATATACCCAGCACTGAGTGTATATTCACTTTGTCATTCCGTTTTTAAGAAAAAAAAAAACGAATTTATGAAAAATTTTATCCTTCATCATTTATTTTTAGTTTACTTCAAAAAAAATTTTTTTCCGAAATGTATTTATGTCCTCTTGGTTTTTTTTTTTTTTAAGTTCTCAAAATAAATATTAGAATTTCTGCGACCGACCGTGGGAAGCGTTTTTTTTTTTTTTTCTGACTTAAAAAAATTTTTTTTTTTTTTCAAATTCCGTGTTCCGACGCAATTTGACCAACAAATATTCTTAGATTTATCTGTTTAGTAATTATTGAAACTATTGCAGCAATTTTAATTAAACTTGGTGATTTGGTGCGCATGTGAACAAAATTAGGATTTGGTTATTTTTTGAGTTTTCAAAGTCTCTCACAGGGGCGTGGATATCCCACAATATTTATAAACGTTATATGAAGAGAACTAACGACGTAGTCGATATGAAATTTAACAAGGCAGATGTACTTGCTATAAGGTATCTTCTTACAAAAATTTGGCGCAATAGCAATAGTGGGCGTGGCGATTCTCATACAAGTAAAGTACGTTAAGTGGCATATCTATCGAAATATCTGAGCAATCATACTAAAATTATGGAAAGCTATTTCTGGATTAAAATCGAACTGGGTTGTACCAGGGCGTGTGTACCGCCATAAATTTTAAGGTTAATTACGGAAGATATTGCAAATTATACAAGCTATTGTGCTAAAATTTAGTAAGCGGATGTTGAACACGAATAAAATTTATTTAATAACCAAAAGTAGACGGAATTGAAGAAGTGGACTTGGGATATTCCGACTTTTTAATTTCTATTCGATTTTTTTCAACATTTTCCACATTACTTTAACTTTTTTCAATGCATATATCCCATAAGAATTTTTTCGTCTATTTTAACTTCTTTCAACTGTATTCGTCATTTTCTTTATTTATTCGACTTTTTCATCGATTTTGAATTGTTTCAACATTTTTAACATTTTCAATTCCTTGAGAGTTTTTCAACCGCTTTCAATATTTTTTCGACTTCTTCAATTTTTCAGCATTTTCCATATTTTTTTGACTTTTTTAATTTATTTCAACAGTCTTTTGCAACTGTTTCAATACTTTTCAAACTTTTTCAATATTTTTACATTTTTTCTCGACTTATTCAAGCTCTTCAACGTCTTTTGAACATTTATTTAAACGTTACTTTAAATGCAGTGTTAGGTATGTGAGTTTTGGAATGGCCGAATATTACTAGTTTTAATCTATTTTTATTTCACATTTCTTTCTCAAATGTTTTAGAGCTGCAATATTCTATCCTTATTTGGATTGCATAATTTCATTTTACCCTTAGAGCGTTCTCAAAAGTCCAAGCCTAAATTTAATAGAACTTTTGGATTTATCATTTTTGATAAATATAAGACAATAAAATACCTTTAACGAATTAGTTCCTTCTTCAATTACATAGTCAATGGCCTATACACGGGAATGAATGAAAATATGGAAATGACCTCTTTTTATTGATTTTTGAATAGCTTTAGCATTTTGTGTCCGATATGAGCAAATATATACTTAAAATATTTGTTAAAAAAATAGATTTTCATCCTGAATATTAAAAACATAAAAAAGAAAGGTTTTTGAGCTTAAATGGAGCAATTGAAATTTGGTGACTTTTGAAAAGACAAAAAAAGTCACTTTTTTGGACTTTGACCGCTTGTAACTCCATCAAATCCTATCCGATCCTAATGAACAGCAAACCGTTAGATAGAAGATAAAATTATTTTTTGAATAGTGTGCAACTGATTTAGGTCGAAAAAAATTTATAGAAATATGACCAAATAAATGAAAAAAGCGCAGAAAAAAACGTTTTTTTGGGAATTCCTCGAAAGCGATTCTTAAGAAAAAACAAAATTGTTGTCATTTTTGGAATTTACGCCCCAAATATATAGAAAAAGGTTATGAGAAATCAGATATTTTCTTTGTAAGCTAGTGTTATCAAAACCAAAAAAAATTAAATCGTTCTTCCAATGCATCACAATTCTACTGCAAGTATTTGCCACAATTCCAGCAGAACAAAGTTTTTCTGTGTTAAAATGATTGAAATCGTATTTAAGGTCTACAATGACAGAAGATCGCTTGAAAGGTTTGGCTTTGGAAAATATTCATAAAGAAATTGAAATTGTTGAATTATTTTGCCAGAAGAAACCTCGCCTTCTTGAAACCATTGACTGGACTACTGATTAGATTGTTGTAATATGCCGAAAAATATAAAAATTGCTCGTTGAAAAATTCAATCAATATGTATTTTCATTTAAAAAAATGTCAGCCCCCCCTGAAGAAAATCTTAGATCCGCCACTGCAAAGGTGGGATGTGATTGAGACTTGTTCTTCAAAATGGGTATCGATTTCCAATAATTTGGCAATGCTGATTTCAAAAATGTTACAAATTGTGCGATATCTTTTAAAGTTTTCAAGTTATTAAAGAAAAATTGAAAATTCAATAAAAAAACCTAACTAATTTGAAAAATAGATAAAAAAACAGCAATGTTTTTTTTAAATTTATTTTAATCATCTTCTTTATAGACTTCAAGCATTTCTTGTGCCTCTGGTGATAACTCTTTATGTTTTTTATCTCGCTTTATTCGAATTTGGCTGGTAAGAGGATCAGAAGAAATCAGCAAATAATGCAAAACATCTTCGTTGTTTGCTACTCTAGAGCAATACCTGCTGTTGTGCAGCCTCGCGTTTTTAAAAACTTTATTTAATGTTTCCTGAGCTTCTTCAGAAACACGTCCAATTGGAACATCTAGTTCTTGCATAATTTGACTTCAATGTATTAGAATTTTGTGCACGGAAGGAGGCATGTTGTACCAATTGTAGTCCTTTTTATATAGTTACACAGTTTTTTGGGTATATTTGTGAAAGCTTTCGAGATTTATAACTTCTCTGGAGGCCAGAACTTGTAAAATATTCTACTATATTTGTTTTGATAAAATAACTGTAAAATATTAATAGTAAAAGCAATATTCGGCCGCAATGACTTTTGAAACACTGTACGTTTAGTTTCTAATAAAAACATAAGTTTTTCCTGAACATACATATTGTTACGAAATTTCTGTCTCTTTGACGATAAATTCGATCTCTCACACTTTTCTGAGTTCGATCACTGGATTGTGTAACAATTAAAAACACACAAACTTATTTAGTTATAAAATGGTTTATTTTATTAACGTTCAAATTCTAATATTAATTTAACACTGTATAGAAAACTGTTTTACTTTACTACGGATCACACTGTATTCACTTTATTGCTTTTAATTCAAGTGTTCCACTTCACTGTTGAAATACTACTGTGTCCGAAAACTCAAATGACACCCTTTTATACTACAGGCATCACTTTCTCGAATAATCTACTAGCTGCCAGATGGCGTATATTCTACCATTATCTACAACCTACCAGTGCTACTTTGTAGCGTGCATTCTACCACTATCCACAATTCACCACAATTCACCAGCATGGCGCACTGACGTTGAGCTCACAATTATCGAGAAGGTTGCTATTATTAGATGGCGTAGTACGACGTTGAATTTCACAATCTAGATGCGTCTCGGTTATTGACTTTAATAGTGTACTGCAGCGTCTGTTCGGTTTATTATTTTTATAACATTACGCTAGATGGTGTATGCTAGCTAGTATCGTTTAGTTTCTTTTGTTTGTGTTTATTTCAAGAGTTTTTCTAGCATAAACCAAATTTCGCTACACTGCCCTCCGCTTAAACTTGTTCGTCCTGAACAAGAGTCTCTCCGTTTCTAGTATAAGGTGCCAGCCTTTCGATGTGGACTACCTTTAATTTACTTTTGTTCCCGGGGTATTTTTGGATTCGATACACAACATCATTAATCCTTGTGACGATCCGGTAAGGTCTCTCCCAATGAGTCTGTAATTTAGGAGACAAGCCTCGTTTCCGTTGTGGGTTATGTAGCAGCACTAGTTGACCTTCTTTGAACCCTTCAGTATTTGCTCGCAGGTCATACCGAGCTTTCATCTTGTCGCTAGCCAGTTGAGTACGTCTCCTGATAAGCTCGTGTATATCTGCTAATTCTTCTCTTTTCCGCGACATGTAATCGTCAGCATGGGTCGTTTCTGGGACAACGCTTACTCCGTACTTCAAATCTGCTGGAAGCCTTAAGTCCGTACCAAAAATGGCTTTTGCTGGCGTGACTGTAGTGGTATCGTGCATTGCCGACCGATAAGCCATCAGAAACATTGGTAGATGCTCATCCCAATCTTTTTGTCCTTTATCAACAACCTTTTTTAAATGCTCCTCTAGAGTACGGTTGAACCTTTCGACCATGCCATCGGACTGAGGATGCAAAGCTGTGGTGCGTGTCTTCTGTATTCCAAGCATGTCACAAACCTCCTTAAAAAGTGTCGACTCAAAATTTCGTCCTTGGTCGGAATGCAACTCAAGTGGAGCTCCATATCGGCAAATCCAATTTTTGATGAAAATGTCTGCCACTGTTTTTGCTTCTTGATTGGGAATGGGATATACTTCTGGCCACTTACTGAAATAATCAATTACCACAAGGATGTATTTATTTCCTGCATTGCTGATTGGAAAAGGTTCCGCTATATCCATGGCTATCCTCTCAAAGGGAGCTCCAACGTTATACTGATGCATTTTTCCCCGAGTGCGTTGCCTTGGTCCTTTAGCAATTGCACATTGGTCACAACGGCGGATCCGGATCCAGTCAGCAACTGATTCTTGGCATCCTACCCAATAAAATCGTTTCTTTATTTTCTCTGTGGTTTTCGTTATGCCCAGATGTCCACCACTCGATCCATGGTGATAATCCTCGATTATTTCCTTAAATTTGGCGTTTGGAATAGACAGAAGTTTTGAGCAAGTTTTACCATCCTCGCTTTCCCAGATTCTGTAGACACAACCATCATGCAACTCCAAACTTTGCCATAGCGCCCAGTTTGCTTTACAGATTTGGCTTTTGCTGAAATATGCGACGACCTTTTCTTGTCCATTGATGATTGGGACAAAACTCCTCCAATACCATGGCCACTCGCATCGATGTCCAATACAAATACTTTGCCGGGTATTGGGTACGCGAGTATTGGCGCTGTAGACAGTAATTCTTTCAGCTTTTGGAATGCAGTTTCCTGTGCACCACTCCATTCGAATTTCCGATTTTTCTGTGTCAGCTCATGTAGACTCCCTACAACATTTGCGAAACCAGGAACAAAGCGTATGTAATAAGTGCATAGACCCAGAAAACTTCGCAACTCATGAAGATTAGATGGTCGTGGCCAATTTTTCACAGCTTTTATTTTATCTTCATCTGTGTGTATTCCTTCTGACGTAACCTTGTGCCCAGATATTTGACTTCACGCTGGAAAAGTGAGCACTTTTTCGCACTTAATTTTAGTCCAGCTGCCTCCAAGCGCTCAAACACTTCCTCCAGATTTTTCAAGTGGTCATCAAAATCTTTTGTAGTGTATCCAACATAGCCACCACCACCGCTTACCATATTCATGCAAAGTGACCATTGCCAAACACAAATTTGTAAAGTGCAATCGAGTGACGCATGGCAAAATCATAAGCAAAAGCACATGTACTCGATTACACTATTGCAGGTCACTCAATAGTAAATTTAATGTAACCAAATCCCTAAATAATTCTGTAAGCTTAGTAAAGCAAATTTGACTCATAATAGAATGACACTCAGATTTATGTAAGTAGGAATGGATAAGCTAAGTTTTCATGTATGTAGAAATAAGATAGAATTAAATTGAGTGTAAGTCAATTATTGTATAAAAGAAATTGTAATTTTAATAAATTCATGATTTGTTCTACAAACATCAACTTTCCTTTTTCTTTTGAAAATATTCGGCATTAGCCTTCTAATATAATTTAGACACCGGCTTCAAGTCCCTAGAATTTAACCTGCTTTCCTTATTAGGATAACAGCAAGGTAAGGATCAATGACATACTCTGCCTGTCCCAACATAAACTAACAACCTTTAAATTTACCATTCTTTCACATGAAAATCTTCACTTCACATGGCGATCCTGCGACCATCTTACTTGGACTTCTGTTAATAGATGACAACTGAATACACTATAGAGAAGCCAAAAGACGCCTCTGAATACACACCAACTCCTATTGCAGGGCAAGGACCGAAAAAAATAACATTAAAGGACTATGCTACAAGGAAAATCAGAGCAATAGAAGAAAAACTGACTAGAATCCCAACACTAGAAGCAAAACCAACAAAAAAGAAGAGAAGTGGCGAACTCCACAAGCAGAGAAAAAGACTATCCTATTTGCTAGCGTTGGTACACAACGACAAAAACCCCATACCTTGGGAAATATCTACAAAGGCTTGGCGTGAAATAGAAGATATAAAAAAGAAACTAAAAGAAAGAAAGAAGAAGACACAAAGAGATGCCAAAAAAAATACAATCCAATAAAAACAATTGACAAAAAAAAATTCGGCAAATAAATGGGTTGGTTCTATGGAAAGGATGAAGTCATCCAAAATAACAACAACAATAATATCAAAGGAGAATCAACAAGTTACAATGGTTATATAACAATAGTAATAATTTTAGCTATTATGCTAATCATAATGTATAAATTAGATAAATACTTTAAAAAATACGTACATAAGCATAGAGGTAATACAATCACAAATGTTTAAAAAAAAAAAATTAATTAAACTGATAACTAAATAAAAAGATAAGAATTATTGATTTCTAAAAAAAAAATATATTAACAATTCTTACATGGAAGAAATCAGGACTAAAATATTAAATATTATTATAAATTTCAAGAAAAAGGGAACAAGAATTTATAACAAAGAAACTCTAAAATCAAAATTAAGTGAATTAAAAACTGAGAAAGAAAAATTAGATCAGCTAGAAATATCAGAAGACCAAGACAGTTTAGCTCAAAAATTAGAAATAACTAAATTATATAGGACAGCAAACAATTTAATAGAAGAGGAATTAAGATTAACTGAAGAGCAACAGAAAGAAGAAAAACAAAAAACTATGACTGAATTCAATTTAGAGACGGCTCTTAAAGCCATACCAGTTTTTAACGGAAATTACAAAGAATTGGATAGTTTTTTAAAAATAGTAAGCTTGCTTTATAGCAAATTAAATACAGAAGGAAAAAAGACATTGATGGAATTCGTATATCATATAAAACTTACAACAATAGTAAAAACAGCATTAGCTGGTACAACTGAACCAACAAATTTAAACACTCTAACAGACATATTAAAAACAAGATACAAGCCACACACAACATTACCACAAATACACACAAAGTTAACACATTTTACACAACAAAATCTTTCAGTAACTTCATACAAAGACAAACTATTAAATATTATATCAGAGTTAAATGAACTGCAAATTGAAAAATTAGGTGCAAATGCATCATCAGAAAGTAAAAGCACCGTAACTGCAATGAATGATTCATATGCGTTAAATATTTTCAAAAATGGACTAAATGAAGACTTAAAACAAACAATTTTTGCGGCACAACCGAAAAATTTAACGGAAGCAATTAACTTAGCAACAGAATTAGAGACGACTAAAGCAAATACAGTACTATATTACAAACGATATGAACCAAATGCAAGATACAATCGACAATACCAAAACAACCAAAATAAAAATTACTACAACAACAGAAATCGAAATTCCTATGATATTAATAACCAAAACAGAAATCAGAACTCATACAATAATTACAATAACCAGAACAATAACCTCAGAAGAAACAATTATAGAAACAACAACAACAGAAATCATTACAATAACCGCAACCAAAACCAAACGCGTCATATTCGTACATTAAATAGTAATGACCAAACATATGCAGTGCAGAATAACCAAGCACAACATGAAACAAATAACCAGCAACATCAAGAGGGAAACGAGCGAGGCTTGGAATATGTCAATATTCCAAACAGCCAGAATTAAAAACAAGAGTATTTAAAGTATCGGATAACACTACAAATTTTATAATTGTAGAACATAAAAATAAACATATGACATTTTTAGTAGACACAGGCGCAGACATATCCCTGTGCAAAGTAAGTAGAAATATTGAAAAAGAACCGTATAATACTATTGAAAAATGCAAATTAATGGGAATAACCCGTGAAGAAATATATTCTTTAGGCGTAATAAACTTAGATTTCAACGTAGAAAACAAGTCATATTGTCGTAAATTCCAACTGGTAGACCACGATTTTCCGATAGATACTGATGGCATAATAGGTAGAGATTTTTTACAAAGATTTTTCTGTAAAATAGATTATGAAACATTTACCTTAACACTCAGTGACAAAGAAAATAGTATAATAATACCCATGCATACAAAACCTCTTTATGCATTAAAAATAAAAGTTCCACCAAGAACAGAAATAATACACCCAGTAAAGTTAGAGCTAAAAAAAGACACGTTAATAAAAAATAAAGAAATAGCACAAGGCGTTTTCATAAGTAATGCAATTGTACCAAAAACAGGAATGTCACATATAAAAATTCTTAATACAAACAATAGAGAAGTTATAATAAACAATATCGTTTTGGACACAGAACCGCTTGAAGATTATGAAATATTGTCATATAAACAAAACAGCCAAAATAATGAAGAACGTTTTGAAAAGATTTTAAAGAAAATAAAAATAAACTGCAAAGACAAAAACGCAACCGATACATTAAAAGAAATTTTCAATAAATATCAAGATGTTTTCCATTTAGAAAATGAACCACTAACGACAAATAATTTTTACACACAACAAATAGTAACAACAGACGAAACTCCAGTTTACATAAAAAATTATAGACTTCCACATGCACATTTAGACATCGTAGCAGAACAAGTAGAAGAAATGTTAAAAAATGACATAATTGAACATTCGAAAAGTCCTTACAATGCCCCTTTACTATTAGTCCCAAAGAAAAATGTAACAGACAAAAAGAAATGGAGAGTTGTAGTAGATTTTCGTAAACTAAACGACAAAATAGTCAATGACAAATTTCCACTGACACGATTAGAAGACATATTAGACAAATTAGGAAGAGCAAAATGGTTCTCTACACTAGATATGACAAGTTCTTTTCACCAAATAGCGTTAAGCAGAGACTCTAAGCAACTAACCGCGTTTTCAACAAATAATGGTCATTACCAATTCAAAAGACTTCCCTTTGGCTTAAAAATTTCATCTAATAGCTTCCAAAGAATGCTAACGATTGCATTATCAGGCTTAGAATCCGAAGCTTTTCTATATGTTGACGATATAATAGTTTTCGGATGCAGTCTAAAACATCATAATGACAACTTAGAGCGCGTATTACATAGTTTACAAAAATACAACTTAAAACTAAATGTAGAAAAATGCAATTTTCTTTATCCCGAGGTAGTATACTTAGGTCATCTTATCACTCGCGATGGAGTCAAAACAGACCCAGCAAAATACAATATAATCACAGAATACCCTTTACCAAAAAACGTGGATGAAGTTAGACGATTTGTCGCATTTTGCAATTACTACCGCAGATTTATACCAAATTTTGCTGATATAGCACAAAGTCTAAATAATTTGCTAAAAAAAAATACGAAATTTGAGTGGACACAAAATTGTCAATTAGCTTTTGACACATTAAAAGAAAAACTTATAGCACCACCGATTTTACAATATCCAAACTTTGAAAAAACTTTCATTTTAACAACTGATGCATCAAAATATGCACTTGGCGCGATTCTATCTCAAGGAACAATTGGCAACGATTTGCCTATTTCATTCGCTAGTAAATCATTGCAAAAACATGATCTAAATAAATCAGTTATTGAAAAAGAACTTCTAGCTATCCATTGGGGAATAAATTTCTTTAGACCGTATTTATATGGAAAGAAATTTACAGTGGTAACAGACCATAGACCCCTCGTATCACTTTTTTCACACAAAAATCCATCATCCAAAATGACAAGAATAAGACTTGATTTAAGTGACTATGATTTTGAAATCGTATATAAAAAAGGAAAAATGAACACTAACGCCGATGCCCTGTCTCGAATTCAAATTAATTCGGAATTACTAAAACAAATGATACCAACAGAAATTGAAGAAAAAGCAAATAGAGCATTAATAATTACAAGGAGCAAGTCCAATAAAAATGAAATGGACAAAAACTCGGAGACATGCATATCTCGACAAATTGCTGGCCAGCTACAAATATGGGAATGCATATCCATAAATGACGTCAAAAATATGAGGCAATTAAGATTTAATATTGATAAAGAAGCAAGGAATTCCAAAATAACAATAGATAATAATATTGTGCACGTGCGATGTAGCGATAAATCAGCGAATCCAGATTCGAACTCGATGAAGCTAACATCAAATATAAATAATGAAAATACGCGTAAAAATAAAAACAGTAAAAATCTGCAGATAGGATCTAATGATAATTCAGCGACACTAGAGTCGACTCTGAAGAAATTAGCATCCAGGATGGAAAAAGAAAAAATTAAAGAACTAGCGCTAAAGAATAATGATGAGATATTTAAATATTTTAGTAAAGAAACACTAAAGAAATCGTACGAAAATATAAAAATAAATGATAAAAAGCCTCAATTAAAAATAATAATTTTCAACGCTCCAAAACAAATTTCTGATGAATTAACAAAATACAAACTTATTGACGAGTATCATAATTCCACACACGGCGGACACTTAGGCATACGTAAAACAATAATAAAATTAAAACAACGATACATATGGAAGAATATGAGCTAGATGGTTAAGAAATTTATAAAAAATTGTGATTCATGTGCGCGAATTAAACTAACAAAACACATTAAAGAACTTTTTACAACAACAGACACCCCTAGCAACAGGTTTGAAGTAGTGTCAATCGACACAGTAGGTCCATTAAGAATATCAAATGATAAAAGATACATTCTTACTATGCAATGCGAACTAACAAAATTCGTAGTAGCATACCCAATGTCATCAAAAGACGCAAAAACAACAGCAAAGACATTAGTAGAAGAATTTATACTTAAATACGGTAATTTCAAAATTTTAAAATCTGACAATGGTACGGAATTTGTTAACGAGTTAATGACAAATATTTGTTCTCTACTTAAAATAAAACAAACGTTTTCATCTCCTTATCACCACCAAACCATCGGAGCACTTGAAAGAAACCATAGAGTTCTCAATGAATTTTTACTATCATTTGACAACGACAATGAATGGGACAAATGGGTTCCTTATTTTACATTCGCTTACAACACGACACCACATATAGACACTGGTTACTCACCATATGAACTTGTTTACGGGAAACTACCAAGTTTACCCTCCGACACAATTAACAAGCAAACGAAAATATATGATTATGACAATTATGCACACGAGCTAAGACTCAGATTACAATTCGCTTTAAATAAAGCAAGGGAAATGACATTAAAAATTAAAGAAAAAAGAACACTAGAAGACAATAAAAAATATCACAATATATTAGATTTAAAAGAAGGAGATTTAGTTTTAGTCAAATTAGAAAATAGGAAGAAAAATCTAACACCATATATAGGTCCTTTTAAAATAATAACTAGAAAAGGAGTTAATACAATAATAGACCAGAATGGAGTTCAAAAAGAACTACATAATAACCTATTGAAACCATATAAGCCCAACTTTTTATAAACACATTATAAAAATTTTATATCATTTATTTCAATTTAATTTTAAAAATAATAATATTAAATAATTTTTAACTTAAATATATTTTTATCAACTATATTTGTTTTATCAATTACTAAAAATATTTATAAGTTAAAAAAAAAGAACATTATATTAAATACCATTCCATTCCAAATTAAATTAAAATTTCATAAAATTTTTTCTGAAGGGTGAGGGTGTAGTGTATCCAACATAGCCACCACCACCGCTTACCATATTCATGCAAAGTGACCATTGCCAACCACAAATTTGTAAAGTGCAATCGAGTTTTTTTTTTTTTTTTTTTTTTTTTTAAACTTCATTTTCTTTTATTGTATCTTCTCTTAAGAGACTAACAATAAGTTTTAAAATCTTAAACTAGGTAACATTATTATACATTATTATTGTGAATAATGAATATATAATTTAATAATGAACTTGTCTCCAGAAACAAAAGTTAGCAGGGACTTATACTTCTTGTGTAGTAGGTGCAGCTTGTGTATGGCTCAGCACAGCGAGTGCACAAGATCGAATAACTCATTGGAGCATAGGTGTGGATGCAGCTGACGATCGCTTCTCCCCATATTCTTTGCCACCCGAGACGACCGAGGTCCCGGTCTTGGCTTGGTAGCTGAGACGAACTAGGCCTCAGTCTACCCGAATGGAGGTTTTGAGTACCACAAAAACGATTGTCTTCGTGGTCGCCGAGACGAACTTGGTCCCGGTCGACCACTTTGGGAGTGATTAGTGCCTCCAGGACGTTCTTGAGGTGGTAGCCGAGACGAACTAGGTCCCGGTTTAGCACCCAAAAAAGACCGAGAAGACACTGTTTCAACTCTCTTCCTGCTACTCTCTCCAATTCACCGGAAAGTGGCCGAGACGAACTAGGTCCCGGTCTTACACCCTCAACGGAAGGGGAGCTGGCGGCGATAAGTTGCCAAGTGTGCCCAAGACGAGCTAGGTCCCGGTACAAAGTCCTCATATGATTCTTGATGATTACGTGTAGTGCCTCGGGGGAAGGGTAAACGTTTGAGCTGTTTAGTTTGGTTCGGTGTAAGTGACTTGCATAGAAGGGCGATCCTTTCTTTTTAATCTGGAGCGACTTTCTATGTTAGTTAAATTACGAGCCAATGGATTCGGATGATGCAGCAACCTTATGGCGTAGGTTTGTTTGATTCTGTTAATTTCATCTTTTACCATGGGGATGCATAGATCTCTGTGAATGTTTTCATTCCGTATATACCATGGGGCACCTGTAAATATTCTTAAGATTTTGGACTGAGCCCGTTGTATTAGTTCAATGTTTGAGGAGCTGGCGTTACCCCATAATTGGATACCATATAACCAAATTAGCTTAATGATTGTTTTGTACAAAAGGATTTTATATTCAAGCTTCAAATGGGAACGATGATTAATTAACCAGTGAAGACTGGCGGTTTTTAACTTTAACTGCGTTTTTTTGGCTTCAATATGCTTACGCCATGTTAATCGTCGATCTAATTGAATACCTAGATATGTAACAATTTCACCCTGTGGGACTGAAATATTATTTAGTACAATTGCAGGGCATTCACCACGCCTAAGAGTAAAAGTAACTTGCTTGAATTTTTGCTCATTTATTTTTATGCGCCATAGCGATAACCATTTTTCAATTGATTTCAAATGAAACTGGAGGTTTCGAGAAGCTTCCAAAGGGCAACGGTTACAACTTAAGACTGCGGTATCATCTGCGAATGTTGAGATGGTAGTGTTGGCACTGATTGGTAAGTCTGAGGTATACAATACATATAGAAATGGTCCTAGTACGCTACCTTGAGGGACACCTGCTCTTATATTAAAGTGAGTTGGAATAAAATTCTTGTATTTTATTTTAAAAAGCCTGCTTTCGAGGTAAGAAGTAAATATTTTATGAACATTAAGAGGCAATAGGTGTTCAATTTTTTTGATAAGGCCTTCATGCCATACTTTATCAAACGCCTGTGCGACATCGAGAAATATTGCAGTGCAGTATTCACTGCGCTCATAAGCCTTTCTTATTTCATTTGTGATCCTATTAACCTGTTCGATTGTGCCGTGTTGTTTTCGGAAGCCGAATTGGTGAGGCGGTAATAAGTTTTTATCAGTAATATATGGCATTAATTTTGCTAGAATTAATTTTTCAAATAATTTTGACAAGCAAGGTAAAAGGCTTATGGGTCTATACGATGACGGTAGTGTACGATCTTTCCATTGTTTTGGTATCATGGTTATCAACGAGTTTTTCTATTCTTTTGGGTAATATCCGTAATGAATTATAGCATTAAAAAGCCTGGTCAGAAAGATGACACCTGAGTGAGGCAGTTCCTTAATCATTTTGGGAGTGATGTTATCACACCCAGGGGCTTTTTTAGGACACATTTCTTGAATTAAACTGATTAAATTACTGCTATGGAAACTCATTTGGATAGTATCGGTGTTTATTGGCAGTTGGGAAGGCATGAAACCTTGAATATACGGATTTGGTTGAAAAACTGTACTTAAGTGATTGGCAAAAGCCTCAGCTTTTTCTGCATCACTTCTAGCCCAATTTCCATGTAGGTCTCTTATCGGAGATTCACTTTCAGTGGGTGCTCTAATTTTTTTGGTGGCTTTCCACAAGGATATTAGTCCATTAGCATTTGGGGCAAGTTTTGAGACATATTTTTGCTGTTCCACGTCTTCCTTGTTTTTTAACGCAGACCTAAGTTTGTATGTAGCAATTTTTAGGTTTGTTTTAGAAGTTGGGGATCTATGGACCTGCCACTCTCGCCTTAACCTACGCTTATCTGCTACAAGAATTTCAATTTCTCTGTTAGTAAGGAAACGGGTTTTTGTATTTTTCTCAGCCTGATCAGGTGTTGAGTGCTCAGCAGCTGAATACAGTATTGTATTAAAAACGGCAACAGCATCGTCAATATGCTCGTTGTGTTCTATCGAATAGGTTGAGTGGATGTGTGAGCTTATGTATTTTTTACACTTTAGCCAGTCAGTCTTATGCGATGTTAGTCTCATAGGGGGCTTAAGGTCAACTGATTTCTCTAAAAGGCAAAAAATGATTGGAGAATGATCTGAAGAAAGTTCAAAATTTGTCTCGGCTGTTAATAAGGTTCTATCGATACCTCTTGTGATGACGAAATCAATGAGGTCTGGGATTAAGCTTCGGTCGGCTGGCCAATATGTTGGTTGACCAGAAGAAGCATAGTCGAACGTGGTGCGATGTTTCATTAACATATTATATAATTGTTTGCCTTTAGGGTTTATAAGACGAGATCCCCAGTATGTATGTTTGGAGTTATAGTCTCCAGCAGCTAAAAATCTAGTTCCCAAGGTATCGAAAAATTCTTTGAATTTTTCTTCACTGATTGCGAATCGAGGTGGGCAGTAGACTGCCGAAACAGTAAGGTTTTTGGAATGGTTTTGTAGGCAAATAGAGGTAGCCTGAAGATAATTTTTGGAAAAGGGTTCCAAGCAGTAGTGTTTAAGGCGATTTCGAACTAAAATTCCTGAGCCCCCGTGAGATTTGCCATCAGGATGATTGGTTTTGTAGAATTTGTATCCTGGTATATGAAAATTATGCTTGTCTGTCAGATGAGTCTCTGAAACAAGCATTAAATCAATTTTTGCATGGGTTACATAATGAAAAATTTCATTTTTATTTTGGCTGATGCCGTTTGCATTCCAAGCACAAATTTTTAGCTGACTTATTTTTGCGCAATCAAAATTTGAAGTAGCTGGTTTTGCGTTTTAACTAGATCTTGTAGAGTTGATTGCATTGAAACCATAAATTGATTCAGGGTTTGAGTTAAGTTTGTGATCTGTTTTTCCAAGCTACTTTGTTGAGGGTTCGTTGCTCCTGATTTGAGCGCATTTGCATATGAAATAGCTGGATTAACTGGATGCGCAGTGCTTTGTTGCTGGACAAAGTTATGGGTTGGGAATATATTTTGAGTTGGGTTTCGGATTACTTTCCTTTTTTCAGAGATTCTAGCTTTTAGCTCTTTATAAATAGGACAACCCCTGTAGTTTGCAGTGTGATCCCCTTGGCAGTTAGCGCACTTCTTTAAATTTATATCTTTTTTCAACTTGTTTGAACACTTAGAAATGTGGTGAAGTTCTCCACAAGCGACACAGACAGATTAAAGGGTACAGTATGTTTTTGTATGCCCATACTCTTGGCAGTTAGTACACTGTACCGGACCGTTTCTTTTATGAGGTTCCTCTACCACCACACGACGGTGAAGCAAATATTCAAGTTTCTAAATTGGGTGGACCTCATTCTTTTTTAATTTAGTAGAATCAGGATAAAGATCAACCTTAAACATAGGTTGTGGAACCTTATCCTTGTTTACTATATTTATTACAGCTTTAGCATCGAAATTTTTCAGACCTAAAGCTTCTTTGATTTCAGCAGGGTCAACAGAGGATTCAATACCCTTAATAACAACTGTAATACCTTTACTGCTTTTAAGCTGGTATGTGTAATAAGATTTATTACTGTCGTTAAAGTTTTTCGCAATAATGCGGAAATATTCCTCACTTTTTACTTGAATCTTCGTTTCATGAAGATTACCTCTAGTTAAGGGAACAATAAAAAAGGTATCTTTCCCTATAAGCTGTGTTAGCTTTGCTACTAAAGCGTTTGAGCTTCGCTCACGCAAATAAATTGGAGGCGGCTTAAAAGTTTTGGGTGGTTCACTAGCATTGTTTTCATTAAGTTCGCTTAATGGTGCAAATCGATTGCCAGATAGAACATTTGAAGGTGTAACGAAATTGTTAGTTTTATTTATCTTTGAGTTTCCTACATTCCCTTTTTTAGGGCTGAGCTTTCGCTTAGAATTCAAAGTTATGTAACGATCTATACCTGTTTGAACTTTATTTTTTCCTTCGGTTGATCGTGCCTTAGGAATAGTACCGGTAGAGGTTGATTGTGATGTTGAATCATTATTTACAACCACCTGGGTTGAATAGCTATTTTTCTTCATAGCAGGAGAGCTAGATTTTTCAGCTTTTTGCCTGCTCTGTTGCTCCTCTTCTTGTAGAAACTGTTGTTGTTGCGACGATTGTTGTTGTAGCAAATGTTGTTGTTGTTGTAACAACTGTTGTTGTTGTAGCAAGTGTTGTTGTGGTACCTGTTGTTGTTGAAGCAACTGTTGCGGTTGTTGTTGTTGTTGCTGTTGTTGACTCCCTCCAGATGGAGGAGAGCGGCTCAACGTCATAATGTAATAAAAACAATATTACTATTAGGATTTTTTTTTTTTTTTTTTTTTTTCACAATCGAGTGACGCATGGCAAAATCATAAACAAAATCACATGTACTCGATTACACTATTGCAGGTCACTCAATAGTAAATTTAATGTAACCAAATCCCTAAATAATTCTGTAAGCTTAGTAAAGCAAATTTGACTCATAATAGAATGACACTCAGATTTATGTAAGTAGGAATGGATAAGCTAAGTTTTCATGTATGTAGAAATAAGATAGAATTAAATTGAGTGTAAGTCAATTATTGTATAAAAGAAATTGTAATTTTAATAAATTCATGATATGTTCTACAAACATCAACTTGCCTTTTTCTTTTGAAAATATTCGGCATTAGCCTTCTAATATAATTTAGACACCGGCTTCAAGTCCCTAGAATTTACCCTGCTATCCTTATTAGGATAACAGCAAGGTAAGGATCAATGGCATACTCTGCCTGTCCCAACATAAACTAACAACCTTTAAATTTTCCATTCTTTTACATGAAAATCTTCACTTCACATCACACTTTACCCATGATGATTATGTCATCGAGATACACTAGACAAGTCTTCCAATGTAGTCCTTTGAGAACTCGTTCCATTAACCGTTCAAACGTAGCTGGAGCGTTACAAAGACCAAACGGCATGACATTAAACTGCCATAGACCATTCCCAATACTAAAGGCAGTTTTCTCTTTGTCTTTTTCATCTATTTCCACCTGCCAATATCCACTTTGTAAGTCCAGGGTGGAAAACCATGTTGCTCCAGATAACGTATCCAGTGTATCATCGATTCTGGGTAACGGGTAGCTGTCTTTTTTAGTGACGTCATTCAATTTTCTGTAATCCACACAGAATCGCATACTTCCATCCTTTTTCTTCACAAGTACGACCGGTGAACTCCATGGGCTTTCTGATGGTGCAATGACATTTTCTCGCGCCATATCTTCTATAAGGCCCGTCACTTCTTCTCTCTTAGCGAGTGCTAGCCTCCTTGGAGGTTGACGATTCGGCTGAAAATCACCTGTATCAATGCGATGTTTGACAACTGATGTTCGGCCATTATTTTCTCCTTTGGACGCAAATATCAGCCAATGTTTTTGCAGAAACCTTTTTGCTTTATTTTTGTTCTGGGCAGACAACTCCTTCGTCCATTCTTTCGTCAATACTTCCATGGCCGACGATTTCGTTAAAGTTGTACCTTGTGTGTTCTGCTGGTTATTTTCACAATTTATCACAGCCGTAACTTTCTCACATTGCGCTATAAGTTCACCTTTTTGCATCCATTTTGGCTTATTTGTTGGATTCAAAATTCGCACCGGTATTTTTCTGTCTGTTCTTGTGTTTACTAGGGTCTTTCCAATAATCAGGTCTTTCTTTAAATTTTTCTTATCTGCTTCCACTACCCACAGATGGCTTGTCCCACAGTCTTCATTTGTTGTGGCCCAAATAATTTCTTCGGTGTTGGGTTCAATTCGACAGCGCTCACTTATGTAGACTCATGCAATTGTTAATTTTTGTCCACAGCCAATGTCTAAAGGCAACTCTACATTGGCATACCTTAACGCTTTTTTCTTAAGATCCAAAGTGAACCCGTGTCGAATCATGAAGTCCACGCCAATGATAACCTCATCGGTGATGTTTGCAACAATAAAATCATGTTCCACAATTTTGTTGCCGATAAGAATACTCGCTGTAACTTTTCCTACTATTTGCGCAATTTCTCCTGTCGCTGTTCTCAATTGGATCCCATTTAATGGCGTTACTTGTCGTCTATCAAATAAGTCTTTCCTCACAAGGCAATGCGCCTGTATCCAAAGTAAGCTCACATGGTCTTCCGTTGATTTTTCCACCGATGGTAAGGCTGTTGGAATTTCGGCAGAGCTTCGAAACCAAGACTATGGGGCAATCATCTGTAAGAGTCAGCTCACGACCCACTGTACTGACTCTCTTTAGTTTAACGACTGCTGCTCGCTACCATTTTCGCCATCGTTCACCCTATTTCCAATTTTTCTTCTTGGTGAACGTGATGCAGATCGTTTACGACGTGATTTGCAGTCACGCGCCATGTGTCCCTGTTTACCACAGTTGTAGCATTTTCCGCTGAAGCTACCGCTGGCGAACGATGAATTTTTCTTTTCAGCCTCCACCTCCATCCGACGAGTTTTCAGTGATGGGCGGCATGTTAACGCAATCGTCTCCTGCGTGAGGGCAACCGTTACTGTTTCATTAAATGTTGTCTTCGGGCTCCTAATTGTCTCGCGTTTTGTTTCTGAGTCACGTATGCCGTCAATAAACGCCTCTATTTTAAATTTTTCAGCTACGACACTTAACTCGCCAGGATAGGAAAGGTGTGCTAATCGCTCAATATCCGCAGCATACTCCTGCAAGGACTAACCAGATTTCTGGATACGACTTTTCAACTCCAATCTGTGAATCTGCTTCATGTGGTCACTGCCATATTTTCGCTGTAAGGCATCCATCACCGCCTTGTAGTTTTTCTGCTCCGCCACTGGAACCGTTTGCAAAACTTCTGCAGCTGCGCCTTTTAATGCCACAATTAGCGCTGCAGCTGCGCTTTCGTTATCCCAACGATTGTGACCAGATGTTGTTTCGAAATGGCGTTGTTCCATCGTACGAGGGTGCCTTAAGCCTCTCTGCGCTGATTTCTCTTATAACTTGAGTGGTTGCTTCGCTTATTTCCAACTGTTGAATCCTTTTGTTAACGTCCTCAAAATTATTTTGAACTTCTTCCTTGAATGATTCAACGTCAACTCGTAACTCACTCATTTTTGCATCGAGGCCATTTACCATTTTGTGCACCTCCGTTCGAACAACCTCGTGGATCTGCGTCGCGTTCTGACTTAACTTCTGGTTTATTTGCAGTGCATTTTGACTTAAGCTCTGATCAATTTCTTCACGAACCGCCTGGATCTGCAGTGCGTTCTGATTTAACTTCTGATCTATTTGCAGTGCATTTTGATTTATTGTCAGTGTCATCGCCATTAACATTTTCTGGAACTTTGACATATCTACAACTTCACCACTTGCCGCCGGTCTAGAAGCTTCTTCCACTTTCGCTGCTGATTCTGATACATCACTATAAAATTCGTGCTCTTCCAGGTTTACACCTTGAGCCTCAGGAGCCTGCCGTAAGCGTTTCTGTAACTCCACCTTTCCGCCAGTAGATTGCAGATTCAGCTGCTGCAACTCCTTATTCAGTTGATCCACGTTCAGATCTTCAAACTTAACCATTTTAATTGATTGTTAATTCTTTTTACACAATCCCACTTCTGACACCAATTGTTACGAAATTTCTGTCTCTTTGACGATAATTTCGATCTCTCACACTTTTCTGAGTTCGATCACTGGATTGTGTAACAATTAAAAACACACAAGCTTATTTAGTTATAAAATGGTTTATTTTATTAACGTTCAAATTCTAATATTAATTTAACACTGTATAGAAAACTGTTTTACTTTACTACGGATCACACTGTATTCACTTTATTGCTTTTAATTCAAGTGTTCCACTTCACTGTTGAAATACTACTGTGTCCGAAAACTCAAATGACACCCTTTTATACTACAGGCATCACTTTCTCGAATAATCTACAACCTACCAGTGCTACTTTGTAGCGTTCATTCTACCACTATCCACAATTCACCAGCATGGCGCACTGACGTTGAGCTCACAATTATCGAGAAGGTTGCTATTATTAGATGGCGTTGTACGACGTTGAAGTTCACAATCTAGATGCGTCTCGGTTATTGACTTTAATAGTGTACTGCAGCGTCTGTTCGGTTTATTATTTTTACACCATTACGCTAGATGGTGTATGCTAGCTAGTATCGTTTAGTTTCTTTTGTTGGTATTTATTTCAAGAGTTTTTCTAGCATAAACCAAATTTCGCTACAATATATTAAAGACATTGAAAACATAAAATAAATTTATTGGAAAATATAGAATGATAACTATCATAATTAAGGACCTAAGAACTTAAAATAAATTTTTTTCGAAATATATTACGATAGTAATAATAACAAAAATGTTTATAATCGGACCCCCTATGCTGCACCATCCATATCTGCTCTACGCTATGTTTAGTTCTAAAAAAGCGAAAGCAAAGAGGGATGAAAAAAGAAAAAACAGCCTTAACCAGTTCCCCTCTATTTGAGAGAACTCCTACCTAATTTCAAGCAACTTTCTTCACAATGTAAGCTTTTACAATTTATAAAATTGTTGTAAAGCATTGCAAAATGCGAAGATACACAAATATTTTTTTCTTCAAATATTACAATAGAAAAAAATTCATTAAAAAAAAAGTTATGAATATGCGCAGCTTTTTTTTTTTTTTTTGTTTTTGCTAACCATACCTTCGCACATAATATATAAAAAAAAATTTTAAATCTGGAGATATACTTTTGTGTTTTTTGCTGTTAAATATTGCGAAATTTTTGAATTATGACTTTTTCAGCCCTAATTTTTGAAAAATCAGCATAATTCACACATAGAATAAAAGATTTCAAGCAAACAATTTTTGAATAGTACAATTTATGAAATTTTTGCCAGTATGCAATTTTGTAAATTTCGATACAAACAAATTAGTGGAAGCATTTAATAAAAGTCGATATATTTTGTTCCATCTAAAACTACATTAGGAAAAACCTGATAAAAAAATTTATGAATATGCGCAGCTTTTTTTTTTTTTGATTTTGTTAACCATACCTTCGCACATAATATATAAAAAAAATGTTTAAATCTGGAGATATACTTTTGTGTTTTTTTCTGTTAAAGTTTTAAGATTTTTCAATTTTACCATTTTTCATTCTAATTTTTGAAAATTCCGTAAAACTCATATAAGGCCGATAAAACAAAACTAAATTAGTTTTTGTAAAGTAGAAACAATGTTCTTTCCGCCAATATGCTACATTATTGCATTTTGTTTCAAACAAGTTAAATAGAGCACCCTATCTAACAGTTGCTTATATAAAAAAATTCACAGAAATTTTTTGGAGTACAAAGTTCAACTTTGAGCCCACTGTGTCGCTAAGTCCAAAACTAATTTAAAACTTTTATAATTTTTTTTTCATCCCCTGAGTATTATCTGACGATTGTACTACAAAATTTTTCAATTCCAACTACTTTCAAATTCTTCCTATTTATGGCTACAAAAATCCACTGTACGGCATCGCGGTAGTTGCTTACCGGCAGCATTGACATGTGGGGCATTTCAGGCGAAGCGGACAATGCAAAAAAAAAAATGAGACTTAGAAATTTGTTCATATTCGGCTTAATTGTACTTCTAGAAGGTGTAAACACTTAATTTTATTTTAATATAAGGCTTAGTTGTCAAGTTGTGGACTTCAAAAAATTGACGTAATATGAATAATGGATTTTTCGGAAGCAATTTTTTTTCTTAACAAAATTTCAATAAAATATTAAACATTGTGGTTTCTATAGGAAATTTACTGCTCTTTTCAATTATGAAATCAGATTGGAAATTTCCCAGCAAAACCTATAACAGTTATAAAACTTAAAATATAAGCGTTAAAGTTCTCGTATTTTACCGGTTAAATTTTTTAGAGCATCGGGAAAAAATTAACCACTTCTGCCCTATTCGTGTGAGAATACATTGACCGTGCAACCTGCTCTTGCCAATAGATTTTGTCATAAGAAAATCAATGAAAAATCTATAGTTGTCTCTTTCACGAATCTGAAATCACATTCTTCCCACTGGCATTCGCCCAAATAAATAGAAAATGTTGTCATACAACTTTAATATACACCCAACTCTCTTTTTACACGGTAGATACGTTCCTCAGAAATCCGTGTAAAAAGAAACCGTGTAAAAAAAGAGGCGTTTCCTATAGTAAAATGGGGGATACGTTCCATGTGATTTGAAAACCGTGTAAGATGAAATAAAGAACTATATTTACTTCGAAAAACCGTGTAAAAAATGTTGAAAACTATAAAATTTCAGATATGCATACAAATTGTATGTTCATATGACATTTTATTGAGCATTAAAACTTAAAATACATAATTCATACTGGTGAAAAATTGATAGAGCAAGCAAAAAACAAAAGAAATCTGTTAATCCAGAATTAGGAACAGAAAATTTAGAATAGAAATAAAGAAAAAATATTTACATAGCTACATAATTATTCGTTGCTACTTGATAACAAGAGCAATTGTTTGCGACGATCTGGACTAAAGTCGGTATCATCACTGGAGATATCCATCAAATTATCCAATGGTGAGTTTCGTCCGGTAAATTTCCGAAAGGTCTTGCGCCGTCGACTTTTTTATTAAAAATCTTTTATAGAAAGTTGAACTTTTGGTTTTTTAAGTTCTTTATACAACTCTTTATACCCAGCAATACAATTATTAATATCTTGTTCGAATTTCAGGGCACGTTCCATATTTGGATCATTTTTTAAGAAATGATTCACCATACTTTTACCAAATGTTAGACCGTCATCAATTAAACTAGCAGTTAGTTCACATATTTCAGTCTCCTCGTCATTATCGCTATTATGGTTCTCAGTTTTGCCGTCATCTGTTATTAATTCAATCAGACAATCATCATCTAGAGGTTTATCTATCATTAATTCGTCGACATCTTCAATTTTTAGGTCCTCAAATTCTTCTCCTCCGATTTCGTGTGCCAAGGCTATAATTTCAGAAGTCGCCATCGATGCTTGAGGTACCACTCTTGACGCATTCTGGCCAAAGTGCTTTCCAGCAGGAATTTAATGTTGATACCCTTAACTTTTCTTTGGCCATTGCAGCATATGTAATGCAATCCAAAATAGAATATTTTTTCCATGCATCAACGATCGTAAGGTTGTCCTTCTCTACTGCATCTAAAATATGTTGGAATTCTCGTTGAATATAATAAAGCTTAAACGTAGCAATTATACCCTGATCTAATGGTTGAATCAAGGAAGTGGTATTAGGTGGCAAAAATATTACTTGAATATTTGGATGCTCTAAAACAGGATGACTTGGCGCATTATCTATGAGCAAAAGCACTTTAAAATCAAGACATTGCTGTTCCATATATATTTTAACTTCAGGAACAAAGCATTCTTCAAACCATTCCGTAAATAGACCTGCTGTCATCCAGGCCTTTTATTCGCCCTCCAATGAACCGGCAACTCTTGTTTTTTCCTCTCAAAGCACGTGGCCTTAATGATCGGTTAATTAAAAGAGGCTTTAAAATTTTGTCACTAGAAGCGTTGCTACACAATAAAAATGTTACCCGATCTTTAGCAACTTTAAAACCACTAGCAATTTTTTCGGATTTTGCTATAAAAGTTCTGGAAGGCATTTTTTTCCAGAACAAACCCGTTTCATCGGCATTGAAAATTTGGTCGGGGACATAGCCCCCATCTTCAATTATTTTGGCTAGTTCTGCTGGAAAGGTTTTAGCTGCCTTTTCATCTGCTGATGCGATTTCTCCTTTAATTTTTAAATTATGAAATGCGTTTCTTTTAAGATTTCCTCTTAGCCATCCATCACTAGCAGAAAATTCCTTTCTCTTATCTTGACGACTTGTTGATGGCTCCGATATCTGCAGTTGCTTATAAATTCATAGTGACTTCTGCTTTATAATATTTCCATCTACAGGTACTCTTTTTTGCAATAAATCCTCAATCCAAAACACTACACATTTTTCCATTTTTACTAACACTTCATCTCTAATGTATGACGATGTTTTGGAACTATGTTTTGATGAACTGATGACAGATTTCCGTATTTCATTCTCATTTTTCTTAATGGTCCTGATAGTAGCTTCTTTTAAGCCAAAATCCTTGCCCACAGATGTTGAACCTTCACCTCTTGCCAGACAGTCCAAGATTTTTAATTTTACTTCCAAAGAAATGGCTTGCCTTTTACGAATCCTTGAAATTTTGGACATTTTATTAACTGTAGTAAGGGCAAAAATTTTATTTTTAAAGCATAACTAAAAATTTATAGATAAAATAAATTTTTTCACTTATTAAGTTCAGAAATGTTCAAATCTAATTGATAGCACGAACAATTGATAAAATATTGCGAGCTAATAAACTTTAAACACTTTAATTACGCAATATTTTATGTAAATATCATGCGAACAAAATGTGTAGGTAAGAGTTATTGAATAAGGGGATTTCCCCAGTTACTACTATGTATGTTCATTTCAGCAATGGTGCCAAGTGTTGTAAAAACAAACATAATTACAAAACAGTAATTTTGAAACCGTACTAGAAAAAACAATTTTTTCAACCGTGTAACTTCAAATCCGTGTAAAAAGAGAGTTGGGTGTATTAATAAAAGTGTTGCTGTTTATCCATTTTCTTATAAATTTTTTTTGGATTTATAGTTTAACACAACATATTAAAACTAACATATGTAGGCAACATACATATAAATACTAACTAAATGCTAAAATACATATTAGTATATAAGTAAGATTGAATTACTTCAGCATCTAGGGAGTCGTAGATAGCAAACTTTTCTGATTTCTTAACAGTTGCAGCGCTATAAATTTTAACTAAAACTTGTTATAGGGGATGTTACCTTTAGTGAATTCATAGCCGCACTTAAGGACTTCATGAGCAATAAGTGAAGCGTTGAAGAAAGTGTGTGGCAAACGGCCAATCTCATTGGCAACCACTTAAATGTTCTTGCCATAGAGGCGCGACATGTCAAAGACACAAAATATTTTCGAATTTTAATCATCCTTGCTGAATTTTGCGGATATAACGGGCGAAACCAGTGTGGACAGCATCGTATAGACCACGATCTGAATTCACGGCTATAAGCAACTTTTCGGGATCTCAGTTAGAATTTCGGTATTTTCGAAAAACTGTTGTGCTCCGATGCCATAGGGACGTGCTGCCGGCCCCATCTTCATGGATTGCGTAATTTTTTGGATGTTCTTGAAGGATTTCCAAGTGAAATCATATTTAGGGTAGCCATACCACGCTGCTGCTGCGCCTGCATTATGGCTTCTGTGGCTAATGGAGCCAAAAGCGTTGCACGTTGCATTATTTAAAATTTAATAAAAAAAAAAAATTAACTTTTTAGATTTAGAAATAATTTAATTTATTTGAGCAGTCGACTTCAAATTTTATTTTTGTTGACCATTGTAACGTTGATTTTTTTTCTGTTAAATATGAAAAAGAAGCTATAGCAATAACAATTTTTTTATTAAAATGTTCCTATCGCCTTTCTTCTAACGTTCTTTATGAGATTTCGTTTTTGAATGTGTATGTAAATTTAGAAATTTTGTTAGTAGTGTTAGTGATGGGGTCAGTCCATAATTTAATATGGTTAGTCATGTTTTGCTGGGTTGATTTTTTTTTTCTTGTGGAAAACCGTAAGTGAAAATTTCATCTCAGAATTGAAATAACTTCGACATATTTCGTTATACCCTACACCGAGGGCAGGAATGGAAAAATATATATATTCTTGATCAGCGTCACCACCTGAGTCGATTTAGCGATGTCTGTCTGTCTGTCTGTCTGTCTGTCTGTCTGTCTGTCTGTCTGTCTGTCTGTCTGTCTGTCTGTCTGTCTGTCTGTCTGTCTGTCTGTCTGTCTGTCTGTCTGTCTGTCTGTCTGTCTGTCTGTCTGTCTGTCTGTCTGTCTGTCTGTCTGTCTGTCTGTCTGTCTGTCTGTCTGTCTGTCTGTCTGTCTGTCTGTCTGTCTGTCTGTCTGTCTGTCTGTCTGTCTGTCTGTCTGTCTGTCTGTCTGTCTGTCTGTCTGTCTGTCTGTCTGTCTGTCTGTCTGTCTGTCTGTCTGTCTGTCTGTCTGTCTGTCTGTCTGTCTGTCTGTCTGTCTGTCTGTCTGTCTGTCTGTCTGTCTGTCTGTCTGTCTGTCTGTCTGTCTGTCTGTCTGTCTGTCTGTCTGTCTGTCTGTCTGTCTGTCTGTCTGTCTGTCTGTCTGTCTGTCTGTCTGTCTGTCTGTCTGTCTGTCTGTCTGTCTGTCTGAAAAAACCAAGAAAGCTAATTGAATGAAAGTTTCACATACAGGTCACACCTTCTTGCAGGCATCTTGCTATTGAAAATGGGTGAAATCGGTTAACGGACACGCCTACCGCCCATACTCTATGTATATTTACCCAGGCCAATTTTGAAAAAAGTTTCACCGATTTGGATGAAACTTGGTAATTTGTGAACCAAATTAGGATAAGGCTAGGTTTCAAGTTTCCAAAAGATCGTATAGGGGCGTGGCACAGCCCTAAATTTTATCATTTATACTACTATATCTTGCAAGCCGTTCAAGATATTGCGATGAAATATGGTAAACAGATACATATCAAATATGTCTTCAGCTGCGATAAAAGTGGGCGGAATCGAAAAGGTGGGCGTGGCAATTTTCAACTGTTAAAAATTTTGATTCCGTATATCTCAAAATTGCCACAAACGATTTTTAAAAGGTACTTTCAGTGCAGTGTAGGGTATGTGAGTTTCGGCCTGGCCGAAGATAACACCTTAACTTGTTTTTTTTTTCCATTTTAACTTAAAAACAAGTTAAGGTGTTATTTTCGGCGAGGCCGAAACTCACATACCCTACACTGCACTGAAAGTACCTTTTCATCAAATGTTAAAAAGACGTTGAAAAGGTTAAATAAGTCGAAAAAAATGTGAAATGTTGGAAAGGTTGACAGAGGTTGAAAAATGTTGAACAAGTCCAAACTATATGCAAAATGTTGAAAAAAGTTGAGAGAGGTTGAAAAACTCTAAAAAAATTAAAAGAGCTTGAAAAAATTTGATCAATTCAAAATTGATGAAAAAGTCGAAAAAATAAAGAAACTTATGAAGAAAGTTGAAAGAGGCTGAAAAAGTCAAACAAATACATAAAGGATATATTGGGAAAAGTTATAGGATTGAAAAAATCGAATAAATATGGAAAATGTTGAAAAAACTAGAATAAGTCGAAAAAAATGTGAAATGTTAGAAAGGTTGACAGAGGTTGAAAAATGTTGAAAAGTCGTAAATATATGCAAAATGTTGAAAATAGTTGAGAGAGGTTGAAAAACTCTAAAAAAAATGAAAGAGGTTGAAAAAATTTGAAACTATTCACAATTGATGAAAAAGTCGAAAAAATAAAGAAACTTATGAAGAAAGTTGAAAGAGGTTGAAAAAGTCGAACAAATTCATATAGAATATATTGGAAAAAGTCAAAGGGTTGAAAAAGTCGAAAGAATATGGAAAATGTTGAAAAAATCGAATAAAAATGAAAAATTTTAAATATGCAACGCCCACTTCTCCAATTCCGCCCACTTTTGGTTCAACAAATTATATTTGTGATCGACATCCTCATATTAAATTTCAGCACAATAGCTTGTATAGTTTGCGATATATGCTGCAGTTTAATTTAAAATTTAGGGCGGTGACACACCCACTGGTACAATCCAGCCCGGTTTTGATCCAGAAATAGCTTTTCATAAGCAAACCCCAAACACCAAATTTTAGTATGATTGCCCACTTATTTCGATAAATATGCCACTTACCGTATTTTATTTGTGTGGGAGGTGCCACGCCCACTGGTGCTAATTCAGCCACTTTTGATTCAGATATACTCTATAGCAACTGAACCACTTTCATTAAATTTCATAGCAATTGCTGCAATAGTATACTTAAAACAGCGCTTTCAAATTTATGTTAATATGGAAGGTGGCACGCCCACTGATGCAATTCTGTCAAAACTAATTTATTTTTAAAGCCTATAGTAACCGACATCTAAACACCAACTTTTATGAAGATTACTCTCTTAGTACACTATTTGTAACAATAAACAGTTTTTGCTTATATGGGAGGTGCCACTCCCCCAGGTACTATTGTACCAAATTTTTGTAATAAAAGACCTTACAGCAAGTATATCTACCTCATTAAATTTCATCACGATTACGTTGTTCGTTCTCTTAATATAACGTTTATAAATATTGTGGGCGGTGACACGCCCTTCAACGAGTTTTTTCAATAAAGAGGTTGAGCTTGTATTGATGACAGCTTTCAGCGGTATCATCTTCAAGATTTTTATGAAAATCGTTTGTGCCAGTTTTGAGATATATGGAATCAAAATTTTTAGCAGTTGAAAAGTGCCACTCCCACTTTTATCTCAACTCAAGATATATTTGATATGTATCCGTTTACCAAATTTCATAACAATATCTTGCACGGCTTACGAGATATGGTGGTATAAAGGTTAAAATTTAGGGCTGTGCCACGCCCCTGTAGGAAGCTTTGAAAACTTGAAACCTAACCTAATCCTAATCTTGTTCACATGTGTATCAAATCACCAATTTTCATCAAAATCGCTGCAACTTTTTTCAAAATTGACCTGGGTATATATACATATGGTATGGGCGGTAGGCGTGTCAGTTAACCGATTTCGCCCATTTTCAATAGCAGGATGCCTGCAAGAAGATGTGACCTGTGTGTGAAAGTTTCATTCAATTAGCTCGTTTGGTTTTCCCGTAAACCTGATTTCAACAGACAGACAGACAGACAGACAGACGGACATTGCTAAGTCAACTCAGGTGGTGACGCTGATCAAGAATATATATACTTTTCCATACCTGCCACGCCTCCTTCTATGTGTTACAAACGGATGGACAAAGTGAATATACTCTCGGTGTAGGGTATAATAAAGCATATAATATACCGGTAATATGCTAAGAATTTTTAAACGTGATCTACATTAGTTTACGAGATATATGAATTGAAGTGCATACATACGTGCCGCACTTTGTATGGGACGTGGCTCATTCTTAAGTACTTTTATTTATATATGTATCTCCTTACTAATAACAATCACGTTAAAATTTTTTTTGTGAAACATCTATATACATAAGGCCTAAAAGCTACTGAAAATTTGATTTAAAATTTTTATTTTCGGTTTTCTATACATAAAAAAATTTAAAATTCGAATTTGATTGAAAAATTAAAAAGAGCATCCTTTTTACTAGTTTAATCAATATTGTTTATATTTAACAAAAGTTACGGTCCTTAAACTTTGCCAATTCTTCAAAAGCCCATAACTCGGCAATCAAGCCTTATACGAAAAAAAAATATGTGTACACATTTATGTCTACTAGATGTATAACTAACTGGAATACAAACATATTTCACGACTTCACTTTATTTTCATTGCTCGCTTCGCCTGAAATGCCCCATATGTACGTTCTGACAGAAGCTGTGATTATGTTCGGTTGAGAAGATGCCTTACAGCATGATCATTTTAAGTGGTACATGACGAACACACTGATGTTGCAATCCATCAGAATAATTCTGATCATAACTACAACCCCAAATATTGAAATTGTAAAAATCAGAAATAAAATAATAATGATGTAAATTTTATAAATTTACATTATCCAGAAAACGTAAAATATTATGTTTTATTATTTTATGCATTTCATTGAAATTAATAACCTCGCAAACTTTGTTAAAATCATTACATGCACAGCGAAATGGCTCAAGTAAATGGCTTTGCAAGTATTCAAATGTAGCAAATTGAATCGTCTTATTAGACGTTGAGGTGATTTACTTTACTTAATAGAGATGCACTGTCTATTTCACTATTAAGAAGTTTAATAATGAAGGAAACATTTAACATAGTTCTGCGGTTTTTAAGCGACGGCAAGTCAATTAGTCTTAGCCTTTGTTCATATGAAGGTAAATAAATACATATTTGGATTCCAAGGTAGATTGCGTAGACAAAATATCAAGAATTGTTTTTGTGCAGATTAAATTGAATGAATGTAGCACTGGTATTGAGGACACCAAACAATGGATGCATATTCTAGAATAGGTATCACCAATGATGTGAATAGAGATTTAGTGATATAATGATCATGAAACTCTTTACACCACCGTTTTATGAAGCCAAAAACACAATTCGCCCAATCAATGTGAATATTGAACTTGACTTCAGTATCCATCATTACACCTAAATCTTCAAATATAGCGTTACCAGATGCCGTGCCTACAAAAGTAGTGCATGTGAAAAAATTCCAATTTTTTAATAAAAAACAAAAATTTTTTCATTTTCCATAAAAATATTTTTGATGAGCAAAAAAAAAAATAAAGTAAACACCAGCAAAATGAAAGCAATATTTGAAATACACTTTATTTTACAATGCAAACATCGAAAGTAGTGAAAAGTGTGTAATTTCACCCAAAAGTAGTCCATTTCAAGTGAAAAGTAGTAAAGTAATTTTGTCTTGCAAAAGTAAAACATTTACTACTAAAGTATGTCATCGGTAACCCTATTCAAATAAGTTAAGGCATTTAAGATTATGAGTACCAATTTTATAAGAACAACACAATCGCTGTTTCCTAGAGAAGGACATATGTATGTATGTATGTTAGACATGTTCTAGAATACTTCAAGAACACTCGATTTTCGAAAATTTATTCATATTCGAGTATTTCCTCATTAAAAAAAATAATCCTATGGCTGCTACCAGAGCTGCAAAATTTTAATTTTTTGGAATTTGGCCAAAAAAATGATGAAAATTTGATTTTTTTTCTTATTTACTATATTTTTTTAAATATTTTGTCGATTTTCCTTATGTACAGTGATCTTTAATAATAATAATAATAATAATAATAATAATAATAATAATAATAATAATAATAATAATAATAATAATAATAATAATAATAATAATAATAATAATAATAATAATAATAATAATAATAATAATAATAATAATAATAATAATAATAATAATAATAATAATAATAATAATAATAATAATTAATAATAATAATAATAATAATAATAATAATAATAATAATAATAATAATAATAATAATAATAATAATAATAATAATAATAATAATAATAATAATAATAATAATAATAATAATAATAATAATAATAATAATAATAATAATAATAATAATAATAATAATAATAATAATAATAATAATAATAATAATAATAATAATAATAATAATAATAATAATAATAATAATAATAATAATAATAATAATAATAATAATAATAATAATAATAATAATAATAATAATAATAATAATAATAATAATAATAATAATAATAATAATAATAATAATAATAATAATAATAATAATAATAATAATAATAATAATAATAATAATAATAATAATAATAATAATAATAATAATAATAATAATAATAATAATAATAATAATAATAATAATAATAATAATAATAATAATAATAATAATAATAATAATAATAATAATAATAATAATAATAATAATAATAATAATAATAATAATAATAATAATAATAATAATAATAATAATAATAATAATAATAATAATAATAATAATAATAATAATAATAATAATAATAATAATAATAATAATAATAATAATAATAATAATAATAATAATAATAATAATAATAATAATAATAATAATAATAATAATAATAATAATAATAATAATAATAATAATAATAATAATAATAATAATAATAATAATAATAATTTTTTTTTTTTTTTTTTTTTTTTTTTTTTTTTTTCGTGCGAAGGTTGTGGTAAAATGAACCGCAAGGATCATGCAGTTCACTAACCTTATTCACTGCCGTCGCAGCTTCAGAGTGTGTTAATTCACTAAAATCCACAACCTCAGGCCTCCAGGCCTCCTACCCTGGGACTGCGTTAGCATTGCTTCGGGGTAGGGGCCATTACCTGTCTCAAATCACATGCCTGCGTCCAGGTCCCACTTCTTTTTTCTGAGAATGTCCTCAGTAAAACCTGCAACTGCCTTCCAGTTTTCTTCGCTCTGCAGCATCCTTTCGATCACGTTGTCAGCGGAGCACTGGCCGACTGATTCCTGTAAGGATGCGCGTTCGTTGTCCCATCGACTGCAGTTGAAGAAGGTGTGCTCTGCGTCATCTTCATCAGCGTCTCCATATATACAGAAAGGGTGTTCTGTTTTGCCCATACGGTGTAGATACTTCTGGAAATATCCATGGCCCGATAAAAACTGAGTGAGGTAATAATTTACCTCGCCAAAGTCTCTCTCGAACCATCTTCTTATGCAAGGGATCAGCCTTTTTGTCCACCTGCCGCTGACTTCCAAGTGATATCTGTCCTGCCACTTGGAGAGGGTTTCCTGCCTTGCGGCTGCAGGGCTTATGGCCTGGTTTCCCTCCTTTTTTGCCTCCCAGACCATCTTTCGTTCGCTGGCTAGTAGATCAATGGGGATAACGCCACTTATTACTAGCACAGCCGCTTCGGAGACTGTGCGGTACGCACATGCCACTCTGAGAGCAGCAGTTCGTTGCACTGACAGTAGCGTCTTTTGACGGCATTTCGCCTCTAGAGTGCCTGCCCATATTTCGCTGCCGTAGAGCAGTATCGAGTTCGTTGTCGACATTAGGAGTTTCCGTTTACTTTGTCTTGGTCCCCCGATGTTCGCCATGAGCTCACTAAGCATGCCCGTTATCTTGGCTGCTTTTATTGCTGCGTGCTGTATTTGAGCCCAAAAAGTCAATCTTGGGTCAAGTCTTATGCCGAGGTACTTGACTACCTTCTTTGTTGTAAGTATGCTGTCGCATACTTGCAGCTCCAGTTCTAACGGGATGTGCCGCTTTGTTAGCAGTATAACCTCCGTCTTTTCGGTGGCTAGTTGAAGTCCATGAGTCACCAGCCATTCCCTTGTCCTTAGCATAACCTGGTTTAATTTCCTCTTGGCCTCGTCGGTGTTGCGAGCCGTTATTACAGCTGCAATGTCGTCTGCGTACCCCACCAGATGTGTATCATCCGGCATTTCGATTCGGAGGATTTCGTCGTAGCTCAAGTTCCAAAGGTCTGGGCCTAGGATAGACCCTTGCGCTGCTCCAGATGTTATCTGTTTTATCCTTCTCCCTTCGCAGGTGTCATATATGAGCTCGCGATCCCTTAGATAGCTCTGTAGAATCCTCAGCAGGTATTGCGGAGTAGCAAACCTTGTTTTTAGAGCGTCAATTATATCTGCCCACCTGAGGCTGTTAAAAGCATTGCGGATGTCTAGTGTTGCCAATAAGACAATCCTCCTGGAGTGATGGTTCCCTCGTTGTGCGTGCTCTACGCTAGACACTACGTCTTCTATAGCGCCAAGAGTTGATCTTCCCGCTCGGAATCCATGTTGTCGTTCCGACAATCCACCAGCGTCTTCAATGGCTGCAGATAAGCGAAATTTAATCATCTTCTCTAGCAGCTTTCCAGCACTATCAAGCATACACAATGGTCTGTATGCTGATGGTTGGGTAGGATCTCCTTTGCCTTTGCTAATCAGTACCAACTTTTGTTTTTTCCACACTTCCGGGAATAAACCTTCCTTAAGGCACGCATTATACATCGTCAGCAGAACGTTTGGACGATTTGCCGCTACTATTTTCAGTATTTCTGCAGGAATTCCATCAGGTCCTGGAGCCTTGCTGCTTTTGAGAAATTTTGCTGCTCCCTTAAGTTCTTCCTCAGAAAATAAAGGAGTTGATCCGACAGGTGGTGCCTCTTGTTCTTCTTGCTGCAGGTTATGCGTAGGAAATAATGCATCAACGATGTTGCTCATGGTTTCGCCGTTCATGTCCGGACCAGGATTTTTAGAGCCCAGTTTCTTCATGACGATCTTATAACCGAGTCCCCATGGGTTGTTATTCAGATCGTTGCGGAGTTCCTCCCATTTTTCTTTTTTGCTACGCTCTATGACAAGTTTCAAGGTTTTCTTGGCTTGCCTGTAGTTTTCGGCTTCATTTGTAGCGGCGCCTATCCGTCTAGCTCTGGTAAATTTTCTCCTTATCCTTAGGCAGTTACGTCTGATTTCCGCGATTTCTTCCGTCCACCAGTAAACAGCGTCTTTCCTGCGATTTGTGCCAACCTTAGGCATCGATGCGTTGCAGCCTTGGACTAATCGCTGCATAGTTATATGGGCGAGAGTTCTGGCGTCACTACCTGTGTCAGTTGGCAGTGGGTTTTCGTCGATATTTGCCAGTAAAGATTCGACTCTAAGTTTCGTGACATTCCATTTTCGTGTTCCCCTTCTTTTTTGTGCTTGGATGGGACGACGTCCTGAGTCTAGATAGTAAGTAATATACTGGTGATCACTACCGGTAAAGTCTTCTAGGACTCTCCATTCTTTAAGCATTCCAGCTATATTTTCTGAAACTAGAGTGATATCCGGTGTGGTGGCTTCGCACCCTGGTCTTCTGAAGGTGGTAGCTGCGCCAATGTTTGCGACGGTTAAGCCTAGTCGAGCGGCCATGTCCAGCACGCGTCTGCCTCTAGAGTTTGTTGCTGCCATTCCCCATTCGACAGCTTTGGCGTTAAAATCTCCTGCGATGATGAAGGGGCCTCCGATTTCCAGCGCTTTGTCTTCAATACCTTCTATCTTCTTCTGGAATTCAGCAATGCTATCACTTGGGGTTAAGTAACAGCTGAGCAGTGTGAAGCTTGTTGCTTGCACATATACGAAGCAGTTCCCTGCACCTTTTTGTGCATAGACAAACCTGCTGTTGCTAGGCAACCAGATTGCTGCAGTACCGGTCTCATCTTCGGACCAGTTTTCTCGACTCACTCGCCTATACTGTTCGCTTATAATGACAGCGTCCGCCTTATTTTCTACTGCCATCTGCTCTATTAGTGCATCAGCCGTTCTGCTTCGATGCATGTTGGCCTGAAGTATCCTCACTTTGTCGCTTTGCACTTAGTTGAGCCAGGTACATGATCTGTCTGGCTACGGCCCGCTTCTGTGCACAGGCAGCACTTTGGTCTCTTGCTGCACTCCTTTATTTTGTGTCCTGGTTCTCCGCATCTCATGCACAGTCCTTCACCTTTCCTGTCTGGTCCCTTGCAGTCCATTTGCAAGTGTCCCATTCCGAAACAACGGAAACATCGTTTGATGCTTGGACAGAGTCTAATTCTGGCTCTGACATAGCCGATTTTAATGCCACCTTCTTTAAGCAATTTTTCCGTCTTCTCCTGCGCAAGCGTTACAAACGCTCGTACTTGCTCGCGCTTGTTCGGCGCCATGACTCTGACACGCATTTCTTCCAGTGGATCTCCTAGCAGCTTTTTAATGGCCTGTTCAACTTCTAGTTGAACAGTGAGAGAATCAAGGTCCCTTATCTCCACTGTAGCGACCGGCTTGAGCTCCATCACAGAGGCATCTTCTTTGACTGTGGTTTTCAGCCGCTGGAGAAATTCGGGCTGCACCTTTCCTCCTTTTTCCATTTCTAGAAGAAGTGCACCAGTCCTCGTTTTCCTGATGCCTCTTATATTCGCAACTTCTTCGGGCTGAATTTTGCTACGCAGGTTTTTGAGCACCTCTGCATAGCTGTGTCCTTGCACTGGCTTTATGAGGACTGCCTCTGGTTTTGACCGTTGCCCTCTCTCTCTTTTCTTTTTGGGGGTTTTTCCTCTTCTTACTTCTGTCTCCTTCTCCTTCTTTGTTTCTCCCTTTCTTCTGAGAGCGTTTGCTTTTGGCCGTCTCTTGACTTCTTGCCATTTCTCACTCTTATTATTTTCCTGCGGCTTTTCAGTCTTATCGGCCTTTCCACCATTTGTTGCTGTCCTCTTTGGGCTTGGTAAGACCGCTGTAGTTTCTTTTTCTCTCTGTCTTTTTCCTGCGCTGGGCTGTGCCATGCTTAATTCTTGCCCTTTCGGGCGGCCCAATAGGGTTTCATCTGCTGCGACTGCATTATTTCCTGCATTGATCTGCACTAAAGCAGTCTTCTTCTTTTCCTCTTCCAATCTTCGCCAAGACCTTCGGCTATGGGTAATGATGTCAAACAGTTCATCCAGTTCTGTTACACCTTCCTTAACATCCATACTGATGTTTTTCTGTTTTTGCATGGCCTGCTTCATCTTAATAATAGCCATCCGGCATTTATTCAGAGCCTGCTCCTCATCTTCGCGTAGCTTGAGGAAATATTTCTGGCGCGGAGAGGGCTTATCCTCCTCAGTTCTGCATTTCAGACTGTTTGATGTGGATGTCGACAAAGCCGTCACAACGTCTGTGTTGACTGCTTCTTTTTCCATCTGCTTGGGCAGTCCTGGTGTCTTTGTAAGCAGACTGTTGCTAGCAGTCGTTTGCCCAGGTGTGGTTTTCAACACGGTTGAGAGCCTCTTGGGACGTGCACCGTGTTGGTTTCCACTGGTGGGAGTTCCATCTTTTGTTGCTGTTAGGTCCACTTCTATGACGGCAGCGGTAGTGGCAGCGCCAGGAGAAGCGACCGGAGACCTCATCAGCTTTGACCTCCTAATAATAATAATAATAATAATAATAATAATAATAATAATAATAATAATAATAATAATAATAATAATAATAATAATAATAATAATAATAATAATAATAATAATAATAATAATAATAATAATAATAATAATAATAATAATAATAATAATAATAATAATAATAATAATAATAATAATAATAATAATAATAATAATAATAATAATAATAATAATAATAATAATAATAATAATAATAATAATAATAATAATAATAATAATAATAATAATAATAATAATAATAATAATAATAATAATAATAATAATAATAATAATAATAATAATAATAATAATAATAATAATAATAATAATAATAATAATAATAATAATAATAATAATAATAATAATAATAATAATAATAATAATAATAATAATAATAATAATAATAATAATAATAATAATAATAATAATAATAATAATAATAATAATAATAATAATAATAATAATAATAATAATAATAATAATAATAATAATAATAATAATAATAATAATAATAATAATAATAATAATAATAATAATAATAATAATAATAATAATAATAATAATAATAATAATAATAATAATAATAATAATAATAATAATAATAATAATAATAATAATAATAATAATAATAATAATAATAATAATAATAATAATAATAATAATAATAATAATAATAATAATAATAATAATAATAATAATAATAATAATAATAATAATAATAATAATAATAATAATAATAATAATAATAATAATAATAATAATAATAATAATAATAATAATAATAATAATAATAATAATAATAATAATAATAATAATAATAATAATAATAATAATAATAATAATAATAATAATAATAATAATAATAATAATAATAATAATAATAATAATAATAATAATAATAATAATAATAATAATAATAATAATAATAATAATAATAATAATAATAATAATAATAATAATAATAATAATAATAATAATAATAATAATAATAATAATAATAATAATAATAATAATAATAATAATAATAATAATAATAATAATAATAATAATAATAATAATAATAATAATAATAATAATAATAATAATAATAATAATAATAATAATAATAATAATAATAATAATAATAATAATAATAATAATAATAATAATAATAATAATAATAATAATAATAATAATAATAATAATAATAATAATAATAATAATAATAATAATAATAATAATAATAATAATAATAATAATAATAATAATAATAATAATAATAATAATAATAATAATAATAATAATAATAATAATAATAATAATAATAATAATAATAATAATAATAATAATAATAATAATAATAATAATAATAATAATAATAATAATAATAATAATAATAATAATAATAATAATAATAATAATAATAATAATAATAATAATAATAATAATAATAATAATAATAATAATAATAATAATAATAATAATAATAATAATAATAATAATAATAATAATAATAATAATAATAATAATAATAATAATAATAATAATAATAATAATAATAATAATAATAATAATAATAATAATAATAATAATAATAATAATAATAATAATAATAATAATAATAATAATAATAATAATAATAATAATAATAATAATAATAATAATAATAATAATAATAATAATAATAATAATAATAATAATAATAATAATAATAATAATAATAATAATAATAATAATAATAATAATAATAATAATAATAATAATAATAATAATAATAATAATAATAATAATAATAATAATAATAATAATAATAATAATAATAATAATAATAATAATAATAATAATAATAATAATAATAATAATAATAATAATAATAATAATAATAATAATAATAATAATAATAATAATAATAATAATAATAATAATAATAATAATAATAATAATAATAATAATAATAATAATAATAATAATAATAATAATAATAATAATAATAATAATAATAATAATAATAATAATAATAATAATAATAATAATAATAATAATAATAATAATAATAATAATAATAATAATAATAATAATAATAATAATAATAATAATAATAATAATAATAATAATAATAATAATAATAATAATAATAATAATAATAATAATAATAATAATAATAATAATAATAATAATAATAATAATAATAATAATAATAATAATAATAATAATAATAATAATAATAATAATAATAATAATAATAATAATAATAATAATAATAATAATAATAATAATAATAATAATAATAATAATAATAATAATAATAATAATAATAATAATAATAATAATAATAATAATAATAATAATAATAATAATAATAATAATAATAATAATAATAATAATAATAATAATAATAATAATAATAATAATAATAATAATAATAATAATAATAATAATAATAATAATAATAATAATAATAATAATAATAATAATAATAATAATAATAATAATAATAATAATAATAATAATAATAATAATAATAATAATAATAATAATAATAATAATAATAATAATAATAATAATAATAATAATAATAATAATAATAATAATAATAATAATAATAATAATAATAATAATAATAATAATAATAATAATAATAATAATAATAATAATAATAATAATAATAATAATAATAATAATAATAATAATAATAATAATAATAATAATAATAATAATAATAATAATAATAATAATAATAATAATAATAATAATAATAATAATAATAATAATAATAATAATAATAATAATAATAATAATAATAATAATAATAATAATAATAATAATAATAATAATAATAATAATAATAATAATAATAATAATAATAGAGTTTAGCTACTACAGCTATTATAGCCTTCTTAGCTATTTAGCATTGAAGCTTTATACCAAGTAAAAAGCTTATTCAATAAATAATGGAATAGAAAAAATTATCATGCACATTAATTTGTTATTTATTTTATAATTTTTTCTTAGCTTTATCGCACTTTCTCAACATACCCACTCACACCATGTAAACATAGTCATGTAGATAATAAAATAATTATATGTATATATTTACGTGGTCCAAGGCATAAGTGTTAGAAAAAATTTACCCAGCATGCTGCAAAAAGTATATATAATGGAAGAGAAAGACCAAAAAGTATATATAATAAAATATATATATTACCATTATATATACTTTTTGGAAAGACTCGCGCTCACAACAGACTCATGTTGCTGGCTTCCAACGTTATACTGATGCATTTTTCCCCAAGTGCGTTGCCTTGGTCCTTTAGCAATTGCACATTGGTCACAACGGCGGATCCGGATCCAGTCAGCAACTGATTCTTGGCATCCTACCCAATAAAATCGTTTCTTTATTTTCTCTGTGGTTTTCGTTATGCCCAGATGTCCACCACTCGATCCATGGTGATAATCCTCGATTATTTCCTTAAATTTGGCGTTTGGAATAGACAGAAGTTTTGAGCAAGTTTTACCATCCTCGCTTTCCCAGATTCTGTAGAGACAACCATCATGCAACTCCAAACTTTGCCATAGCGCCCAGTTTGCTTTACAGATTTGGCTTTTGCTGAAATATGCGACGACCTTTTCTTGTCCATTGATGATTGGGACAAAACTCCTCCAATACCATGGCCACTCGCATCGATGTCCAATACAAATACTTTGCCGGGTATTGGGTACGCGAGTATTGGCGCTGTAGACAGTAATTCTTTCAGCTTTTGGAATGCAGTTTCCTGTGCACCACTCCATTCGAATTTCCGATTTTTCTGTGTCAGCTCATGTAGACTCCCTACAACATTTGCGAAACCAGGAACAAAGCGTATGTAATAAGTGCATAGACCCAGAAAACTTCGCAACTCATGAAGATTAGATGGTCGTGGCCAATTTTTCACAGCTTTTATTTTATCTTCATCTGTGTGTATTCCTTCTGACGTAACCTTGTGCCCCAGATATTTGACTTCACGCTGGAAAAGTGAGCACTTTTTCGCACTTAATTTTAGTCCAGCTGTCTCCAAGTGCTCAAACACTTACTCCAGATTTTTCAAGTGGTCATCAAAATCTTTACCCATGATGATTATGTCATTGAGATACACTAGACAAGTCTTCCAATGTAGTCCTTTGAGAACTCGTTCCATTAACCGTTCAAACGTAGGTGGAGCGTTACAAAGACCAAACGGCATGACGTTGAACTGCCATAAACCATTCCCAATAATAAAGGCAGTTTTCTCTTTGTCTTTTTCATCTATTTCCACCTGCCAATATCCACTTTGTAGGTCCAGAGTGGAAAACCATGTTGCTCCAGATAACGTATCCAGTGTATCATCGATTCTGGGTAAGGGGTAGCTGTCTTTTTTGGTGATGTCATTCAATTTTCTTTAATCCACACAGAATCGCATACTTCCGTCCTTTTTCTTGACAAGTACGACCAGTGAACTCCATGGGCGCCATATCCTCTATAAGGCCCGTCACTTCTTCTCTCTTAGCGAGTGCTAGCCTCCTTGGAGGTTGACGAATTGGCTGAAAATTACCTGTATCAATGCGATGTTTGACAACTGATGTTCGGCCATTATTTTCTCCTTTGGACGCAAATATCCGCCAATGCTTTTGCAGAAACCTTTTTGCTTTATTTTTGTTCTGGGCAGACAGCTCCTTCGTTCTTTCTTTCGTCAACACTTCCAAGGCCGACGATTTCGTTAAAGTTGTACCTTGTGTGTTCTGCTGGTCATTTTCACAATTTATCACAGCCGTAACTTTCTCACATTGCGCTATAAATTCACCTTTTTGCATCCATTTTGGCTTATTTGTTGGATTCGAAATTCGTACCGGTATTTTTCTGTCTGTTCTTGTTTTTACTAGGGTCTTTCCAATAATCAGGTTTTTCTTTAAATTTTTCTTATCTGCTTCCACTACCTACAGATGGCTTGTCCCACAGTCTTCACTTGTTGTGGCCCAAATAATTTCTTCGGTGTTGGGTTCAATTCGACAGCGCTCACTTATGTAGACTCTTGCAATTTTTAATTTTTGTCCACAGCCAATGTCTAAAGGCAACTCTACATTGGCATACCTCAACATTTTTTACTTAAGATCCAAAGTGAACCCGTGTCGAATCATGAAGTCCACGCCAATGACAACCTCATCGGTGATGTTTGCAACAATAAAATCATGTTCCACAGTTTTGTTGCCGATAAGAATACTCGCTGTAACTTTTCCTACTATTTGCGCAATTTCTCCTGTCGCTGTTCTCAATTGGATCCCATTTAATGGCGTTACTCGTCGTCTATCAAATAAGTCTCTTCTCACAATTTAATGCGATGCGCCTGTATCCAAAGTAAACTCACATGGTCTTTCGTTGAATTTTCCACCGATGGTAAGGCTGTTGGAATTTCGGCAGAGCTTCGAAACTAAGACTCTGGGGCAATCATCTGTGAGAGTCAGCTCACGCCCCGCTGTACTGACTCTCTTTAGTTTAACGACTGCTGCTCGTTACCATTTTCGCCATCGTCTACCCTATTTCCAATTTTTCTTCTTGGTGAACATGATGCAAATCGTTTACGACGTGATTTCCAGTCACGTGCCATGTGTCCCTGCTTACCACAGTTGTAGCATTTTCCGCTGAAGCTACTGCTGGCGAACGATGAATTTTTCTTTTCAGACTCCACCTCCATCCGACGAGTTTTCAGTGATGGGCGGCATGTCACCGCAATCGTCTACTGTGTGAGGGCAACCGTTACTGTTTCGTTAAATGTTGTCTTCGGGTTCCTCACTGTATCGCGTTTTGTATCTGAATCACGTATGCCGTCAATAAACGCCTCTATTTTGAATTTTTCAGCTACGACACTTAACTCGTCAGGATAGGAAAGGTGTGCCAATCGCTCAATATCCGCAGCATACTTCTGCAAAGACTCACCAGATTTCTGGATACGACTTCTCAACTCCAATCTGTGAATCTGCTTCATGTGGTCACTGCCATATTTTTGCTGTAAGGCATCCATCACCGCCTAGTAATTTTTCTGCTCCGCCACTGGAACCGTTTGCAATACTTCTGCAGCTGCACCTTTTAATGCCACAATTAGCGCAACAGCTGCGCTTTCGGAGCTTGAAAACACTAAATGGTGTTGTTCCATCGTACGAGGGTGCCTTAAGCCTCTCTGCACTGATTTCTCTTATCACTTGAGTGGTTAGTTCACTTATTTCCAACTGTTGAATCCTTTTATTAACGTCCTCAAAATTATTTTGAGCTTTTTCAAGATTATTTTGAACTTTTTCAAGATTATTTAGAACTTATTCCTTGAATGATTCAACGTCATCTCGTAACTCAGTCATTTTTGCATCGAAGCCATTTACCATTTTGGCAACGTCCGTTCAATAGCCTCAATGTTTTGATTCATTGCGTGGATCTGCGTCGCGTTCTGACTTAAGCTCTGATCAATTTCTTCCCGAACCGCCTGGATCTGCAGCGCGTTCTGACTTAAGCTCTGACCAATTTCTTCCCGAACGGCCTGGATATTGCTATTCATTTGTAGTGCATTTTGACTTATTGTCTGCGTCATCGCCATTAACATTTTCTCGAACTTTGACATATCTACAACTTCACCACTTGCCGCCGGTCCTGATGCTTCTTCCAATTTCGCTGTTTATCCTGATACATCCCTATAAAACTCATGCTGTTCCAGGTTTACACCTTGAGCCTCAAGAGCCTGCCGTAAGCGTTTATGTAACTCCACTTTTCCGCAAGATGATTGCAGATTCAGCTGCTGCAACCCTTCTTCAGTTGATCCACTTTCAGTTCGTCAAACTTAACCATTTTTTTTTTTTTTTTGATTGTTAATTCTTTTTACACAATCCCACTTCTGACACCAATTGTTACGAAATTCCTGTCTCTTAGACGATAATTTCGATCTCTTACACTTTTCTGAGTTCGATCACTGGATTGTGTAGTTTTTACACTGTACAATTGTTTATTTCATTAACATTCAAACTCTAATATTAATCTGGCACTGTATAGACAACTGTTTTACTTTATTACTTAAAATCCACCATGTTAAAATCAAATGTCTTACTTTACTACTTAAAGTCAACTGTTTTGTTCTATTACTAATATTCAACTGCTTTACTTTATTGCTTAAGTTCAACAGTTTTCGAAAACTCAAATGACAACCTTTTATACTATAGTCATCACTTTCTCGAATAATCCACCCACTCGGCATGAAACGTTTCCGAAAGTTTTAGAAATATTTCGTAACGTTGCAGAAACGCTTCATTTTAAACGTTGCAAATGAAACGTTACAGAAATATTTCTGAGACATTTAAAATGTAATGTTACGGTTGCAATCCTTCTGAAGCGTTTCTCAAAGGTTTCAGATGCAACGTTTCCTTTTTCAAAATATTCATTACATCATTAAATTTTTTAATGAATGTTTACTTTATTTGTTTAAATTTGGTGTTTTAACATTATTATGCGAACTCAAATTAAAAAAAAACAAAATTTCGAAGAACTTTTCCTGCCTTAGAGTTGAACCTGGTCAATCCGTATCGCTAGATGCGCTGCTTAACGCAATCAGCCAAACTCATCGTTGTGTATTGACTCCCGAAAAGCAAATAATAATAATTTTTCTAAAGCCCAATTTCCATGTGATTTTTCTTGAACTTATCTTATTAAATTTCACAGATTTTTTGCTATAATGAGCGAGATGGATATATGTCATTATTGCTATAAAAGTTTGACATTTCGGCATGTGCATTTGTAAACAAATCACAATTAGACGAAAATGTAAATGAATTTTATATGTTTGCTTGTGCATAACTATTCAATATTATAGAAAAAATTTTTAAGTTATATATAAATTGAGGTAATTATATGAAATATATTTTACTTTAAAAGTGACTTTAGTTCATTGAAAGTCTCTTAAAAATGATTAGTTACTCCAAATATTGAGGCAGAAAATACACAGCCTTAACATATCAATTCAATCCTGCAAATATATCGAATTGAAAATAAATACACTAAGACGACTTATAAACGGTAATAATTGTTTTTTTTTTTTTAATTTTGCAAAATCTATTTTCTCAGGTGTCATTGCATGCATTGGAGGAAGTCACTGAATCGTAAAAATGTACACTCAGTTTGGCTGCAAGGAGTTTGCGATTATAAAATGAAGTTTACTGATTGCTATGCTGGTGAGGCAGGTTCTGTTAATGATTCCTGTGTTTTTAGAAGATCCAATTTATTCAAAAAAATTTCCGAAGGTATTAAACGACATTTGTTTTTCAGTACAATATTTTGTAAGATTACTTGTTCTTCAAATTAAAGGTGCTATACAGATTGCTGACAACCGGCATTTGATAGGCGACCAAGGGTATGGATTGAAGATGTACCGATTAACACCTTTCATGGACTGCAAAAATCTAACCACTGAGCCGAAAACGTATAACCGTGAATTATTCACTCCGCTTGACAATTAAAAAGGCGTTAGTTAAATATCAGGCGACCGGAATATATTCCCCAACTCATAATATCGTGCTGCATTATTCATAATTTTTGCATAAAAACTACGATGTTTTCGAAGAGAATTTGTTACCTATAGAGCAAATTGAAAAGTCAATTTACACAGATTCTGTCGAATTAAGTGCACAAAGGAAAAGAAACACTATTATACGTGCCTTAAATAGTTAGCTATTTTTTTTAAAAATGCATTGTGCTTTATAAGAGTGCTCACACTTACAATAAAAGTTATGTGTTTTGGATGCACACAAAATCTTTTTACTTCATCTTCTTTATCGTAATAATTGCACATAAGTATGAGAAGGTCCACACCATAAACGATTTTTCAGAAGTCTGAAAACATATGTGAAAAGCCATTTATGATATCAATAATTTTGCTGTTTGAGAAACGAAAACAAAAATGTCACTTTTACATACGAGTATGTAGATGTATTTTATCTGTGTTAAGCATTTTGCAAAACGCGAGCGGGATAATGGATTCTGTTAAGAACTAGTTAACAATAAAGTTGATTCAAAATTAAAATTTTGTTTATTGCTTTACGTAGTGTTGCTGCCGTAAAAATATACTGTAACTTCAAATAACTTTCAAGAATTTAGTATGCATTCCTAAAAAATATTTATTGGTATATAAAAGACTTTGTTTTCTTTTTTAATTTTTATTCACATTACAATTCATTTAAACAAATTTGTTATATTCTAGAATTACAAGCTATTTGATGATAATGACTGTCACATTTTAATATTCAGTTTAGTTTCATATTTAATATTCAGTTCAGAGTTATCGTTTGCTAAAGTAAAAAAAAAATTATTTTTAAAATAATAAAAGTTGTCTTTGTATATATTTTAGTCCACCATAATACTACCTAAAAGTTTACTATACAAAGTTTTGCCCTACGTCGTGCACTTTTACAATTGTTAATATCAAAATGACATTTTTTTCCAGTCAAACTTTTTTTCTAATAAAATACTTTTCTAATAAAACAGTTTTTATACTATGGCAAATTGCATCAATTTACAATCCAATCTCATAAGTCATTTTGGTATCTATATATTAATACGTGAACATCGAATCTTGTGGTACACTTTTTGAGTATTTACTATAAAGAGAGGGGAATGAAACTTATATCATTGGAAAGGTACTGTTCCATAGATGTGCAGGGAAAAAAAATTATGTGTGTATGTTGCCGTTAAGGTAGGTAAAATAAAGTGAACATATTTACATGATTCCCCCATACAAAACGCATTAACCCCCAATGGAAAAAAGACGCTGTCACGGCTAAGATGCCTCACTGAATTTTCTGAAATTTGATATAGAGATAGATTGAACCTTGAATAAAGATATTTGTTCAGAGTGGGCGGTGCCACGCCCCTAACAAGAAAAAACTTCTCCACGGCTAAAGTAATGGACCGATTTTGATGAAATTTAATTCGGATATAGATAGAACCCTAAAAAATATTTCTCAAAACTCTTTTAGTAGGCGTGGCACCACTCCTAACAGAAAAATCGTCTCCACTGCTAAACTAATGAACCGATTATAATAGAATTTGGTTCAGGGATAGATTTAATCTTGGGGAAAGATATTCAGTTTAAAATATACAGTGCCACGCCCCCAATAGGAAAATATGTTTCCACATCCAAGCTAATGGACCGATTTTGATGCACAAAGAGATTTGGAAGACAAAGAGTGAGTGGTAGGGATAAAGCAACATGATACCATAATTTTAATTTTTGGGAGCGATGACAAAAAATAGCTCTTTGAAGTTTGGCCTTTCAATACTAAAAAATGTTTTTTGTTTCTCTTATGCGCGATCCATTATAACATACTTACCTTTATGATTTGAGCTCCAATGCACAGGGTTTGGATATACAACAACTTCGTACTTTATGTTTGTGAGAGAATGAGAATTATCTATGTATAAATAGGCAGTTGCAAAATGGATACATTCCCTTTTAACTGTCATAACACCTCATAATCGCTTAATTTTTTTTTTTGTTGTAAAGTATGTGAAGAGGAGCAGTGCATGTGAATGTAATTTTATTCTAATAGTGTGGCGCCATGCCTGCAACAGGAAAATTTTTTTCTCTGGTTAAAACTTTGGACTGATTTTGATGTAATTTGTTTGGAGATAGATTGAAACTAAAGGAAAGGAACTAAAATCTTCAAGTTCTAAAAGGGGGCGTGCCACCACCATTAATGGGTAAAAACGGTGTCACGACTATACCACTATACCTTTTTTAATAAAATTTGGTATGTAGATAGATTGAATCTTGAGTAAAGATATTTGGTTTGAATGGGTGGAGCCACGCCTCTAACAGAATAAAACGTTTCAAGATTAGGCTAATAAGCCAATTTTGATGAAATTTGGTACAGAAATATATTGAACCCTGCGGAAACTTATTAGTTTTAAAGTGGAGGGTGACACGCTCTCAATAAGAAAATATGTTCTCACAGCTAAAATAATAACCGATTTTGATGAAATTTGATATGGAGATAGATTGAGTCTTGAGAAAAAGTATATGCTTAAAGTGGATGGCGCCACGCCCCTTACAGGAAAATATGTTTTTTTAACTAAGCTAATCGACTGATTTTGATGAAATTTGGTATGGAGATATGTATATTGAACTCTAAGGAAGGGATTAAGATAGGTGTAGGGCAACATGTCACCATAATTTTTATTTTTGAAAGCGATGACAAATAATAGCTCTTTTTTATATCAGTTCTTTAACACCAAAAGCATTTTTAATGGTTGAATTTCAACCGCTCGGCGAAACTAGTTAAGATAAATTTAACGCATAAAAGCTCAATAATAGACGCACAGGCAACTTCGATTATTCAACTAGTTGAAAGATTCTTAACAGCTATTAAGACGCCTCCACCAACAGAAAAAATATCTTCCAAGTGTCTGTCTCTTCTAAAAACATTGAAACTATTGTCAAAAAGTTCCAAATTGAGAAAAGTGTTATTTAATCAAGTTTCGGAAAAAACGATAATACCTTCAGGGAAATTCTGAGTCGATAAGAAAATATCGTGCGTCTTGGAACGCAAACCCCTTACATTTTGATAGTAAAAGGATAGCCGCTTCAATTTTTTGAATTCGAAAGGACGGCGTGTCGGACAGTCTTATTTTTTTTCGACTTAAATTCTGAAATATAGATATTATCCACCCATGCAGTAGATTTAAGAATTGCAGAAATATGAGGAGAGGCCACTGTTATTTTTAAAGACGCATGATTTGGTTTATTACCGATTTTCCTGCAAGGATCGAAGGCGTCGACAGGAATAATTTCATTTTGTCTAATAAAGTTTTTAACGTTGTCAGTGGTAGTGTTATGATGAAGTCGTGAAATAAAAATAGATTTTAACATTGGCAATGCCTGCAGACATAGTCAATAAAAACTGATTTTCTCAATATTGAAAATATTAATTTTACAGAAATATCAGCAATGACAAAAGAAAATAATCTTCAACCATTGCTTACTAGTATAAATTACTTTTATTGACTTCATAAATTGCTAATTTTTCTGGGTGTTTAGGGACACTTTCGTTCAACTTGATTCTTGCCAGATTCTTTATATTCTTGTGTAGATATCCACATTTGCTGGAATGTACCTATGCTCGCTAATATTGAGCCACCAATTCAAGCACCAAGCCGACGTTCAATGCTCCCATTTACAGAAATCATTTTGAGGCGCGTATTCGATGGAGCACGTAGCTGCAAATCGCGATTAAGACGTTCAGGGAAACCCTGCAACAGCGTATTACCACCTGTTTATTAAAGTTTACACAATTTAAATGGCTTTTAACAAAACAAATATGCAGCAACTCTTACCGGTTACGACAGCCAAAAAGCTATAAACGTACATCAGCATCGCACATGCCAACACTGGCAGATGCCAACTGACCGGCACCCAACATAGCATGATCAAATAAGCTCTCTGCCAGCTTAAAATGTACTGAACCGAATTCCTGATGAAATTCATAGTGTACTTTGGGAATTTGCGAAGCAACACGCTCATCATAGGGATCCTCCAACACTTGCAAGATATTCATTTGAAAATCTTACAGTAGAGACTTAAGTATGTAATTTTGCCATAAATCGACTAAGTTTTTTGGTATTTTTCGGATTGCGAAACGCGGATTATCACGTTCCTTTACATCTTTTGCAGAGATTTTGTGCACTGGTGTGAATTCGAATCTTAAGCGGGTGATCATAACAAACAGCACCATGATGACAACAGTGAAAATTCCATTTATTCACTTACTTGAATGCGACGGCGTTTGTGAAAATGGTTTACTTAAATAATCGTCACTCATTGTCAAATTGTTAGATTGAATAATAAATTAATTTTTCAGCAGCTTATAAACTTTTGCTCACAGACTTTTTTTTAGAAAACTGTCAAACTTGACACTTCATAAAATTATAGCGCAACTATAAAAATGACTGTCAAATTTATAGCATGTAATCAACTTTAATAAAAAAGTTCAACTTTTTGAACTTTCTGATCTCTGAATTCACGGAGAATATTACATGCTATAAAAAATAGCAAATGTGTGCTTATTCACTCTCGCATTCTCTAAGCGCATTAGGTTGTGCTCGCAGGCTTTTTCTTCTTACAAAAATTTAATAAGATAAGTTCAAGAAAAATCACATGGAAATTGGGCTTAACCGTGTAATATTTGAATTGTCATTTTATCAGAGTTCCCAGATTTGGGTGTTTTTGTAATGTTTGTTAATTTTTTTTTTTTTTTGCTGGAAATTTATGTGGTAGCTGCTCGATAATTGGAATTAGAATATTAAAATAACATAAGCTTACAGCAGCAATGACTTTTTACTTATTTATAAAATAGTTTCAACATATTTTTAATACAAAACTGACATAATATTATTACATATTATGTATAAACAAAAAAGCCTTTTCAAGAATGTAGCTATGCAAGTTGTTGTTAAATAGAATAAAAATTAGAGACAAAAGAGTGGTTATACGACTGAATTATGAAGTGCAGAATTTTTTAAAAATTGCAGTTTTACTTATGTATTTAATAATAATGTCACAATTATAAAGTAAATAATTGTTTGTGTAAGATTTCATTGTGTTTACCGCTTGCACTAAATTGCAATGCTCAATGTAACATTATTTGCATTATTTATTTTTGGTAATTGAAAATAATTGTTCGTTGTTGTTATTTTGCGATAAATTTGTTGCAATGGAAACTCCTTTTTTTAGCCATTTTTGATAGAACTCCAATGCAATTTTGAAATCCGATTGCATCGAGTTCATCCAGAACTTTTTTCATCACCTCGAATTGGGACTCAAAGTAGTTCAAAAGCATGTACACTAGATAAAGCTGGACTAACTTAAATAGTTATAGCAACGTGCAGAAGTAAAAAATGTTTCTACAATTTGTTTCTAAAAACTTTTTGCAAAACCAAAAATATCCAAAATATATCAGAAATGATCAGAATTCGGTCGCCTTCCAATATTTATGGTATATTAGAGGTCTCGGTTTCCAAAGTAAGCGTCAGCTTTATATTATAAATCTGCTTTTTCTTAAAATAAAACAAAGTTCACACAAAAGCATTCAAAAACAAGCTTAATAAAGTAAAGCAACTTTTTAACCCAGAAGGAACATTTATTTACATCGGTTCATTTAATTGTCTAAGAAAAATCAACCAAAATGAAAAAAATCTTCCTTTCTACCAAACCGAAAATTTTCTACCAAATTTGGGGAAATCTGTCAAACGTGGCTGCGCAGGTAAGCATTGAATTTTTCTAATAAAACAATTTTTATGATTTGTTATTACTTTTTTGTTTTCATAATTGTATATATATGACACCAAATGTAGAAACTAATGATGAACTATGTGAATGCTGCTTGGGTGACCCTATGCTTTGCTGTTGAGTCAAAATATGAATAAATGTGAGCTCTCTGTATGAATGACGACTGACAATATAAATAAATAAACGTGACAAAAATAAATTCATTTAAAATAAGTCAACAAAAATATTAACGTGGAAGTGTGGGTAATAAAAATCGTATAAAAACATGCATTATGTGGCGCTGCACCGCAAAGACGTGGAAAAAAACAATCAATGATAACAAATTTTTCCCCAAGGCACAATAATTTTTTTTTCATTTCCCCCGTGTAGAAAGGTTTCTGCAACGTTTCAGAAACGTTTCAAATGAAAGCAAAAAAGCGGACATTGAAACGTTGCAGAAAGCTCTCTGAAGTGAAAATGAAACCTTTCAGAAACTTTTTTGAAAGATTTAAGGTTTCATATGAAAGGTTTCTGAAAGGTTTCAGAAACATTTCATGCCGAGTGGGCAGTACCTTCTAAATGGCGTATCGGCGTGGACTCCACAATTATCTAGAATGTTACTAGTACCTTCTAGATGGCGTTGTACGACGGCGATAATTTCTCTCGGTTGTCGACTTTTATAGTGTACTGCAGCGCCTTTTCGGTTTATCATTTTAAGTACAAAAACTGCACTTGACCGCTAGATGGTGTAAAAGTATTTATACAGCCAGTGATGCTAGCTAGTATCGTTTAGTTTTCTTTTGTTGGTTTTTATTTCGAGAATTTTCTGGCGTAAACCAAATTTCGCTATAATATTACTGATTTAAGTATTTATGAACTCAATCTCATGTTTCCCTATTTCTTTGAAAATTTCATCAATTTACATGTTTAACAAAAGAAAAAATAAAAAAGTGAGGAAAATTTGTTTATTGAAAATTGGTCAGAAAGAACCCTCAAACCTTTATAAAAAATGGTTCAGTTTTCGGTTCGGCTCAAACATTTATGGAAAATTTCGGTTCGGTTAATGGTTCAGTTAATTAGTAAAAAAAGTGGTTTTCCGGTTCAGGACCGGTTTGGTTCAAAATCGGTACTAAACTTGTTGATCTTATTTTGTAAAATTATATTTTCAACAATTTAAACTAAATTTTGTGAAACTCAGCACCTTATAACCTTTTTTCATTGACTTTTGTTTTTATTTTTAAAACTGTCAAACTTGATACGGCATAAAATTACAGCGCAACTATAAAAATGACTGTCAAATTTATAGCATGTAATTAACTTTGATAGAAAAAGTTCAACTTATTGAACTTTCTTGATCTCCGAAATCACAGAGGACATCACATGCTATAAAAATAGCAAATGTGTGCCTATTTACTGCGCAATAGGTTATGCTCGCATTCTTTTTCTTTCTTACAACAATTTGACTTATCAAATCAAAATCTTAACAAGTTCAAGAAAGATCACATGAAAATTAGGCATTAGTCATCATTTATTGTTCTTGCATTTTAAGTCAACGGGTGACTACGGAACTATAGATGGTAAAAATATATATAAAAGCATTTTTGTCAGAAGATTCTGCGTGTTCAAAATACATATATTTACTTCATATTTTCTTCTTATTGTTTTGTTTTCTCATCTTCCTCTTTCCATGATATTTTATCAATTTACATTGTTTACTGCATGAATAATAGAAGAACAATGACATTTAACAACACATTGTACAACAGATTGGAATGTGTTTAGAATAAAAGTTAAATTGTAATACAACGCGTTGTACAATATATTGGAGTGTCTGTATCTGACTTTAGGCAAACGATCGATGCTTCGCGCTACTATGAACTTTCGATACATTAATTAATATCATCGATAGTTCTCCATCTCTATCTTTTATCTACCATATTCTTGTTATAGATTTATTATTTCCTTATCGTCTCAGAAAAAATTATCTACTAAAAAATGGCAGAAATTGCTCCCGAAGAACAACATGTTACCAGAAATCCTGAAGGATTTCATCCTCGCATAAATGAAATAAATCAAAAGTTCATAAATGATTTACTAGAAGAAAAGGAACGCCTTGGAGAACAATTTCCACTCTGTGCTGTCTTAATTGATGAAGGTAAGAGCTGAATTATATGGCGATTCACAAATCACATTATTTTATTTGTTCTTAGCGCTTGAACGTGTTACAATAACCGGACGAATTCCTGGCAAAGAGTTCTATGCTGATGTCTTCAAGCAGAAGCCCCTCAAAGTCATTCAGAAAGTCTTTGTGCCAATTAGACAGTATCCAAAGGTATTTGCAAATATGTTTTTTATATATGACTAGGTAGAAAAAAAATCGGAGAAATTAATTCTTAGCATGCTAAATTTAAAGCTAAAGCATTATAATCAACAGCAACGACGACTAGTACAACAGTTAAAACTATTTTATTTAAAATCGCGCACGATGGGAATCCTTGAATGGATATCAAAAATATGGGTCTTGTTAGAAAGATACAATAATGGTGACCTTTAACCTGTAGTTTTGGAAAAATGTCAATTTTTCTGAAATTTCGACCAATTTTTTTTTTTTCAAAAATCTCAATAAGCCTATAACTTTTTTAGCATGCTAAAAAAGCTTAATTTACGCCCTTTAAAATGATATATAGTTTGCTCCAAATTGTTGCGTCTCTACCCCTTTTTTTATCGAAAAACCAAAAAAATTTATTCAATGGATTCTTATAAAAAGTAAAAAACATTATCATAGATTTATACAAACTATGACACTTCTTCTGTGGAAGTAATTATGGTAAACATTGTCTTATTTTTGGGAAAAAAATTAGGGATCTGAATATCCAAGAGATGAAATCAATAAAGGCGATAGGGCTAACACTTTATAAAATCAATTTCATAAATGCCTCGATGACATATGAGTTTATTCTTAATAATAGTGGTCTAAAAAATAAAAAAATTGAAGTTTTTATACCCAAAGGGTTCATTGAAACCCATGGGTTCATCAGGGCTTTTCCCACTTGTCTGACAATGAAATTAAAGAAAATATCGGTAATGATGTTTCTCCGAAGGAACTCACATTACTGGGAGTCCAATACTCCAACTTTGTCTGTAAAGATTGGTTTTGTCGGAGATGAAACTCCAAAGGAAGTCATACTCAACTATGCAAAAGTTGCAGTAAGCCAGTTTTTTTCACCCGTGAGGCAATGTTGAAACTATCAGAGCCTTGGTCACACTGCTAACCCCTTAAAATTTCACAAAAACTGTGTTTAAACTGTGGAAACAACAACAGGTATGCATGTTATACCATGAGGAGCATTCTTTGTTTTAGTATTGAGCAATCTACCTCAAACAAACAAAAATGCAAAAATTGGAGCAGGTGACAAATAAATCAAATGACTTTAAAAAAATATGCCGTAGGAAGGTGATCCAATTTTATCAGATCAGGAATGGAAGCAAATTTAAATTGTTAACTGACGTCGATACTGAGTTTCCGTCCCTGACGCAGGAACCAAATTTGTTGGACGAAGACCTTGAAGCTAACAAGATATTGACAAAGAAAAAGTACAATGTTGTAATAATTTCAAATCAGTTGCTTCTAAATTCAACGGGATGGGTAATGTTAAAGTACATTCTCCTGTCGTAAAATCTGAAATTAATGTCAGAAATTTAGAAAAGATTACGCTTCTAGAAAATACCGTTTCGGAGCTCACTAAATTTGTAATGGATTATTACCAAAAGGAAAACAATCAAAAATGTATTACTGCAATTAGTCATTTTAGGTGGAGGATTGACAAACCTCTTTAAACCTCGATTGCGATATAATCACTGAAACGGTGGCAATTTCTTCTAAATCTGATAAATGTTTCGCAATATAATTGCCAGTTTTTCAAAAAAAATAAAAAATTGAATTTTTTGTTAATAACAATGAAATAGATATTGTGTGTCTTAGTGAATTTGTTCACATGATTTGATTATAAATAATCTATTGAATTTCAAAACAATTAAGAAAACGCACAGAGATCGATATGGTGGCGTAGCGATCTGTTAGTAGAAATTTAATAAGATTTGAGAAAATAAATTTCAAGTCAAAATTTGATATATATTTTAATTGCGGAAACGATAAATTTATATGATAACTTTACTTGGTCTATTTTCAACCGAATATTCCCACTGCTGTTTTTATTATTGAAGCCGACAGATTTCTAAGTTCATTAGAACCTATGGAAAACGTGTTGACTGGCAAAAGTACTCATCGCTTTTAGATTCCATTTTGTATTCGCTTACTTTGGCAGTTTATTTGCTGTAGATGTTGATGGTAAATTTCTTAAAATTAGTACGAAAAATTGAGCAATCCTGACATTTCATTCACATCAGCCTCGGTTTTTTTTTATAAAATAACTGGTTTTTGTATGAAACGAAGTCCGAGATGTTACAGTTGATTTTTATGGATAGCGAGCCATTTTTGACTCAAAACTAGATATTTTCAAAAACCGGCTGTGTTGATGCCAGTGTGTGTAAGGCTTTTACAAATTTCTTACTTACTAAGATGATACCATGTCTTCGTTTAATGTTCTCTACATAATTCCATTCCCGGTATTCCTTTCTTTATTGACACATAGTGTTTTTTGGGAGATATACTTGCCTACTTGTCCATGCCAACTACTTTTTTTCGCTAGTTCTACTTTATGCCTCTCAATATGCTTTTTGGTGTGGATGTTTCAAAAACTGAACATGGCAGAGCAGATTATGTGGCACCGGGCTTAGAATCAGCTAACCAAAAGTCTTACATATGCAAAAAGGGTAGAACTGTCTTACATGCAACTCAATGAGGACTTCGATTTTAGTATAAGTAAGATATTACACGTATGTATACAACACATATAAAAAGTCTCTTCAAAATCCAAATGTGACGGGATACATTGTTTAATTGGTGGATCGGCCTTGATAAATCTTTAAAAATATCTCAATTGGGAAGTACATCGATCTTAATTGAAAACTTAAAAGTTGACTGCCGCTGTCATCCTACACTTTGAACTTTGAATTCAATTTGAACAGTAACTGTTCAAAATAAATTGGAGCGCCAGCGTCGTTTTTCTGACAAAACTCTCTCATGCACATACATTTCATACGAAGCACACCGAAAAAGCAACGCGCTAACGCCAGCCAATTCGATTTTCCAATTTTGACAGACAATCTTTTTTTCTGTCATAAACAAATTAACTCTATATGCAATTTGACGCTACGCTATTATTGAGGTTTAGCGATCAATTCAAAAGCGTAGCGCTGGCAAAGTCAACGCCCAACGCTCTAATTTAGTGAGGTTCAATTTTCATGATGAATTGTCGCACAGCAACAAGTTTTAATAAATTTTCATTTTTTTTTTCAAGTTTAATTTTGTAGGTAAAATTCTAGGCCCAAAAGGAAACTGTTTGCGTCGTTTGCAAGAAGAAACTCAATGTAAGATTGCTCTCAAGGGGCGTAACTCTATTCGTGATAATGCCAAGGAGGAAGAACTACGCACTTCTGGAGATCCTAGGTTTGCACATTTACAAAAAGACTTTTACGTAGAAATAAGCACTGTTGCAACGCCAGCTGAGAGTTATGCTCGAATTGCATATGCCTTAGCCGAAATTCGAAAGTACATTATTCCGGATAAAAATGATGAAGTTTCTCAGGAGCAAATGCGTGAAATGATAGAAATAAATCCGGAATCAACTAAAACAATCCCATTTGCAAAGTACAAGTAAGTACAGTTTATTTCGATACGTATTTTTCATTTGTTTTGCACAAATTTTTTTTCGTACTCGAACTTTTATTTTCAACTTTTTTCTTACTTGTATTTAGTGGCACGTACGTCTTCTGTATACGAAAGTTACAAGAAAGGACACAGACAGTATTGGTCAAAACTTAAGCACCCCTTAGTAAATTTTTTTCAAATCATAATTTTTTTATGAAATCGACGTTTATGAAACATGTTGTGTATATAACTTATTTATTCATGCCTACTATTGACAAACAAAAACTTAAAAAATTCAGCGTCTCATAAATAACAAGTTAATATGAAAGGAGCATTTTAAACAAGAAAACTTAACGGACAAAACCCCTTTTTTATGGTAAGTAAAAACTTTTAAAATTAGTGCTTAGTTACGAACCCTTTATTCTGGACGACACAAGGACATCCCTTAGGCATAGAAAACACTGAATTATTAATGATATCCTACGATTTCCTTCCAAAGGCTATTTTCAAGGATTGAAACAGATCTGAAGCCATGCCTAAAAAACTTAAGACGAGTATTTTGGATCGTCTTGTTGGAACCTCTATCTAAGTGGCATCTCTCTTTCAAGGTAAATGAAACGATCCATAATTCCTTCAATCCTATGAATTGATCCAATCTCTTGACCAGAGAAGATATCCCGATTATTACAATTCCGCCTCCGTTTCTTACAGTGGCTTTGTAATACTTGACCGTTAAGTTTTCTGGTTTAAAATACTCCTTTCATATTAACCTTGTATTTATGAGACGCTGAATTTTTTTAGTATTTGTTTGTCAATAATAAAGGCATAAATAAATAAGTTATACACAACATGTTTCAAAAACGTCGATTTCATAAAAAACTTATGATTTTAAAAAAATTTACTAAGGGGGTGCTTAAGTTTTGGCCAATACTGTACACTAGACCGTACCACCTTACAGGCAAAAAAAAAGTTCACCGTACACCATCAAATCTGAAGCATTTTTGCAAGACAATTTCGAATTTTTTTTTTTTTTTTTATCGAAAATAGAGGTCGCACATCGACATTTTTCTTCATATCATCGGCATTTACAGTCCGATCTTAAAGTATGATACATCAATGTTTTTGTCTCGAGTAGACCAATTTTTTTGCTTTAAGGGTCACTGACATCAAGGACCCCGTTCTAGTACTTACCCAACAGACCTCAGTTCCTATCATTTTAATGTGCCTTTTTAGTGTCAGATAATTAAAGCTTGCAAAAAATCATTAAACTTTGCTAATAGAAGATTTCGATTGCTCCATTAAAACTATTTTAAAAAATGTTTTTAATTTTTTTACCGAACGTAGCGGTTCTCTTATTAAATTTTTCGTCATATCTCCGGCATTAAAACATGATGTTTCGATGTTTTTGTCTCGAGGAGACCATTTTTTTTTTTGCTCCAAAGGTCAATGACCTCAAGTATCTACCCACCAAATCTCAACTTCTACAACATGAATTAAAAAATTAAAATCAAATAAAGTGTCTTCAGGCCGTTGCACAGCATCTCGAAGGTACACAATATATTACAATCAAATTCGCACTTCTTATCATTTAAATGAAATACAAAACTTTTATAGTGGGAAAACTTATGTATGCTAAAACACCCACTTCAATTAATTTATTAAGCTACTTTTCACATACACATTTCTCTAAGCTCTACTGTTGTCTTTTTATGTCGCATCGAATTTAAATCGATCATATTTCGACATGATTCAAAATGGCTGTATTTCTGGCGGCTCTCGAGCTTCGATAAAATATGACCCATGCGTTGTTCATCGGTGACCGTCATGGCAGATTCATGCACTACTTGAACAAAACGCTCGGTGTTATGACGAAAAATTTAATAAAAGAACATTGCTTAAAATAGTTTTAATGGAATAATCGAAATACTTCTGTTGGCAAAGTTTAATGAATTTTTGCAAGCTTTAACTATCTGAAGTGGTACATTAAGATGGTGGGAACTGAGATCTGGTGGGTAAGTACTAGAACGGGGTACTTGATGTCAACGACCTTTAGAACAAAAAATTGGTCTACTTGAGACAAAAATATTGATATATCATACATTAAGATCGGACTGTAAATGCCGATGATATGAAGAAAAATGTAAATGCGCGACCTCTATTTTCGGAAAAAAAAACGTTTTCGAAAAAATGCTTCAGTTTCGATGGCGTACGGTGAACTTTTTTTTTGCGGTACGGTCTACTGTACATACATACAGCGACCGAATAAAGACTAGACTACCCCCACTTTTTGCGAGATCGGGAATCCGAAAACATAATGGAAAAATGTAATGATGTATTTTTGTTTGAAACTCTTTGAGCACGTGTGCTATGAGTTCACAGTCCTAACTACTTCGCCAAGTTGCCTGGTGTGTTCCAGTTTTTATGACTCTCTGTTATTTTATTAATTCAATGGCTTCGAGACCAAAATATTATCTGCTTGGATTGGCCAGCACAGTCACCAGAAATTATCCCCATTGAAAATTTGTGGAATATTTTTTAAAAAAAATACCTACGAGTCAAACAACCGCACAAAATCTGGACGAGCTATGGAAGATCGCCAATGGAAAATGGTCCGTGATTAGTACTCAAATACTAGACAAATTGAAAGCGAGTAAGCCTAAGAAAATACACTTCACCACTAAGGCCAAAAGCGGCCACATAAAATATTAAAAAATGATTTAAAATATTTTTATTACTTTAACAGCCCTATTCTGATTGTTAACTTAACAAGGAATAATAAAGGTGCTCTTGTTAATCTAATTGTTATGAAATGTAAATATTGGTATTCTAAAAAATCATTAACAATGTAAAAGCATCACGATTGGCAAGATTGTGGCTTCAATTTGTTTTCCATGACTCCCTTTTTTTTAAAAGGCCAATCTGTAACGCTTACTCCTACATTTTCGATATTTTTTGCTTCATATGAAAATAGTACTAAAATAAAGCCTGCAACTTGTTCCCGTCGTTGCAAAAATCTGTCCTTGGAACCTTTGTCAAAAGAGATCATAGGCAATTGACTTTCTTTTTGTAAAGGTTCGATCAAAGCAGAAATGCAGCAAACATTTTTCCATTATGCTCATCAGGAACGTTCAAACCACATGGATTTTGGTAAAGTGAATATGGAGCGGTAAGGCAGCTCAGCAAGTTGTCTGATTATATTTTACAATTTGAACCAGTTACTGGCGCCTTTAAAAAAATAAATGCAAAATATTTTACATTTACCCAGTTCCAAATTTTTGATTTAATTTTTTAAAGGAACAAACGTCAAACGTACTCGAGTTAACTTCGTTAATCGGAGAAATTTCTCATATTAACTTTAATCGACGATTTGCACATTACTCGTAATAGCTGATTACACGACATAAGTTGTCGATGTTTGTGACTAATCGGCAACTTAGACCAAATCGCTGTTACGATTTACTTGAGATAAGTTAACAGACCAATACTATAATACTTAAGTTTGAAAGATTTGTTTGTTAGGGGCGCTCATGATATTTCTAAAATTTTACTAATTTTGGATAGAAAATTCGTGCAAAATAATCTTTTATCCGTTTAAACTTGTATTGGAAAAAGCGAAAAAGAAAATCAAAATTAAAATGTGAATTATCCGCTCTTTTTTTTAAACAAGTTTTTTAAAAAAAGGATAAAATATTTTTAACTACAACACAAAAAATGTTTGTGTAATCCAGCTAGAAAGTAAATTTTTTACCCGCGCACTTGTACAAAGCAAATTTTAAAATCCCTTTAGTGGTTTTCTTGTTGGTTGACGCATATGAAGCCTATTATATATTTACCACAATCAATTTAATTAATTCACCTATTTTCCAAATTATTAAATAATGTTAAAATTTGGCATTCCTAAATTACAATTTGCCTTTTTATGTTTGGTTTTATTTTTTACGTTTTGTTTTGATCATAATGTACACATTGGGTTTTTATAGAATGACTAAGCCTATATGTAATGTGAGTTTAATTCAAAAATAAAATTACATTGTTTTATTTTTTAAAAAAGTTTGTGGTCAATAAGGAACATAAAAAAAATTAATAATATGAATGAATTTCAGGATGTTACACTTTTTCCTTTTCCGCTTCACATGAAATGCCCGATATGTTTTGTTGACTTTTACAAAATTTTTTATATCCAATAATTGTGAATCTAAAATAAGAGTATAAGTTCCGGAACTTTCGGTCACAAATGTTAAATGTAAATAAAATAAATTTTATTTCATTTCTCTACCCAACGTTTAGTCATTGGATTGTAGGCCTCTTCAGGGATTTTACATTTTGAAATCCAGAAGTTTAACTTTTATTTGTTCCTGCAGTTAACAATTTTTATATTTCAGATCAATTTTAGATAGAAAGCAAGAAGGCAATGGCGGTGCATCTAAATATCTAAGCTTAATTAAAAAAACAAGTTTCAATCCTCATTTGGAAAGAGCAGCATATGAGTAGGTTTTTTAAAATAACACTCCAAGCTGTAAAAATGGTATCAATTATCAGCACAATTTTGCCGATACTGGTGCTAAAATTGATGTGTATTCCAAAATTTACAGCTTTGGAAAAGTTAAAGTTACATACATTTGTAGTAATATATGTAATATAGCAGTATAAGTCAATAGAAGTACTAATCTACCTCTATTATGGTAGCTCTTAAATACTGTACGACTGACAATAACATCTTAGCTAGTCATTAAAAGTTTTAGTGTATAAGTAATGAAATAAGTTTTATATAATGAAAAGCTAAGTCGATCAGTTTAAATTGCTACAGACTTAAAATTTATTAAATTATATTAGCGGTATTCAAACAAGGTCCTGTTTTTGTGTTAAAAAGTGTTACGGATTTATCGGCACTTGCCAAAAGCTTATACTTCGCCTCATCTTTTAATAATTAACTCTTATCTATTTAAGAATTAATATTCAATTTGTTATTAGTTTCGGAATTTGAACTAATTGTAAGATTCCTTCGATTACCGCGGTCTTAACTCTTTCGAGAAGGACAAACGATAATTTAGGAATATCATTTAGGCGAAATGATTTGGGGAGTACAACTCATGGTTTTTGCACAGACGCAGAAAACCATTACTTTGCAAGAGTTTTTAACCAAAAATTATATGAGTGTCATCGACCAAGCACGGTATCCATCAGATATGGCCCCATCCGACCATTTCCTGTTCCACAAGCTAAAATCACCACTTCAAGGAAGGGGCTTTGAGTCTGAACAAATTTACTGAAGGAGCTGAAGGCAATTCCTCATCCAGTATACACATAATGTATGGAGATACAAACCACCATTTAGCTACAAATTAAGATACAGTTAGTTAGTTTTCAATCTAAGCTTGAGTTGATCTTTTGACAAACTAATATTGCGATTAAAAAGAGGTACAGATATATAGTTACTTCTACTAACTGGTTGATAAAATAATTGATTTGAGTTCCAAGTGCTTCTCCGATTAGTATTAAAATGAATGTAACTAAGTAGCTCTGGTGCAGCAATAGACCCAGTTACAAGTTGATGCAGATGTGTACACTTAGTGAGAACGCACAATTGTATTATATAAAGTCATCGTTACTAAAGGACGATTAAATTCCTTTGCCCATCTCTTAATAAAGCCAAGTAGGGATGAGAATTTTTTACAAATTTGATTAATATGCTCATTAAATGTCAACTTAGCATTAAAATGTATACCTAAGGATTCCCTGTCATTTTCACGAAAGCGATTTCTTTAATGACCATTTTCACGAATACCTCATTTCACGAATGGTCATTTTCACGAGTGACCATTTTCACGAATGGTCATTTTCACGAATGGTCATTTTCACGAATACCTCATTTCACGAAACAGAATAAGGACTGTAGTGGCTAATTACCACACTTACAAAGAGCAAGGTAACATTTTGGACTATTTGCGAATGGCTTAAAACAATTATTAATGTTGTACACTAGAAAAATTAACTAATATTGTACTGTAAACTGTTATATGTATTTAAAATTGTACAACAGAAAAAAAAATCAACAACTGATAAATAATTTTCGTGAACAAAGTCGTGCGTGAAAATTACCATTCGTGAAATCGCTTTCGTGAAAATGGGTGATATCCATACCTAGGTCTATGACTAAATCGACAAGGCAAATATTCTTGTCTTTGAATTTATAAACAAACTCTACAATATATTTCTTCCTGGAGAAAGTCATAGCTTAGCACTTGTCAGGATTGAGGATTTCAAGTCAGATTGAAGTGGAAGAGTATCACCAACCCCCTTGACATTCCTCTATATTTTCATGTCATCTGCGTATACTAATAGATGGGAATTTTGAATAACATATGGGGCATTTCAGGCAATGAAAATAAAGTAAGGCCGTGAAAGTTGTTTATAATCCGGTTAGTTCTACATCTAGTAGACATAAATGTGTATACATAATTTTTTTTTCGTATGAGGCTTAATTGCCGAGCTATGGGCTTCTGAAGAATTGACGAAGTTTAAGGACCGTAATTTTTGAACGCTATGATTGAATTTATAGTAAAATATAAACTATTACTTTAAGGGGCTATACCAGTGTGATACTTTCAAAAAATCGATTTTCTTGCTTTTGGCTTATTCGATAGTTTATACTTTCAAAAATATCCTGTGAAAGCGGCAAGGTCGTATCTTGAATAGTTTTTAAATGGCAGCGTTCTAAAGAGCGATCGCTCGCAGGTACGAATATAAACCGCTCCTTTGAAACTTTAAACGCGTTTTTCTCGAAACGACATTTTTTCAAAATTGCTGACATCATAACTTAAAGATAAATTGACCGATCAACTTCAAATTGAAACTGAGTATTCTTGAATATATTTACTATGCAATGACCTACGATCTTTTTGATAGGTTGAAAATTGTCAATTTGGCATTAAAAAACAATTTTTTTACCCCAAAAAACGACATTTTTTTCAGAACCACGCCTTTTTGTTAATTTTTGATATTTTTAAAAAATCGTAGGTCATTGAATAGGAAATATTTTCAACTTCAATAACCTTTTTGAATTTTTTTGTTTCAACTACTCATTCGGCCGGAATCATGTCAGCAGTTGGGGAACTTTTTTTTTTGGCACCTCCGAAGACAGAACATAGCTCCGTTATTTTTCAATATTTTTGTAAAAAAAAATCTTAAAATATAGCTGAAAATATACCTTCTTATGTCCAAAAAACTTCAAAACATTCTATTGAAAAAATTCTATTGAAAAAATTCGCGAAAATCGCCTAATTTTTCATGGGTTACACTGGTAAAAAGGATGTTCTTTTTAATTTTTTGGTCAAATTGGAATTTTAAGTTTTAGGTTTAGAGTTTTAGCGACCTTTATTGTTAATATCGGATTGTTTGGCTGGCTCCAGGTCATAAAAAATTTAATAACAACAATAGTTTTTTTTTTATTTAAATTTTGTTTTTGTGTTATATTTTTTATTTTCTTCAATATTTCGAGTTGAAAATGCAACTCATCATCAGGAAGATTTAAAATAACATATTAAACTAACACGGAGTACAGTGGTGTGCCATATTATTAGACCCATTGCGGAAATTTCCATATAACAACATTTATATTGCTATAATTTTTAATATGGCCATGTAAGTGGTATTCAATCATTTTATTATCAATTATGGAATCATAACGTACAAAATGAAACTTATTTACTTGATCTAAAGCATTTAATTATATTTAAACAAAAATAAATTAAAAAAATAGTTTATTGTTTATGAAAAATCGATATTTTGTGTTTCATTCTTTTGCTGCGATGAGAGCTGTTATTCTCTATGCTATCTGCGCAAATTTTTACCACTTCCTGAATATGTCAATCAGCTTCACTATGGGACACTGTTTTGTTATTATTGCCGTTTTACTGATCTCGCGTTTCATGATCTGTCATATTGGGCTCAGGTGTGATGAATCGCCAGACCAGTCCATCACAGTGATGTTTCTATCACCTAAAAACTTCCAGACTGTCTTGCTCTATAGTAAGGAGCTATATCGTGCATAAAAATTGGTTCCTCTCCATCACCACACCATTTACAGAGCAGAGGGGCAAGTGTCGCTTTTCTAAGATTTTCTTGTACTGGTCTTGTTTCATAGTACCTCGCACAATTTGTATACGACCAGTAACTCTTAAATGTATCACAGACGATACCAGATTAGATGTGGGATGCTTAACTGTCAAAAAATACATTCAGAATGAGTTTCTTGTCCACACCTTCTTTCTAAAAAGTGGGACTTATCAGTCATAACTTGGAAAACGGACACGTCTAAAAGGCAAACTTGGGGAAAACGAAAAATATCCATTAACATTAAAAATTTTCTTGGCATTGATACAGAATAATAACTAACACAAGAAAAGTTTTTGTACTTCCGGGCCCATTCCAACCAAACTCTGCAAGTCGTCGCTTTAAGGTACGCTGTGAAACTTGAATACTTCCGTCATAGATATGTTTATCTAATACGTGCATCAGGATTTTTCGATTTTCTAGGCATTCATCACTCATTTTTATGTCTATTCGTGGGGTTGCTATACATTTTCTCCCAAGACCAGTTCAAAAAATCTAATAAGAGCTACCCTTTCTTCAGCTCTCTGGATGCTTTGGTGATGAAAAGGAACCAATTTTTATGCACGATGGAGCTCCGTGTCATAGAGCGAAATAGTCACTAAGTTTTTAACTGATAAAAACATCGCTGTGTTGGACTAGTTTGGTGATTCGCCAGAAATGAGTCCTATGGAAAGAGTATGGAAGCGCGAGATCAGTAAAACGGCAATAACAACAAAACAGTATACCATAGAGAAGCTGATTGACGTCAGGTATCGTAATGCACATATTCAGGAAGTGGTAAAAACTTGCGCAGATAGCATACCATAGAGAATAGCAGTTCTCATCGCAGCAATAGACTTATCCAAACCATTCTTAGAATTTGTGTGAGACTTAGTAGTTCTGCTTTCAATAGCTTCCGCAGTATAGCATTCAAAGTTGCTGTTTGCAATAAAGGTGCCACGCCCTCTTTTTGAAACTCGCAAAATTTTTTTCCAGACCTTGTACGACCAATTTCTAGTGTTTGTGTGAAATTTGGTTGTAAGTTCTTAAATAACTCTTTTAGTAAAGCGTTTTAAAATTTTAGCTTGTATGAAAAGTGACACGCCCACTTGTCGAAATGCATCTATTTTTTGTCTAGGGCGTGTCCAAACTAACCGTAGTACATGTATGAAATTTGGTTACTCTACCTTCAATAACTCCATCAGTACAGCATTTCAAAGTTTTTGAATTTATGGAAGGTGCCACGCCTTCTTGTAGAAATTTGCCTTATTGTTGTTCAGAGCGTCTGTAAGCCATATCAAGTATTTGTACGAAATTTGGTTGCATTACCTTAAATACTTCACGAATTATAGCGGTTAATATATAATTTGAATGGGCGGTAGGCGTGTTTTCGGATTTACGAAACGGCGGTCATTTAAAAATGGTAAAATTTTTATTTTATGGCTTCAGAAATCCAAACCAAAAGAAAATATTTCAAATCCATTCACTATAGCTGGGTTCCGTCATTTTTCATTTATAATGACTACTTTGACTAGACTATTAGGAGAGCAAATAAATCCGTAACTAGAGTTAAATTGTTGAAAAAAAAAACTCTTTTCTTTTTTTTCTGACAGTGCATACCGCTATTATGTTTCTTACAATAAACTTTCATAATATTGGTTTCTGTACTAAGTTTTGGCTGACTTATGCTGTTATATAGATATATTGTCACAGAAATATTAGCAACATTAAATAACAAAATCCATATTTTAGACATGAAGCTGAAGAGGAGGAAGCTTATGAACATTCTAAACCGTATGTTCTTAAGCGGCCAGTACCAACTTACGAATATGCAAAAGGTAAGTTAAAGTGTCCTTAATTTTTTATTTATATTCTTCAAATAAAACTTCCCTAAAATAAGAGTTAATCATGATCAGAATAAAACTAACTAAACTGAAAAATATAATAAAATTAATAAGCTTATAACTTTACATAAAATAACAACTTTTATAGTTCGACCATATATGTCAACACTCAAACGGCCACAGCCGCCAACAATGTATGCCACTGAAATGAAACGTGTGCGTGAATATCCACCAACTCCTTATAAACCAAAGCCATACTCTATCCTTAATAAGTATAAATAAATTTACAAATCACAATTGATTGTTGATAATAAATTTCGGGGCTTGGAATGGGAGTAAAATATGTATTTTTAAATAAAAACTTTTTACAGTACTTATCTTCATAATTAATAATAATAACTTAATGATAACAAATATTTGAAGAGGTTAGTAATGATGACGGACATCTGCAAGTACGTTAATTTTGAGTAAAAGGCAAAAACTTCACATTGGTGATTTCTGCTTTTGTTACATGAAGACACATATCGCTCACTTACTTCAAGACTGGCATAACTCAAAAAACGTGATTTTTGAGTTAATGATGCTGAAATATTCGCCATTTCATGCTTTATTTTGTGTGAAAAAATCATAAACTTGCCTTGTGAGAAGAGTTTATGTAGACATTCATCATTTTCATATAAAAAGCAACTTATTGAAAACTTTAAATGCGTTTTGCTCCCAATCTATGTTTTTTGAGTTATGCCTGTCTTGAAGTAAGTGAGCGATCCGAACTAACTTTCCGCCAAATTTTGAGTTTATTTCTTATATTTAGGAGCTGGAAGCGATAAAAATACATATTTTTAAATAGCTTAAATAGCATTTCTATGGTTGTTTAAGCTTTTTTTCTTTCATTCTCTGGGGTAAAATATGTTTAATAATTATTTCGACTTATGACACTTGATGATATTTTTTGCATATCATTGATATTGAGTATTGCAGAATTTCATGATTTGCGTGAAATTATCAGTCGTAGAATGTAAACAAAATCACATTGAATCTTGGTTATTTGCAAACATTCGCTCATTTTAACATAAGAACGTATTAAAACTTTTGGTTACATTAAAAATTTCCGGTTTTGTAACTAAGCTGATCGTTTATTTGTCTTTTTTTTATAACAAACCCCACATTTCGAAATATGTTATCCTCCATTAGATTTCTGGCATATGAGTCGAAAAAAAACCTTTATCTCAATTTTCAAAAAAAAAAAAATTAGATGTCCACCTATGTTACTAGCTTCCTTATTTGTAGTATAATCAGACAGCAAAGCCTTGGTTCGAATAAGTATAACTTAAACTTATTTTACTCTTTTACAAGTCCCCAAATTATAAACATATTAAACTTAATAACATATTTAATAATCACTAAAATATATTTGATTGACAAAAATAAGATAAACTGTAAAACGTTTTAATTACATGAGTTAATAAAAATTAAAAATGTAGCTTTGCTTGAAAAAGTTCGAATTTTTATTTTGTTTCTGGAATATTAATTGCATTCTATTTTATTATTATGAAATTCAAAATATTCTTGCACATAAAACATTTACGCAGTCCAAAAGTGAGTTCTTACTACGTGATTTGTGCGACTAGCACAAATTTATTCAATTAAATTCAATTCAAAATCTATTTTCAATAAAATCAAAATCAGTTTATATAGTTTTTACCAATTCTGAAGTACAACAACAAGTGCACGACTTGAAACTGATTTAGAAAATCAGACATGTGTAATAGTTCAATTTAGGCATTTTTTATTAGTACGTCCTTTCATGAGGAGTGGCAGTCTATCAATTAAAGGTCGGCGCAAACATCGTGGAAACCACTATGTCTCGTCGCCGCTAACAATTGATATCAGGAAAGTTGGATCCTTTTATGCGGTTCGTATAATTTCTCTGGAGTATTGAACTCCCAGTAATTTTTGGATTTCGACAAATTTCCCACAGACCTTTGTTTTGCTCAAATCCTCTTTCAGAATCCAGCTATGATCTGCCTTCCAAAAATTGCTTATGTCACAAAAGCTTTTTGCATAATTTTTAACGTTTCTGTCGCTATTGTCTCAAAATGACATTTATAAAACTGGCATACATCTAACGGATTTCATGTCAGATGTCAGCAGCCAAAAATCGTACATAACCGATTGACCGCAAACTTGGGCAAACTGTTGTCCTATTAAAGTTAACTGAGTATTTAATATTTCAGTTATTTTTATTTTTGCAGCCTATAGAGGATTTTTTTTAAAGTTATTATTATTTGTTGTCCTATTGAATGGTAATTACTTTTCTGTTTCTTCAATAACCCTTTCGATAGTTTCATCTATCAAAATCAAAAATTAAAATTTATTTGATAATTTTTTTTAATGTTTTACGTTAAACTCCAGAGAACGTCTTTTTTTTTACTTTTCGAGAAACTACAACTACATTGAACATTTCATTACTTTTTGCACCGGCAAGAGAACTAAAAGTAAAGTAAAAAAAGTTCAGAAAAGTCCAAGCGTTAAAATACGTATAACTCCAATAGGTGTCGCTTCTAGTTACTGAAAAATAGCTTAATAGCCGCACTGTGTATTATTTAAAAGCAATTATAAACTCACTTTGCTTGTCGCAAATTAATATATTGGCTTTTGTATTTGAAAACCAAGTGCCAAAATACAAGATTACTGAAAACAGTCTCGGTATTTTTAATTTTTATTGACTCATTTGAAAGTTAAAATAAAAAATAATGTTCAAGAATTAAATGAAACAATAAAATAATTTACACAATTAATAGAAATGATATAAAGTACTATATTATGCTTCGATGATGAAAATTTATTATAAAAAAAAAACTAGTAACTACACTGACGATCACTCGGAGTTACAAATATTTTGTATAATGTGACAGATTGAAAAAGTTGACATAAAATTATGTTTATTAAAATGAAACACATTAAGGGTATTCATGCAAACGTATAAAAACCTTATAAACGTATAATAAGCTGTCAAATTTCATATAAAAAAAAATTATACAATTTATATGGTCTATAAGGACTTATATAACTGCATGGACACCACTTATATGTAATAACATATTTATATAATATAATACATAATAATTACTTAATATATACCTACGTATTAACGTGCAATTCTTTTTTAACAGTATGCTATTTTTCATATTACATTCAATAAAGTTCCACTCAAACAAAAAATTGCGTTTTAATTTAACTGGCAAGAAAATAGTGAAATGTAAGTACATATCATTAAGTGCAAACGTGAAATTTAAGATCCTAAAATTTTAAATTTAGATGTTTTATTAAGTACTGGAGGCCTAAATTATTTCCCAAATTTGTTTTCGATATTTATGAATGGTCCGTTTTGTCCTCATTTTTCTAAAATGAAAATGCATTTTCGAAAGAGGAGGGTATTATTCGCGGGGCTTACCACTTCCTTTCAAAATTAATTTTCGACATTTTTTCATCGATTCAAAAACACAACTGGGACCCTTAGATGTTAAATTTCGATTTACAAAATGTTATTTGAATAACTTTTTTCAGATAGAAGTATGTTTGTGTATATTTATTTCTTATTCGAATCTAAAATGCCCAATACCGATTATATTACAATATGTACATTGCATAGGAAATAAAATTTGAAATTTATCGCCGCTTAGATTTTGAAAACCGATCAGGGGTTCTTAAACTTATGTAGTTCGAGGACCCCTTATCGAGCTAAATTTTTTGCAGACCCCCATCCCAACCCAAGACATTCAACACTATGTCCGGGTTTTGAAGGTCCAAAAGTTGACAACTCTGCAGACACCACTTTCTAATAAATATTGATACTTATACCATATAAGTGCATTTCCACCAAAAATATCCTTGTACCAACTTGTAAAATTTTGCTTGAATGTTGATCGCTGCTAAATGGATGAAGTTCTATTATCATGTAATTATTGTAAAAAAAAAATATGAAAAGTTACATAAAGAATAGGTCCTTAAATTTTAATTGCTCCACTTTAAATATTAATTCAACATAGTCTTAGCTTCAAGAAAAATCATAGTTAAAGAGTGCGATCAAAAAAATTAAAAATGTGGCCGATTAAAATGATATTTTTGGTGAAAACGCACAAATGTATTTTGTGTATATCTGTATTTTGACAAATCTTGCGCATTTATAGAGACAAACATTTCTTCTTAGGATTTTCATGTCACTAAAACGCGAAATGAATAAAAATTGTGGAAATGTAAGAGAATTATGCGATGGTATAGTCTTGCCTGCACTAAACCGGTCATGAAATGGTCTTGCCAGACTTTAAAGCTGAAATATCGGAGTGAGCAAAGTTGCGTGAGAGAAAAAGTTGAGCGTCTGCTTTGTGCAATAGAGGAGGATATATGTAGTGTAGTAACTGCGCACAGACTATAAGAGTCTACGAGAACTCGTAGATTTTCAAATTCAAATTAATATTCGATATTACCGGGCGTCATTTCAAACGAGCAAAACAGCTTGCAATTACTAAGGAACGTCTGAAACGTTATAAAAATGTTAGTCAAAATATCTTTCTAAATCGGTAATTAGAGCCGCGAAGAATAAGTCCGGATAATCGAATATTCGGACAAACGAAGTTGGGAAAATAGAGATTATACTGTATTAGGTACTTGGGTTGGATTAACCATGCGAATTTCCTACTAGGGCAGCTTTTAACTGCAGAAACAGCAACAATGCTGCTTCTATTTGCGAAATGGATTTGAAGCTATTTCATCCAAATCCGTTCGCCGTGATTGAGGAAGGAACATTCTTACTTTCCATATCAACACTTCCAGCTTAACTGACCACTTTTCGAAAAAAACAAAATTATAGACATGCATATACGAAAAATTGCAAGTATTAAAAACTAAGCGATGCATCACATCGAATTTTTACCATAAAAGATATAAAATCTTCATCACATATTGAATTTCCTTGTTTTTCTTTTTTTTCAATAAATTTTTTTTTTTACTTCATTTTTTAGTATAAGATTATTATAATGTCGCACCCATTACATTTGGATGTCACACCCGTTACATTTTTTAAGTAACTTTGTATATATTATTTAAAAGCTTATGTTAAAAGTTTCTCATCATTTTAATAAAAAACATATCAAATATTTCTAAAATGATATCAATTTATCACTCATTCCTGCAAAATTTTAGGCAATTTGAACTCAAAATATTTAAAAAAGAGCTTTTCTCAACGTCACAGCCGTTACGCACTTTAAAAGCATTTTCTAAACTCATAACATTACATGTAAAATTCTTATACTTTTAATAAATATCGGAAAGTTCAATAGTACTTGTTACAAGAGATCAAATTGCATTCTCACACTTGTCTAAAAAGATATGAATGAAAATAAGAGTTTAACTGTCACACCCGTTACCTTAGAAGTGTCGATATACATTATTGGACTAGTCCAAGTGGATACACTTCTGAGTCTGCAGTGTCCAGTTAATCCAAATAGGCAGGAGTACAAGCTTCGTGTCCAAAATCAGCGCAATAATAAGCATACAATCAACATGAGAGGCCGACCCAGAAAGTTAACAGACAGCCATGCCTGCCTTATGGAGCGTATACTAAGATGCAATCACTTTAAAACACCTAAGGAAGCTGCAATTATTATAAATAAAAGCGTTCGCGAGTGGACCGCACGCAGATTACTCCGTAGGATTGGGCTAAAATTAGCTATCAAACAAAAAAAAAAAAACCAGCCCTATCAGAAAAAAATGTCAGAGCGCGGCTAAAACGCTGCAAGGAGCAATAACATTGGGGCGTGGAAAACTTGAAACGAATAATTTGGTCAGACGAAACAAGATTTATTTTTTGGTTTGTTTTGAGACTAATAATTATTATATTAATAATTTTTGTATTGAACTTTTTAGTCATTTATACAACCAACATGACAAAGATAACAAGTGGATCAATTTTAACCTGGTAATTGGTGACATATGTTTCGGCTATTACCACGTATATACATATTTATATGCATATACATAGCCTCATCAGACCAGTTTTGGTTAAGTTGTACTGAGAATCGAAGATTTAGTCTGACGAAACAAAATTTATTCTTTTCCAGTTTTTCACACCCCAATGATGAAGCTGCTTGTTTTATTATTATATTATTATTATGAAATTTTGTTCCAAAACACAAATAGAAAAACATATCTATTTTTTATAATAAAATACAAATCTGCAAAAACAATACAGGTTTGCCTTCAAAAAAAAAAACCACAGCCGACCTTGATTTGACATTGAAATTTTGACACAAAATTTAACCAAAATTTAAGTTCTAAGATATAATTAAACTTTTGTCTGAAGCTTTTTTTCTGAAATCAGCTTCTAAAGATTTTGACAACTTAAATGAAGCACACTCATGGGTGCGTCCACTGAGAGTAAGCCATTCGGTGCCACTAAATGCCATCACTGTTACATTTGAAGAAGGTGATAAAGGAGGATGGGGCTGCTTGTAGAAGTCCACGTAAGTGGGTAAAGTTCCTGATCGCCACTCACCCGGGAGTGGCCAGGGATGATTCTTTTGCAAGCAGTTCAAGTAGCTCACAAACTTCCGGCCTTTTGGCCAAGTATCCTCTGGAGATCCCTTGACCACCCGTCCGGGGGTGGGCTAGTTGTAAGAAGGCGAGTCTCTCCTAGACTTAAAACTTGGAATGTGTGCGTAGGGTTTGGGTCCCACCACACATTATCATCATTTCCAATGAAAACTAAAACAGCCCCGGATAATAACCCCCACTACGATGACGACCACTGCAAACGAAAAACGGACAATGATTTACGGATATGCACCTGGAATGTCCGGACCCTCCATAGGGAAGATGCAACTATTCAACTGGCGGAAGCCCTCGTAAAAATAAATGCTGACATCACCGCCATCCAGGAGATGCGATGGAAAGGCCAAGGCTGCTCTAAACGGACGAACTGTAATATCTACTACAGCGGCCATGCGGAGAGGCGCGAATTTGGTTGCGGATTCGTTGTAAGTCGAAAATTACGCCACCTAGTTTCCCGGTTCACGCCAATAAACGAAAGGTTGGCTACGATCCGTATCAAGGCAAAATTCTTCAACATAAGCCTAATTTGCGCGCACGCCCCGACGGAGGTAAAGGACGATGCCACCAAGGATGATTTCTACGCGAGCCTAGAGGACGTGTATGACCGTTGTCCGAACCACGATGCAAAATTAGTCCTCGGCGATTTTAACGCGAAGGTCGGAAGAGAAGGCATCTTTGGCGCTACAGTCGGTCAGTTCAGTTTCCGGTGGATAGACCAAGCTGAGGAAGCCCTAAACACGCTTGGCATTAACGATTGTAGAAGACGCGCGCAAAACAGGCGCCTGGCGAGAGCTAATGAGGTCGGCCGTAACCTGACAACGGGTTGTTATGGCCATCTAAGTAAGTAATGTTATTGCTCCTTGCAGCGTTTTAGCCGCGCTTTGACATTTTTTTCTGATAGGGCTGTTTTTTTTTTGTTTGATAGCTGATTTTAGCCCAATCCTACGGAGTAATCTGCGTGCGGTCCACTCGCGAACGCTTTTATTTATCATAATTGCAGCTTCCTTAGGTGTTTTAAAGTGATTGCATCTTAGTATTCGCTCCATAAGGCGGCCATGGATGTCTGTTAACTTTCTGGGTCGGCCTCTCATGTTGATTGTATGCTTATTATTGTGCTGATTTGGGACACGAAGAACTTCTATGGCTAATTTTCAAAGCTTTTGCTGTAGTTCTTGACGACTGACCATTTTGAGTCATAATAACTACATTATCAGACGTGCAAAACTGGATACATGCGTTTTTGAAAAAAAAATTAACTATTATATACATTTTAAATTTATTTATTAATTTTATATTAAAGTAGAAGGAACAAGGATTTCAAAATCAAAAACTATTTTCAAATCAGTTTATTATTAATACTTTTATGATCATGTAAGCATGAAACTGCCTAACAATGTCCCAGTTTAGCTCGCTACTGTATACCATAAGATCTACAGATGTTTGGTCATATGAACAGATGCGCCTGAATCTACATGCCAAGCTTTGTCATGGTTCGGAGATGCCACAAATGCAAAAGTTGTGGTGCATAAATTACACAACAGTCCAACTGGGCGTGTCAGACCTGAGTCGTCGAAAGCATGCCCCATACTTCCTTATCTGTCTTTGCTTCTTCGATTTGAGCGTAGCTTATAGGCTCTCCTAAGAGGATATTCTTTGTTTTCGCTTTTAAACTATTTTTCTCATCAACAGTGTCGGTTTTCCCGGTAGGTACGTTTTGACAGAGAAACATCACGTCATGTAATTATCACGACCGGTACGTTTCTCAATAGAAACCAATAAGCTACTTGCTGCCATAATTATGGTATATTTATAAGATACTTTTCACAGCTCTGTCAGTCGGAACATGTTCATTGGTCTTCTCCAGAATGTATGAAATGGAGTTACCTTCTACATTCGCCACCAGTAGCTTATAACCTGGCATTCTTAAGCCACATACCCTCCCGGCATGAACCCAGAGTTCCTGTATGATGACTACATCATCTCCGCTTTTACTTAAGCGTATGAGTATGCCAGCGGAAGCAACTTACAAAGGTAAAGATCAATTTGGAGTATCCTCATCGGATTCCAAATCACCTCCCCTCTCTACGACTGTTAGGTCTGCCTCGTTTTCATCGACCTCCTCCAGTAGCAAAGAATCCTACCTCCGACAACTTGTCGGAGTCTATTGCAAACAAAACGTTACAAAAATCTTTTTTATGTTTCAAATGTAAAGGGTTTTTGAAAGGTTCCAGCTTCGATGTCTACTGAATTTTTCTAATGAAATCTAAATAATGTTTTATGATTCTCTGTTTGTTGCTATGTTAAGTATAATTTATTGCTAACTATTAATTTACACTCCTATGATGAATATTCGGGGAAAACGATTTTTTCGGACTTATTTTTATGTTGTTTGTAATCGTTAGTAATTAAGGAGTGGTAAACTCAATTTTCAGTCAATGCTATCAAAATATTTCCATTTACTTCCAATTAGTTAATATTGCAACGGTGAATTTGCATATTTGACATACAAAATAAAGTGAAGTGCAAAAGAATAAATTTAAATAGAATCTGTGCTAAAAATTGTGTAATTTTGTAAACATTTGTAAAAAAAAATTAAAAAAGGTGAAGGCTTGGTAGGCCTTGTAGTGTAATTGTTCTTTATTATTGTTAGTAGATTTTTAAATATATTAAAAATATCTTTATATTTAATAAAATTAATAATTTTTCAATGAATTTTTTCTCATTCCCAAAAAATCTAGCAATACAAATCAGAGAATTAGAGAAAAATTTCAAAGGATTGTATATTCATGATAGGGGTATAAGAAATGTCACAAAAAATAACTGCATATTAAGTATCAACGCAAGTGATACGCGCATAAATAAAACAATAATTTATAGTCCCGATGACGTAATAAAACAGCAGGCAGAATAAAAAACGGTCTGCTGACGCAATTAAAAATGTTCAGAAAATTTCAAATGAAATCACAAGGCCGACATTGACATATTGTAGATTGATTTTTAAAATGGAACTAAAAGGTTTAAGAACTTCAACTGAATCTTTGTAAGATTTTATTTAAAAGATTTACGAAACGTTACTACAAAAGTAAAGTAACGCGAGTATATGCATTGTGTCGCCTATATGATTTTACTAGTGCACCCGTACTAGGGTTCTGCACTCCATGTTCCTATCTCTAGCCCTATACTCATCCGCGTCCTGGAACGACACACATTTTCCTACTTTAAATTAATTTACTTAGTGGAAAATATTGCATTCTCAATACAAAATTCCCATACATAACAGTTCCAAGTTCAAATCCTTCTCCCAGCACCAGTCCCTGTCCTAAAGGAATTTTGAAATAAAACATACCGTAAAACCTAATATATGTTCAAAATTGTATACCGCAGCCCTGAAAATAAAACTGAAAAGGCATCCCTGTTTTATGGCATTTGGGGCAGTCGAGTTTTGGAGTCATTCTTTTGACAACGTGCGAACACCGTTTCTTTGTACCAGTTGAAAATTTTAGCTTTGAATAGTTTTAAATAAAGATTTGAATTAAAATTAAAGCGATTTTTGTTTTATTCGAAACAACTACATATCTATAAATGAAAAAAAAATGAAAATAATTCACTCGCAAGTTACACAATATCGATTTTTTGCAATTTTCCGATTTTTCTTTCAAATTCTACCAAACTTTTTTTTTTTTTGCTAAAAACATTCCCTGAACAATTACGAACACAACAAAAAAAAAATGATTCAAATTGGTTAAGCCATTCTCGGGGCTTTGCCTGGTTTTCATGTTATCTTCTGCTATCAAATTTTTGTAAGAAAGAAAAACCATGCGAGTATAACCTAATGCGCTTGGAAAATGCGAGAGTGCTATTACGGGTGTTTTTTTTAGAGGTTTGTTTTTCGAATAGAGATAAAACTGGCATTTTATGGTCAAATCTGGCAACTCTAATGTCATTTATGTTCAGTTTGGTTTGCCATTTCATCATGAACAGGTTGACAAAAGAACAACGCTTGCAAATCGTGCAAATTTATTTCGAAAATAATGGTTCAGTTCGCGAAGTTTACCACAAGCTCCGTCCATTTTATGGTCGACATAATCGTCCATCAGAGCAATTAATTCGGTTAACCATGGGTCGTTTTCGCACTACGTTTACTCTATGTGATAATACGCATCCGCAGAGACGTCGAACAGTGCGCACCGAAGAAACAATTGCCGCTGTAGAGCAAAATGTTGAAGAGGACCCGAATGAATCGATTCGCCACCGTGCACAGCAATTGGAGCTTTGTCCATCAACTTTATGGAAGATTTTGCGCAAAGATCTTGGCTTGCGACCTTACAAGATCCAGCTTGTGCAAGAAAAGGAGTGAAGAGAATCCACATGAGACCCTTGAGACGCCATTACATCCACAAAAACTGACTGTTTGGTGTGCTCTATGGGCTGGTGGAGTCATTGGGCCATACTTCTTCCGAAATAATGCTGGAGAGTCAGTTACCGTTAATGGAGACCGGTATAGAGCCATGATGACCGACTATTTTGTTCCCGAATTGGATGGCATGAATGTGGATGAGTTGTGGTTCCAACAAGACAGCGCTACATGCCACACAGCGCACGTCACAATCAATTTATTGAAGGAAACATTCGATGAGCGCATAATTTCGCGGAATGGACCTGTCAATTGGCCACCAAGATCGTGTGATTTGACACCATTGGATTATTTTCTTTGGGGATATGTGAAGTCGCTCGTCTACGCCAACAAACCAGAAACGTTAGGGGACTTGGAAGCCAACATTCGTGGCGTTATTGCCGACATACGGCCCCATATGCTCGAAAAAGTGGTTCAAAATTGGACCTGTAGAATTGGCTTTATTCGAGCCAGCCGCGGCGGCCACATGCCCGAAATCATATTTAAACATTAATGGCATAAAATTATCCTTCCAATAAAGCCAAATTGATGGACATTAAAACGATTTTCTTGTGTTTTATTTCAATTCGAAGCTCTATACCTCTAAAAAAAACACCCTGTATATACATCGGTCATTCTTTTAATAACTGCTCACTTTGTTTTTTGACGTTTTTGAACATTTTTTGAAACGAAATATATCAAAAACTACAGTAGATAGGATAAAAAATCATTTAATCATATTTGTTAAGAAAGACTTAATAAAAAAATATAAATAATTTTGTTAAAACGCAAATTTTTTAATTAAAAAAATTTTTCTCAAAATATTTTCAATATAACATATTTTTTTGTTTCGGTTTTTTAATATTTTATTCCTCAATCAATCCTAAGAATGCATGTGCTTTCATATCGAAATTCCCGCCATAACTTTAGAAACTAAGAATTTTTTACTGATGACGCCCACCATGTTTTTTCAACAGAAAATTCGACATAATTTTTTTTTATGCCCTACACCGAGGGTATATTCACTTTGTCTCTCCGTTTGTAACACATCGAAGGAGGCGTGGCAGGTATGGAAAAGTGGACAAGCGCAGCAAAATATTTATTATTGGAATATTTTTTTTGCTATAATCTGTTTTTAAAAGAATTGACTGTAAAGTTACATTATTTAACGGAACTTAATTTAGCAAAATCAAAAAAGTATGAAAGCGCACGGATTTTGCATAGGAGCGTCTTGAATGGGCACAGTTCATATTTTAGCTGGAAAAAATAATAGGGACAAAATATAATTTTGAGTTCCTTGGACAAAGTCTGTTAATAAAAATGATCTTAAGTGGTAAGTTGTACTTTAGAATAATATAGTTAATATTTTATATGGGGACCCTTTACTTACTTGCTAGATTTAATCGATATTTATTGGAAATGGGTCGTGGAAAACAAAGCTTAAAGAGATGCATTTAAAAAATTGGGAAAATCAAGCCAAAAATTCGAGATATGGCCAGTATAATGGAATGCTCTAAGAACATGACTTGCAATGATCTGAAATCAGTTGCAAAAAGAGAGAGCAGAGAAAGAAATCCAAGATTTCACCAATTTCGACGACGTTTTGGATAATTATCGTGCTTAAATTCCCATTGAAGGGGCATTTCCTCTTCTGCATATGGCAACATTATTAAACTAAATATGTTTACGTAATCTGCAGCGCATATTTTGCCGAAAAAGAACCCCCTTATCATTATAGATTCGCCACCGTGCTTAACATGGTATATCGAATCGAACTCCGCGTTTCTAGGCCGCCTAGCGAAGATTTTTCCGTCAGAGCCAAACAAATTTATTTTGGTTTCGTTAGACCAAAGTACAACATCTTCAAAACCAAAATTAATTTGCTTAGTTCTGAAGGAAAAATCTTCTTTAGGCGGCCCAGAAATGCGGAATTCGATTTTAGATACACTGTTTAACATGGTGGCGAATCTCTAATGATAAGAGGGTTCCTTTTCGGCGGCTGGTGTTAGGCAAATTTTTTGAATAAAAGACAAAATATGCGCTCTAGATTACGTAAACATATTTAGTTCTACAATGTTGCCTTATTCAGAAGAGGAAATGCCTCTTCAATGGGAATTTATGCACGACAATGATCCAAAACGTTCGTCGAAGTTGGTGAAATCTTGGATTTCTTAATCTGCTCTCTCTTTTTGCAACTGATTTCAGAGCATTGGATATCACGTCCTTAGAGCACCCCATTATACTGGCCATATCTCGGATTCTTGGCCTACATTTCCCAATTTTTTAAAAGCATCTCTTTAAGCTTAGGAACAATGTTTTCCACGACCCATTTCCAATAAATATCGATTAAGACTAGCAAGTAAGTAAAAGGTCCACACATAAAGTATTAACTATATTATTCTAAAGTAAAACTTACCACTTAAGATCATTTTTATTAACAGACTTTGTCCAAGGAACTCAAAATTATATTTTGTCCCTATTATTGTTTCCAGCTAAAATATGAACTGTGCCCATTCAAGACGCTCCTATGCAAAATCCGTGCACTTATGCAATAATATATTTTTATGCTGCGCTTGTCCCCATTATTTTTTCCAACACTGTATATTCTTGATCAGCGTCACCACCTGAGTCGATTTAGCGATGTCCGTCTGTTGAAATCAGGTTTACGGGAAAACCAAGAAAGTTAATTGAATGAAACTTTCACACACAGGTCACATATTCTTGCAGGCATCTTGCTATTGAAAATGGGCAAAATCGGTTGACGGACACGCCTACCGCCCATACTCTATGTATATTTACCCAGGCCAATTTTGAAAAAAGTTGCAACGATTTTGATGAAACTTGGTGATTTGGTGCACATATGAATCAAAGTAGGATTAGCCTGGGTTTAAAGTTTCCAAAGGATCGTACAGGGGCGTGGCACAGCCCTAAATTTTATCATTTATACCACCATATTTTGTAAGCCGTTTAAGATATTGCAATGAACTTTGGTTAACGGATACATATCAAATATATCTTGAATTGAGATAAAAGTGGGCGGAATTGAAAAAGTGGGCACGGGACTTTTCAACTGTTAAAAATTTTGATTCCATATATCTCAAAATTGGCACAAACGATTTTCATAAAAACTTTGGAAATAATGCCGCTGAAAGCAGTCATCAATACAAGCTCAGCCACTGTTCTGAAAAAACTCGTTGAAGGGCGTGGCACCGCCCACAATATTTATAAACGTTATATTAAGAGAATGAACAACGTATTCGTGATGAAATTTAATGAGGTAGATATACTTGCTATAAGGTCTCTTATTACAAAAATTTAGTCCAATAGTACCTGTTGGTGTGTCACCTCCCATATAAGCAAAAACTGTTTATTGTTATAGAGTGTGCTAAGAGAGTATTCTTCACAAAATTTGGTGTATAGATGTCAATTACTATAGGCTTTAAAAATAAATTAATTTTAACAGAATTGCATCAGTGGGCGAGGGACCTCCTTCATTGACATAAATTTGTAAGCGCTGTTTTAAGTGATCAATTGCAGCAATTGCTATGAAATTTAATGAAAGTGGTTCAGTTGCTATAGAGTATATCTGAATCAAAAGTGGCTGAAATAGCACCAGTGGGCGTGGCACCTCCCATACAAATAAAATACGGTAAATGGTATATTTATTGAAATATGTGAGCAAAATCTATTATGAAAAGCTATTTCTGGATCAAAACCGAGCTGGATTGTACCAGTGGGTGTGTCACCGCCCTAAATTTTTAATTTAACTGCAGCATATATCGCAAACTATACAAGCTATTGTGCTGAAATTTAATATGAGGATGTCGATCACAAATATAATTTGTTGAACCAAAAGTGGGCGGAATTGAAGAAGTGGGCGTAGCATATTTCAAATTTTTCATTTCTATTCGATTTTTTCAACATTTTCCATATTCTTCCGGCTTTTTCAACCCTTAAACTTTTTCCAATATATTCTATATGTATTTGTTAGACTTTTTCAACCTCTTTCAACTTTCTTCACAAGTTTCTTTATTTTTTTGACTTTTTCATCAATTTTGAATAGTTTCAAATTTTTTCAACCTCTTGATATTTTTTAGAGTTTTTCAACCTCTCTCAACTTTTTTCAACATTTTGCATATATTTACGACTTTTTCAACATTTTTCAACCTCTGTCAACCTTTCTAACATTTCACATTTTTTTCGACTTATTCAACCTCTTCAACGTCTTCTTAACATTTGATTAAAAGGTACTTTCAGTGCAGTGTAAGGTATGCGAGTTTCGGCCTGGCCGAAGATAACACCTTAACTTAACTCAAAAGTAGACATTTCTGTACGCTTTTGCAACATAATTAAAATTATTTCGGTGTTATTTAAAGAATATTTTTGTACTTGGGACACATGTGAGCTATGGTCCTCAAAGAGTTAAAAGAATGACCGATTTATATGTGCTATTTTAATAGTATTTGATATCCTGTGTGATATCAGATCAAAGATATCAGATGGAAGTTTTTGTTTTGAAAAATAAATTGTCATTTTTTTTACAAATGCACATGCCGAAATGTCAAACTTTTATAGCAAGAATGACATATTTCCATCTCGCTTATTATGTCAAAAAATTTGCGAAATTTGATCAAGAAAGATAACATGAAAACGCCACTTAATGCACAGCAATTGATTTATATATATATTGCATAGTTTTCATGTTATCTTTCATGATCTTCTACTATCCCATATCAGGGAAGATATCACATGCTATCAAAAAAGCAAATGTTTGCCTATTCACTCTCGCGTTCGTCAAGTGCATTAGACGCAGCTTTAAGCTCAATTTCCATGTGATCTATACATATATGTATGTATGTGGCGTTTTCATGTTATCTTTCTTGATCCCATATCAGGGATATCAAATCAAAGCATGCGAACAGAACCTAATGCGCTTGGAGAATGCGAGAGTGAATAGCATATATTTGCTATCTTAATAGCATGTGATAGCATTTCCTCCCTGATATTTGATAAGATAAGATCACATGGAAATTGGGCTTTAGGTTCTGCTAGCATGCTTTTTCATTCTTAAATAAGTTTGATTTGATGTCCCTGATATGGGATCAAGAAAGATAACATGAAAACGCCACATACATATATGTATGTGGATTTTTAAATTACCTTTTTTATCGTACTCACCAATTTGAAGAAAGCGGAAACAAAGACTATAGGTTTCATAAAGTAGAAACTATTTTCGAGGTGAATCCAAAGTGTGGACCTTTTAATTTTTTTTGCTCACCAAATAATAACTAGTCTATAACTGTTCACAAAGTTGTTTGAACGAGATGAAAGAGAACCTCCAAGGCGTCAGTCGCTCTAGTCCTTAGAGCAGCAGTAATGCACATGGAAGCAGCCCTTTGGGCCTTGAAGCAATGGTTCTGCTTGTCAGTAGCTTTTCGATCAACTTAATATGGAACTATTAATGCCCAGTTTCTCCAATCTTGAGATGATCATACCTGGGTCACGATACCACTTGCTCCTTCAATATTTAGGAACGCCTTTAAGACGAATTCTTTATATGCAAATGATTTCTCAATACTACTCACTACTGTGTTGAGGGCAGTTTCCATGGATATGCTTTTCGGATAGGCATGTTGAGAAGTAGACAGCAGATCAGGTCTGATGCTGCTGCGAACATAATTTCTATGAGTCATTCCATTGTTTTTAAAAGAAAAGTGAAAAGACTTATTGGCCTAAAATCCTTTGGATCTATGTGAGGACGAACTCGTTATGAAGATGAATTTGGTTAGCCTCCAGGCTAGGGGAATATATAAAAGGTTGAAAGTGGCTATCAACCACGTCCCCCTCCCCCCCCGCGGCGATTTGTAGGGTTTGAAGCTTCTTATCACTCATAGAATTTTGGTTTCAGAAACAATATCCCCAAGGATATTTAAAGACGTCTGGGTTTGAATATTGAACTCCTCTGGTTCTGGTAAGGAGTTACCAAGGAAGTGAGTGTCTAGTAAAAGGTCAAAAAACTCTTTGCTAGACGCTGTTCAGGAGCGTCAGGTTTTTTTAGAGACTTAGAGTAATGGGTTTGGTAGATAAAATCTTCCTTAGCTCTGTCACTTCTGTGTTTTCACAAAAGTTGCGCCACGAGTTACGCTTAGCCTTTTTTAACGAACTCTTGTATATTATGAAGCTATATTTATATTCATTTCAATCATTTTCTAACCTTGATTTTTTGGCTTTGTTACATAAAGTCCTGCTACTGTGCTTTCTGTGGGTCTACTTACTGGGAAAGATGCCAGGAACTTATTTAATCCTCCTGTTAAGCATTGAATTAGCTTGTCAATATGCTATACAGTTGATGCATATACGGGAGTTGCAATTGGAAGATGCACTGCAAGTTTACTGTTCTATAATCCCCAGTCCTTTTTACATTTCGCTGAAAAATTGGATATGTGGTGTGGACAGTGAGAACGAATTCTATATATAGATGATAGTAGAGCAGCTATGCTGGCTCTGGGCCACAGTCTCCATGCAAACTTTAACCATAAAAATTGCGTGGTATCTCAGAATTTAATATGCCGTCTGCGTGAATGTAGGGTGTAGCGATAAGCTGGTAGTAACCGCAGCTGTGACTTGCAACTCATGTCTGATATGAGCAGCCGACAGCTGGCAGGCAGGACGTAGAATAGCTATATGAGTTCTGCGGCAAAATCGTGTGTATTTTATGGAAATCTAAATTCACAAATTGCAACAAGCAGCGTTGCTTCCATGAGGTCACAGGCATATGCAGACAGCACAAATGTGACCGCAGCTGCACAGATGTGACTGCTGCCGCGCTGAATGTGAGACATCTGATAATACAGCTGTGACCGCAAACTAGTATGAGTTGTTAGGGCTTAAGGGAAATTTATCCAAATTTAAGGAGTTTTAAGGATTTAATTCAAACGATTACTCAAATTTTTTATATACAGCGGTGTGCTGCAGCAGAGTACTGATATCATAAATTAGGTATACTGTATCTATGAACAAAAACAAAACAAAGTGTGATATGCAACTTCAGCTATTGAATAGATAAAGAGAAACGCTACATACAGCAAAACTGTCGCGCTGAGTGAGAAACAGGATTTGCTATTTAATAACTACTCAGCACATTTTGAGCTCATTAAATGCTATAACCTGAGTGTGGTAGTAACTTTTAAAAACCGAATCGAAAAACGATCGCTCAGAAATGACCATTTGCGAGAGGCGAAGACTGTTGGAGCGAAGCAGGGTTTAACGCCTGCAATTATTCTCGTTAAGAGCTATCGCACCCAACTATAGTCTCTCCATAGGACTACTGGTGCTGGCCTTCACAACAAAAATCGTACAAACCAGATATCTTACAGGGTTCGATGGAAGGATATTGAGTCAGCTTTTGAAAAGTTGGAATTTGAGAAATTTTATCCTATATTTTACTAAGTCATTTCTGTTATTTGCAGAGCAATCATCAATAATGTATATAAGAAGCCGAACAGTTTTTTGGACAGTACCAATGTCTTCCAACGCAAAATGAAAAAAAACTTTGGCTGAACAGTTAGTTGTAAAAGTATATTCAGTATTTTGCGGAGAATTTCGTATCAACAAAGATAATGAGGAAATTTTTAAACTAAAGGAAATGTGCCCATTTATCGAGAAATTAATCTTGATGTATGATTCAAGGAGTACATTCAAGATCAAATCTTGGAGGAGCTAGAGCAGTTCCAGAAGCGTGATACTATCATAAACTTAGCTGTCAACATCAACAAATTTACACTCCAACTCGGCTCCTCATATACTAAGCTACCCAAGCAGATTGGAGCTAAGCAATCTTGTATTAATGTCAAGAATAACGATTATATCTTGCTTCGTTTGGGCAATCATATCAGCAATTCATCCTGAGGAGGAGCATTCATACCGCGTATCGTCATACCCCGATTACAGGAATATTTTGAATTTAAGTGGTATGATTATACGACAGATCCCCCGTTTTGAAAAGCAGAACGACGTATCAATCAACGTGTACGTTCTAAAGAAGAATAAGAAGATGTTAAATGTGCTCCCCACATATCTAATTAAAGATAAACAAGTTAAGGTGTTATCTTCGGCCAGGCCGAAACTCATATACCCTACACTCCACTGAAAGTACCTTTTAAATAAATGTTAAAAAGACGTTGAAAAGGTTGATTAAGTCAAAAAAAATGTGAAATGTTAAAAAGGTTGACAGAGGTTGAAAAATGTTGAAAAAGTCCAAACTATATGCAAAATAATGAAAAAAGTTGAGAGAGGTTGAAAAACTCTAAAAAAATTGAAAGAGCTTGAAAAAGTTTGAAAATTGATGGAAAAGTCAAAAAAATAAAGAAACTTATGAAGAAAGTTGAAAGAGGTTGAAAAAGTCTAACAAATACATAAAGGATATATTGGAAAAAGTTAAAGGGTTGAAAAAGTCGAAAGAATATGGAAAATGTTGAAAAGAATCGAATTGAAATGAAAAATTTGAAATATGCTACGCCCACTTCTCCAATTCCGCCCACTTTTGGTGCAATAAATAAATTATTCGTGCCACGCCCACTGGTGCTATTTCAGCCACTTTTGATTCGGATATACCTTATAGCAACTGAACCACTTACACTAAATTTCATAGCAATTGCTGCAATAGTTCTCTTAAAACAGCGCTTACAAATTTATGCTAATATGGGAGGTGCCACGCCCACTGATGCAATCCCGTCAAAATTCATTTATTTTTAGAGCTTATAGTAACTGTTATCTATACACCAAATTTTATGAAGATTACTATCATAGCACACTATCTATAACAATAAACGTTTTTTGCTTATATGGGAGGTGCCACGCCCACAGGTACTATTGGACCAAATCTTTGTAATAAGAGACCTAATTGCAAGTATGTCTACCTTTGCATGTGGCAAATTTCCAAACACACTGTGTGAAATTCTTCAGGATGCCTTAAATATACTCGTCTCATGGGCAGATGAGGCTGGCTTAGGTGTAAATCCGAACAAAACTGAACTAGTACTCTTCACTAGGAATAACAAACTTCCTATTTTAGTACCACCTTCGCTAAATGGCACTAGATTAACTTTTAATTATAGTGCAAAGTATCTTGGTCTGGTATTGGATAGGAAATTAAGTTGGAAAATTAAAATTGAAGAAAGAGTTAGGAAAGCAACTGTAGCGCTATACTCTTGTAAAAAAGCGGTAGGTGGAAGATGGGGGCTATCACCTCGTATTGTTCACTGGCTTTACACAGCGGTCATTCGACCGATTCTTTTATACGGCATTGTGGTATGGTGGCCTGTCTTAGACAAGGTTACCTATTACAAAAAATTGCAAAGAGTTCAAAGGGCAGCTTCCATGTGCATCGGTGGTGCACTGAGGACTACACCGACTGACGCCTTGGAGGTCCTCTTTAATCTCGTTCCTCTTGACCTGCTAGGTAAACGGATGGCAGCCTGTGCTGCCATCAGACTCAGGGAAACTATCTGCTGGTCCGAGGGTAAAACAGGCCACTCAACTATCCTTAATAGCTTGCGGTCTGTACCCTCTAATTTGGACTATATTGTTCCAGTAATCTCATTCAATAAGGGTTACGTAACTCACATTCCATCTAGGGATGACTGGAAGGGAGGAATCCCGGGGAGAAGGGGCCATATTAATTTCTACACAGATGGTTCCAAGCTAAATAACCAGGTGGGTTATGGTATTTACTCTAAGGAACTGAAAATTAGTATCGCTGCGAGATTACCAGACCACTGTAGCGTTTTTCAGGCAGAGGTTATAGCGATAGAAGAAGTAGCATCCTGGCTGAGGATGAATGTCGTATCCAGAAAGGATATAACCATTTATTAAGATAGTCAGGCTGCTATAAAATCTCTAGAATCAGTCTTCCTTAATTCACTAGTGGCCCAAAAATGTCGCTCATCTCTAAATGAGATGGCCCAGCATTTTAATATTCACCTCATCTGAGTGCCAGGGCATAGGAACATTGATGGTAACTGCAAAGCTGATGAACTTGCTAGGCAAGGGACTACTGCACAAATTCCTCAAGATAAGGAAGGTGTTGGCATGCCACTTGCTACCTGCAAGTTATTGCTTAAAGAAGAAATGGTAAAAAATGCTAACAAAAGGTGGACTCAAGGGTCAACTTGTAATATAACTAGGCAAATTTGGCCGAAATGGGATGCTAAGCGTTCGTCAGAACTGATTTCTCGCACTAGACATAGTGTCTCGACAGTTGTTGCAGTCATAACTGGACATTGCCTCATTGGCAGACATGCGGAGAGATTGGGTGTTAGGTCTTTTGACTTTTGCAGAAGTTGCGGAGATGTGGAGGAGGAAGAAAACATAAAACATTTTCTCTGCTCCTGCCCCGCACTTGCTAGGAAACGCCACAAAACACTCGGTTCGTTTCTATTTGATGACCTGGATGACCTGAAGCATGTTGGTATAGGTCAGCTATCAAGTTTTATTAAGAGATCTGGTTGGTTCAGGTTGGTTGGTTGGAGGGTATATTGAGACACCCTGTGGTATCACAATGGATCATTTTCTTTGGTCTAAGTGAGTCAGTTCGAAACTGACTGCCACTCCTACCTAACCTAACCTAACCTAAGTATGTCTACCTCATTAAATTTCATAACGATTACGTTGTTAGTTCTTTTAACATAACGTTTTTAAATATTGTGGGCGTTGCCACGCCTTTTAACGACTGCTTTCAGCGGCATAATCTATAAAATTTTTATGAAAATCGTTTGTGCCAATTTTGAGATATACGGAATCAAAATTTTAACAGTTGAAAAGTGCCACGCCTACTTTTTCGATTCCGCCCACTTTTATCGCAGCTGAAGATATATTTGATATGTATCTGTTTACCAAATTTCATCGCAATATCTTCAACGGCTTTCAAGATATGGTAGTATAAATGATGAAATGTAGGGCTGTGCCACGCCCCTATACGATCCTTTGAAAACTTGAACCCAAGCCTAATCCTTTTGGTTCACATGTGCATCAAATTACCAAGTTTTATCAAAATCGGTGAAACTTTTTTCAAAATTGGCCTGGGTAAATATACATAGAGTATGGTCGGTAGGCGTGTCTGTGAACCGATTTCACCCATTTTCAATAGCAATATGCCTGCAAAAAGGTGTGACCTGTGTGTGAAAGTTTCATACAATTAGCTTTCTTGGTTTTCCCGTAAACCTGATTTCAACAGACGGACGGAATATATACACTTTTCCATACCTGCCACGCCCCCTTCTATGTGTTACAAACGTAGAGACCAAGTGAATATACCCTCGGTGTAGGGTATAAAAAGACCAACATTTGAGCCATTTAACGGTTCAGAATGTATACCATTCCGAGGATGGTATTGTAATGATGATGAAAATTCTGAACCTGTCTGATACCATTACGTCTAGATTAAAAATCTATCCAGACTGCTCTCATCTCAAGCATCCAACATACAGCACCAAATATTTTTCTGTGACCGCTGCCTTCATTATATCCATTCAGCATCTAATTTGGAGGCGCATACTGGGGATTTGGTAAACTCAACAATTGCCGGTTCCAAAGGCCGAATGGGGATGAGAAGTATGTTAGTTTTAAAAATTATAAAAATAAGGTTATAGCTCCATTTGAGGTATATGCTGATTTGGATTACCTTTTAGTGAAGTCAACTCCTCTAAGGAAACCAGCCCCCGAAAGAAGGCAACTTCTCGAATTGCGTACCAAGATCATATGCCACATAGTGATATTCAATGATCATATGGCTCCATGCTATCGTCCTATAAAAGCTATCGTAGCGCGGATTGTGTTGAGTGGTTCGTGTGGAAATTAGAGCAAGTTGCCGAAGATGTTGGAACGGTATTTTTTTTTTTTTGTCCTCTACCAATGGATACGCTATCCATTGATCAGAACCGTGAATTTGAGATGGCTTCCATATGCCATATAACATCTGTAACTATGCCATAAATTTTTCAAGGAAAAACAGGAAATTGGAGAAAAAATATCATTTTATAGGATTTAATTTTTCGAAAACAGGATTGATTACAGGATACAATTTTTTTTTATTTTAAAGCAGAGTAGATAGTAATTGTTGTGTACGGATAAATATTTTGGCGCCATGTTTTCCTCGCCTGATTCGTTTTCGTTTCGTTCAGTGCCACCTCGAGTTTTAACTAAATACTTGTCATTCGATTTGATTTTCCGCAGCATGTCCAGTTTTGTTTATATCCAATTGTAAAAATCAATGCACATGTTTTAATTAATCTTAGCAGTCAGAATGGTTTTCAAAGTTTTTACTTTTAACTGAGATTTTCATCTGTATACGTCTTGTCCATGGAAGCGCATACTAGTTCCACACAGGTGGCCGTGCCGGGTGAACAAAGTATATATTCCACTATTGCTGCCATTTCTTTGTAATTCAAATTCTTAAATGAATAAATATTTCAACCCATCGTTTCGAAATCGAAACTTTTTCGTCTTACTAGAGATTGATTTTTGCCTCCGAACAATAATTTTTCGCATATTCAAACTCTTTTTGTACTTTTGATTAGTTTTCGTTAGCTGCATATAATTTTGAGTCATGTAGTTTATTCACCACAATCTCTACGTCTTCCATACTGGTGCCTTGCTTAACATCGCCCACGAATAAGCCTTCAACTTCATAATCGGAGCTGCCGACAAATCGATGTATTCACAGCTGTTTTTGAAATAACACTTTGTTACGAAGGCACTGCCAACAATCATAGAACATGTTAAAATAAATTGAAATTTTTAGGAAAAATTCACAAAACTCTCAAAAATTGGAAAACAGGATAAAATACAGGAAAAATGGCATGGTTACATATGTGCGAAAAGCCTTTCAGTGGTGATGCAGTCAAAGTGCGAGACAATTGCATTTAACTGTCGCATATCGTGGCCCAGCACATGAGGGTTGCAATATAAATTTCAATTATTCACATACGATTCCTATCATTTTCAAAACCTTAGCGGACATGACTTTTTTAGGAACAGGTTTACTTTCGCTGACATTGTCCAATTTTTTTGCAATTGCTTTTGTTATCTCTTTGATATCACACATTTCTTCACGAGCGCTCCGTTGAAAGATTTTTTGGCGATACCAACGAAGTTGCAAGTGCTACATGTAAATATCGGTGAGCTCACACTTGCAACTTCGTTTGTATCGCCAAAGAAAGGTTAAGCCTAAACCAAAATAGACGAGACGAGACATAACAAGTAAGTTTGAATGTATGTAAACCAATGTTGATAGCCAAAATGAACCATTTTGGCGAGACGTAAGAGTTCCGTAAGAATCGAACTTCAAAACGTTGTTACTCATTATAAAAGCTTTTTAGGTTCGTTGGCTAGCGTAACATTTTGGGTTAAATGTCAAAACAGGCGAAACGAGTGCAAACGTTCGTTCAGTTGCTACCGTCTCGTCACGTTTATTTTAAGTTAAGGCTTTTCAAGGGAGCGCTCGTCAAAAAATGTGTGATATCAAAGATTGTAATCTCTACATTTTACATGCAATGTAAAATGTAAAAGTTTGGCGCACATGGTCATATTTTTTGCTGTGATTCTTAACTGATCAACACAAGAAATAGAACATAGTATGCTTGCAGACTTCTAAACGTCGGCTAAAGCCTTAACCGAAATAAACGTAAGGAGACGGTAGCAATTGAACGAACGTTTGCACTAGTTTCGTCTGTTTTGACATTTAACCCAAAATGTTACGCTAGCCAGCGAACCGAAAAAGCTGTTATAACGGGTAGCAACGTTTTGAAGTTCGGTTCTTTCGGAACTCTTAAGCCTAAACCAAAATAGACGAGACATAGCGAGTAAGTTCGAGTGTATGTAAACTAATGTTGATAGCCAAAATGAACCTACGTAATTGATCGAAAGTTAACGAAACATTTTGACGAGACATGACTTTTTTGGAACAGGTTTACTTTAGCTGACATTGCCCAATTTTTTTGCAATTGCTTTTGTTATCACACATTTCTTCACGAGCGCTCCGTTGAAAGATTTTTTGGCGATACGAGCGAAGTTGCAAGTGCTACATGTAAATATCGCCAAAGAAAGGCTATCAACATTGGTTTACATACACTCGAATTTACTCGTTATGTCTCGTCTCGTCTATTTTGGTTTAGGCTTAACAAAGCTTACTGATCATATGACGTAGCGGTCATTGAAACTAGTATAAGCAGCTCGTTGCCATTTTAATGCATTTTGCGCTTGTAATTTTTTTTTGCACTAAAAAGCACTGAACAATAAGCTCTGTGCAAAACATAATATTATGAAATTTTGTTCCAAAAACACAAATGAAAAATTACTCTCTTACAAGCTATATACCATTTTAAAGGGAATAAATTAAGCTTTCTTAACATGCTAAAATAATTATAGGTCATTAACACATTTTTTGGAAAGAATTAGGTTTTTTCAAAAAAAAAATTCGTCGAAATTTCAGAAAAATCGAAATATCTCCAAAGCTACATGTCAAATTTCAAAACTTTGCGTACCATTATTGTAAGCCATTAAATTATCCCTCTTATGACACCCATATTTTTCATTTTCCACTCAGGAGCTCCCAACTTACTATCATTTTTCCAAAAGCTACAGTAGCGAGCAATACTGGGACAATGTTAGGCAGTTTCATGCTTACATGATCATAAAAGTATTAATAATAAACTGATTTTAAAAAAGTTTTTGAATTTGAAATCCTTGTTCCTTCTACTTTAATATAAAATTAATAAATTTTAATTTGTTTTAGTCGACTGAATGTTATTAATTAATTTGAAATTTTTAATCGAACTTTACAGTCAATTGCAGTAACCAATATTCTTGTGAAATTTCACAAATCGGTTAATGCCTTATAAACAAACATGACAAAGACAAAACATGGAACAATTTAACCTGGTAATTGGTGACATATGTTTCGGCTATTACCACATATATACACATATTCATATGTATATACATAGCCTCATCAGACCAGTTTTGGTTAATTTGTAATGCAATTCGAACCCCCGACCATTCCATGAATTATATGTGGACGGCCGCTCAATAAACCTACATCATATAGCAAGTCCTTAAACCGATGGTTTAACAAAGCTATGCAGCAAACTAGAAACGACAATAAAAATACAACAGATGGCGCAATATACGCATAATAAATTTGCACTTTGTACATGTCGTTCAGCACAACCTCCGTGGCTCAAGTGTTTGAGCGGCCGTCCACATATAATTCATGGAATGGTCGGGGGTTCGAATCGCATTACAAATTAACCAAAACTGGTCTGATGAGGCTATGTATATACATATGAATATGTGTATATATGTGGTAATAGCCGAAACATATGTCACCAATTACCAGGTTAAATTGTTCCATTTGTTGTCTTTGTCATGTTTGTTTATAAAGCATTAACCGATTTGTGAAATTTCACAAGAATATTGGTTACTGCAATTGACTGTAGAATTCGATTAAAAATTTCAAAATAAAATTAATAAATAAATTTAAAATGCATACAACAGTTAACTTTTTTTCAAAAACACTAAAAAACGCTTGTATCCAGTGTTTAGTTTTCAATTCTTTATTTAACATATGCAGCCCCTTAAACAAATCAAAATGATGAATGTTGACCAAATGCAAACATTGCAATTTGTTTAAAGTCAATGCTCGCTTTTGTTTTGGTTGACAAAATGCAAGCATTGCAATTTGGTTAAAGTCAATGTTCATTTTTGTCTTATTGATAAAAATGTAAACATTGCAATTTAGTTAAAGTCAATGTTCGCTTTTGTTTTGTTTTATTTAAGTAGGTCATAATTTGTACATGCGTTACATTTTTTAATTAGCTTGCAATTATGATTAAGTCAACAAATTTAATATATCAATTAAGTATACATATATAGTAGATATAATTTCAATAAACTTTGCCATTATATTGCAAGAATTAAGCAAAGCAGTATCTTTCCTTTCATAACTAAGATTCTTGGTTTTAGGGGCCGCAACACATAGCAAGACATCCCCGACCCCTGGTAAGGTGTCCTGCTATCATCAAAATAATTAGCTGTTATTGTGGGTTAATGTGCCTACAGTAACAACCTACATAGTCCTGGTTCAAGTGCCAGGATTACGTTAGAGTTATAGGCAGGTATACGAACCTCAGCCGCAAAACATCCAGTTTTGCACGTCTGTATTGTTTTTTGATTTATAGCTGTAAAATTTCCGTTATTTAGATCGTTGTATTCAAAATTTTTATGGCAAGCTTCTATTTTGTTAAATTTCAGTTGAAAACTGTCAAATAACTGCAAGCTAATAATTCGGTTTTCCTTATTTATGAAAAAGAGAATAATTTAATTAATATGAAAAAAATATCTATTGAAACCGAAGATAATCTATTTATTATGACTCAAAATGGTCAGTCGTCAAGACCTACAGCAAAAGCTAGAGCTGGGAAAAATCGTTAAAAAAAACATCGATGTTTTTTGGTAACAAAATCGATTATCATCGATAACATCGAAATTTCCCACTCCATTATTGATTGATTAATAACATTTATTTTGATAATAATAGTAAAGTATTAATGGTGTATGTTATAAATATTTTATTTGATATGTTAGGGCATTGCAACGCGTGGCATGGCTTAGGTAGTTAGTAAGAAAGAAATTAATTTTACATTTGTATATAACTCACATTTTGGCACAAAAAAAAAACAGTTTTTCAGCCATCTCGGGGCAGTGTGAAGCTCTCTTTTTAGATATAATATTGCCCGCTGTTGAATTGAACCTCTCCGATGTTGTGGATGAAGCCGGAATAAACAGATATCGTAAGGCCACTCTTCTTAATGCATCACAATTTGTATAGTTATTCCAATATTGAATTATGTCCGTTTCCCCCCAAAGGCTCTTCGAGAAAAAAAATGAAAAAAAAGTGTCGCTCGGATCTAGTTTCGGAGATATAGACTAGGGTTCGGCAAAATTAAAAGTCTGAGTGTGTTAGTGAGAGAAGAGAGAATGCACCAAAATAAATTTTACGTAGAAATCGTTTGAGAAATAAATGTGGCGGCAGAAATTGAAGTGTATAAAAAGAATTAGAAAATGTATTTAAAGTCTTAAAACTAAAGCGCAATGCTTATATTGTTATGTGTCGTGAAAAGAAAACAATGAATTTACACCGAAAAGGCATTACGACACGTTTTATACTGAGTTTTATAAAGTTGTATCATCAGCCGAAGCTGTAAACAAAAATCTTTATGTGCATAAAAGATAGCAATAACGACATCCGAACATGATGTTGTGCTTTGTCAATGGTTTTTCGACAACTGAATGAAAGAGCGTAACAATGCGTGTGATATACTCCAGCTCAATTGAGCTATGGAAAATCAAATTTTGCCGACCCCTGATATATACATCGAAAGTTGCGGACATAGCTTTTGGAAAAATGATTATAAGTTGGGAACCGCTCCTTTCGTAGCTTAAATGAAGGACAAATATTTTCGCCCTTTTTAATAAAATTTTTATAATGAGAATCGTCTTGTCATGATTGTTGTGCTAGTACATAGTTTTTTATTGTTTTTGTTCATAAATACTGCCGTACAGATGAAGAAAAGCAGTATCTACATTTTTATGAAAATTGAGTTTTTTATACCGTTGGATTCGTCTTTTCAAGCTCTATCAATCTGTTGAATAAAAAATCGGATAAACCTTGTATTTTTCAAAATGAAAATGCCTATCTACATTTTCTGTGTATTACTAACAGAATAAAATGGAAAATTACATGAGAATTCAGCTTCTCTACGGTTTCTTGCAGATAGCACTTTTTTTCATCTGTTTGAATAATAAATATAAAATGCCTATGCACATACCCAATGGGAAATTTGGAAGCAGCTTCCAAGGGGAGCACGTCAGATGTGCTTCCCATAGTGAAACTTGGAAGCAACTTCCAAGTGGAGCACGTCAGGTGTGCTTTTTCGGAAGCATTGAATTTGCAATTCAATTTAACTTAAAAAAAAAACTTATTTATTCCACATCCACTGGGGTTCGAAGCTAGGCATCCCGTGCTGTTACATGCAGTTACGTACAGTTTAACGACATCAGCCAAGACTCTTGTTATAATTAGTTTTCTAAAAGTATATTATTTGAATTATCAAGTGGCAACTATAGAAATCAAAATTTCATCATTTCAATCTGACAGAAGACTTTTGCAGTTTTTGTCTCCTTCACATTATTAATAAGAGTAGCTCAGTTGGTTAAGATGTGCGAATTTCAGGACACTACGAGTAGCATGACGCAGGAGACTTAGGTTCGAACCTGATCGGAGACTAATAAAAAAAAAATTAGTTGAGTTTTTTTTTCAATTTAAGCTTAATATGCTTCTACTCATCATCCAAAGAAGCGTATTTCATATGTTTCCAAAGATGTGCTTCTACTCAACATCCAAGGAAGCGCATCAAAAATGCTTCCAAAGATGTGCATCGCCGCAATGACATCGTATGTTAAAAAAGATAAGCAGTGAGAAGCGCATTGAAAGCAGCTTCCCTTCCCTTGAAGCACATCCGAAGCCCTTCGAACGCGCTTCTATTTCCCGTTGGGTAGTGCTTTTTTCATCTGTAATTTCCAATAAATCGGCATAGAAGACAATCAATCACATAGAAAAACTGTACATTTAAGTTTAAATATAATTTTCATATGTTTGCAGATAGTGCTTTTTTTCATCTGTTTGAGTAATAAATTTTCATTTATTATACATATAAAATATGCCTATGTACATAGTGCGTTTTTTCATCTGTAATTTCTGATAAATCGGCATAGAAAAACTGCCTATCTGCAATTTCACCTAGAAAATTAAATAATTTACCAAATTTTTCTACACCATTGAAAAGAGCACCCCCAAAAATACCAAAAACCATTAAAAAAAATTGTTAAATGTTAAAATAACGATTTTATAAGGGAAAATAACTTATTAAATGTTTTTCTTATTTATTCGACTTTCATTCTAATGCAGATAGTTCTTTTTTTCATCTATACGGCAGAATATATAGTTTTCATAAGAATTCTTTGAATTAGTTTTTTTCTTTTCCGATCAAAAAAAAGGTAAATATGCAAAAATTTAGAACAGACAATGCACCATTTTAAAGGGAATAAATTAAGCTTTCTAACCACGTTAAACAAATTCCAGAGTATTAACACATATTTTGGAAAAAAATAGCGGTTAAAAAAAGTTAGATAAAATTTCAGAAAAAAAATCATATCTCCACAACTCCAGGTTAAATTTCAAAGATCTGCATGCCATTATTGCAGGCCATTAAATTATCTTTCTTAGAATTGAAAACCAAATAAAAAAGCTTGGTTTAATAAAAATTGGCAAATAGAACTTAAAGTAAACTTAAGCCAAAGCATTCGCGCTGAGTTAAGTTATATTAAGTCCCTGCGTTGTTACTTTACATTTCAAATTCCAACTTAAGTGTATATAGAAAGATTCATATAAGTATATTTATCAATGTCATTTCATTACAGTAGTTATATGCATACATATGTATATAATTATATATAGTTCAAACTGTTAAATATAGTAAATAAATTAGAAAAACTATAAATTCAATACACAAACAAATGCGTTAATGCGAGAATTTCGTGAGAAAACAACATATCTTATAAAAAAGAAAATATCTTTCGAGATACCCTTGAGTAGACGCACTTTTTCAATTTGCCGTTACGTAGCTTCCCTAACTGTGGTACTGTTGTGGGCTCCCATTGTGCCAAACGAATTCGTTTCGAATTCATTTTTCGGTACCTAAAGGCACTTAAAAATAACCAGTTTAAGAACCTTAATGCACTAAGGACAATCTCATGATGTTTGTATGTTCATACATACTATATAACTTACTCAAATCGGTTTTATTAGGTAATCAAATTTTATTGAACAAAAATTAAAAATTTCATACATTTGATACATATGTACATTAAAATTAACGGTAAACAAAACTGATAAGGTATTGCATTCATATACAATGTATGTATGTTTATGCATGGATTGCATTTTATTATAAGATCACTCTTAAAAAAAAAAATATTTTTTATTTACTAACTAGAAGTTAATGATCTCTTTGAATTATCAAAAACAAATTTAACTGCGATATTTCCACCATTCATCGCATTTTAAGAAACCGCAGAGGCGGCCGCAACTAAAAATAATTCAATTTAGTTTAATGTTTAAAAAAAAATTTGTTATTTTTTTCTGATAACTATTTTAAAATTTGCTCTTGAACAATTTTTCCTCCAAAACCTCAAGCTCTTCACTTTCTATACTATTAGAATCCAAAAAATTTTTAATAATGTTAAGCGCATCTATCATCATGCATCATCACATTTTTTGTATGGAAAAATCGAATTTTGGGACTAAAAATGATCTATAACTGAATCTATTTTTCGACCCGGTGTAAGGGACATAAAAGGGGAAAATAATATGTAATTTTCACATTAAAGCGCAAATTTAAGAGGCATTTAAGCGGGAGTGGTACTTAAGCGAAAGGTACTTAAAAGGGGTAATCTGTATGTATATTTTCAGAAAAGTGTTAGATGCAGCAAATTTCTGGTACTTAATCGGGAATTGCTTAAAGGGGGAGGTACTAAAACGAGGTTTACTGTATTTACTTTTTCCTATTTGACGTCTAGAGATGAAATATTCTCGATTAAAAATTGGAAACTTTGTGAAACTGTGCTGCGAAATCGCATATTTACCAGCCCAATTGTGAATACTTCAACTCTTACTTGCACGACTAATATTTAAGCGGCGATTATATCGCCGACTAATTTCTCATACAAAAAATTTTTTTAGCGGGTAACCACGTCAAAAAAAACACGGCTAATGAGACGTGAAGTTTTGAAATTTTGACTCAAAAACTATTTTCAGCATTCGAAAGATATTTGTATTCCCTTTCTAACGATATGCTCTTTGCTTGAATCAGATAAGATTTGATGGAGTTACAAGCGCTCAAAGTCCAAAAAAACTGACTTTTTTGGTCTTTTTTGAAAATCACTAATTTCAATTGCTCCATTTGAATAGAAATTTTTTTTTTTTCATATTTTTAAAATTTTTAATGAAAGACTATTCTTTTGCAAATATTTTAAATATAATTTTGCGAAAATCGGACAAAAAATGTAGAAGTTATTCGAAAAAACACTAAAAAACTTACAATAAAATTAAACGAAAATACAGAAAGACGGACGTGTTTTCTATCGCCTCCGTGGTCATTTAAATATTCGAGTGGTATAAAAGTATTAAATAAAATCAAAAACTCTTGAAAACGCTTGTTGAAGTGAATCAATACAATTAATGCATTGATTTTTTGTGCGCTTGCGTGTCTTAATTTAGAACAAGAGAGAAAAAAAAATAATTTTTTACAAAGATAAAGAAACCAATCAAAACGATGGGTTATGCCGGTGGAGCGCTCTCCGCCGATGCAGCGCGGTCATACTCTTTCCAGTGAGTGCGTTTCCGCGAGCTCGAGTGCCTCCAGCAACGAATCAACAGCAAATAAGAATATTCTTCTCGATCCTTCGGATAATGCGCATGCGCTGTTTTCTCAATACTCTTCTCTGAGTACATGCGAAAATTTAACAAAGCCGCCAAATGTTAAATCTGCAGAACATGTACTGTCCTCTTCTCCCTCATGAGGAGCACAATGTTCAACTCCAAACATTTCACCTGCACTTACAAGCGCAATAGTCAGCAACAACTATGGCAACTACTAGTACAACAATAAAAACTACATCTTCAACGATTTTACTAACACCAATAATGTCTGTAGGCACATATTCAAATGAACAAAAAATGTGTCTACCTCTCTCAGACACAAACTGCTTAGCAACATTACCTCTGCAACATGAATCTAATGCAGATCAACAATATTCAAACATGCAACAGCAGCAGCATCAACAGCCGCAGCAACAACCGCAGCAGCAGAAACCCCAAAATAGTCTTCAATTACAACAACAAAAACAAGAAACTCTACAACAACAGCCAAAGTCAAACCTACAAAATACAGGCAAAAATACTTCGTTATCAAAAAATTCTGGAGTGCAAACTGGATTAGACCGATACATTATAGTGAAACGAAAATTAAGCCCACAAAAAAACGGTAATGTACCAAAGGCAAAAGCTATTAAATCCACTTCTACGGACACAATTAATACAACTAACAATAAATTTGCGCTGTTAGCAAAACTAGATGATGACGAAGCTGGTACTGCATATCAAAGCCTGAAACAGAGGGTAGCTCTACTAAAACAGGCTGCCCGCAACCCCACTAAAACTGTCTTTACCTTTGCCGCGTCTGCCCCCCAGCAGTCCCCTGCAACCTCTTTTATACCAGCTAATTCTTATGCAAATATAGTAAAATCAGGTTCTCAAATTGCACAGCAATCACCTCCAGAACCAAGCAATAACCTTGAGCAAATTAATTCTAATTTTACTCAAAACCTAGAATAATTTTATGATAGCCATGCAAATATCTTTAGATCGTATCGTTGATATGCATGCCCAATTAATGAAAGAGATATCAAACTTCTTGTCTCGGGAAGAGGTAGATGTAATGCTCCTATTCGAAACCCACTTAACAAATAAATATAATTTCACTATTCCTGGCTATATATTTCATAAAACCAATCATGCTGACGGCAAAGCACATGGCGGCACTGGCATACTAATTCGAAGAAGGCTTAAACATTCTTACCTAGGGGCAGAATGCCCAGAACCATCTGCAAGCCACTTCAATTAGTTTGCAAAGTAATGGCAAAGACCTTTCTTTATCGGCAGTTTACTGTCTTCCCCGCTTTGCTGTATCAGAGGCGCAGTTTATGGACTATTTTAAAACCTTAGGTGATAAATTTGTAGCAGCCGGTGACTATAACGCGAAACACACTTACTGGGGCTCTCGCATTAATAATCCCAAAGGTAATCAGCTTTATAAAGCCATTATTAACAAAAATAGCAACCTGGCCGTTGCTTCTCCCGGAAAACGTACATACTGGCCAGCGAACCGCAACAAAGTTCCAGACCTTATCGATTTTGCCATCACTAAAGGTATTCGCAGAGATTTAATTTCGATCAGTACAAGTTTTGATTTATCATCTGATCATTCCCCTGTTGTCATACAAATATTTGAAAAACCCAAGTTTAGAGAGGTACTACATACCCTTACAACTCCCAATACAAACTGGATTAAATACAAAAAATACATAAGCACACATATTCACACAAATTATACAAAAGGATGTTAAGATCATGTTGATGATGCTGTTGGGGTTATAAATTCCATTTTAATTACAGCAGCAAAAAACGCCACACCTAAAAATTCAAATAATAGGAGAAATAACATATTTTTAACGAATGGTGAAATTGAAAAGTTAGTTTCGGATAAGAGAAGGCTTAGACGGGAATGGCAGAGATATAGGTCTCCAGCATCAAAAATTAAACTTAAGGAAGGCGAAAAGAAGATAAGAGCTGCTTTGTCTGGAGAGGAAAATAATTGTCATTATAGTTTAATTCAAAACCTTTCACCAAACAAAACCAATAAATCGTCTCTTTGGAAGTCAAGCCGTGTATTTAAAAATCCAATTGAGACCGAGCCCCGTCTAAGGGATAGTAATGGCGATTGGGCACGAAGTGATAAGGAAAGAGCATATGTTTTTGCTCTACATCTAAGCCTAGTATTTCAACCAAATTGTGCCTCAAACATTATTGATCTTCATTCGCAAATAAGTAACACCCAAAATATAAATATGCATATTACTCCAAGTGAGGTAGCGACTGTCATAAATATTAAACTTATTTGCAAAAAAGCTCCTGGCCATGACTTCATTTCCCCCATAATGCTGAAAATTTTACCCCAAACAGCTATAGTCTTCAATACCAGGCTCTTTAACGCTATAATTAATTTTGGCCATTATCCTGGTGAGTGGAAAAAATCAATAATTAAAATGATCTCGAAGCCCGGCAAAGATTCCACTTTACCATCTTCATACAGACCAATTAGCTTGCTTCCCTGCCTCTCAAAACTGTTTGAAAAAGTGTTCTTAGAAAAGCCTTCAAGATTATCAACTTATTCCTTCACACCAGTTTGGCTTTAGGGAAAAACATGGAAACATTGAGCAAGTGAATAGAATAACAAACGAACTTAGAAATGCGTTTGAACATAGAGAATACTGTTCTGCCATATTTCTCGATGTTAAACAAGCTTTTGATAAAGTATGGCATGAAGGTTTAATTTACAAAATCAGACAGATCCTACCTCAAAATGTCAATGCAGTCCTAGAGTCATACTTGGCAAACAGGTGCTATAGGGTTAAATATCAAAGTTTTAATACAACTGAATTTTCGATTGGTGCTGGAGTTCCTCAGGGTAGTGTTCTTGGTCCGTTTTTATATATTTTATTTACCTCTGATATTCCGACAAATGACCAGCTAGTCACTTCCACTTTTGCTGACGATACGGCAATTTTAAGTCGTCACAAAAATGCAGTAGTTGCCACCAACCAGCTTCAAAATCATCTAGTCCTTATTGAAAACTGGTTATCAAAATGGCGTATCAAGGTGAATGAGCAAAAATGCCGACATGTCATATTTACATTAAATAGAAATCCAACTTCAACCTTAACATTAAATGGTATTCGAGTTCCAGAAGTAAATGATGTAATTTATCTTGGCATTCACTTAGATAAACGCTTAACTTGGCGTAAGCATATCGAAGCCAAAAAGACGCAAATCAAACTCAAAGCTACTAGTTTGCACTGGTTAATTAACAGACACTCTCCTCTAAAATTGGAATATAAAGTTCTACTATACAATAGTGTCATCAAGCCTATCTGGACCTATGGCATACAGCTATATGGACTCGCTAGTTCATCAAATATAGAAATTCTACAAAGAGCTCAAGCAAATATACTAAGGACAATAACAGGAGCACCTTGGTTCATTACAAATTACCATATCCACAGAGATCTCCATATACCTATGGTTAAGGATGAATTTGAAAGAATAAGAGGAAAATACCTCCAAAAACTGCAAAATCACATCAATCCATTAGCTACGCCACTTGCCAACACATCAGCACATTCGCGTTTAAAAAGGTCTGACCGTCCAGCTATTATAAATATATCCTCCACGCTTTGAGCATGTGCATACGCAACGATAGAAGCATTCCAAATTCTACGCAAAGTGAACTTTGTACCGGGACCTGTCTCGTGCACTGTTCCCTAATAATAATGATAAAAAAAAAATTGTTAACCAGCTCATCTCCCTAGGAGATGAGCTCCTAGGGAGCTAGGTCCCGGCACCTGACCGGGACCTAGCCCGTATCCCATTCTCACCTACCGCAATTGCAGAAATAAACAAGAGATGTGCTTAGTAATATTTATTTTTAGACCAACTAAAATCTTTGAGTCCCGTATAGCTTTGAATCACTTGATTATAATTTTTAAGTTTTTTTTTAATTAGAAATAAGAGTTTATAGCTTATTGTTAGTCTTTAGATCTTAAAGAGATACAATAAACTAGAAGTTAAAAAAAAAAAAAAATGTCAAAACAGACGAAACGAGTGCAAACGTTCGTTCAATTGCTATCGTCTCGTCACGTCTATTTTGGTTAAGGCTTAAGTTCGAGTGTATGTCAGTGTTTACACGAGTAAACTTTTTCGGCAAAATTTCCTTGCTTGTATGCAAGAGGGGAAAAACGAAAGGGACGAGGTAAAAAATTTGTCACATGTTGCAAACGCAAAACGAAAATCACAAAAGAGAATAGACAAGAATTTGTCTCTCAGACTTTCCTCGTGTAAACGCCGACTATAGCCTAAACCAAAATAGACGAGATGAGACATAACGAGTAAGTTCGAGTGTATGTAAACCAATGTTGATAGCCAAAATGAACCTACGTAATTGATCGAAAGTGAACGAAACATTTTGACGAGACGTAAGAGTTCCGTAAGAACCGAACTTCAAAACGTTGCTACTCGTCATAACAGCTTTTTCTGTTCGTTGGCTAGCGTAACATTTTGGGTTAAATGTCAAAACAGAATAAACGAGTGCAAACGTTCGTTCAATTGCTACCGTCTCGTCAAGTCTATTTTGGTTAAGACTATACATGTGCAATCCGTACAAGCAACTTTGGAAATAACATTCAATCAATTTTTTATTACAAACCGACCAATTCATGTTTATACGTAGAAAATTTGGCCTAAGTTTAATTTAGCTTCCATTTTCCAATAGTAATTAAACTAAATTTTTCTTATGTGCTTTTTTAATCTAAGCACAAATATGTAATAAAAAAAGTCGATCGGATCTGGTTTCGAATATATAGCCATCGGAACTTGCGGATATACCTTTTATAAAAATCCTTATAAGTTGGGAACCCCTGAATGGATATCAAAAATATGGATAATCAGATAATAGATAATTTAATGACCTACAATAATGGTAAGCAAATATTTGAAATCTAACCCTTAATTTTGTAGATATAGTATGACGATTTTTCTGAAATTTTGACCATTTTTTTTTTAAAAATCGTTATTTTTTCCAAAAAATTCCATATAAACCTATAACTTTTTTAGCATGGTAAGAAATTTTAATTTATTACCTTTAAAATGGTGTATAGGTTGTTGTAAATTTTTCAATATTTATCCCCTTTTGACCGAAAAATAAAAAAATTTATTCAATAAATTTCTATGGAAACTAAGTTTTTATGGTCAAAAACAATGAAAAACAACAAAAACCATAACTCTTACAACAACAACAATTATTAGAAGACGATAGGAATTTATTGAATAAATTTTTTTATTTTTCGATCAAAAAGGGGGTAAATATTTAAAAATTTACTACAGTCTATACACCATTTTAAAGGTAATAAATTAAACTTTCTTACCATGCTAAAAGTTATAGGTTAATTACAAATTTTTTGGAAAAATAACGGTTTTTAGAAAAAAAAAATTGGTCAAAATTTTAGAAAAATCGTCATATCTCCAAAATTATGGCTTAGATTTCAAAAATGTACGTACCATTATTGTAGGCCATTAAATTATCTATCTTATGACACCCATATTTTTGATATCCATTATGGGGTTCCCAACTTATTAGGATTTTCACAAAAGCTATATCCGCAACTTCCGATGGCTATGTACCTATCCGAAACCAGATCCGAGCGACACTTTTTTTTTGCTATTTTTATTTCCATTTTTGGTTTGTTTTGAGACTAATAATTATTATATTAATAATTTTTGTATTGAACTTTTTAGTCATTTATACAACCAACATGAGAAAGATAACAAGTGGATCAATTTAACCTGGTAATTGGTGACATATGTTTCGGCTATTACCACGTATAAACATATTTATATGCATATACATAGCCTCATCAGACCAGTTTTGGTTAAGTTGTACTGAGAATCGAACACCCGACCGTATGCATTTTTGAATTGCGACGGCCGCTCTAACACTTGAGCTATTGGGTATGTGACCTTGATGTGTACAAAGTGCGTGTTTGGATTTCGCACGTATTGTTCCATTTTTCTTGTTATCTTTCTGAGTTATGTTCAGTTGACATAGCTCTTTTTAAGCTTATTTGGCTTATACATGTGCTATGATTTTTTTATAATTTTATTTTCATATAATTTCAAAGTTCTGGAAAATTTTCCAGCTACTTTTTTTATTATTATTGAAAAATTGGCGGGTTCTCCATATATTAAGAATTTTTGGTTTGTTTTGAGACTAATAATTATTATATTAATAATTTTTGTATTGAACTTTTTAGTCATTTATACAACCAACATGAGAAAGATAACAAGTGGATCAATTTAACCTGGTAATTGGTGACATATGTTTCGGCTATTACCACGTATAAACATATTTATATGCATATACATAGCCTCATCAGACCAGTTTTGGTTAAGTTGTACTGAGAATCGAACACCCGACCGTATGCATTTTTGAATTGCGACGGCCGCTCTAACACTTGAGCTATTGGGTATGTGACCTTGATGTGTACAAAGTGCGTGTTTGGATTTCGCACGTATTGTTCCATTTTTCTTGTTATCTTTCTGAGTTATGTTCAGTTGACATAGCTCTTTTTAAGCTTATTTGGCTTATACATGTGCTATGATTTTTTTATAATTTTATTTTCATATAATTTCAAAGTTCTGGAAAATTTTCCAGCTACTTTTTTTATTATTATTGAAAAATTGGCGGGTTCTCCATATATTAAGAATTTTTGGTTTGTTTTGAGACTAATAATTATTATATTAATAATTTTTGTATTGAACTTTTTAGTCATTTATACAACCAACATGAGAAAGATAACAAGTGGATCAATTTAACCTGGTAATTGGTGACATATGTTTCGGCTATTACCACGTATAAACATATTTATATGCATATACATAGCCTCATCAGACCAGTTTTGGTTAAGTTGTACTGAGAATCGAACACCCGACCGTATGCATTTTTGAATTGCGACGGCCGCTCTAACACTTGAGCTATTTCAATAATAATAAAAAAAGTAGCTGGAAAATTTTCCAGAACTTTGAAATTATATGAAAATAAAATTATAAAAAAATCATAGCACATGTATAAGCCAAATAAGCTTAAAAAGAGCTATGTCAACTGAACTTAACTCAGAAAGATAACAAGAAAAATGGAACAATACGTGCGAAATCCAAACACGCACTTTGTACACATCAAGGTCACATACCCAATAGCTCAAGTGTTAGAGCGGCCGTCGCAATTCAAAAATGCATACGGTCGGGTGTTCGATTCTCAGTACAACTTAACCAAAACTGGTCTGATGAGGCTATGTATATGCATATAAATATGTTTATACGTGGTAATAGCCGAAACATATGTCACCAATTACCAGGTTAAATTGATCCATTTACTTAAAATTGATATGAATAAAATTAGGCTTGACTGAACATTATTCGATCGAACTTTACAGTCATTAGCAGAAACCGATATTTATGTGAACTTACCCAAATAATTCAGTGCTTCTTAAACAAACATGATTAATATCAATTGAAGTAAAAGCTGCTTTTGAACATAACAAATGCTTAAATCTATTTTTTCTCAAACGGTTTGAAGTAAATGCTAAATCTTTAAGCAATTGCTTTGAATTTTAGCAAAATAAGGTTATATTAATACGACCCATTGTCAGACAGGCGAGTCGCAAAGTAATTTGGCTCGCGAACTATAATGGGATATCTAAATATGCCAAAATTTACACATCGACGACTATTTTTTCATCTGTTGGTATGAGCGTATACTAACGGCGCAAACTCGCAGGTCTATGGGCAATATCCAATTGTACGGAGTTTAAAATTCAGCGATGAAAAACAAAATTAAAATGTACATATGTAATTTTACTTTTATTACTTAAGAGTTTTAAACATATAAAGAAATAAGTATAAGTATGGTTTTTATGAAAACACAAATTTGAAATCAATGGAATCAAAACATTCATTTTAAATCTAAGCCACTTTGACTTTGCGAATAACTGATTTTCCATCATCATTACGAAAAACTCGGTGATAAGTGTTTATTTTACCCAGTGTTGAAATGAATTCTTCATCATGAGTAATAATAATGAGCATAAAGTTTGATTGTGTCTGTCTTTCATCGACTATACGGTTTAGAGCTTCGCATAGCGACAAAATATTAGCGTGATCTAAATTTGCTGTCGGTTCATCCAAAGCTAAAACACCACAATTACTGCTAAACGTTTCTGCAAGAGCCATGCGAATGATTAGGGAAGCAAGTACACGTTGACCCGCACTGCAGCGTCCACGCATTTCTATTTCAGAGTTGTTTTTAGATTGAATGACACGATAGTTGTAATTTCGCTTTCGATCTGCAGACGAATCCAATTTAGCTTCATCAGTTTGAATTTGTATGTAATCGATGTCATTACCACGATATATTTGTCGCCAATATTCACGTATGAGTCGATTAATTTTATCCATCTTTTCCTTATGGAATTGCATTAAAGACCATTCTAAAGAGATACGATATTGACCAAGATCAGCAATCATACGTTTTATGATTTCTACTTCATAATTGGAACGACGATAGTTTTCTACTGAGTCTTTGTACTTTGGCTCGTTTACTTCTTTTGTAAGTTTTTTTATTTGAGCATTTACCTCTCCAATTTGGCCGAGCATTTCCCCTTTACGCACTGTGGCTTCGTCACGTTTTTTTGTTAGTTCATTCTTCTCTTTTGATATGGTGTGGAAATCTAAATCACCCAATTGCTTTGACAGAGTCTTATGCTCTTCATCTAAGTCTATCTTTTTTTGTTGCAATATTTTTAATTCTCGATTATCCTTTAGGTCTCGTTCCAAAGTTTCTTGTTTGGAACACTCAGTTTTGATTTCATCGAGAGTTTCTGATATTGTTGTAATTTCTTTATTCTGCAATGGAGCAAACAAAAAAAAAACATACGATATAATAAATCTTGTTGAAAATAATAATTGTATGGCTCTCGTATGATAAATATTATACTTGTTATGTACCTTTTCAGTTAAATCATCTTGACCATTTTTAAAAGACTGCTTTAAGCGTTCAATTTCAGCACACAAATCCAATTTCTGATATCCAATGATTTCCTTACCGAGTCTAAAGTATGTACAAAAATGTTGATATATTAATATTACAAACTGAAATACAGTGGAACTTCGATTATCCGTCAGGCACGGGACCAGCAGCCTGACGGATAATTGAATAGACGCATAATCGAATATATGGCAGAATTTTGTTTTGATTCTGTATGGTGACGCTAGAATACAAGGTATTGAATATACATATAGGTATATGTATGTACTGTAACACATAAACGCAAGAAAAAAGGAAATGTAACAAAAAATGTTGATTTGTCATCGAATAAAAAAACAATGTGATAGTTTACAATCGCATCAAAATGTTTTGGTAAAACAATTCGTCAAAAATTTGTGTAATCCACTTGACTTGGCGAACAAAAAGAACTAGATTAATGAATTTCTGCGAAATTTTCATCTCCGAATTTCATAAGAAAAATTTCAGACAGAATCGTTTCTCGCATTGTGTGCATACATAAACAGAATCGAAACAAAACGAAAAAAAAGTTTGGTGACAAAATGTGACGGTTAATCGGAGTGACGGTTGATCGGGAGACGGATAATCGAAGTTCCACTGTATATAAGTTTAATTAACCTTTCAATTTCATGGTCAATTTTTTTGTGAGAATCATGTTTTCTTTGAAGCTCAGCAACTTTTTTACGATCGGCTTCTTTGAGTTTTGCTTTTTCATTGATAGCCAATTTAAGTTTCAGTTTCTGTGGTTGAACCTTAAGCTGAGAATTACTCATTTCCAACGAATTACTTTCGATCAGTTTGGACAATTCGTCCCTACGTTCTTTAAGTTGAGGAAGAGATTGTACACCTTCTTGTAAGCTTAATTGTTCATCTTTAAGCTTATTACGTTTCTCACGAAGTTTATTTAAAGCTTCAACGCCCTTCTCATAATCTGTTTGCAGTTTTTCTAAACAACTTCGTTCATTTTCTAGCTCAGCTGAAACTGTTGTTTTTTCGAGTTGCAAGTCATCAATAGAGACATCTGAATCGGCATCTTCGGGAAGTTTTCTCTAAACAGTAATAACAATTAAAGTTATTCCTTAAAAATATGATTTAATAGTTACCTTCAATTTAGTGACATCAACTTCAAGACGAGATAACTCTTTTAGTGCCTCATCCAATAATGACATATCTCCTAGCATTGAATTTGCTAAGTCCAATTTTATTGTCGGCTCAGCAAGCATCAACTGTAGCGATTCGACGTTATTTGTGCTTTCGGCCAGTTCTTCTCCAATTTTTTTCAACTCTTCTTTGCGGAGTGGAATGTCAGCTTCCAAACGTGTAACTTTTTCTATTAATGGTTTAAGCTGAAGTAAACCCTCGTATTTCTTTTGTTCTGCTTTCAACAATTTTTGAGTAGAAGTTATGTTATCAGGCAAACGATCGATTTCGTCGGTGAGCTCTGTAGTTAAGTCAGCTACCTAAATTAAAGATACCTTAAGTAAAATCGTGTATACTTTAAGTTATGTATTAATTTTATTCTTCCGCATGGAAGAGGGCATACAAATATAGAAAATACATATAATCGTGATCAACGTGTGTGTTGCAAAATCTCTCATCCAACAACAATTAGCAAAAAAAAAAACAAAAAAATCAAACCACTCCCTATTAATTGTACATTTTTAATTTGCTTTAGTTCCTGTTCTGTTTCCTTCGACATAGGAAAACATCATTTGTTCTCATTTCGTGATTGATAACAGGTCTGTTTGTTTACTGAAAGTTTGTACGAATTTGTAACAATTGTTACTGGATTTCGTTGTGAGAGAATAAAGTGACAATGTGTTGCGAGAGAGCTTGCTAGTTTTTACTGGATAAAATTTTACTAGGAAAAATATTCAACAAGATAAACATATAGATCACTTACTTCAAGACTGACATAACTCAAAAAAACATAAAGTGGGAAAAAAAACGCATTTAAAGTTTTCAATAAGTTACTTTTTATATGAAAACGATGAAAAGTATGTCTCCTCGGCTAATCTAATAAACTTTTTGATGAAATTTGGTTAGTAAGGACTCTTAGTCCTTTAAGTGGGCGTGGAACCGCCCCTAATGGGAAAAAACGCTGCCACGACCGAGTGTTTCGAACTGGAAATCACGATCATGTATACGAGGCCAAATAAATTGATGAAATTCAGTACATTATCCGTACAGATTGTATCTGCAGATTGAAGCGAAAAAAAATCATGGATAGTAAGGATATCGGTTATTACACTAGCCGACATTTTTGACATTTTTTTTTTTTTGTTCCATGAACTTTCTTAGTTTTTTATGATGTAGTTAGGTCCCCTAAGTTCAAAAAAATTTTTGATCGATTTTTCTTACTGTTAATTTTTTTTGTAAATTCTTTTTCAGAGTATTTTCAGTGTATTTTCATTTTTAGGCTATATCTCATACAAATATTAACCAATTTTCTTCGAAAAGATTTCGAAAAAAAATGTAATAAAATTCCCCAAAACTCTTGTAAAAACAGGTTTTGGTTTGATTATACAGGTTACGAGATAAAAGCTGGCACATTTGAATAAATCGATTTTTTTAAAATTCGTATCCAATTAAAAATAGCTTTGAAAATATAAATATTTAAAAATACATCAAATTAGCTCTTTAATTACAAAGGAGAAATTCTAAAAAAGAAAATAATACTAAGTTTTTGAAAATCTGTTCATAAATGCCAAAGTTATAGCCAATTTATTATAAATTGTCATAAATTCATTTTACCAATTTTTCAGTTTTTTCTTATTTATATACGTAGGCTATTAGTCTAGTAGAATTAGTCGTGAAAATACGAAAAAAAAATTAATTCGTTACAGCACTCTGACAGCGGAACATTGTTGAACAAGCTTTAGTAAAAGAGGACAAACTATATCGAACCGGTTTTTTTGGTTTAAAAATTAAATTTAACAACCTCTTAATATTTCCGTCTGAAAAAATTACTGCCTTTGTGTAACACTAAAAAGGATCTTTTGTCCAAGTTTCAGCTTCATAGAAACTTTTTTGTCAAAGAAAAAAATTAAAAGCCAAAAAACCCGGAATATGTTGTTTGATTTCTAAAATAATTTTATGTTTTCTCCCAATATTAAATGAGATACACGATTTTGTAGCAGCGCAGTCATTTTGTTGCTATTGTTTTGCACAATACTGTACATTTATATTTCTGTGGCGACAAGGAATAACAGTTAAACTCGATTTTAGTAAGTTTTCAGGAGAGCATTTTTAAGTTTCAAATCGTTACATTCAAGGAACTAAGATTATGATACGATTCTAACAATTTTAAATTATGAGAACATTAAAAATAATTAGAAACATCAAAGGTATAAATCGGAAAAGTCTTTTTTTTCCTAACTTCAAACTAGCCCTAGATAAATTTAAAGATTAACTTTGACATTTGTTCAAAAGTATATATTTGAAACTTGCCTTAAGCCCTCAATTGTAATTTCGAACGTTTTTAATTGCTAATCCTAAAATTTTTTTAGCATGGTAGACATTTTAAATTTTTTGTTTGACAGTAACACTTTACGACCAAACTTGAAATAAGATTTTTTTCTCTTAATGCAGAATTTAGAAAAACGAACCTAAGTCTATGTAGGCAATTTTCTAAATTACAATCGAATACGGAAAAACGACTTAACACAAGTTAGCGTTTAGATGTATTAAATTAATGTTTTGGAAAAATTACGTAAATACACTTAATATTTTCAAATAATATTTATTACTTTTAAAATAACGACTAAACACGACTTTGGTTACTTTTCGAAAAATAAAAATGAAAAAAAAAAACGAACAATAACTAAACTCGAGTTTTTGTTCTTATTTCAAATTTGAAAAAAGCTCATGAAATGAACATCGTAACGACTAAACTCGACATAGGAAACAATTTCGCGTCTTAATCGAATCACATCACGGTTTGGAATAAAAGAGTAAGTCTATTTAAGAAACTTTTTTCAAAATTTTTTTTAGTCAAGCGAGTTTGGTTGTTATTCCAAAATTATAATGACATTAATCCGACTTTAGCTGTTTAGAATTTAAGGTCAATTACATTCAGTTTTTAGGCTAGAGCCATAAAAAATTGTGTGGTAATGTATTGTTATGCAAGGAATACAGTGGTGCTATTAACTCAACTTTTTCCTAACTCGACTTTAGCGGTTATTCCTTGTCGGCACAGATTTATGTCTATAGCTCATTTAAGAAATAGTATAAGAGCTAGCAACTTTTTTGACAGATGATTTCAGAAAGGCTAGTTTTTTTGTATCCCAATAGGAATTGGAATAGTCTGGCTCGCAGGACAGGTTGCGTTAACCTGTGGGCATTACATTAATGCAGGTGTAAATGTTAATTTTAAAATAATTTTAGAAACATTGTTATCTTTTTCATTGGTTTTATTAATTTTTCGCAACACAAGATCATTACTGCCGGACAGTTTTGTTGTTGCTAACACCGTGTCACGACACTATTTTGTAACTAAAAAGGATATTTTTAAAGAATTTCAGTACGAACGAACTGAACATGGAACATGAAATTTTTTTTCTGCTTTTTAACACTCAATGAGATAGTATGTTGTTGAAACGGCAGCAGTGCAATAAACGTTTCCTAAAACATCTATCCTGTCGAACTTTCAAAAAATGTTTCATATGGACATATGGGAGGTAAAATGGACTATTTAGCTTTTCGTCGGCGCATTGTCACATTGCTAATATTTACTTTTAGGAACGCTACAATGTAACCATTGAAACAATAAGGCCACTACACTGCATTAAATGTGACGTGCCGTTTCATGTAATAAGGAGTACCACACCACCAAATAATTTTTCTTATTAATTTGTTTTTTCTTTACTTAAGTACATAAACGTTGCTCAATAACAAGCGATTTGAATTTAAAAAAAATATTGCCTTTACTACCCATATGCGACGAGCGTACTACATGTAGTACGGACTCAAAATTCAAGTTAAAATAATTTTTTTTTAAATTTTTTCTTCAGTTTTGTAAGATATTCTGTCAGAACAAAGGAATTTAGAAAAACTATGAGGGTTGTTGCACTAACGCGCACGTCGGCATATCAAGGTTAATATGTTTGTCTAATTTTTGTTACTAATGAAAAAAAAAATATGTCGGTTTCATAATTTTTGCAACCCTGAATATGCACATAAAAAAAAAAAAAAAAAAAAAACTGAAGATCTATAGATACCGTTAGACTGCGTTACCTTTTTTAGCATAATTTCCGCATTAAAAGTAAGTTTGCATATAACAAATTTCAAAGCGTTCCAGGTTTCTATTGAGATAAGATGAAATTTAAAGTAATATTTATTTGGAAAAATATTGAAAGGACTCTTGTTTTATTAATTAGAACAAAAAAAAAACGCGCAAAAAATTGAGATATCCTCTCGAGGAAGTGAACTTTTCCAAGATATGAAAGATTTGATCAAGATGTTTAAATAAGACAAAAAATACCTGCAACTGTTCAGAAAATAATTGAGAAGTTCCAAAAAGATGGTAACACTAAAAACAAGGCACGTTCTGGTCAGCCGCGCATATTCACTTCTACAGAAACAAGATCGATTGTTCGTGAAGTCAGATAAAACCCCAAAAAAAAGTGACCGCAAAGTCTTGCCATCCTTCAACTTTTCGCAGCGTATTGCACACGGTAGGATATCATGGTCGAAATATTCTAAAGAAGCCTTATAAAAGAAAAAAAGGTTTAGCTTTGCAAAACAGAAAAAAATGCATGGCGAAACATTTTGGAGGAAGGTAATTTTTACTGACAAGAGTAAGTTTAACATCCACGGGTCTGATGGACGTGAAAACCATATTCATAGCTTGATCCAAAAAATATGGCAGGAACTGTTAAACTTGGAGGTGGCTCGGTTATGGTTTGGGGGTGTATGGCGGCCGCCGGAGTCGCAAACTGGGTGATTATCGATGGAATAATGGATAGATTTAAATATTCGAGTATATATAGATTTATAGGAAAGTGCTTCCAAATTAGAGTCATATAATTTCCAATAGGACAATGACCCGAAACACGCTGCAGTTATTGTTAAGGAGTGGCTAACCAATAATGTCCCAAGGCAACTTAAAATACCCCCACAATCACCGGTTTTACAGTCGTGTTCGAAATAATAAGAACAGCTTTGATACAAATTGAAATCGTCGTTCAAAATTTTTACAATAATATTATATAATATCGATTTACAGTGTTGGAAAAATTAATAGGGACAAACGCAGCAAAATATTTATTATAGGAATATTTTTTTATGCTACAATCTGTTTTTAATGGAATTGACTGTAAAGTTACGTTATCTAACGGGTCTCAATTTAGCAAAATCAAACAAGTATGAATGTGCACGGACTTTGCATAGGAGCGTCTTGAATGGGTACAGTTCATTTTTAAGCTGAAAAAAATAATAGGGACAAAATATAAACTTGAGTTCCTTGGACAAAGTCTAATGATAAAAATGATCTTAAGTGGTAAGTTGTATTTTAGAATGATATAGTAAATACTTTATATGTAGACCCTTTACTTACTTGCTAGATTTAATCGATATTTATTAGAAATGGGTCGTGGAAAACATTGTTCCCAAGCTTAAAGAGATGCTTTTAAAAAATTGGGAAAATCAGGCCAAAAATTCGAGATATGGCTAGTATAATGGAGTGCTCTAAGGACGTGATTTCCAATGTTCTGAAATCAGTTGCAAAAAGAGAGCAGAGAAAGACATCCAAGATTTCACCAATTTCGACGAACGTTTTGGATCATTGTCGTGCATAAATTCCCATTGAAGAAGCATTTCCTCTTCTGAACAAGGCAACATTGTAGAACTAAATATGTTTACGTAATCTGCAGCGCATATTTTGTCTTTTATCCAAAAATTTTGCTTAACTCCAGCCGCTGAAAAGGAGCCCTCTTATCATTATAGATTCGCCACGATGTTAAACAGTGTATCTCGAATCGAATTCCGCGTTTCTGGACCACTTAACGAAGATTTCTCCGCCAGAACCAAACAAATTAATTTTGGTTTCGTTAGACCAAAGAACAAAATCTTCAAAACCAACATTAATTAATTTGTTTGGTTCTGACGGAAAAATCTTCGTTAGGTGACCCAGAAATGCGGAATTCGATTCGATATATGCTCTATTGAATTAATGTTCGGAGATTATACCGGCCTCTCCATAACACTCGTATTATGGGTCCTAAACCACTCCTTTGCTTTCTTTGAGGTTAGCTTCGGATATCATCATCTTGCTTAAAAATCTCCCGTTCGGCATTTCTTCTTCAGCGTAAGGCAACATTACGGCTTCTAGTATATCTTCAACATAGACACTGGCATCCATAGTGCCAACTATCATAATTAGAGGTGTAACGCCATTCCACGAAAAACATTCACACAGTATCAGTTTGAGGCATTCATGCTTATTAGCCTTAGTAGTGAACTTCACATTGAATTCTTGCTAAGGAGGACGTTTTACGTATTGTTTTTCTCTACCGTGGTCGATTTGCACAACTTTTGTCTTATCCGTTCATAATATGTTGCACCAAACGGTCCGAGTTTCCTTCAAAAATAATCTGGCGAGCTGAAGTCTCCGTTTCAAATGCAATAGCAAAGGTAGAAGTGTTACTGGAAGTTTCAACTCATTTCCGATTTGCGTAAAGGTTATAAATGGACTATGTTTAACAATCTTTGCGATCAATTTATATTGTCTCTCGCTGGTTTTTTTACGTCTACCTCTACTTTCGGCGTATGGTGACCAATTTTTAACATTAGTTATCATGAGGTTCGGAACACTGAGAAGTTCCCTTATGAATGCAACGGTTTTGCCTTCGCTGAGTAATTTTTTTATTGATTTTCTTTTTTAGAATAACAATGTTGTCTTCATCCCATTTTTACAAGATTTTCTGCAATTTTTAGCACATTTAAAATGCACTCAAAATAAACCATACAAATACACATGATATGCCTGCACTTAAATTTTGGAAATCCTCCGCATGTGCCGAGTAAAAGTGCTGCCTACATGATTATGTTCTTATTTTTTTCGAACAGCTCATTTTAGACTTAATGCAACAATATTACCAGAACAAAAAAATGTTGATGCATTTGGTCACCACTTTTTCCATTTTTTAAAACCTTAATATCTTCTAAGTTATTACAATCAAAATCGTTATTATAAAATATTTTCATAAAAATTTTGTACAACGAATTCGATTTTCATCTAAGCTGTTCTTATTATTTCGAACACGACTGTATATGATATTGAGCATCTATGGGAACATCTTGATAGACAAATTAGGAACAGGCAAATTAATATCAGAAGTGACCTTATAAAAGTTCTCATGGAAGAAAGAGTGGCAAAATATTCCTTCCTCTGTTACTCAAAATTTGGTTAATTCAATGCCATCACGCTTAAATGAAGTGATTAAGTTCAAAGGCTTGACAATCACTCGCAAATTACAATTAAGTCCCTTTATTGTCACTAAAGACTGATATATCTTCAAAGTCATCGTCATTGTAACTGCTCACATCATCACAATTATTGTCATAATTATCTCATGATGTATTGTCGTTATTATAATTATTGAAGTATTTCAATTCACATGAATGATGGTAAAACGATTCCACATGCAGATTTTAAACTACTGATTTTTTTGGAAAAGTTCATCATTTTCAAATTTTGTCATCAACTCCATAATTTTTTCATAAGTTTTAGCGTCGTTTGAAGAATGTATAGCTTGTTGTCTACCTTTAATTTGTTATCGGTCTTTATCGAAAAAAAAAAAAAAAACAAGGACATTTAAGATTGCTACTTTTTTCTGTAATAAATATTTCGATCTTAAGACTCAAGAATTTCATAACAAGCAGTTGTTAAATCTATTTCTTGAATATTTAATTTAATCTCGATCATTGGAATCTTGTGATGAACAACTGAATCAATATTATCTGAATTAGTCTTGGGACCATTTATTGGTAAATTTTATGACGAAGTTAAAGAAGAACCCTTTAAACATACATATATTTATTACGGTATTTAGCTATTAAGGCTGTAAAACTACAATAGCATTGTCTATGATACCCATCAGTAGTATTCACATTGTCCGGTAACCTAAAATTATTATAATTTAAATAAACTTGATACATCCCAATGTGCACAAAAACGGACGCGAATTCGTTTCGAATTCGAAACGAATTCGTTTGTGCGCATTCCGTTTTTTGTAAGTAAAACGAATTCGTTTCGAATTCGTAACGGCCTTCAAATACGAATCCGTTTCGAATTCGTTTTTTGTTCATAAAACAGACCAAATTTTTTTGGAAAAATTTTCAAAAAAAAATTTTGTGTCTTAATTGAATTAGAAATGTTTAACCCTTTCAGGACCGAATTAAAATGGGAGGAGAAAAATTATTTGAGTTCAAGCTCTTATTACTATGATCACAAAGGTTAAATGATATCAATTTTTTTCGGTATCCTGGTTCTTTCTTACTGAAAACAGAACTGCCGATAAAACAAAAGCAAAACAAATCACTGAAAAAAATAACAAAACAGTGATTGTTACAAGTGAAGGCAATGTTGCCTATAGGCAACCTACTAGGTTATATTACATTTCAAAGGCGAATCATATCTTTCTCTCATTTGATCCGTTTTATTTACAAAAAAACGAATTCGTTTCGAATTCGAAATGGTTTTTTGTTCATAAAACGGATCCGCTTCGAATTCTAATTTCAGTGTTAAAAAAAATACTATTTTTTTTTCGACTTGTTAAACATTTCTAAGTCGATTAAGACACAAAATATTTTTTGAAAATTTTTCCGGGAATTTTTTTAAATTTTACCAAAAAAATTTGATCTGTTTTTATGAACAAAAAACAAATTCGAAACGGATTCGTTTTATGAAAAAAAAACGAATTCGAAACGGATTCGTATTACTTACAAAAAACAAAATTCGCAACGATTTCGTTTTTTTTCCAAAATTTTTAAATATTTCCAAAAAAATTTGATCTGTTTTATGAACAAAAACGAATTCGAAATGAATTCGTATTTTAAGTCCGTTTCGAATTCGAAACGAATTAGTTTTTTTGTAAATAAAACGGATCAAATGAGAGAAAGATATGATTCGCCTTTGAAATGTAATATAACCTAGTAGGTAGCGCACAGCACTATGAATCGTTGGGACATGGGTTCGAGACTGACTTTGGAAATTTGTAAATCGTAGTAAAAATTAAATTTGAATTCGTTTGGCACACTGGGATGTACTTAAAACTTCCTTACACTTATATAATTTTTCTTCAACAAAATTAATTATTTTTCTATTCTTCTCAATACAGAACACACATTTTATTTTATCACTGGTCATTGCAACAAAATTTTGATTTAAGTACTGAAGACAGACACGCGTTTATAAGAAAAACGCTATATTGAAAACTACTTAACTGTATTATTCTAGCACGCTTGCTATTTCAGACTCAAATCACTATGGCTCCTTATTAATAAATTATTGAATTTGTAAGTCAACGAAAATATTAAATAAAAAAAAAATAATACTTTGCATTTTGCGCTTGTAATTTTTTTGCACTAAAAGTACTGAACAACATTTCAAAAATTTGGTTATAGCAATATTAATCATACAGTAAGAAACTTGACTAGAAACTAATCGGTAAATGTTCGCGTAAATCAAAATACGCCTGTTTTGTCTACTGACAGTTAGAAATATTTTTTGTATTTGGATACACTGTGCTAAATAAGTCTCTCTTCGTCAACGCAACGATCTCTAGTTGAGATTCGCTTTACTTTTTTTCAGAGCTTGTACCAACCATTCCTTGTATCTGTATGGAATTTGGTTGCATTACCTTAAATAACTTCCACCTAATTTTAAAAATTTTAATTACATCAGAGGTGCCACGTCTTTTAGTAGAAATTTGCCCACTGTTTAACCTGAGGTGGTGCGATCCATTCCCAGTATTTGTGTGAAATTTAGTTGCAGTACCTCAAATAACTTTTTCAGTATATTGTTTTAAGGGGGGTAGGGTTTTACCAAATTTTGTTTTTCCATTTTTTTTTTGTTTTATTTAATAGTATAACTCTTCAAAAGTATCCTGCTGAAATTTGAGGTCGATTGGAGTAAAACTGACGAAGATACAGTGTCTTGAGTCTGAATGATTCTGTGTAAGTATATGAAAAAAAAAGACAGTGCTAAAACTTTAAACGTGATTTTTTCGAAACTAACTTTTCAAAGTCGGTGCACACTTTTTCTCAAAAACTACTAGACCGATTCTCTTGAAATTTGACACATTTTTTTAATACATATAAAACTAGGTAATGACGTAGGGGGTTTTTTTTTTTTGCATTACAACTAGTTCTGCAATAATAAATATACTGATTTTTGTCTTTTTTTTTTTAAATCGTTTTTTGGCTTAAAAATTATGCCAAAGTCTTAAAAACCGTCAAAGAAAAAAAACCCTTCGTCAATACCTTGAAAAACTTATGAGCTAACCAAATTTTTTTGTTTTTTTGATTTCAGATGATAAAGTGATGGGTTATGTTGTCTACCGCAAACCGTACGCGAAAATTTGCTGCCAATGGCTTATTTTGCAATATTTTTCAATGAAATTTTCACAGAATACTCTTTAAGTATTGTTCTTTTATATGTTCTTTAAATAAATAAATTTACTTTTACCACTAAAAATCATTTTTAAACTTATGCCTAAAATGTAGCGCTAAAACCCTACCCCCTCCTTAAGTTTTTGCTTGTGCCACGTTATAGTTTTGTGCAATTATTGTACAAAATGTTTTAACTCTTAGTATGTATAGCGTTTCGAACGTTTTATTTATATGGACAACAGACGTGACCAATTTCCCAATCCCACGAGATATAATTGAGATTTAACCCAGTGTACCAAATTTACATAAATAATCTGGATTGGTTTTGACATAATCATGATTTTGGTAGGAAGACAGACAGGCAGACGGACATACATAGCTAAATCGACAATTGTCTATAGCTGCCACGCCTGCTTCAAAACGATTCAAACGGAATGACAAAATTATGTAAGGTACACAAATTTGAACTTTCCATTTGGAAAACCCTTTATTCATTTGAATACCACATTTTGGTTGTCAGGGTTTGTTTGGAAATGCAACAAATTCTGGCATCACTGCTGCAGAGATGCAAGCTGATGCGATGCCAGCTGATGCAAGTTGCTGCTTAATAAGATTCCATTTTAATTTTTAATTTTTCCGCCAACACAAGTAATTTTCTGCAGTTCCTTTTTTGTTTATGCGAAGTTTCCGCATCTACTTAATCAGAGTTGCATTTCCAAACATTCAACTTTTGCAGTGATGCCAGATTTTGCTATTCAAAACATTATGCTTATCAGATGCGGCGCATCAATGAATTTCCGAAGAAGCCCTGTAATATCAAATCAGATACAAAAACAAAGACAACAGAAAATAGAATTTATGCTCTGCTTTGTTTCACTTTTTGGTGGGGATTTTCAACAATCCATTTTCCAAAGAAAATATAATGCATAATTCCCAGTTAAATTAAACAAATATTCCCGAAAAGATCACCACTTTTTATTTCGAAAAACACAATTAAATGAATGCGACATTGCTGTCGTCAGCCCTTTAAATGCAGTACAACGGTCTACGGGGTCTTACTGATGAAGCTCTTACAATCGGGGTTTCGGGCTGTAGCCATCATAGCTTTTTACCCTAATTCAGCTCTGTAATATTTTAAGTTGAATAGTTTTATCAATTCAATGCGAATAGTGTAAGGAGCAGAAAAATTCAACAACACCGGCAACTTCGTACAACGCAATAGGCAGTGAGAACCAAGTATTTAAACCTGAAGAGTTGTGTGTGCGCACAGCACCTTTAATCTTTTATATAATTATTTTATTTAAGGGGTTATATCTCCCTAATTTTTTTTACTTTTCCATTTTTTTTATTGGCTTAAATCATGCCAAAACAATCCTAGAATCAAAATCTACAGCACCCAAGTACCTAAACTCAAAATTTTTTTAAATCAATTTTATTCCAAGAAACTTTGATGAAGATGCATAGCATTTTGAAACTTCAAACGCGTTTTTCTCGAAACCATGTTTTCAAAATCGGCGGGCAGTAGAACTCAAAAAGTTTACATCCGATTGACTTTAAATTTCAACAGTAGCTTCATTGTTTGATTATCTGTTGAAGTACACGCGATTAATTAACAAGAAAAAAAGTTATAAGCAATTTAAGTCAATTTTTTTCGTCGAAAACACGATTTTTTGTTAAAACATTTGTCATTTCGCGAAAAAAAATTCAAAAATATAATCATGTGTACTTCAACAGCAAAACTCATGTAGATAATGAAAATTTTTTTTTTCTTTTTATATATGTGGAGTTGGATGAGACTTCTACTGCCCGCCGCGGAAGACCTTTTTGAAAAAGCGGTTTACGGTAATCACTGCACAGCCGCCATTTTGTAAAAAAAAATAACAAAAAATTTTTTTCTCTTCTTCAAGAGTTGCTTAATCCAATGTTATATTATTTGTATACCTTTAATCTCAAATGTCCTTTAAAAAAAATAATTAAAACAGCCTTGGGTTTTATAGCATAAGGGAGATATAACCCCTTAAAAATCAAATTGAAATTTAACATTAAAATAATTATTTTAAAACTTTGTTTCAATTATTTTAGTTATTTTTAAGTACGAAATAGTAGTATTTTTACATTTTTACATAAATAATACTTACTTCATTACTGGACATTCCCTTATGACATAAAGGGCAACATGGGTCTTCCTCAACTTTTTTAATATACCTGGAAAAATGTTAATGTATAAAAAAATGTTTTAAGCGATTATTATTTATCTTACTTTTTATACATAGCTTCAGCGGAACGCAAAGCACCATGTTCTAATTGAAGTTTACTTACTGACTCTTTGCATTTATTAAGTAAATCTTCATAAGGAGTCGAGTGACATTTTTCATAGATTTTATCTTTAGTATCTTCAAGCTCTTTTTCAGTGCTCATTACATCATCTTTCAAATTTTTACGCTTTATTTCAAGAGATTGTTCCTTCAACTTTAGTGTATTCTCTTTTTTGTTCAAATCCTTAATTTGACGACGCAAATTTTCGTAGGCCACTTGAATGTTTCGCTTAAAATTGGATTCTACTGGTTTTTCAAAAACCTTTTTTAAGTTATCACTGTGTTTACTCTTTACACGCCGAACTTCTTGCTCCCTTTTCTCTCTTTCCTTTTCTTTTAAAGCAATTTCAGCGCTAAGTTTCGAAATGGAATTCAAAAATGTCAAACGATCATCGACCTTACGAAACTGATCCTGTAAGGTTACTACTTTTTTTTTGCCATCAGCTATGGATTCTTTAATTTCGTCCTGTTTTAAATTGGCACTAAACTCATCAAAACATTTAGTGATTTGTTCTATTTTTGCTGTAATTTCTTTTAAGCGATTAGATGATACTTCAATTTCATTTAACTTTTTCTCAACACTGGTAAATTCCTTTTCTTGTTGTCCTTTCTACTTACAAGTTTGCAAAACAATTAGGTTATAATTTAATTTAAATAACTTCACTATCACCTGTTTTTTTATTGCGGCAATTCCCTCTTCTAATTTTGTGATATCCACTCGTAACTGATCAATTTCTAATTGGCGTTGTTGATCCTTTTGATCATGCTCTGCCAGCGTTTCGGATATTTGAGATTGCTCCGCTTGCAAAGCATTCTGAATGTCTTCAAGCACTTCAGGCACATCCTCAGGATTATTTTCCACATCCTTTTTTAATTCAACATTCATTTGATCGCAAATCATTTTAATTTTTTCAGCACGGTCTGCGTTGCATTCTTGTTCTTTTTGGCGTTGTTGAATGAGTGAAGAGCTTTTTTTGTCTAAGTTATTTAACGTTTGCTGCAATCGTTTTTCTTGCAATTTTAATGCTGCCACTTTCTCTTCAATTTCACGACGTTCTATCTTTTTTTCAGACATTTTCGTACTAAAAGTTTGAATTTCCAGATCTAGCTCATCAATACTTCCATCAAAAGGTTTTTTAATCTTTTTACTCATATTTGCTATTTGTTCATTACAATTTTGTAACCTACGAGAGCAAAAAAAAAAGAATAAATAAAACCCATTAAATAATACGCGTTTAGTCAACGAATATGTGTTACATTCTAATAATTTAAATCGTGAAAATCGGATATAGCTTTCATATAAATCTCAAGAAGTTATGAACTCCTGCTATAAGTATACATAATACGAATACAAATAAATGAGCCGATAAAATATGTTATGGAGAAAAAAAAAAACGAACGACTTCCTGTCTTTCAGACCTGATAGAATTTGACTGAGTTGTGTCGTTATTAAATTACCTACAGGATGGTCCAATTTTAGAATTCGAAGCCCCGGTTGATTGTAAAATAAATTGTTTAGGAGGGGGGTCTATCTTGAATACCCTGAGCTACAGAGTGTTAAACAAAGTTCCTTTAGAATAGTACTTACAAAAAAATGTTATCTCATACCTTTCTAAGTAATAGAGCTAGAGCTCAGTTCAAGTTTTCAGTTAAAGTGTTTTTGAAATGGTCAACTATCCCAATGAAGAATATACAGATATTGTTTTGTCTATGGATTTTGTAATGGCAACGGAAGAGCAGCGCAACATTGTGTCAATGTAAATTTCTTAGACGACGTATTTCTTAGTGAGAAGTGTTTGCAAATTCTTACAGAATATTGGGACAGACTGGAAGATTTCGTAACAATCGAGCGGAAGCTCTTGCGTTACATGTGATGAAATGTAGATATAGATGAACGTATCCTTAATGTGGTAGCAGCAGAGCCATCGATTAGTACAGGTACTGTTTTACGTCTAAATATGTCACACCGACGAATTTTTCTGCTTGCGAGCAGAGCATTTTCATCCTTATTGCGCTACACCTGTTCAGAGGTTATTACCAGTAAGTCTACGTCAACGATTGAAATTTTGTCATTGATTGCTGGATCGGCAATTTAACGACTAATTTTTCAAAAAATTTTTATAGACAGATGAGTTGTTAATCAAACGAGCTTATGTTACCAACTTCCATAATCTTCACACATAGTTTACTGAAAGCCCAAATTAAAAAAAAAAAACCGCATTTCAATATCGATTCAGCGTAGACGTGTGGGCTGGTGTAGTTGATATGTTGATTGGACCTTTTATGTTTCCAAAAAATTTAAACAATGCAAATTATTTGGAATTCTTGCGGTATAAACTGCCACTACTGCTATAAGATGTTCCTCTTGCACAAAGAATAGGACCATTTTGAAAATAAGATGGTGCCCCGAGCCACTATACCCGAATTGTGAAGAACTTCTTGAATTAAAATACATTGGCCTGCAAGATCACCAGACCTAACTTAACCTCTCATATCAGAGAGACCTTACCAACTTGTTATATCAAAATAACAATTCAAAAACGAGCATTAGCTTGTAGCTCCTGTTCTATTAAAAAAAAAAAAATCAAAAATATATATTTTCACTTTAAAGAGCGATAGCTCTCAACTGAAAGCCCGACTAGCAATAATACCGCTTCAAAATATGTTAGCTAATTACCTAATGAAACTAACTAATTTTATTACTTTAGCTCTATTACTTAAAAAGTAATAGGGTGTTCAAAATAGACCAATTACAACACATTTTTTTCTAACAATAAACCAGGGAATCGAATCTAAGAATATGGCTGGTCATAACCGGACCACCGGTATAAGAACTGTATGCCTATAAAAAATCTATACGCTCAAAGTTTTAGAGAAACTACAAAAATTAAATACATATGTATGTATGTAACTAGGTGAAATCTTATCATACGGAGATCATTCAGACCGGAAATTGATTTCATTTTCTTGTTTTTACCTTTGTTCATGATTTCACCATTTTATCTTTGAGATACAGATACTGACTTAAATCTTAAGTCTTAATTTATGCATTATTGGCAAACATTGATACATTTTTTTATTAAGAAGTTCTTACTTTGTTTCTAATTTAACTTTGAGTGCTTGAAATTTTCCAACTTCGTATTCAACTTTTCGGATTTCTTGCAAGCGTTCATCGATCGGTTTCATGTCATCATCGCAACGGCTGCACAGTTCTTTGATATTTTCACATTTATCTTGAGCCTTTTGAAGGGACATTGCTTTATCTTCCATCTCAAGTTTTAGGTGCGACAAGTATTTAAGGTTTGTTTCTACAAAAATAATCGAACAAAATAAAAACAAAGCCTAATTGAATGAATTTAACCTACCCTTAACCTTGACGACATCTACTTGCTCTTTTCGCATCTTAATTACTTTCTCAACTGCTTTATTATATTCCGTAATTCCAAAAATAGCATCAAATTTTTCTTTAAGCTTCTTAGCTTCATCGAGTGGCCAACTTGAGTCTTCTTGATGACAAAAGATAACGTTGTTCATAATGGCTTTAGATACACCTAAAATCAAATATAATGTTAGTAAAGTAAGTATATGTATCAAAAATATATTTATTTTTTTCTTAAGTTTATGGTCTAAGGGCAACTGCAAAAAAACTACATAATTTTTCAATGAAAGTTTTAAATGTGTAAGGGAGTATCTGTGACATGAAATAATAAACTTAAAACAAATTTTATTGTGGTGATTAATTTTGTGTTGCTCTCCAAAAATGTCACGAAGCAAGTTAAAAAGTCGAAAAATTATTTTATAAAAAAAAAAATTCACCTATCGAGTATCGAACTCATCACTATGAATTATGAGCAGCACTAACCATTTGACTATACTGTCTGTTTTAAACAAGCATATCGTCGCTCACTTGTACAACGGCCCTAATTGACATTTTTTTTTACATCCAGTTTATTACATATTCCTGAAGACCAACCTCAAATGCACCTTCACCCAAAAAATTGGAACGGTAACACAAAAAATACCAAGTTTATTAGGTGATATTAAAAAGCCCTAACTACATTCAACATTTTTTATATGTTAAAAGGCCCTAAATGCTTTTTCTTGCGAAGTAGTTTTCAAAATTTCTAGAGAATTTTGAATTCAAAATTTCCGTGTAATTACCAATTTTAAAAAGTAACAATTAGTTCATATCTTATGTTGGAACGCGTATGTGGCATTCGTTTTAATTTTTCGCAATGAGTGTTAAGGAAAATATTATGTGTGAGATCTATGCCTCTGATTCAATCCCGGAACGATTAAAACGTGATCGGATTTTAAATATGAAAAAACGAATGCGAAAAGTTCAATACATAGGCGTTTCGATTGAAAATGGTTTGTGTCAAGGGGCCGAAAGACGGCTTGGACCACCTTGTACATCAAAATATTGCGAGCAAAGACGTAACCGGTACTGTTTGCTTTTTAGGAAAAATGTAAGGAAAGCGATCTTTGATGCATTTTGGAAAATGACATGAGAGCAAAAAAAGTTAAATGTAATAGGCCTTGTTGATCCGGTGAGCAGAAAACGAATTTCGTCCGAAAACTGCGCGTACTCAGTCTCTAGAATATTTCTTAAAACACGATTTCCAACGTTTGCAAATATGTCGTTAAATGTTTTTATCAATATTATGTTTGAAAGAAAAGATTATTTACTAAAAATTACATCAATAAGTACAATATTTGCATATTTTCTTTAATTTATTTGTAAATGAATTACACTTTTAGTTTTCAAAGTAACTGCAAAAAGCCCTAAATGCTCTTTTGCATACATAAAAATGATGTCAAAAAGCCCTAATTGAAATAAAATAAGTATCAATAAAAAAAAATTAGCGTTTTCATTAAAAATAATTATGTTATTGTTTTTGTAACTAAACTGCATTTAAAAAAATTTCAATATTCTGCATTGTCGGTTTTTATACAGTTTTTTGTGTCTCCTGAACAAAATCAAAAATGTCAATTAGGGCCGTTGTACAAGTGAGCGACGATATATTATGCTTACCGCCAAATTATGTAAAACTCAGTGATACTTTGCGGCACCTAGCATCATAAGCGGTGCAGCCCAGAGAACGAGCAGGCGCTCAAAGAGCGTAAAAATGAGAACGAACTGGAGCTTAAAGAGCGTAAAAAAGCGTGCACGTATACAGAATTGATAAACAAATCATCAACACATGCTTAATGTGAGAGCGTTTGCTTGTAGTCGTGGGCACAACTGATCATAAGTTTGAATTATATAATTTTTTACGTCCAGTTATGTTAGCCGTTTTTTTTTTACGCGGGTATAAGATAGTTACCTCAGTGGCAAAATAAACGGCTATCGCCGCTTAATTTTTTCGTGCATTTAGTTTGGCAGCACTGCCGTAGAACAACTGTCGAACAAAAAAGACAGTTGAATTAAATCAAAACAAGCCACTTTCTTTGAACTTTTCTGGACAAAGATGTTTGATCTTATCGAGACATCAAATGGACGTTATACAAGAATATGTAGCTTTGTGTTGAATTGTTTTCGATTCTGACGAAATTATTACTTTATTACTTTTAGGAAAAATGCATTTATTAGTTCAATAAAACTTTTTTTCTACTAGGCTGCGTCACAAAATCAAGTTGCTTGAAAGCTGGTCATGTCAGAAGCGACAATATCATTTACGCAATGAATTGTATGATCGCAGCATGTCGGAAAAGCATAATTCCCTTGCGCAACTTAAATGAAAGATATATCGCGCGTGCGATTTTTAATAAAAATTTTTAAATTTTATAATGATTTTCGTTATTTTACTAGCAGTTAAAGTTGATTTTTAAAAGTTTTTTGTCCATAAATACATAGTTTTCATAAGAATTCATTGAACAAATTTTTTTATTTTCCGCATAATTTAGACTATTTGAGATGAAATATTTTCGATTAAAAAGTAGAGACTTTGCTGCTAAATCGCATATTAATCAGCCCAATTGTGAATACTCTATCGCTTATTTGCACGATTAATATCTAAGCGATATTTGAAATTTTCGATGTCACTACACGAATTTCCCTTAAAAAAATAAATGAGAAAAAATAAAATTTGATTTTTGGTCCAAAAAATTTCAAAGTATTTTATAAGCAAGTAATTACAATATTTTGCTTCAATATTTAGTCACTCTAACTAACAGTGCAAATAATCGATAACATTCTTCCGAATATCGTCAACTGATTGCGTTAGCTTGACAAATCAATGTTTTTTAAGAAATATTTGTCATACATACTCAGTTTGCTATATCGGTATTAATCCCTATTAATCCACTTGATTTTAAAATTATGAAATAAAATGATTCCGTCAAAATAGCTTTTCAGAAGTCGCAGTCGACGGTTATTATGCTTAGTTTTATTACTGTGAGACGTAAAAAGAGTTACCGAGTACTTTTTATGGTACATTTTAGCCCAGATTGGTGGGATTAGACAATTAAAACAACGGATATATACGAAATAAAATGTGTATTTCGTTCCAACGTTTACACAAAACAAAGTATTATGAATTTGGCTGAAAATCATTACTATGAATTTTGACAATATTCTGAAATCATTACTGTAAATTTAAAGTCATTACTGCAGTAATAGGGCATTACTGCACCTTATTTCAATGCCTGATTCACTCTCTATAAACCGTTCAACGTCAACCCTCCTTGGCTCTTCCCAAAAAATGTATTTTTACTGACCTACAAAAACTTAACAAAAACAAAAAACACTTCTTCCAAAATCTACAATCAATGTTTCGAATGCATTAAAGAACGAAGGGTCCAAAATAAATAATTTAACTAGCTATGCCATAACCATAGACAATTATATTTTAAAAACGGGATTTCTTCCCCTATATTCTTGAGTGATGTCCGCAGAAATACAGCTGTGTGCGAAAAAATAGCAGTGTCATATGAAATAATCTTTGCCTTTATGAAAAATAAAAATTATTCATAGGAAAAATGAAATTCCAAATTTATTTGCTTCATTTATGTTTCACCAATGTTAAACAAGCATTTTTTTGAACATTAAGATTTATTCGGACTTCAAACAGGGACAAATTAGGGAAAGTTCCAAAATTCAGGTGTGAAAAATAATAGCAGTGCTTAGCAATACTTAAAAAAACAAAACTAAAAAAAGTATAATTCAATATCTAAACCTTATTTATATTAAATCTATTAACAATAAGTGGAATGACCTTTATTAGAACGAACGGATGCACATCTTCGCTGTATGGAATCCACCAAACGCTGGCATTACTCTACGGGAATGGCCTTCCACGGTCCTTGGCACGTATTTCGGATGGAACGGAACTCCAACTGGTCCAAAATAGTTTTGTTTGGCTCTAGAACATTATGTACGAAGACCAGTGGGAGTACCGTTCCATCCGAAATACGTGCCAAGGACCGTAAAGCATGGTGTTGCAAAAATTAACTTTTGGGTCTGCTTTTCATACCCTCTGACACAGGTCCAATTTATTGGATAAAAGGAAACATGGATGCAAACTTATACGTGGAAATAATGAGCTCAACCATACTACCCTACGCTGAATGGAAAATGCCGTTAAAATGGGTTTACCAGCAAGACAACGACCCAAAGCGCATGAGCAAATTGGCGAAAAATTGGTTTTCCTCAAATAGGATTGAGGTAATGGAGAGGTCAGCCCAGTTTCCAGACCTCAACCCCATCGAAAACCTTTGGGCCAATGTCAAAGAAGCCGTGGGCAAGGAATGTCCTAAGAATGTCAAAGAATTGTGGCATACTGTAAGGGCAGCATGGAAGGCCATTCCCGTAGAGTAATGCCAGCGTTTGGTGGATTCCATACAGCGAAGATGTGCATCCGTTCGTTCTAATAAAGGTCATTCCACTTATTGTTAATAGATTTAATATAAATAAGGTTTAGATACTGAATTATACTTTTTTTAGTTTTGTTTTTTTAAGTATTGCTAAGCACTGCTATTATTTTTCACACCTGAATTTTGGAACTTTCCCTAATTTGTCCCTGTTTGAAGTCCGAATAAGTCTTAATGTTCAAAAAAATGCTTGTTTAACATTGGTGAAACATAAATGAAGCAAATAAATTTGGAATTTCATTTTTCCTATGAATAATTTTTATTTTTCATAAAGGCAAAGATTATTTCATATGACACTGCTATTTTTTCGCACACAGCTGTAGATATAATAAAAAGCAATAGATATAATAAAAAATAGAAATGGCAATTTTATTAACAGTTCCGACTCACAATCATCAATCGGTGCAATCTCAAATCTCACCAACAGCAATTTTTATTATGAAATCAACACTTTTCACCCATAATAATTTCACCCCAACACCTATTAATACATAAATTGTAAAACTTAACTATACCCATACCTAAGCATACCAACTTTGAGTTTGAAAAAATAAGTACATTTGCCTAAAATCAATAGTTGAAAATAAGTACAAATAAGTACAATATCATATATGGTGGGTGCAGTAAAGAGAAAAATCAAATGGAACAAAGAAAAAATGCAACGAACAGCTGTCAAAGCGGTGTGCTTTAGTGGTAAGAGAACGATCCTGTATTGCACCCACCATATAATTACACCATGATTCCGAAATATTCGAAATTTTTTTATTGAATTGTAATTGTCAACAATAACTACAAATTAAAAGTTGAAAACATGTTCAGAAATTTAAAGGATAATTAATGTTCGCTCTGTGTACTACCAATCGACATTTTGTTGGATGAGGCAGCCTTAGCGTCAGCAGTATCACCGACAGCAACCACGGTGCGCTGTTGCTCTTTGAAAATGTATTTTTCTTGACACGAAATTTGTTAATAAAATTTGTTGCGATTTCAAAAAATGGTAAAAATCGACGCATTTATACTGGAAATTTATTTTTACAAGCAAAATCGATTTTAGAGTGTTCACTTCAAGCCGAGAGAACTCGGTTTTCCAGATGTTTTTTGCTGAATGAATTCGACGAAACAAGAAAATTCAAAATAAGGCACTTGTGAAGCTTCTATGTGCTTAAAGATCTCAACCCAGCGTTCTTCAGATAACAATTTCTTCACTTTTCATTCTTCAATTAGAATAACGCATTTCGAAGCAGGTGCGGAATATTTTGGAAGCGCAGTCCGATGAAATGAAGCTATTATTCGCTTTTATGACATGATACGACCAAACGCTTTCACATGCCGTAAGGGTGGTGTCGGCTGACGAGGTAAAAAAGCTCGCAACAGTGCGGCTGTTCGATTTGGCAGACAACGCTTTCTTGTGTTTCGTGGATACCAAGTGCTTATCGATTTCACTCTTTCCGGCGTTTGCGAAGTTGAGTTCCGCGTCGCAAAAATTACACCGTATATCACTTTCTGTTCTTCCTTTTTTCATTTGCGGATATTTTTTCTGAATATCCGAATGAAAAATGCACTTACGGCGCAGCGGCGCCATTACCATTTAATGAATAGAAACACGAAGCATATAAGGCGAAACACATAAAAAGCATGCATGCATCGTATACTTTTCAACACACATAGAATGCATCTATTAAAATTTGTCACTCTCTTTTCCCATACGATTTTCTCAGCAAATATGTATTGTTTACAAATTTTGTTTTTGTCACTCTCTTTTCCCATACGATTCTCTCACACAAAATCTGTCAATGCTTCGATTCCTACAAAAAGTTGAAAGTAGGTTTGACATTTTTAAAAACTACAAGTCTGCGCTGTCAAACTCAAATTTAGTGATGCCTCATATCAATTTTTGAAACATTCGTGTGTAAATACTAATTAAAGGAATTCTAGTTACAACTATTTCGCAATCATCGGGCCAGCGCAAATGATATTTATATTTATTATTAATTTGAGAAACAGATTTCGGCCGAAATAAGTACAAATTAAGTACGCTTTGAAAAATAAGTACAAATTAAGTACGCTTTAAAAAATAAGTACGGCAAGCTGAAAATAAGTACTGTACTTACTAAATAAGTACTGTACTTACTAAATAAGTACTGTACTTACTAAATAAGTACTGTACTTACTAAATAAGTACAGTTGGTATGCTTACCCATACCTTATGGAAGTAAAATTCTTTGTTATTAAACTCACATGATATAATTATGTAAAGAAATATTATTATCTGCGCTTACGTAGACCTCTAATTTGTATGACACCTTGTATTACCTTAATTTAGGTATTGAATACAAATTATGTAAGTGCATGGAATTTCAGGTCAGTTTTTTTTTAAATGAATAAAACTACTGCATATTCACTTATCGCATTCATGAATCGCATACTATATATAAATTGCAATATTTATTGTACAGAAAAATTTCTGTTGAGGAGCCCCACAAACGTAATGGTTCAGTCCAATGCGCAAACTGCCAAGAGTACTAAAAACATATTGTAATCCCCGTACTATTTGTGTCGCTTGTGGAGAACTCCTCAGAGGCTGTCCTGTATATCAAAGCCTTAAACAGAGGGTAACTCTACTAAAAGAGTCTGCCCACAAACAACCCCACTAAAAATGTCTTTACCTTTGCCGCTTCTGCCCCCCACTAGTCCCCTGCCAACTCTTTTACACCAGCTAATTCTTAGGCAAATATAGCAAAATCAGGTACTCAAATGCAACAACAATCACCCCCGGAACCAGGCAATAACCTTGAGCAAATGGTTTCTAATTTTACTTAACACATTTCACGATAGCGATGCAAAAATCTTTAGTTCGTATCGTTGATATGCAAGCCCAATTAATGACTACTCTTCTAGCCAAGTTATAGATCTTACTAGCATTACCCTGTGCGCATCGCCTCACCTCAACCGTGGTGTAGATTCGATGTGCGGTCTGCGTGAAAATTTTAGTTAAAAAATACTTTTGTATGAGGACCACCCTTAGTATGCACCCAAAATAAAATGTTTACAACCTAAGCAGTGCCTCTTAATATAAAAACCAAGTGATGTAAATTTCATGAGAATCGATTAAGCGGTCTTCGAGAAAATGATACTTAATAATATTTTTGTATGAGGGCAACCCTAAATAAAAGTTTTATAGCCTAAGCTACACCCTGAATTACAGAAGCCATGCGGTGTAAATTCCATGAGAATCGATTAGCCGGTCTTCGAGAAAATGATATTTAAAAATATTTTTGTGTAAGGGCCACCCTAAATAAAAGTTTTGTATCCTTAGCTATGCCTCTTAACATAAGAGCTACGTGGTGTACATCGTTTAACCTGTTATCGCGAAAATGATATTTAAAAAAATTTTGTATGAGGGCCACCCTAAGTTTGAACTTCAAATAAAATTTTTACGATCTTATCTGTGCCTCTTTATATAAAAGCCATATGGTGTAAATTCCATGAGAATCGATTTTGCGGTCTTAGAGAAAATGATATAAAAAAACTTGTTGTATAAGGGCCACCCTAAATAAAAGTGTTGAAGTCTTAGATATGACTCTTAATATAAGAGCTACGTAGTGTAAATTCGGAGTGAATCGATTAACCTGTCTTCGTGAAAATGATATTTAAAAATATTTTTGTATGCACCCTAAATAAAATGTTTACCATCCAATCTGTGCCTCTTAACATAAAAGCCATACTGTGTAAATTTCATGAGAATCGATTTGCCTGTCTTTGAGAAATCGCTATTTTGAAAATATTTGTGTATGAGGGCCACCCTAAATATGCACCCTAAATATAAGTTTTATAGCCTATGACACCCGCCCGATCGATACTAACATTCTGTAAAAATTTCATCAAAATCGGCTGGATAGTTTCCGCGTGCATAAGAGTCAGACAGACGGACAGACAAAAAATTAGTTTTATAAGTATTTTACATGCATGAATAAAATTGATCTATAAATTTTTATACTGACGTTTTGTTTGTGCTTTCCATGATTGCGATATCTGCACTTTTTGTAAAGTTTTTAAAATTTTCTCTATATCTACTTTTTGTAAAATTATTCAAATTTTCGCAACTTTTTGTAAAATTTTGACATTTCTGGCGAACGAAAGTTAGGCGACTCGCTATAGTAATATGAATATTTTTGACATTCGCTCAGTTTTGACGTTTGAGGCGAAACAACAGGGCGACTAGCAAACCGTAATACCAACTTAGGCGATTCGCCATCGGTAATAGGGCTATAAAATCGACATTTTCGAAAAGTGCGACACTTTCGATTTTTCTTAAAAATTTTCTCAAAATTTTACTTTATATTACGCAACTTTTAAGTGATATGGGTATTTTTGCATGTTAAATGTGCATTGTATTATGACTTCGGAGCTCTATAGCATATGCCAATCTAAAGCTATTTCTACAAAATGGAAAAAAAGCCAAGTGACAGCTCTAAATGAAATTGGCGGGCAATGTGATATATAGGGTTCGGATAATGTGATATATAGTGTTCGGATAATGTGATATACCATCAAGAAAAGTATAACAAGTATAAAACAGTAGGAACTAAATATACAATAACATTACATTTTTCATTGTGTAGCAGCTCAAATCCTTTGTTGTTTTCACTGTATTTACCTTACTACACTATAATTTCACATTCTCAATGCCACTACATAAATTTTCATTAAAAAAATAAATGGGAAAAAAATTTCTGATAATTCTTGAACCAAAAATTAAAAATTTTTTTTTCTCATTTATTTTTTTAATGGAAATTTATGTAGTGGCACTGACAATTTCAAATTATAGTGTATTAAGGTTCAAAGGATCTGAGATGTTACACACGAAACACCAAAACTCTACTCGCGGAGAGACCACAGATTTTCAATTTTTCCATTGCAGTATACATTTTTTTACCATTTATCTAAAGAAGACATAACGACGAGTAAGTGAGCCAAAACAAAACTCTTTAGGAGGTGTAGTTTTAAGAGGAATCTCAGTTAAAAATTTCGGTTTTTTTAGTCTAAAAATTAAATTTAACAACAACTTCTAAATATTTCCGCTTGAAAAAATTACTGCTTTTGTGTAACACTGAAAAGTATCTTTTGCCTAAGTTTCAGCTTCATAGATACTTTTTTGTCAAAGAAAAAAATTAAAAACCAAAAAACCAGTTTTCAGCCATTTTTTTGAAAAACTTTGAGGTTAAGGTGAAAATGATCAGTACAAAAGTTGTAGATCTTATTATTTCCTACAACTCTTGCATTAAACTTTTTTTGATATGATGCACAGTTTAGCCAGAAATCGTGAAAAACCGTGTTCGACCTCTAAAAATGCACCCCATTCCACCCCGGATAGCTGCTGTCGGTTCGATTTTTTTGTCCGCTTTTACAAGAGCTTGTTCAACAATATTCCGTTGTCAGATTGCTGTATCGAATTATTTTGTTGTTCAAACCCTATTTCTCCTGGACTAGTATTTTGAGTCGTTAATTCCAAAAATGCCAACCATTTTTTTTTTTCTCTTAAGAATCGTTTTCGAGTTATTCGCCAAAAACCCGTTTTTTTTTCACTTTTTTCATTTATTTAGCCATATTTCCATAAATTTTTTGTTCGAACTTAATCAGTTGCACACCATTTAAAAGGTATTATTTTTTCTTACAAACAAATTGGAGTTTATGAGAATCGAATAACATTTGATGGAGTTACAAGTGATCAAAGTCCGAAAAAAGTGATTTTTTTGCTAATTTTTAAAAGTCAGTAAAATTTAATTGCTCTGTTTAAATCCAAAAACCTTTTTTCTTTACATTTTTAAGACATAGGACGGAAGCCAATTTTTTAACAAATGTTCTAAATAACTATCTGCTCAAATTTAATAAAAAATGTCAAAGTTATTTAAAATCAATGAAAAAAATTTCTATATTTTCATACATTCTCGATTTACTCTTACAATATTCCTAACTATAAACCGTTAGTAGGAAAAAAGTAATACCTTTTGAATGGTGTGCAACTGATTTAGTTCGAAAAAAAATTAATGGGGCAAAATAAATGAAAATAGTGCAAAAACGGGTTTTTGGGGAATAACTCGAAAACGATTCTTATAAAAAAAAATGGTTGACATTTTTGGAATTTACGACTCAAAATACATAAAAAAGTATGTGAAAAACCAGATCTTTTTTTGTTTAAACTAGTGATATAGATGATTCAATCATAAAAAACAAATATAAGATTTTAAAAATTCGAAAAAAAAATAGAAAAAATTATCTGCACATCTTGAACTATGGCTTAAAAGTTGCGTAATATAGAGTAAAATTTTGAAAGTTTTTAAGAAAAATCGAAGGTACAAATACAAAAAAATTATACCCTACTTTTTGTTGATATCAAAATTTATTACTAGTCTATCGTTAATTGAAAATTTTTTGCCTTAAGATTTAAAAAACCGATTACTCAAAAACGGTTTTGAAAACAAAACTGGAAATTGGTGTGCTTGTTGTTTTTAACACGCACTAAAACATATCAAAGTATTAGCTAAATCGAAGAGGGTCGGGCCAAAACCTCGGTGATTTGGTATGGAATGCCCCATATATACATACACATATGGTCAAAATAATAAGTACACTACCTGATATCTTATTAGTTCTCAATTATTTTTTGTGTTACTGAAAATATGTATGGAAATTCTTTTTTATTTTGATAATTTCAATATGGCAATGCCTTTAAAAGGGAAAAAGAAGAAGGTATTTCCCCGAATTTTTCTATACGCGTATGTTTTCACTTAAAGGGCTTATTTCACTTGGACAAAATAATAACTAAATTAATCATTTCTTTAATTTTGCAACAATCTGATCGGCTTTTTCGTACAAGTTTGTTAATTTTATTTATTTTCATATTTAGTTATATCAAAATAAAAAGAAAAAAATTTCATAGATGGGAAGAAATCAACATTGTACTGCCCAGGAGAGGCAGATGGTTTCGACACTCAGAAATTACGGCCAAAGTCTTCGTCCTAATGCCGAAGCCATGGATCAGTCAATTTTTTCGTCCAAAACGCTTTAAAAGCTAAAAAAGTGGTTGAAACCTGCGGAAGACCAAAAAATTCTTCAACAACGATAGATAATCATATTGTCACTGTCGCAAAAAAGAACCATTTCGCATCTTTAAGAGCCATTTCAGCAGACATCGGCAATGTGATCTAGTTCCGAACGGTACGTCAATGATTACAACGAACCAATTCACCTTGACGGATAGCGAGAAAAGTTTCTATGCTTCGAAAAAAAAATTTGAAGATGCGTTTATCATTCGCAAAGAAACATTCAAATTGGTCCGGACCAGACGGCGAGAAAAAATAGCGTAATATTTTGTGGAGCGACAAGTCAAAAATAAATATGTTTGGAAATGACTCCGCCCGAAATGTTCGACGCCCCAAGGGTAAAGAATTTCACGTACGCTTCACAAAAGACTGTAAAGCATGGGGGTGGCCATATTATGGTCTGGGGTTATTTTTCATGGTACGGTGCCAGACCAATACATCGAATTTCCGATAGCATGACCAGATTCCACTATAAAGACATTTTGGAAAGTACGATGTTGCCCTATGCTGAGGAAGGTATGCCGCTAAAATGGACATTTCAGCAGGATATTGATCCTAAGCATACTTCCAAGTTGGTGAAGAATTGGTGTCAAAACAATAGTGTGACCTTGCTTAACTGGCCAAGTCAATGACTGATGTTAAACCCTTTGGAAAACCTTTGGCGAGAGTTGAAGCAGAGAATAGGAAAGGAAGTATTCCAAAATAAGAAGCAATTATGGAGTTTTGTCCAAAAAACTTGGTATGAAAAACCAGTAGAGACTTGCCGTAAGCTTATCTCCAGTATGCCAAAAATAGTACACAAAATTACTCAATACAATGGTTGATATACCGGCTACTAATGATGAACTTTAAATATCAACAAATAGAGCCGATAAAATCGAGTTAATTTTTTTTTTATTAAAATGTACTGAATGTACTTATTATTTTGTCCAGTCATTTTAATCCATTTTTTACTTTTTTGATAAGACTGAAAGATATTTTTGTTTTTTATTAATGTTATACCTTTTTATTTTATTTAATATGTTGTAAGAAGTTAACTATAAATTTGTTTTTCTATTAACTTAAATAAATTGTTGCCTACAAGCCATTGAACTAATTATGTGAGCGTGTACTTATTATTTTGACCATACGTGTATATAAGTATATTTGTATATGGCTGAAGTTTATTTTGAAAATAAACGGCAACATCGATTTTAACGAAACTTTTGGATTCCGTGCATATGTAAACAAAATTTTGATTGGGCTAGGTTTTAAGTTTTCAGACCCTAACAGGGGCATGGCACAGTCCTTAACTTTAATTTTGATAACGTGATATCTCGTAAACTATTGAACATATTATAATGAAATTTGGTAGACGGATGCAGATCATAAATATCTTTAATTGTACAAAAAATAGGCGGAATTAGAAAAGTGCGCGTGGCATTTTTAATAATTGAAAATTTTTATACGATATTACTCGAAAACGATTTTCATAAATCGATATCGATAAAAACAGTCATCATAACAAGCTATGCCACTATACTGGCAAAACTCGTTGAAAGGCGTGGCACAGCCCACAATATTTATAAACGTTATAAAAAGAGAACTAACAACGCAATCGTTAAGATATTTAAAATCGTAGATATACTGGCTATAAGGAATCTTGTAACCAAAAGTGGGCTGTTATTAGACAGATATATTTCTTAAGATCATCTTGTTCGATTAAATTGCTCACTTGTATTTATTATGGTCTTCTTTATTCCAAGCTAGAAAATGGACTAGTAAGTTGGGGTGGCTCTCACAAAAAAAAATTAACCCTTTACTTATTATTCAAAAACATGTCATCCGTATTATATGCAAAAGAAATCGTATGGAAATCAGCTTGTATTTGTTTAAAAACCTCTTTGACTTGCACCTTTTTTTAAAATCAATATCTTTGAAAAATGTAGACAACTAAACACCCTTTTGAGGAGCTTTGTCGAGACATATAAGGCTATAGCAATCCGCGAAAAAATAAAGTTTTTTTTTTGAACCGATCTAATATATATAAACATACTGTTGTTGGTATGCATCTACCTTTACATTATAAGATGAACCCACAATCCAAATCTTCTTAACGAATCGAATTTTATAAAATTTTATCGCTTGAAAGAAATTTTTTTTTTCAAATTTTAATAAATGTATAATTAATTACATTTTTGTTTCAAATTACTTGGCAAAAGTAATGGATTAAAAATCTCAAAAGGATTACATTTTCATGGATTACTAATACAATTACAAAAGTAATTGGAATTGAATGTAATTGTAATTTTAAATTACATGTAAATGAAATTAATGTAATTAAAAAAAACTTTAATTACAATTACTTTTAATTGATTTTTTCAATTACAAGTAATCCTTCCTTGTAATTGTAATTGAAAAAAATGTAATCCAAAAATACCAAAGTCTGCTTTTGACTATTACATAGTAAGTTTATGCGACAGCTTAGTTTGTTTTGACTGAGTACGCCATGACTCAATACGCTTTTTTGACTTCCGTTTATGCTTGCGACTGTAGTGAGCGCGGATTCAAAACGTATGCAGACGTAAAAATAAAAAATGTCAAATACAATTATTCAAACAAATCAAAATGGATGCGAAAAAAAACTATTTTTGTGATTTTTAATTAAATCTGTTCAAAGGAAAAGAATTAAAATAATTGACACATCAATTTCTAAACTGTGTGGTGTTTATCAGAGAACGTCAGTGAAACATTCATCATTTTTTCCATTCATGAATCTGTTGAATCTTTCAGCAGATTCACACAGGTTCACCACTCACCAAAAATTTAGTGAATCTAGCAACCATTCCGTCTCACGGCGAAGCCTGTGAATCTGAGTGTGATTCAAAATCATTTCTAGTGAATCCTGATTCATTTCGTATGAGTATGAGTGTTTCGTGAGCTACTCATGAATCAAAGACACAGATTGTATCAAAAAAGTTTGTGATACTCGCGTGGAACATTTTGGGAAGTTATTTAAAAAATGGGGAAAGGTCGAAAATTGATTTTTGACATAATTTAGAGTAGCTCCGTATCCCGGAAATTAACGTTTTTGACCCATTTTCGGACATTTTTTTTTTTTTCTAAAATCGATAGAAAATGGTCGAAAATGGATTTATACATCACTTAGGGTGGCTCCGGACCCGGGAAAGGACCGTTTTCGAAAATCTTGAACTAAACATGGTTCAACGTCACTTTATAAATCTAGAGCTGGTAATTGCTTTTGGTAAGCTCTTTTGCAGTAGAATCGACATGAATATTTCCTTCAATATTAATGTTTTGTTTCACCAATTTCGAATAGTTAAATGTGGTTTCATCGAATGGAAAAAGTCTACACGATCGGAAAGCCTTCTTAATAATTGACATTGAAACTGTTGTCTCCATAGACTTCTGTAAAATTTTAGGGAAATCCAACCGCTGCATTTATTTGATACAGTTATCCATTCGCCAATCACGAACGTCATTTCGCCAGCAATTTTTTAATTGCTAAAATACTCAAATACGTCAAAAGGCTGAAGACGATGGGTCGCATTAGGGTAAAAGCCATTTTCCTTCCGAAATTCGCTTACGCTTATATTGATGTGAGACCCAGGAATAATATAACAGATAACGGAATGACATTCTTTTTCAACCATGAGTGGAAAACATTGGTGATATATTCGGTGAAAGTCTCAATAGTCATCCAGACTCAGAGTGGCCGTAATTATTAATGATGGTGCATAACGTTCGCATGAGAACAGGACTAAAGGTGGAGGCATTGCATCTGCAGTTATTGTAAGCTAAACTGTCAAACATTCTTTTTCATCATTTGCTGTTCAGTTATCTTTTTGTGATATATACTTTTTTCGAACCTCTTCTTACCAAGACTTGTTTAAATTGGAGTGATAAATTAAAGCCATTTTCATCACAATTCAATATTGGCCGTCATTCATAACATGTGGTAAATGCTTTCCTCTTTATATTTTCTAGCTTTGGAAAACCACCTTCTAATATTACATCGAATACAGCGATTGTGATACTCTTTAAGCAATTCCTGTGACGCGCAAGAAATCCATTGTACCACTTTTTCTTTCGTTAATTTTGAAACAGAATCAAATAGCTGAAATTTCTTTACAGGAAATCCAAGTTCACCCATTTCTATTTATTTTGTAATAAGCGTATTATAGTAGCCTTTGGAACATTGTTAATCTCGGCAGCTTGCCTAATACTACAGTTGCGGTCAAAATAATAGAAACGGGGTGTCATTTTTGAATTGAAAGAAAATATTTCGAACAAATGGAGTTTTTTTTCTTCCAATCTTTTAAAATATAGTTACTTGATAAGTACACAAAATAAGCTCATGACAATTTGTTCCAAAAAAATAACGGTACTTTCTAGGTTTGCTAGTGAGTAGTTTGTAATTTCGAGCGATCAAAATAATAGCAGTGCTCAACTCCTTTTCTTCTCAATACTAGGTATTTACTTTTATTAAAATAATTTGATCGTAACAAGTAAGTTCTTTTATTTTTGTATAATAACCCAATGATTTTTTTAAGTTTTTGCATTTTAGTGGGCCGTGGAAAGCATTCTACGACAGAGCATAGTAAAACTATTAAGAATTCAATTTCGCAAGGTGAGACTTTTACGGAAACCTTAAATTTTATCGGATGTTCATTGAAAATGGTTTAGAATACGATGAAATACACAAATACACGAAAAACACGAGAAAGAAAGCTTTCCATGTCTTCCCGGGACGTGAATTGTTCGAAATGGCTTTCGATACATAATCCGTTTCTGCCTGCTACGAAAATAAAGAAAGTGCTTAATATAGCAGCGAGCGTGGAAACCATTAAAAGAAGACTCAGGGAAACCAATTTGAGTGCCCAGAATCCACAACCACTTCCATTATTTAAAAAATGCATATCACAAAGATACCGGACTTTGCGCACGGGTACTTGGTATAGCCACTTGCAAAGTAGATAAGCATTATGTGGAGCGATGCGAGTAAGATAGTTGTTTTTGGTGGAAAAGGCACTCGTCAATATGTAAGGCGTAGCCCAAACACAGAATATGATACTTGGAATGATCTTACTCTCATTGTTCCACTTTACTTTGCAAGTGGCCATTTTAAGTACCCGTGCGAAAAATCCGATCTCTTTGTGATATGCATTTTTTTAAACAATGGAAGTGGTTGTGGATTCTGGGCACTCAAATTAGTTTCAGTTTTCTTTAAACGTTTTCTACACTCGCTGCTATATTAAGCACTTTCTTTATTTTCACAGCAGGCAAAAACGGATTATGCATCAGATTATTCACGTCCCGGAGGGACATGGAAGGCATTCGGCCTCGTGTTTTTCGTTTATTTTTGTATTTTATCGTATTCGAAACCATTTTCGTAGAACATCCGATAAAATTTTAAATTTCCTTAAAATTTTTACCTTCCGAAATGGAATTTTTAATAATTTTACGTTGCTCTGTCATAAAATGCTTTCCAAGGCCCACTAAAATGCAAAATCTTAAAAAAATCATTGGATTATTACACAAAAATAATGGAACTTACTTGTTACGATCAAATTTTTTTAATAAAAGTAAATACCTAGTCTTGAGAAGAAAAGGAGTTGAGCACTATTATTTTGACCGCTCGAAATTACAAATTACTCACTATACATAATAGCAAACCTAGAAAGTACCGTTATTTTTTTGGAACAAATTGTCATGAGCTTATTTTGTGTACTTATCAAGTAACTATATTTTAAAATATTGGAAGAAAAAAAACTTCATTTGTTCGAAATATTTTCTTTCAATTCAAAAATGACAACCCGTTTCTATTATTTTGACCGCAGCTGTATTTTTTTTTTTACATCAATTAACGCCTTCTCTAAATTCGTGCGTAGATACGTTAAACGTATTTGGAATCCATGATTATTATCTGAAACAATAATAAGTGGTCGCAATATAGACCACTTGTGGATACTAATACCCGACCGAGGCGGATGGAAACAGTCATATAGAAAATGAAGTATGCCCTGTTACCGACCGTATTAAATTTGTTTATCTGAATTACATAGAGGCATTAAAATGTATTTTTTGAACAAATAACTGTAGTATAAACTTTAATATACCGTGCAACATCAAAAGATATACAAATGGAATAAAAATTAATGTAAATTTAAAACATAAATTAATAGAGCAATTATATCTCCAAATAGGAATTTCGTATAAATTTCAAGTCAAATTATGGCAAGTCTCATGGATATAAACAAGGTCGTATATAGGTCCCCCACCGTAGAATTATGTGTAGATTGAATAACCTTACAAGACGTTTTTAGTTAAATTAAACTTTAAAACTATCTTTTTTACGAAGCGTGAAAATCTTGTTACCGGACAAGTGGTCGCGTGGTTTTGATTAAATTGACAAATAATCCTTTGAAGTTTAAAAACCATTTTTGGACAGTTGACTTATTAATATTGCAAGAATAAAATGCGTTCACTTTCGGAAACATAGCACGGGAAATTGAAGGACTTTAATAACATCGCAGTGCCATTTATGAATTGATAGAAAACATTTCAAACAAATGACGTTTTTTTTCTTTATGTGTTTTTGGGACAAAATTTTATGTTGTTTTGTAGAGAGCTTTTTGGTCAGTACAGTTGTGCAAAAAAACACAAACTGCAAGGTTTTTTCAAGTTCTTGTATTTTAATGGGCTGTGGAAGTTCCAAGTACCCGTGCACAGTCCGATATTTTTGTGATATGTATTTTTTTTAACAATGGAACTCGTCGAGGATTCTGAGCACTCAAATTGATTTCCCTCAGTCTTCTTTTAACGCTTTCTACTTCCGCTGCTGTATTATGCACTTTCTTTATTTAAGTAGCAGGTAAAAACAGATTATGTTTGGAAAGCCGTATGGGACAATTCACTTCCCGGGGGGACATGGAAGGCTTTCGTTCTCGTGTTTTTCGTTTAATTGTGTATTTCATCGTATTCTAAACCATTTTCACAGAACATCCGATAAAATTTTAAATTTCCTTAAAAGTTTTACCTTGCGAAATTGAATTTTTAATAATTTTACATTCTGGCAGAATGCTCTCCACGTAACACTTAAATGCAAGAACTTGAAAAAATCATTGCAGTATTATGCAAAAATAATAGAACTTTTTTTTTTTTTTTTTGAAACAAGATGTAATGTGCTTATTTTGAGTACTCAAGTAGATACATAACTATGTTTTAAAAGGTTGAACAAAAAAAAAAAAAAAACTCATTTGTCCGAAATATTTTCTTTGAATTCATAGGACACCAAGACATGACCACAGCTGTATGCATATCTTATAGCTATCTTATTGTTGGATGAAGGTAGAAAAGGTAAAATTTTATTGCTTACCCATAAATTGACTCATGGCAACATCGACATCAACACAACGCTTACTAATGGAGTCTCCTCTGTCACCGTCATTAGCCATATAATTCATAGTGGCGTCTAATGTCTCAAACGATGGTTTTCCACGTTTGTGGCTGATTTTCATAGAGCGACACACAGTAATACGCTCCTGCCGTATATTCTTTACAACCAACTTTATTTGACCAAGACTTTCGCTGAAATCGAAAATCTTTGGATCGTGAATGAAATTTTGTCCGCGGTTGCTGCCGGGTGGTGCTTCGCCGGTCAGTACATATTTTAGGCATTCGATTATAGTTGTCTTTCCACATCCATTTTCACCCAATATCAGTGTAACGGGCGAAGAAAAGTTAATAGCCTAAATAGGGACACAAATTGTTTCTATTAACAAGTTTACCTATACATACATTGGTTTATCAGAGTACCCACCTGCACATCTTCCGATTTCGTGCCGAAACTACGTATTCCTTGTATAGTTAACTTTTCAATTGTAGACATAACGAAACTTTCAAAATAAACACGAACAGCGGACAATTTATGTTTATAAACAATTGTAGAATTTCACAACAAATATGTGGTAGCTTTAATTTTGCGCTTCACTTTTCAGTACCGGCAAACTGAACTTCCTTCACTAATTTAAGCAGTTTTACATCACTTAGGAACCTGTTTTACACCAACATCCAAGCCCAACCATTCACAAGAGTGTTGTTGTCATATCCCAGTAAGCCATGGTGTAAGGCAAAGAAGTACATCTATATAATAGAACGAGATTCTGAGCATTTCCCTGTATTAAGTTTTTGCGAGCCGAAAGAAAGCTGGAACTAGTGAAAATAACGTAAAAAATCTTATTAAATTTTATTTGTGATTAACTTCGGCTTTTACAACGAAGCAAACGAATTGACAATGCTAAATAGAGGAAACTTTGTGGCTTCGTAGTCATCAAAAAATTGTTCAACTCATTTTTTTTTGCATTGGATTTTGACAAATACGAAGCCACATTTTGCTGTCAGATTTTAATGCAACAATTTAATATAACCTTACTTGTTATTGTCATGATCATGTTGAAAAATATAGAAATAATAGAAATATTTTGATTTTTGTTAAATAATTTCAATTCAATCCATAAGACAAATTAAATTTTGTTTGAAGCAGGCGCTCAGCAAATAAAACAACATGAATATAATTTTAATTTTTCAGTTTGAATCGAAAAAAGTACTTATTCGATCAAGGGATCAAGGTTGCTAAGCCCCTTACATGAATATTTCTGGATTAGGAAAGATTTAAGCCCAAATTAAGAAAACACGGCGATAGTAGTGTATTTTGACACATTGATTTAGTTTCCGTTTTAATTTTAAGGAAAGTTCCATTTTTTTATCTCTCAAAATATGATTTTCGTATTTTTTTAAATGCCGAATCAGTTCTAATGACTAAGCCCAATTTCCATGTGATCTTATCTTTTTCTTTCTTACAAAAATTTGATTTGGTATCCCTGATATGGGATAAGATAAGATCACATGGAAATTGGGCTTTAAGCTATTCTTATTTAACTTATTATACCCTACACCGAGGGTATATTCACTTTGTCCATCCGTTTGTAACACATAGAAGGAGGCGTGGCAGGTATGGAAAAGTATATATATTCTTGATCAGCGTCACCACCTGAGTTGATTTAGCGATGTCCGTCTGTCTGTCTGTCTGTCTGTCTGTCTGTCTGTCTGTCTGTCTGTCTGTCTGTCTGTTGAAATCAGGTTTACGGGAAAACCAAGAGAGCTAATGGAATAAAACCTTTACACACAGGTCACATCTTCTTGCAAGCATCTTGCTATTGAAAAGGGGCGAAATCGGTTAACGGACACGCCTACCGCCCATACCCTATGTATATATACCCAAGCCAATTTTGAAAAAAGTTGCAGCGATTTTGATGAAACTTGGTGATTTGATGCACATGTGAACAAGATTAGGATTAGGCTAGGTTTCAAGTTTTCAAAGCTTCCTACAGGGGCGTGGCACAGCCCTAAATTTTAACCTTTATACGACCATATCTCGTAAGCCTTGCAAGATATTGTTATGAAATTTGGTAAACGGATACATATCAAATATATCTTGAGTTGAGATAAAAGTGGGCGGAATTGAAAAAAAGGGCGTGGCACTTTTCAACTGCTAAAAATTTTGATTCCATATATCTCAAAATTGGCAGAAACGATTTTCATAAAAATCTTGGAAATGATGCCGCTGAAAGCTGTTCAATACAAGGTCAGCGTCTTTATTGAAAAAACTCGTTGAAGGGCGTGGCACCGCCCACAATATTTATAAACGTTATATTAAGAGAACGAACAACGTAATCGTGATGAAATTTAATGAGGTAGATAAACTTGCTGTAAGGTCTTTTATTACAAAAATTTGGTACAATAGTACCTGGGGGCGTGGCACCTCCCATATAAGCAAAAACTGTTTATTGTTATAAATAGTGTACTAAGAGAGTAATCTTCATAAGATTTGGTGTTTAGATGTCAGTTTCTATAGGCTTTAAAAATAAATTAGTTTTGACAGAATATCATCAGTGGGCGTGGCACCTCCCATATTAACATAAATTTGTAAGCGCTGTTTTAAATAAACTATTGCAGCAATTGCTATGAAATTTAATGAAAGTGGTTCAGTTGCTATAGAGTATATCTGAATCAAAAGTGGCTGAAATAGCACCAGTGGGCGTGGCACCTCCCATACAAATAAAATACGGTAAGTGGCATATTTATCGAAATAAGTGAGCAATCATACTAAAATTTGGTGTTAGGGGCTTACTTATGAAAAGCTATTTCTGGATCAAAACCGGGCTGGATTGTACCAGTGGGTGTGTCACCGCCATAAATTTTAAATTAAACTGCAGCATATATCGCAAACTATACAAGCTATTGTGCTGAAATTTAATATGAGGATGTCGATCACAAATATAATTTGTTGAACCAAAAGTGGGCGGAATTGGAGAAGTGGGCGTGGCATATTTCAAATTTTTCATTTTAATTCGATTTTTTCAACATTTTCCATATTCTTTCGACTTTTTCAAACCTTTAACTTTTTCCAATATATTCTATACTAGCGAAACCCGGCGCGCATTGCTACGCCTCAACAAATAAAACATAATGTGTTTTTATTTTAGTTGGATTAAATAAGTAAAAACTATTTTTATTGATATTTATCTTATTGCGAGTGGATAAACAACGTTGTTGGTTTTTCTATTCGGCTCATAAATGAACAATTGAATTGGCGGGAATGATTGGAATATGTAGAATCAGCACTTTTGAATGAGTTTAATTTGGTTACAGTCCTTGTCTTCTATATATGTACCGAGTCTCATAGTCATAGTTTTTTCTTATTTTGGAGGCATGACACTACCCATTTTTTCATTGAATCTTACTTTCTTTCTTTATGGCTCATTTTTTCCAAACCAAACTATGTTAAGAAATTTTTACAAACTATAAGAAACATATGTACTAAATCTTATCCATCTGCGTCAAATAGTTGTTGATACATAAAAAGTTGATTTTTCCTCATATGGAAGCGTGGTACCGCCCATTTTTGCATGGAATCTTACTTCTTTCTCTACTCTTTATATATGTACCAAGTTTCATTTATCTGCATCAAATAGTTGATAAGATATGATGAATCTTATTTTCTTTTAGATAATGGGGCGTGGCATCACCCATTCTATTCTAAGCTGTGCCTGTTTATATAAAAGCCTCGTGGTGCAAATTCCATGAAAACCGATTAAGCGATCTTCGAGAAAATTATGTTCAAAAAATATATTTGTATGAAGGCCACCCTTAATATGCTCCCTAAATAAAAGTATTGAAGCCTTAGCTACGCCTTTTAATATAAAATATACTTGGTGTAAATTCGGTATGAATCGATTAACCTGTCTTCGTGAAAAAGATATTTAAAAATATTTTTGTGTGAGGAACACCCAAAGTGTGAACCCTATGTAAAATGTTTACTATCTAATCTGTGCCGCTTCATATAAAAGTCTTGTGGTGTTAAGACCATGAGAATCGATTAAACGGTTTTTGAGAAAATGATATTTAAAAAAATATTTTTGTTTGAGGGCCACCCTAAATAAAAGTTGTATGCTTCTTAACATAAGAGATACGTGGCGTGAATTCGGTGTGAATCGTCTAACCTGTCTTCGTGAAAATTATTTTAAAAAATATTTTTGTATGAGGGTCACCCTAAGTATGCACCCTAAATAAAAGGTTTACTACCTTATCTGTGCCTCTTAATATAAAAGTCGTGTGGTGTAAATTACATAAGAATCGATTTAGAGGTTTTTGAGAAAATGATATTTATAAATATTTTTGTATCGGGACCACTCTAAGTATGAACCGTAAGTAAAATTTTTACTATCTAATCTGTGGCTTTTAATATAAAAGTCGTGTGGTGTAAATTACATAAGAATCGATTCAGCGGTCTTCGAGAAAATGATATTTAAAAAATAATTTAGTGTGAGGGCCACCCTAAATTGAAGTTTTGTAGCCTAAGATCTGCTTCCTAACATAAGAAATACGTGGTGTAAATTCAGTGTGAATCGATTCACCTGTATTCGTGAAAATGATATTTAAAAATATATTTGTATGAGGGCCACCCTAAGTATGCACCCTAAATAAAATTTTTACAATCTAATCTGTGCCTCTTAATATAAAAGCCATACTGTGTAAGTTTCATGAGAATCGATTTACCTGTCTTTGAGTAATCGCTATTTTTAAAATATTTGCGAATGAGGGCCACCCTAAATTAAAGTCCTATAGCCACCACGCCCCTGGTGTCTAATCCCTTTCATATTTTGTGAAGTGTTTAACATAGGCTATGTGCATCCTGACACTGAATTTTAAGACTCTTGCTATCAAATGAACCAAGATATAGCGAGTTAAAGGTTTTAATTGCACGTAAAGTGCCACGCCCCTTGCTTTTATCAAAATAAAATATAGCCCATGTTACTCAGGAATAGTGTAGCTTTCTATTAGTAGAAAAATTTTTGGAATCGGTTCTGTAGTTCCAGAGATTACCCGGAACATACAAACAAACAAACAAACAAACAAACAAACAAACAAACAAACAAACCTTACCTCTTTATATAATAGTATAGATGAATTTGTTCGACTTTTTCAACCTCTTTCAACTTTCTTCATAAGTCTCTTTATTTTTTCGACTTTTTCATCAATTTTGAATAGTTTCAAATTTTTTCAACCTCTTTCATTTTTTTAGAGTTTTTCAACCTCTCTCAACTTTTTTCAACATTTTGCATATATTTACGACTTTTCAACATTTTTCAACTTCTGTCAACCTTTCTAACATGTCACATTTTTTTCGACTTATTCAACCTCTTCAACGTATTCTTAACATTTGATGAAAACGTACTTTCAGTGCAGTGTAGGGTATATGAGTTTCGGTCTCGCCGAAAATAACACCTTAACTTATTTAGTATTAACGTGTTTCATTTAATGAGTTGTTTCAAGTAAAAACAAGAAAATTGAAAAATATAAGTTCAAAATTTATATACAGTGCGACCTCGGTCAACGCAACCCTCGATAAGTGCAACTCCTCGATGTGCGCAACAAGCAAATTTCTTACATTACAGACTCAGTAAGTGCAACTTTTCTAAAAAATTACCTCGCTTATTGCAACATTTGTCATTTGAATATTCTCTATATGCAGCAGAAACCTGAAAGCAGAAAAAGTTCGACAATTGCATCAAAAAATTATGGAAAAGCCAACGTCCTTCAACGGAAGTAATGGTTGGTTCTATAATTTCAAAAAACGTTATGGTATCCGCATGCTGAAAATCTGTGGGGAAAAGTTATCGATCAAGGCGGAGCTCGTGCAACAATCTTTATGGGAATTTAGGGATAAAATTGAAAAGCTGGAATTTATTACCGATCAGATTTATAATGCGGATGAGTCAGGTCTGATTTTTAGACTTCTGCCAAAAAAAACTTTAGAACTCTTTAAGAAGCACCTGGTCGAAAATTATGCAAGGAGCGAATAACTTTTCTTGCGTGCACAAGTGTATCCGGATTGCATAAAATTAAGCTACTGGTAATTGGGAAGTCAAAAACTCCTAGGTCATTTAAGAACTAGAAAATTATGTTAACAGTTTAAATGGCAAATAAAAATGAATTTGATACTGAAGAAAGCGAAGGTTCAGACACAGATGAAGTTGAGGTGGTTTTTTCACAACCGGAAATCAAATCTGAAGATGCAGACTTTTCAAAATATTGTAACACGTTATTAATTTGTTTGTTCCTTATTTAACTAATGTACATACATATGTAAAATTTAGCTTAATGGATTAAGTGAATGATTTCCTTTTGATGACTGAACGTTGTTTTTAATTGAATGTTTTTTTATTATTAAGTACCTACACCCAATTACTTAAGATTTTTTGACTCAGTCATTGCAACTACCTCGGTTATTGCAACATGCTTGGTTTTTATTAGTTGCGTTGACCGAAGAATAGCTCAGTCACTACAACTGATTCTGAATTTAAAAAAACACGAAAATCATATTTTCAACGATAAAAAATGGAGATTTCTTTAAAATTAACACAGAAACTAAATCAATGTGTCAAAATACACTCCTACTATCGCCGTGTTATTTTAATTCGTGCTTAAACCCTTCCAAATCCAGAAATATTCATATAAGGGGCTTAGCACCCTTGATCCCTTTATCGAGTACGTACATTTAAATAAAAAAATAAATAAATAAATAAATAAATAAATAAATAAATTAATTAATTAATTATGGCCCACTAGTTTTCGCACGCCCGCGAAGATTAGCACCAGACAAGCTGGACGCAGCCCGGACAGAGTTCCAGTTTTTAGTCGAACAGGGAATTTACGAACTAGAGCTGGGAAAAATCGTTAAAAGATGTTTTCGATGTTTTTTGGTAACAGAATCTATTATCATCGATAACATCGAAATTTCCCCCTCCATTTATTTTGATAATAATAGTAAGGTATTAATGGTGAATGTTATAAATAATTTTTAAATATTTTATTTGATATGTTAGGGTATTGCAACGCACGCATTGCTTAGTTAGTTAGTAATAAAGAAATTAATTTTACATTTGTATATAATCCACATTTTGGCGCAAAAAAAAAAACAGTTTTTCAGCCATCTCGGGGCAGAATGAAGCTCTCTTTTTGGATATAATACTGCCCGCTGATGAATTGACCCTCTCCGATGATTTGGATAAAGCCGGAATAAACAGATATCGCAAGGCCACTCTTCTTAAGGGGTTATATCTTCTTAACTTTTTTTTACTTTTCGATTTTTTTTTTATTGGCTTAAATCATGCCAAAACAATCATAGAATCAAAATCTACAGCGCGCAAGAACTGATTTAAACTCAAAATTTTTTTAAATCAATTTTTTCCAAGAAACTTTGATAAAGATGTATAGCATTTTGAAACTTCAAACGCGTTTTTCTCGAAACCATGTTTTCAAAATCGGCAGGCAGTAGAACTCAAAAACTTTACATCCGATTGTCTCGAAATATTAACAGTAGCTTCATTGTTTGATTATCTGTTGAAGTACACACGATTTTAGCGATTAATTAACAAGAAAAAAGTTATAAGCAATTTAAGTCGATTTTTTTCGTCGAAAACATGAATTTTTGTTAAAACATTTGTCATTTCGCGAAAAAAATTCTAAAAATATAGTCATGTGTACTTCAACAGCAAAACTCATGTAGATATCGATGAACATCGATATTAATCGATTTTTCCCCAGCCCTATTGCGAACCATCAGATAGCAACTGGGCGAGTTCGCTTTATATGGTCGAAAAGTTAGACGGCTCATGGCGGCCGTGTGGAGCGCTGAACACAAAAACAGTGCCCGACAGGTACCCCATCCCGTATGTTCAGGACTTTACAAACATACTGCATGGGAAGAAAATCTTTTCAACGGTGAACCTACAGAAGGCGTAGCACCAGATTTCTACTGAGCCTGAAGACGTTCCGAAGTCCACCATCATGACACCGTTTGGACTGTTCCAATTCAAGTTCATGACTTTTGAACTAAGAAATGCAGCATAGACTTTCCAGCGCCATATAAACAAAACATTGGCTGACGAGACTTCATATGCATTTGTCTACATTGACGACATATGCATAGCATCGGATAACGTAGACCAGCACCGAATCCACCTCAAACGAGTTCCACAACTTCTACTGGAAACAAATTTGGCCATTAACGTCTTCAAATTTGTTTTTGGTCAAACCGAGGTGAAATTCCTGGGCCACTCAGTAACCGCAGCAAGCATTAGTCCACTTCGCGAAAAAGTAGAAGTGATTAAGAACTTCCCCTTGCCGCCAACAGCTAGGGACTTGAAGCAGTTCTTGGGTATGATCAACTACTATCGACAATTCTTACCCAACGCGGCGAAAACGCAATTGGTGATTCAAGGAATGATCATCGGCAACAAGAAAAATTATCGCACGCCTCTAAAATGAAGCCCGTGTACAACTGCAGCCTTTGAGACAAATCAACGAGAGCTAGCTGACGCCGCACTTCTTTTCCACCCGATTCCGAAAGCTGAACTTTCACTCAGCGTCGACGCTTCCGACTACGGCTTAGCAGCTGTACTCCATCAACACTGTGGTGGTGAAGTGCAACCATTGGGCTTATACTCCAAAAAACTGACCGATGCCGAAAAAAAGTACAGTACTTCCGAGATCCTTAAAGTTTTTCAAGCCGTAAAACATTTTAAGTGTATGGTTGAAGGGAGGAATTTCGTCATCTACACTGACCACAAGCTGCTAACTTTCGCCTTCCAACAGAATTTGGAAAAACATCGCCACGCCAAGTACGCCATCTCGACTATATTAGTAAATTTTCAACGGATTTACGTCACCTGCCTGGAATAGAAAATTTGGTCGCTGACAGCTAATCGCGAATCCAGCAACCTCATCTAGCGCCATCAATTTTGACGATTTGGCTGAAGAGCAGCTGAGAGATGCGGAAATAGTCGAAATAATTACCAACAAAAGTCTTGAAGCAATTTCGCTGATTATTAAAAAAATAACTCTACCGAGCAGCAGCTGTGACGTGGCTCACAACAAAATTCGTCTACTCGTTCCAGAAAAATTCAGGTTGCGAATTTTAAAAAAATTTACGGTTTAAGCCATTCCAGCAAAAAGTCTACTACACGACTAATAGCGGAGCGATTTGCTTAGCCTGGCATGAATAAGGACATAAAAAAATTCGTGCAGTGCTGCATACTATGCCAGCGAAGTAAGGTACATCGCCACAGCAAAAGGGCCATTGGTACCTACACCGACCCCATCGAGCAGTTTGAGCATATCAAAATTGATTTAATCGGGTCTTTGCCAATATCAAGGGAAAATCGTTACTATCTAACGATTATCGACATATTTACACGTTGGCCCGAACCGTTCTCGATACCCGACATGACGGCGGGGACAGTTGCACGAAAGCTGATCGACGGCTAGATCTCTAGGTTTGGCGTACCAGTCAGGATTACCACGGATCTTAGGCGACAATTTGAATCGGAAGTGTTCTCCCAACTCAACAAGATCCTGGGCATCAACCATTTCCGCACTCACCGTACCATAAGCCAACGGTATGATCGAGAGATGACATCGCACACTAAAAGCCGCCATCACCTGTTACCAAGACGAGAACTGGAGCGAAACTTCGCGAATTGTACTTCTGGGATTACGAGCTACCGTCAAAAGTGACATCGACGCCACACCCGCAGAAATGGTTTATGGTGCCACTTTATAGTTACCTGGCGAGTTTCTAGCCCTATCGCCAATAAATTTCACGGAGACCGAATTCGCACAAAACTTGCGAAGAACGATGCTTCGATTGTTTCCCAAGCCAGCAACTCATCAGAGTGATCCAGCAGTTTTTGTACAACGCAATTTGGTCACAGCTAACCACGTTTTTGTACGGAACGACAGCGTACAGCGACTATTGCAGCCACGATACGATGGTCCCTTTAAAGTCTTGCAGCGTTACGACAAATATGTAGTTTTAATTAAATGGAAATCGACAAACATGTCAATCGATAGGTTAAAGGCCGCGTTTGTGATCCAAGAAAACGATGTTTCAGCATCAATAAGCGACCCCAAACTAGCGCCATCAAACGTTCCAACAACACAGACGCCATCAAGCAAAGAATGTTGCACGGAAACGCCTAAGACGACAACAAATACCGAAGAAGTAGCATCGATGCCAACAGCGGCATTTCAACCACCCCAGAAGACATCAATCCCAAGTAACAACCACGGCACACCAGCGCCAACAACACTCAACCGCACTAGGAGCTGTAGAGTAGTTAATAAGCCGGTTCGGTTTTTGAAAGGAAATCGTGTTATACGCTATAGGGGAGAATTGTGGTGGCTCCACAAATCAAAATATAAAATTCAAAACGTAATTAGTCTCAATTATTAAAACGATGTTTTGTGGTATTGCCCGCGCATACAAAATTGGCATTTCAATTTAACTTCAATTACGTGCCATACATTCGCTTAGTATTTTTTTGGTGTTTCGTAGTTTTGCCCGCGTGCAAATTAGTTTATTTTATCGTTTACTTTGTGTGCTATGATCACCAAGATGAAACACTAAACCTATTGCGGCAACTGTGTTTCAGTTGATTTTCGATGTGCTTTTATATTTGGGTCGACACAAATATTTGGGTACCGACACTTGACTTGATCCCCATTGTTGCAGCAATAACCTGTGTCGTTATATTTCGTCGCCTCTTGTCTGTACAATTGTTTGTGTGCACATAAGCAATTGTACGGGTATAAAGGCAAGCGCAATAACGTTTGCTTTTTGCTTAATTAAAACGTATTGAAATACAATGTTGCGTTACGGAGTAATAGCCGTCGCGATTGTTGTTATTGCTTACTGCGCGATTAAGTTCGTATTAAATTGGCTTTGGTGGCATTTCTTATGGGATATGCTGCTCTAAGCATTTCGTTCTTTCAGGGCCATCGAATTTGGCCAGCAGCGACGCCAGCGCTTAAGTTGAGGATCGGTCTTCAACTTGAGTAACGGAAAGTTTAAAAATCAGTCTTACCGACAGTTTCAAATAAAACAATTCGAGTTGTTTCGCTCCCGGTTTTTTTGTACCCTCGCTCTGTTTTCAATTAAGAAACGTATTTGTTAACTAAATAAAATAAATAAATCTTTTTGTTGTGAAAATATAAAACTTTTATCTTAAACGAAGAGACTACAAGCTAAACAAAATTAGGCTTTACTTAAAGAGCCAAAAATAACAATAATGTATTGAATCGTATGATTCTACCGTTTAGTCTACAATAACAAAGTCTATAACATAATTTTAACGAGAGTTAACAATAACAAAAAAAAAAACTTAACACAGTGATGAGAATCTTAAGCTAACAAACTGTTATACTGGTAGTAAGCATAATAATGCAGTGAGACAAAAAATAATAAATTGATATAACTGCTATTTCATTGCACTTGTCAGCGATGCAAATAAATTTAATACGAATACTTAATGCATTAGTGATGGCACTTAAAACTATGAAATGTATTCGTTCACGACCAATACCATTAATTTATCCTGCACTGTAAATAGCACCATTTGATCGATCCATGAATAATATACATTTTATATGCACATAGATGATGCTCGACCCTCGATATTAATTGTCGCCCAGATAAAGTTTTCTGCAATGGATTAAATTCCGGCAAGATACTTATTACATCGCTCATTTTCCTCAATGCCTGTACTGTCGCCGTTCACTCTACCATCATTCCTTTCATTTGACTCAGCTTAGACTTTGCTCCGTCTGATTCTATTTCTTATTTCGTCAGTTCCCAATAGCTGTGATAGTGGCGTCACCTTTGCAACTTTAGTGCCAGGATCTGAGATATCGTTTGCCCGCAATAAACGATGTAATTAACCTAAGTATTTTTAATAAATTTAGTTTGACAATTTTTAAGCCTATTTACTCACTGGCGACAACTAAGGGTGTCGTCAAGTATGGTTTCGGCAAGGTGACGCTTAAGGCTTACCGTAAGGATGAAGAGCTTGCCTCTAAAGGTGCTATCTCTCCCTTTACGGAAATCATCGCTACTGCACCACCAGTGCCAGTAGAGATGGAGGTTGGGAAGGAAGATTTAGAACCAGAGGGGGCGAACTGCACTCCAAGCGGCCAACCCGAGGCGTCTCTGGAAGGAAACGACTCTACGGACTCCGATGAGCTGTCGGAGGTAGGAGGTCTCCTTGAAGAAGCTCTTCTATTAGAAGAGGCTGACGAATACGAGGCGGACTAACAGCTGTAGAGGGAGGAACCTTGGGTTCATGCCGGGAGAGTCTGTGGCCTGAGGAAGCCAGGTTATAAGCTACTAGTGGCGAATGTGTATGGTAAACCTAGAGCGTGCATTCTGGCAAAGACCAATCTTAGCTTGTTTTTGCTTTCTAATTACAGTGACCAAGATACGGTCGTTGCTAGCCTGGAGATTGAAGCTGGAGGCTTCTGGTTAGCTTCGTGCTGCATGGCTCACGACATGGAAGGTGGTTTACCACCGACATATTTAAAGGCTACTGTAGAGCAGGCCTGTTTAAACAAAAGTAAGCTAATCATTAGTGGTGACGTAAGTGCACATCACACTGTTTGGGGTAGCACAGATGATAATGATCGAGCTGAGTTACTTTTTGAATATATCTTAAATACTAACCTCCTCATCTGCAACAAAGGCTGTGAGCCAACCTTAATAGTAAAGAACGGGAAAGAAGTCTTTGACATAACTTTGGTCTCGGACTTCGTTTTTGATTGCATCGTTGACTGGAGAGTCTCAAGCGAGCACTGTTTTTCAGATCATCGATATATAGAATTTGTTCCTCTAGCCTGGAGGATGACCAAAGTCATCTTTATTCCAAAGGGTGGGAAGAGCTTCTTCATAAATCCGAGGGACTGAAGGTCAATAAGTTAACCCTCTTTTCTTTTAAAAACTTTTAAAGACTCATAGAAATTTATGTTCGCAGCAGTATAAAACCTGATCTGCTGTCTACTTCTCAGCTTGCCTACACGTAAGGCAGATCTATAGAAACTGCACTCCACACTCTAGTTAGTAGTATTAAAAAATCCTTTGCATATAAGGAATTCGCCCTGACGGCATTCGTGGATATTGAAGGATCATTTAATAACATTGACCCAAATATGATTATCTCTGAATTGCAGAAACTGGGCATCAACAGATCCATAGTTGAGCTGATTAAAAGGCTATTGTGGATTTTGGCAATAAATAAGATGCTTATGTCACTAAAAATGTACGGCTGTAAAGCTATTGCCTATGAAGATGATGTAGCATAAATTGCATGAGGCAAATTCCCAAACACACTGTGTGAAATTCTTCAGAATGCTTCAAACAGACTCGTCTCATGGGCAGATGAGGCTGGTTTAGGTGTAAATCCGAACAAAACTAAACTAGTACTCCTTACAATGAGTCTCAAACTTCCAATTATAGAACCACCTTAAAGGGCACTAGACTTGCCCAAGTGCAAGGTATCTTGGTCTGGTATTGGATAGGAAATTTAGATGGAAAGCAAATGTTGTAGAGAGAGTAGGAAAGCAACTGTAGCGCTATACTATAAGAAAGCTGTGGGTGGAAGATGGGGATGCTATCATCTCGTATCATTCACTGGCTCTAAACAGCGGTAATTTGGCCGATTCTGTCATATGGCATTGTGGTATGGTGGCTTGTCTTAGACAAGGTTACCTATTACAAACAATTGCAGAAGGTTCAAAGAGCTGCTTCAATGTGCATCAGTGGTTCTCTGAGGATCGCATCGACTGATGTCTTGGAGGTCATATTTTATCTCGTTCTTCTTGACCTGTTTGATAAACGGATGGCAACATGTGCCGCCATTCGACTCAGGGAGACTGTTTGCTAGTCCGAGGGAAGAACAGGACACCCAACTATTCTTCATAGCTTGAGTTACGTACTCCCTAAATTGGACTATACTGCTTCAGTAATCTCATTCAAGAGGGATTACGTAACTCACATTCCATCTAGGGATAACTGGAATGGAGGAATTCCGGGGAGAAGAAACCATACTAATTTCTACAAGGATGGCTCCAAGCTAAATAATTAAGTGAGTTATGGTATTTACTCTAAGGAACTGAAGATAAGAGTTGAAGCAAGGTTACCAGACCAAGAAGTAGCAACCTGGCTAAGGATAAATTTCGTATCCAAAAAGGATATAAACATTTATTCAGATAGTCAGGCTGCTATCAAATCACTAGAATCAGTCTCAATAAACTCACTACTGGCCCAACAATGCCATTCTTATCTTAATTATATGGCTCAGCAGTTTGCAAATCACTTCATCTAGGTGCCTGGGCATAGAAACATTGATGGCAATTGCAAAGCTCATGAACTTGCTAGGCAGGGGACTACTGCACAAATTTTTCAGGGCAAGGGAGGTGTTGTCATGCCATTTGCTACCAGCAAGTTACTGCTTAAGGAAAATATGATAAAAAATGCTAACAAAAGATGGACCCCAGAGTCAACTTGCAATATAACGAGGCAAATCTGGCCGGAATGGAACGCTAAGCGATTTCTGAAACTAATATTCCGCACAAGACATAGTGTCTCGTCAGTTGTTGCAGTCATAGCTGGCCACTGCCTTATCGGCAGACATGCGGAGAGATTAGGTATCCGGACTTAAGACTTCTGAAGAAGCTGTAGGGATGTGTAGGAAGAGGAAAATATTAAACGTTTTATTTGCTTCTACCCTGCAATGGCTAGAAACGCCACAAGACACTTAATTCGTTTATATTTGATGACCTGGATAACCTCAGACATGTTAGCATAGGTCAGCTATTTAGTCTTATTACGAAATCTGGTTGGTTCAATGAGAGGGTATAGTCAAGGTACTTGACTCAAGTACCCTGTGGTATACAATGGACCAGCATTTGGTCTAATTGAGTCGGTTCGCACTGACAGCCACTCCTACCCAACCAAACCTAAGCCTATTTACTTTAAGTTCATTGCTTTTCGTTGCAAATTCAGAATATTTCTTTAATTACCATTTTTTTCTTTAGCGCTGTCAAAAAATACTAAGCTTTTTCTTTTTCTTCGTAGCAACGTTGATTTTATTTTTGGTGTTGTAAAGTGGAGCCTTAGAGAGCTTCCGAATGGCATCGGTCGCCTCTCAAATTCTGAGTATCAATGATCCTCGAAGCGTCGTTGTGAGTAATTGGCACCATCCAAATATCCAATTGCTGCCATTCTTCACTCACAAGGGCATCTTTTTTGAAAGAGTTGTCAAGATTACCGACCCCGCGGAGCTTAGTGAATTCAGCGTCGTACCTCAGGTTAAAATCGGCCTTTATAAAAGTGAATCTGGTCACTAAAGGTTGTATCACTTACCAGATTCATCTCTAGGGTTACGACCTACTGCATGAAACAGACAAAAGTTTTTCTTCGTAAGCTATCATGGATATCGAAACGCTGGTATTGAATAACTCTCCAAGTGGTAACACCATATCGGTAAGTCCACCTGCCTCAGCAGCATGCACATCGCATTTGGAGGTGCAAAATTCATATTTAATTGAAGAAGACTCACATGTAACAGAAACTGAATAAGACTCAGTATGTAATTTCAAAAACTTAAAACTCGAAACCAACATTTTCTTGATGAAACACAACATACGTATTGGCACATAGAACATTCGAACTTTAAACGATATTGGAAAGCTACAACAAGTGGAAAATAAATTAAAAGACTCAACATTGAGATACTCGTATTACGAATGTGTGAATGCAGATAGAATGGTGCACGCCCAATCAGCTCTGGTGAAAAGTTTTTATACTCTGGTCGACCAAAAACCGACATACGCCACGAGGGAGTCAGTCTCCTCCTCAGCGGATCGCAAAATCACTAATGACAGTTGTTCAGATATATACTCCAACTGAGATCGCACACATTGAATCAAAAGAAGCGCCTTATAACCAACTTATGACTACTGTTACGTTAAAGAAATTAAACATTTGTTGCGTTTATCTAAAGTATATTTTTATGACTGCGTGTCTTAATTCTAACTTCACTTAAAGCTTTAAAGTATATCGCATATTCGTTAAAGAGTGCAAGCGCAGCATTTTCGTGGGAAACAAAATTAGACCTTCCCGGCAGAGAAGTTTTGAAAGTATTTTTTTCGCGTCTATTATTTGATGTGCTCTTTTATGTGCTACTGAATTTCTTTTGCATAGTTGTCAATATTGTAAAGTGGGTTAACAGTTTCAACATCTGTTAAAGATGTGGCAGTTTTACCAAAAATTAACTCATAAGGACAGTAATTATGCACTGCTGAGGGTGTGGTGTTATAGCAGTATGTGAAATATGCAAGCCAGTCATCCCAATCGTTTTTTTTTCTATAGAAATGTATGATCGGAGATACGCATTAAGGGTTCGATGATTCCTTTCTATTGTCTTTAACGTTTCATGATGATATGTCGTAGAAGTGAGTTTTTCTATTTTCAAGATATCACAAATTTCCTTTAATAATTGATTCTCATATTCTGTTCCTAAATCCGATATAAGAGCTTTCATTGGACCATAGATCAGAATAAAACAGTCAACAATTGCTCTTGCGACTGTTTTTGCTGTTTTGTAGGGAATAGGTACGGCAACTAAATATTTCGTTAAATCGAAAATTATAGTTACCGCATATTCGTTTTGGCGTTCCGTTATCGGAAGCGGTCCAATTGTGTCAATTATAACTCTTTCAAAAGCTTTCGCTGGGGTTGGAGTTATAATTTCTGGTGGTTTGATATGATTGGTCACTTTGGCTTTATGACAATCTTCACAAGTTTTAACAAACTTAGTAATATGTTTAGTCATGCCTTGCCAATAGTAGTATCTTTTTATTTTTGAGATTGTTCGTGTGATCCCACTGTGGCCACCAGTGATTGGATCATCATGATATCTATGTAAGATTTCATTAATTTTGGTTTTATCCCCACTTTTAATTATTGTCACCTTTGGAAGTAGCGCTACTTCTAAATTCTCAAGATATGTGTTGCCCAAATTTTTAAATTCTTCTATGCATAGATGTTGAAAAATATGTTCACTAGGGGACATTTGTAATAATTTAATGTCTTTTTTACTGGCCTCTTTTTCTAGCCTTGGAAAAAATTTTCCGAAGTCAATTTTTCCATTAGTAATTAGAACATTAATTTTAAAGTGTGTAAGAATTTCTTGCCATATTTTAAAAAACAATTATCTAATGACAATTTTAGCTTAACACACTTTTTGACGTCAGTAAATCTGAGAGCGTCAAATATTTTGGGCTCATTTATTCTTACAGAGATATTTTCAGTCTGCGTGCTTGGTTTAAAACTATGTTTGGATTTAGATCTTGTTGTGACCTGGAGTATTTTATTATTTTCAATGTTAAGATTTTTAAGGTCTTCAATGTTTATGCGAGACAGTGCGGCTGCAACAATGTTATCTTTGCCCCTAAGATATCGTACTTCAAAATAGTACTCTTCTAAATCAAGTCGAACTCTAGTGAGTTTTGATGAAGGGTTTTTCATCGAAAAAGGATAGGTAAGAGGTCTGTGGTCAGTTCTGACAAGAAATTTTGTACCGTAAAGGTATGGTCTAAAATGAACAATCGCCCAATGAATCGCAGTCAACTCTTGTTCAATAGTTGACTTATTACTTTCACCTTTGGTAAAAGCCTTTGAAGCATATGCAACTGGAAACTGTTTGCCATTGTGGTCTTGACTGAGCATGGCACCACAGGCATGCTTGCTTGCGTCTGTTGTAACGCAGAAGCTTTTTGAAAAATCCGGATACTAAAGTATGTTTGGAGATATTAGTGCATTTTTTAGAAATGTAAATGTTTTTTCGCACCCGTCCGTCCATTTAAATAAAACGTTTTTCTTACAAAGCCCTGTAATGTTCCTTGAGTGTTCTGCAAATTTTTTAATAAATTTTCGGTAATAGTTGCAGAATGCAACGAATCTTTTTGCTTGGTCAGCATTGACTGGCTTCGGGTAGATTAAAAGTGTTTCCAATTTACTATTATCAGGAAGTATGCCATGATCTGTACATTTATGCCCTAAAAATGTTACTTCACGCATAATAAATGTACATTTATCAGGATGCAGTTTAAGATTGTGCTTCCTTTAGACTTCATCCTTTAGACTTTTGAGCATATGCTTTTTTTTGTAACGGAAAGCCTGGGTTGGAGACAAACCAGCAAATGCAAACGTCATCATGCGTTGAAAAGAATTAGGCGCAATTTTAAGCCCATAAGGCAGACGTGTGAAGCGGTAGGATCCGCTATTAGTGGAGAAGGAAGTAATATTTCTTGAACTTTCTTCGAGTTCTATTTGATGAAAGCCCGACATTAAGTCGAGGCAACAAAAAAATTTGGCCGTGCCGAGTTGATCGAGAATTTCGTCAATTCTCGGCAAAGGAAATTTGTCGGCGATAAGCCGTTTGTTGAGTTGGCGGTAATCTATTACCAGCCGCCATCTTTTTTGTTTTGAATTGGGCAAAGACTTTTTGGGGACTAAGAGTAATGGGCTATTATAAGCCGAAATTGAGGCTTCAACAATTTTGTCCTCTACTAGTTTTTTGACTTGATTTTCAATTTCTACTTGCTGTGAGTGTGGAATTTTATAATTTTTAATGTAAACTGGTGTCGGATCAGATAATTGTAAATGTTGTCGATAAAAATTATTTGTAGATATGGGTTCACATTCTAATCCGAAAATATCACTATATTCTTTGCAAAGGTCGGTAAGCTGTTTTTTATGGTTGTCTGGAAAATTTTTTGAAAGTCGTTGTAGAACTTCCGACTGTCTTGTATTTAAATCGGGAAAATTAATAATATCATAATCGCTAAGATTTTCATATTGAAGTTGTGAGTTGTTGACGCAGATATCAGTTGGATTAGTATTTACTATTCGGATAAACGGACGTTTTGCACTAACAATAGTATTTGCCATAAAAATACCTGCTTGTAGTTCTTGATTAGGTATGAAAAGTTCGTTTTCTTGTGTGTTGATTTCAACTTTTCTAATGACTTCCGATCTAGCTGGCAAAATCATTGTATTGTCAGTGTGGCTGGTATAAATGGGTATTCCAACATTTTTGTAATTAGTTGGTCTTAAAATAAACCAGTCTTGATTTTGCATAAAGTCTAATATGCAGCTAAAAGATTTTATAAAATCTATTCCCCATATACCGTCAAAGGGTATCGGAAAATGTTCATCTACGATTTGGTATTGATAAGGAATAATGTTATCTTTTATTTCTAGGCCAACTTGGGCTGATCCAATGGACCTAATAGTACCTTGACCGATTCCACTGATATCTGAAAATTTATTTTTATCTATTTTGACATTCTGAAAAAAATTATTATATTTTAATAATGATATTTCGGCGCCTGTGTCAACTAAAATTGATAAAGTTTTGATTGAATTTGGCACATTAATTTTTATAAAAATTGAGTGATTAAAGTTTAAAGTATAAATTTTATGGGTTAAATTCCTAGGGGCTGATTGGGGTTTTCCGAAATTGGTGGTTCATTAGCCTCTAACCGTATATTGTTTGTACGATTTTGGTTATTTTGAGAATAGTTGCGGCCCTGATTTTTGTTGCGGTAATTATTGATATTGTTAGAACCCCTGTTAATATGGTTATTATATCGACCGCGACCACGACTACCATAATTATTTTGGCTTCTATGCCAACTACCACGGGAGTAATTGTTTTTATTTCGATTTTGAAAATATAATATCGAATTTTATTGAGCAGTCGCTTCAGTGCAACTGTTTACAAATTTAGCAACAACATCGTTCATGTTGTTGAATGTCCCAGATTCCATAATAAGTTTTACTCGTTCGTTATTGCAATTTTTCGAAATAGATTTTAATGCTATTTGCGTCGAGTGGATAACTCTAGGCTTAGCCTATCAGCAATATATGCCGTTTCAAGTGACTTTGTGAAAGCTTCTACCTCATTTGAATAAGCTGTTGCCGGTTTACCATTTTGCTTAGTACTTAAAATTTTAGCAGTGAGAACCTCAACTGATTCTCCCTTAACAGATGATTTGAGTTTGAGTACTATTGCAGCTAATGTTGACTCATTGCTAATGAGATTACAAGCGGAGCCTTTTAATTTAGTTGTTACCAATTTTACTGCAGTGTCTTCGTGCGTTTCTTTTATAAGGTTTACAAGCTCGATAGCATCTAAAAAGCTTTGCAAGTTCTCTGCCTTACCATCAAACTCGGGCAAAAGTTTTGCCGCGTTGTTTAAAAATTGAACTAGTGTTTGAACCATTTCGGTATTGTTAGAGGGTTCTTCACTGTCAGCACTATATAGGTCAGTAGTATTGAATTTGGGTAAAGTTATGGTTGTATAGTCTATTTCAAACGTTTCTTTAAAACTGTTAAGTATGTCTTTGTCTATTTGAAATTCGCTTAAAATTTTTAAAAATTTCTCTCTGCTTGAAAAAAAACATTCAGATATTATTTTAAAATTATCTGGAGTTAAACGTTTTTCTGTTGTATTTTCAAGAATTCTAATGTTTTCCAATTGTTCTTTAAGAACCGATAAATGTTTAACGACAGTTTCAAATTTTATCTGTCGATTTGGGGTTAAACATTTATTGGACTTCAAAAATTCACTTTTATAGTTAGAAAGGTGTTTTAAGATGTCCTCCCATTTCATAATATTTAATTTTTCTAAAAATGCTATGTTGTTTTCTAATATTTAATTAAAAAAAAAATATAGTTGTTTAAACTTGCTCTGTGGATAGTGCTCTTTTTAGATATTTACGCTTTAACGAGGTTATATGTAGATGAAATATTTTGTAAGCGATTTCAGCTAATGCAAGAAGTACTAAAATTATAAGTAAGATATTTGTGGTTTTAGGGGCCTCAATTATCTCTATCTCGTTTATCACAACTCCGTTTGAGTTTGTTTTTTTTTGTTTGTTGGCTTCCCATATTTGACACAATTATTTGTTATTATTTACTAAAAAAATGCAAAGGTCTCTGCAGCATCGCTGACCTCCGTCTCATTCGTCGGAGGGTGTTGGGATCTTGCGATGGATCCTTCTTCAAAAATTTGTTTGTTTGTTTTTTTTTTTAGTTGTCTTAAAACTGCAGCATCGCTGACCTCCGTCCCATTCGTCGGAGGGTGTAGGGAACTCTGCGTTGGATCCTTTTTAAATAGTTAATCGTATTTTTTATTTTAAATTTAATTAAAATTTATTAAACTGCAGCGTATTTTTTAAGTCTAATTCATTTTTTTTATGTTTTATTTTAATTAGAAATGAGTCGTAGATTTTCCTTATTTTTATGTGTGGCTTTTATTCCTTTATTTTGCTTTTTTATTTGTTCTCAGATAAATTTTATACACATTTCATTATTAAACTATTTTAGATGTTCTTTTTTTTTTCTTTTTACTTTGTTTTATAAACGTACGAACAATCAAATTTTACAAGTCTTTATTTTGGTTTTTATTGCAAATTTTTTTCTCTTTTACTATAATTAATTAATTTTATTTGCTGCCACACTTTCACGGTCGCCATGTTACGTTAAAGAAATTAAACATTTGTTGCGTTTATCTAAAGTATATTTTAACGACTGCATGTCTTAATTCTAACTTCACTTAAAGCTACTTAAAATATATCGCATATTCGTTATAGAGTGCAGGCGCAGCATTTTTGTGGGAAACAAAATTAGAGCTTTCCGGCAGAGAAGTTTTGGTTGATTTTTAAATGAGTGCCAGCGCAGCATTTTCGTGGGAAACGATATTTAAGCTTCCCGGCAGAAGAATAAATGTATTTTGCTTAGGAATGTTGCTGAACGTGACTTTTAATAAAAATACTCACTACACTACGGTAAACTCGTCACACAAGAAGGACATACTTATGGTTTTGGGCGACTTCAACGCCAAAGTGGGAAGCGACAACAATAACCTGAAGCACGTTATGAGCCAACATGGCATCGGCATAAGAAATGAAAACGGTGATCCTTTAACCTAGTTCTGCAGTGCAGTGCAGATATTGTTTGAGCGCAAACCTAAACATAAAAACACTTGGGATTCACCTGATCACCACACAAAAAACCTAATAGACCATATCTATGTGAAGAGATCATGGAAAAATAGCCTTCTTTACATGAGAATCCGGAGAAGTCCCGACATCGGCTTCGATCTCCACCCCCTAGTGGCTTCTCTTCGGCTCAAAATAGTATACATTAAACAGACCCGCGCAACAACCAGAAAGTTTTCACTTTAAGGATACCTGTCAGGATACCTCAAGGATACCTGTCTTCGGGATAAGTCCATAGAAAAAGTAAAAAGGCAAAACCGGTCAGAAAAAAGCAAAACGGAAGCCTTCTAACGACTACAGATGACCAGCTAATCCGCTGCAAAGAACATTTTTCGGAGGCTATCAACCGTCCACTTCTTAAGCTCTCTCCATACGCCATTCCCTGAAGGAAAGTTACAACGAATTGCCTCGAGCCCGTCTTCACTAACTGAGATAACAAAGGCCGCAAAGTCTCTTAAAAACAATAAAGCAGCGGGAGCAGATTGCATAATTGCCAAAAAGCTTAAAGTTTCCCCGGAGCTCACCGCTGAGCTTCTACCCTGTTCTTACCCAAATTTAGGAACAAGAACGAATGCCTAATTAATCATATCAGGGCCAAATACGAAAGTTTCAAATGTAGAGTAATACATAACGGGAAGCTTTCTGACCCTTTTGAGTCCATTTCAGGTGTGCGCCAATGTTGTTTGCTGTCTCCAATCTTGTTTCTAATAGTACTTGACGATGTCCTTAGCAGAGCTCTCGACTCTACAAATCGCGGCATTCAATGAAGTTTCACGGATCATCCGACTGACACCACGCAGTCAGATCTGCAAGAAAAACTCGATGCCGTCAGACTTTCTTCGGAAGAAATAGGTCGGAAAATCAACATTAATAAAACAAAAAGCATGTCTATCTGCCCAACCAATTAGAAAGAGACAGATAGAAAATTGTGCAGTCTGTTAGATATAGAAACTGTTCTATATTTTACCCGATAGCAAAGCAGCAAATTTTCAGTGTTGCATGCAAGCTGCCATGTAATGAATATGTTTTCGCTAATTTTTTAAATTTATCCAGCACTAATAATGAAGTTTATATCAACAATTTTCATTTTGAATATAGCGAAAATTTTTATGTTGACTAGTTTGTTTATTCTCAGTCTTAGGAGTTTTTACAGACTTTGCTGCTGCTACCCCAATTGTGTTCCACAGAGCGTTTTGCTGCTGCTGCCCGTATCATTAATACGGAAAATGATAAGAGTATAAAAAAATATGTCTCGTTTTTATTTATCATTTGCCAGCGCAATGTACGTCGAAGTGTAAGTGTCTTTGTATTAAAGCCAAAAAATTAAAAAAAGAGGCTGAAAATTCAATAAATTAAAAGAAAGCATTCAATTTAATTAAAAGGTTCAAAATGTTTATCAAAGAAAAGAAATTTTGCAAACGTTTACTTTTATTCTATGTTCGTGCAATACCCACATAAATAAGAAAGACAAGATTGTCAGTGGATGAAAAAAGGAAACAGCAAAAGGAGACAATATCGTAATTCAAAATCCCTAAAACACAAAAAAATATATATATAATAATAAGAAATTAGAGCCTAATGATGGATCTATACACTCGCTGTTCAATGTTCGTTCACGGTTAAGTGACTGAAAAATTAAATACAGGAAATTTTTTAAGTTTACCATTATGTTATCTCATTTATTTCCGATTTCAATCGTTCCTGTATAAGTGGTATAATCATTTCAAGAAGTTCTAAGATATTTGTCAAACACTCTAAAGTAATTCCTGAAGTCATCAAGTTTGTAGTCTGAGTTCATAATAGCGAATTCTTGCTCCACAATAGTTTGCGCTCCCTCTTTCTTTATCGCAGCTAATCGCCGCCACTGCAAGAAGTACGTTGTTGTCAATTTTGAAGTAAACACCGAACTTAATTAAAAACCTTGCGCAAATGCTTTCTCCATGCTCGTTGTTCTGGGTGGAAATTTGTACGTTCATCGTACAACGAATAAGACAACGAGCGTGTAAGTCCAGCATAAAATCAAAATATAATCATACAGATAAAAAAAGAGGCTTATAACTACTAAAATCATAATAAAGCTTAAATCAACTAAGCTGAAAGATTCAGAAGGAAAACCTAAAACGAAAATTAAGCAGTACGATCCAGTTTTCAAAATTTCAGCAGCGTTCGGGTCATCTGTAGCAGAAGTAGCGATAAAGGGCTCGGCAGCAGCAGAAATAAAGCACGTGTAAAAAAGTATTTCAGAACAAAAGAATCAAAATTTTAGCTTAAGCAAATTTTTGTGCTAAAAATACAAAAAAAAAAGTAAACATAGTGATTTGCTAAATAAGGATAAGTAAAATTAAGCAATGAAAGCTCAGGAAATTCAAAATCATAGTGCAGATGTATATATATTTTTTTTTCTGATACATACTCTCCAATTTTTCATATATACTTCAAAATTACAAGTCCCCTGTAGAGAATTTGATCACCTAACCTATAGAGATTCACAATTTATAGATAAATAGTAAAGTTTTAAATAAACTTGAAAACGATAAAAAAATAAAAATAAGTGATTTTTCTTTTGAAATATAATTTCAATTGAAAAATTATTATAATACAAAAGAAAATGTTAATTAAATATGACTTTAATCTTAAAATAAAATTTTCATTATTTTGATTTTTCAATTTTCAAAACATAAAAAATAATTTAAATTTTAAGAGAAAATTCAAACTAAAAATAAATAATTCAAACTTGAGACGAAATTAAAAACGATCAAAATTGTAAAAATGTTTTAATCGTTGTCCATTAACTTTTCTGTTTTATGTTAGATGTGTAAAATCGCGTTTAATTGTTGTAAAAAATGTTCAAAATTGTAAAAAATTAAAAATTTTAATAAAATCAACCCCTTTGAAAATACTGCCAAATAAGTAGCGAAACGTCAGGGAGAAATTTAATATACATAAATATGTCTATTTAATTAATTTAATAATTTTTTAAAAAAATTAAAAATTGGTCATTAATCTCAGGAAGAAAACCAAAAGTATTCAAAGATTGACCCATAACAAACTTGCACAACATAAAAATGATTTAAATTTTAAATAAATATTAAAAAAAACTATTACCAATTAAAATAAAATTAACATTATAGATAATTTTCAATTTAAGTACACGGTCATGAAAATCGCACCACCACAAAAAAATCATTAAGATTCGATATTATTGAGATTTATGAATACACCCAATTCTGTTTTTACACGGTCTTTTTTTACACGGTTTTGATTTAACTCGGTCTAGAAAAAAAAATTTGATTCCGTTTTTTAACGATTTTTTTCGATTTAGCACGGTTTAAAAAAGCTATTTGATTGAAAACTTAAAGGCAAACATTTTTACTAACTAAAATTTAGTTTGGCAATTCCCCTTTCAAACTTATTTTCATAAGTATGTATATGTACATACCTTTCAGTCTTTTGTTTAGTTTCAATAAAATTGACTTAGTAATATAAAAAAAGTTTAAATCGATATTCATGATACTTATTAACGAACTGCTAGTTGAGAAAGTTCTAAGTGAAGAAGAAATCATAGAAGTTGCCTTAGAGACTGTTGATTCTAGAGAAAGCAGTGACAGTGATGAACCGGTTCAACCAACCACAAGCTTAATTCTAGAGGGTCTTCAACTTTTTAATAAATTAGGAAATCATTTCGTCACAAACGATCCTATTGGCGAAAGGGCTGCACAGTTTCAACGTGATCTGAAGTCTTGCATGGCTCGTTATCATGAATTATACAAAGAGCTATCCAAAACTGGATCACAACGGCTAATAACCGATTTTGTTGTCATATGCAGTGCCATCCAGTCAGAAAAAGAAAGTCATAATCTTGTTGAAGATATCACAGAGAGAACTTCACAATTGGAACGTGATAATGACGTACAAAATATTTCGAATGATGATAGCGAGTTTGAGTCATTTTTCGCAAGCGATCGCGTATGTTGATAGCGAATAGAGCTATGTTATTTCCTTACTTTGATTTTTTTTAATTTTTTTTTTATTAATTGAACTGCTATAATTTTATATTTATGTTTGGAACTTATCCCCTTTTTTTCTATGTATTTCATGTCTTTTTTTACACGGTTTTTTTTGCACGGTTTTTCCTGGAACGTATTTACCGTGTAAAAACAGAATTAGGTGTATTGAAAAAATTATTTTTTTATTAGTTATTGTTATTAAACTAATATGATTACATAGTTTGAAAACAAACAAACATTTTGGATTTGACACTCCTATTTTTTTGACTAAAAACAATAATCTGGAAAAAATTTAATGCTTTTACCAGTCCTTTGATTATTTATTTTTACAGAAACATTCCCAGATCATCTGGCTCTATGGAAATTTTGCTGTTTTCATTGTGCAGTTTTTTTTCTAACGTTCTACATCGGAACGACGCACCTACGGCAAATTATCGGCGCATAGCTAGTTGAATTTACTTTCATCCGACTAAATGGCATTTCGCTACTGCTCCAGTGTCCAGTTTTTGTCTTTTTTTGCAGGACGTTTTCCATATAAGCCAGCATCTCGCAGGCTCCTGCGGTCAGTTTCCTCAGTAATTTTTATGGAATGATGCGTTTCTAGCTCTGTCAGTATAGAAACTTCACTTTTAAAATTATCCTTCAAACTTATTTTCTACTAGGTCATCTTTGTCCTTCTACTGGTTGCACGCTTAGGACCAAATCCTTTTTTTTTCTGTCTAGGGACTCCTAAATATCATCTTTTTTTAAAGGTACAATTGTGAAATAGAAGAAACCCATTCTTTCCAAAATTTTACGATGCGATACTCCTCGGTCCGCTAGTCGCTTTTTGATCACGTGACAGCTGTTTATGTTTTGGACCCATTTCTGTACTTATTTTAAAAAATGAATTTTTGCTTTAAGCAAACGCGTAAAAATATTGTATTTTCGTTGCCAATAAGCTTGCAATGCTTTAATGCTGAAAGTTCCATTAATCAAAGTTAAAAAAAATACGGAATTGTTTTAATTTTCACATATAAAAACAGTTTTTCATGACTGCCAGTGTATAAGATATTAAAAAAAAAAATAATTTGAGCATAAATTTAAAATAAAATCCACAAAATTATTTACATACATTACATTACATTCTGCTTGTTAATCTAATCGTTATGTACTGTAAATGTTAGTATTCTTAAAAATCAATAACAATACAAAGCTTTTGAATTCCCCACACAAAAGCTTTCGTGGTAAACTTCTCAAATTTTGACTTTTTAATTTTAAATAAATAAATTAACAAAAAGAGTAATACAAAACTGGAACACACAAGGCAGCGTAGCGAAGTGGTTAGGACTGTGAACTCATAGCTCACAGTGCGTGGGCTCGATTCTCGTCAGTAAAACAATTTTTTTTTTCTGAAAATATATACATATATGTATATATTTTTTTTAAAACGCCAAATAAAAATAACTGACATTATCAAAATAGTTAAGAAAAGAGCTTTTAAATTTCCGCCAGAATACGGAGCATTAACAACTTCTTAATATTAACTATTTAGTTAATGTGGTGATCTTTGTTAAGCTGCCAGAATAGGGCTGTTAATCTACAATTGACTTCAATTGAAACTGATTCAAGTTTTAAAATAAAGCTGAAAATCTAAATTTAAAATAATATTACAAAATAATTGAAATTGGATTAAAATTTAAATTGAAAATAATTTAAAAGTAAAACTAATTTAAATCTAAATTGAAAATTATTTAATTAAATTGAAAATTATTTAAATTTTAAAATGACAAATACCTTAGACCGGTTCAAAAAAATCGACTATTTTTTTTTTTCAAAACCCTCAGTGAAATATCTTCCTAGTCATGAAAAAAGAAGCCTGTGAAAACGGGAGCTCTTAATTTCAATTTTGAAAGGTCGCTCATCGTAAATTTATATTTTACGTTTAAATAACATGGAAAAAAAAAATTTTTAACTTTTGAATTTTACAACTCATTTTGGAATTAACGTGGAAGTGTTTTAAAACATGCACAAAGTTCAAAATAAGGGGTTTTCTGTTTTTTTTTCTGCTGCTTTAATGACAGATAAAGGAGCAATTAAATGACATACTACTTTTTTTTTAAATTCAACCATTTCATTGTTTTTTAATATAATTTTAAGATAATTAGTGTTTGTCCGATTATTCGTTGGAGCCACTGTACAGTCTGTTAAGTAATTGTTGGCAAAATAAATTGTGCAATACAATTTTCACTTTAGTATTGAATTAAAAAAAGAAATACATATTTTGTTTGTCAAATTTTTTTTTTATTCAATTCTATTGCCAATTCTGCATTAGGAAACAAACAAAAAATTTTAATAAAAACAAAAAGAAAAGCTTATGGAGCATAAATAAAAACAATAGCCATTTGATGGTGTTAAATAATTCTTTGCAAAATGCAAGAAACATGTGAAGAAACTAAAAGACTAATAATAAAAAGCTCAATACTTGTTGTTTCCACCACAGTTATTTAATCGGCTACCATGGTAATTCCATGGTAACTCGCGTTGCATCCAGAAAGTATTTTTGAGTTTAATGATGCCATAAATTTTAATTATTTAGTTGTGTTTTTGGAACAAAATTTAATAATAACAATATTTTTGTACAGAGCTTCTTGTTCAGTACTTTTAGTGCAAAAAACAACAAAAAAATTACAAGCGCAAAATGCATCAAAATGGGCAACGAGCTGCTTATACTAGTTTCAATGACCGCTACGTCATATCATCAGTAAGCTTTGTTAGCCGAAGTATAGTAGTTTTTCAAGCCTACTATGTAATGTTTCTTGCGTTGATCTGTTAAGAATCACAGCAGTAAACAAAACAAAAACTTCAACACCTTAATGCAATTGACCTTGTAATCTCTTTGATATCACACATTTCTTGACGAGCGCTTCGTTGTCCGCTTTTTTGGCGATCCGAACGAAGTTGCAAGTGCTACATGTAAATATCGGCGAGCTCACCGAGGGTAATTTTTTTATTTGTGTTTTTGGAACAAAATTTAATAATAACAATATTTTTGTACAGAGCTTCTTGTTCAGTACTTTTAGTGCAAAAAACAACAAAAAAATTACAAGCGCAAAATGCATCAAAAACAAAATGGATGGATTGGCTTTTGGTTGATCAGAGTAAAGTTTCTGATTGCTTTCCACCTGGGGATTGCCAGAGCGATCTCTGAGCCAACCATTAGCAAGTTGACACACAGCCTCCCCGCGGCTCCATCTGGGTAGCTATCTCCGCATCCGCTGAGATAGTGAGCGAATGTGTGCAGCGTGTCCTCCCTGGAAGTAAACTGGGTTGTGCGCAGGGTTTGGTACCCGCCACGTAAAAAAAACACTCCAATGAAGACTAAAAAAGCCTCGGACAATGAACCCCTCAACGTTGACGACCACTGCAAACGAAAAAAGGACTATGATTTAAGGATATGCACCTGGAATATCCGGACCCTCAATAGGGAAGGTGCCTCTATCGAATTGGCGGATGCCCTCGGAAAAATTAAGGCTGACATCACCGCCATCCAGGAAATAAGATGGATAGGACAAGGTTGCTCTAAGCAAGCAAGTTGCGATATCTACTACAGCTGCCATGCGGAGAGGCGCGAATTGGGATGCGGATTCGTAGTAAGCAAGAGACTTCGCCACCATATCTCCAGGTTCACACCTGTGAGCGAAAGGTTGGCTACGATCCGCGTCAAGGCTCGATTTTTCAACATCAGCTTGATTTGCGCGCACGCCCCGACGGAGGAAAAGGACGATGCTGTCAAAGATGCCTTCTATGCGAGACTCGAGGAAGTATCCGACCGCTGCCCGGCCCATGACGTTAAAATTGTACTCGGGGATTTCAACGGAAAGGTCGGAAGAGAAGGTATATTTGGCCCCACTGTCGGTCAGTTCAGCCTTCACGAGACCACCTCAAACAACGGTCTACGGCTGATCGACTTCGCCGCGACGCGAAACATGGTAGTAAGTAGCACCAGATTTCAACACCTCGATATCCACAAGGCCACCTGGCTGTCCCCTGATCAGAAAACACGCAACCAAATCGATCATGTTGTGATCGAAGGAAGGCATGCTTCGAGCGTGCTAGATGTTCGTACGTTCCGGGGAGTCAATATTGACTCCGATCATTATCTTGTTGCAGCCAAGATACGCATGCGGCTGTGCAATGCAAAGGATGTACGCTCTGGTACGCAACGAAAGCTGGACGTCGCTAAGCTGCAATCACATCGGACGGCCGAAGCCTATTCCGCTCGCCTCTCAGAACTGCTCCTTCAACCTGACTCTCTACCCGATGATGCCGGTGGACTTTGGGCGCATATATCCCGCTCCATGCGCTCTGCCGCTGAGGAAGTCATTGGTTTCCGACACCCACTTCCGCGAAATCAATGGTATGACCAGGAGTGTCGCGAAGCTACTGCAGTGAAAAACGCCGCCTACAAAAGAACCCTGCAGTCAGCAGCAACGCGAGCCGTGCACGAAAACTACCGGGAAAAGAGAAAGGATGAGAGGCGCCTTTTCAGACGCAAGAAACGAGAGCAGGAAAGGCACGAGCGTGAGAAACTCGAAGTGTTACGGGGCAGGAATGATGCTCGAAAATTTTACCAACAAGTCAAGCGTCTGACCCAAGGTTTCAAGCCCGGAGCATCTACCTGTAAAGATGAACATGGAAATCTGGTTACGGATACGCAGGGTACACTGAGATTATGGAGGGAACACTTTTCCAAGCTGCTTGCTGGCGATGACTCCACCAATCCCGCCTTTGGAGAAATTAACCCGATACCACCAATCAAAGACGATGGTGTGGACGTACCACCACCTAGCCATGACGCGGTACGAGTTGTGATCCAACGACTTAAGAACAACAAAGCGGCTGGTGCCGATGGCCTGTCAGCTGAATTGTTCAAGACCGGCGGCGATGAGCTGATAGGGTGTATGCATCAACTCATCTGCAAAATATGGCTAGTTGAAAGCATGCCCGACGATTGGAATCTCAGTGTCCTTTGTCCTGTACTGAAGAAAGGTGACCCGACAATCTGCGCTAACTACCGGGGAATCAGTCTTCTTGCCATCTCTTACAAGGTCCTGTCGACTGTACTGTGTGAAAGACTTAAGCCGTTTGCCAACACACTGATTGGGCCTTATCAGTGCGGCTTTAGACCTGGTAAGTCCACCATAGACCAGATCTTCACACTGCGTCAAATCCTGGAAAAAACCCACGAAAAACAGATGGATACCCATCATCTCTTTATCGATTTTAAAGCAGCTTTCGATAGCCCGATACGGGATTGCCTGTATGCCACCATGTCTGAGTTCGGTATACCTGCGAAGCTGGTGCGGCTTTGCAGAATGACGTTGAGCAACACAGCCAGCTCCGTTAGAGTAGGAAGGGACCTCTCCGAACCATTTGATACCGAACGAGGTTTCAGACAGGGCGATCCATTATCCTGCAACCTCTTCAACTTTGTGATGGAAGGGGTGTTGCGAAGAGCCAGTGTACATCGTAATGGCACTATTTTCTACAAAAGTGTCCAGCTCCTTGCATATGCCGATGATATTGATATCATTGGACGTTGTAAGCGAGATGTTACTGCTGCGTTCTCTGCTATCGAAAAAGAGTCAGCGAAAGTGGGTTTGACGGTGAACGAGGGCAAAACAAAGTATATGCTGTCCACAAACAGGGAGACGCGGCGTATTGGATCCTTTGTTACTGCGAACAACTATACTTTCGAAGTTGTCAAGGAATTCACCTATCTTGGCACCGCCGTGAACACTCAAAACGATGTCAGCCTGGAGATAAAGCGAAGACTAACTCTTGCTAATAGGTGTTACTATGGTCTCAGTAAGCAATTGAGTAGTAGAGACCTCTCTCGCCCGACAAAACTGACACTCTACAAGACGCTCATCTTACCCGTGCTACTTTACGGCGCAGAAGCATGGGTTGTGTCGCAGACTGATGCAGCCACGATTGGGGTGTTTGAGAGAAAAATTCTTCGCAAAATCTTCGGTCCTGTTCACGTCGGCGACGACTACCGTATTCGAATGAACCACGAACTGTACGAGCTCTACGCTGACATTGACATAGTCAAGCGCATCACTATTCAACGTCTGCGCTGGCTGGGACATGTTGTGCGTATGGACGAAGAAGCTCCGGCGAAAAAGGTGTTTGATGCGGAAGCCGCTGGGCGACGACGAAGAGGAAGACCATGCCTCCGATGGAAAGACCAAGCCGAGGAAACCCTATCCACGCTTGGTGTGAATGATTGGAGAAGGCGTGCGCAAAGCAGAGGCGCCTGGAGAGAGCTTTTGAGGTCGGCCGTAACCCGATAACGGGTTGTTATGGCCACCCAAGTAAGTAAGTAACTGCTGTGATTCTTAACAGATCAACGCAAGAAACATTACATAGTAGGCTTGTAGAACTACTATACTTCGGCTAACAAATCTTACTGATGATATGACGTAGCGGTCATTGAAACTAGTATAAGAAGCTCGTTGCCCATTTTGATGCATTTTGCGCTTGTAATTTTTTTGTTGTTTTTTGCACTAAAAGTACTGAACAAGAAGCTCTGTACAAAAATATTGTTAATTATTTAGGTTAACTAATAAAATTTGATTCTTTGTGAACATATAACATTTCTCATGTCCTACATTAGTCTAAAAATTCAGTGTTAACATAGTGTTACGAAGTTCCTGTCTCTTAGACGATAATTTCGATCTCTTACACTTTTCTGAGTTCGATCACTGGATTGTGTAACAATCAAAAACACACACACTTATTTAATTATAAAATGGTTTATTTAAATCACAAAAGTTAGTTTTTACACGGTACAATTGTTTATTTTATTAACATTCAAACTCTAATATTAATCTGACACTGTATAGACAACTGTTTTGTTCTTTACTGTTTAAATTCAACTGTTCTGCTTCACTGTTTAAATTCAACTGTGTCTCGACAACTCAGATGACAACCTTTTATACTACAGTCATCACTTTCTCGAATAATCCAATACCTTCTAAATGGCGTATCGGCGTGGAATTCACAATCACTTTCTCGAATAATCCAGTACCTTCTAAATGGCGTATCGGCGTGGAATTCACAATCACTTTCTCGAATAATCTTCTAGATGGCGTTGTACGACGGCGATAATTTCATTTTTATTTACGAAAACTGCACTTGGCCGCTAGATGGTGTAAAAGTATTTATACAGCCAGTGATGCTAGCTAGTATCGTTTAGGTTTCTTTTGATGGTTTTTATTTCGAGAATTTTCTGGCGTAAGCCAAATTTCGCTACAATAGTATTTATCCAGTAAAATAATAAATTGTGTTGGTAACTCGTGTTACCATTTTTGAACAACATGTTCAGAGAGTAAATTTCATTTGAAAGTTTCTCCGAAACTTGTGAGTAGACTGCTTTATATTTGGCATAAATAAATGAGCAATATATCAATAAGCTTACCGTTATTAGAAACAGCGATAATGAATCGTAATTTTTAAAATAATTCAAAAATTATGTGGTAACTCGTGTTACAAAAGATTGGTAACTCGTGTTACCAAATACTTTAATACCAATATAAGGAGCTTTTTCTAGCTGTAATACACAAGAATAAAAATAAAATCAAAGTTTAATTATAATAAGGAACTTCTTCAATCTTTAAAGTGCAAAAATTAAACAAAAACTGAATAATAAATCAAATTATTCTAGAATGAATAACTCGGGAATGCAGTGAATTATGATTTAAGTACAGATAATGGTATATTATCCTCAGAACTATAACTATCACTACTACATCCATACATATCTTCATAATAGAAATGTTTTGGTTTGATGCCCATGTTTACTTCTTTTGATGTCTGGGCCATTTGCAGTTTCTCATTTTGCCAGTAAATTAAATGGGTTTTGGATATTCCGACGTTCATTACGTTTTATTTCTTTCTTTTCTGCTTTTGACAAACTATCAATTGTTGCTCTCTTCTTTGCTCTACTCCTTCGGCAAGCTTATCAATGTGTCTTTTTGAAATCATCGTATTTTCCCTCGACATTTAATTTTTCCCTCCTTCTTTTCATTTTTTCGGCAGCCGAGAGCGGCATTTGGTCCTAAAACAAAAAAAATTTCAGCCTAAAGAAGATAGATAAAAATTATCAGAAAGTTTTGTTAAATGATGAAGATGCGAGTTACGGGTAACTCGCGTTACAAAAAGTGCTTACATTTAATTTAGACTAGTAAAATCAAACGGAGGCTGTTTTTACCGTTATTCGGTACACAAAAAGAAAGTCTAAGTATTTGTTTGAATAAGACAACAAACACCTACAATACTAGAAAAAATTTACTTATTGGTAACTCGCGTTACAAAAAACAAGGGTATCTTTTTTCTTAATTTTTAAGCACTCAGCTTTTTCAAAACGAGTGTTGCAACGCAATGTTGATAACATGAATATATGTTAGGTACATGAAACTCACTTACCAACTAAAACAAGAAACTCAAAACACAGAGATTTAAAAAATGATTTTTTTTTCAAAACTGAAAGCACGCGTACACACAGTACCTAGAACAGAAAATAATGACGCATTTTATGGTCAAATCTTAAATTTGACACTTGGTGGCAAAACTACTATTATTGAACATTAATTTGGATATAGTTGAAGATTGAAAAGCAATAAAAAAATAATCCTATACCGTGTCCACATTTACATGGAAATACCCACATTAAGATCGAAAAAAATTATAGTATCTTTAAAATACTATGTACAAAATTTATTAAATGTTAGATTTATATTTGATTATTTATTTTCTGTTATTTGTAAAAGAGTATTAATAATACTAATAAAACACTATCAATCAATCACGGCTTGTAGCCTTCTTGGAATAGACGCAATAAGTTTTTGTAAATCATGACCTTACGGTATTTTTTTGTCCACTCTTCCTTAATAACTTTTATTTGAGAGTTCCGTTTTGGAACTTTTTTTTTAAGTGTGCCTTTTCATTTTCAATTGGGTACATCTTATCGGGGCCTTTGGCTGATATACTCATCACTTTACTGCAATTATATAGCACCCAAGACCTGCACAAGAGTGATTTGGGCGTAGGATCATTGTCCTGATACGATTTGTATCTTTATTTTTCGGGCTTTTGATTGCCAGTGAAGTCGAAATCTGAGCATTTTTTTTTTCAATTCGTTTTGAAGAGTGTTTCAGTATTACATCTTCGCCATGATATCGGTAAAAACTCTCCTTCCCATGATACGAGTTTGTATCCCCATACCATAACGGTCAACTTTCCACACTTTAAAGTGAGTATTATACTCTTCTAGTGCAGGGTTGTGTTCAGTCTCCGTTAAACTTTATTAAGACCCTCGTGATAATATAACATGGTTTCAGTTTCATAGTAGAAAATTACATCTTCCTAATACCCCATTGACCCTGCAGTAGAATACTACCAAAAGTGGACGGAATTTAAGAAATGGGCATGGCATTTTTCAATATTTGAAAATTTTGATTCAATATTACTCGTAAACGGCACCTACGATTTTCATACAAATTTTAAAGATAATACTGCTTAGAGCAGTCATTATAACAAGTTATATTGCTATACTGGTAAAACTCGTTGAAAGGCCCGGCACAGCCCACAATATTAATAAAAGTTATAATAAGAGAACTAACAACGCAATCGTTATGAAATTTAATGTGGTAGGTAAACGGGCTATTGGGTATGTATGTATGTATGTAACCAAAAGTAGGCGCAACGACACTTGTGGGCGTGGCACCTTCCATACAAGCGATAAAAGTAAAATGCTATATTTAGTGTGCTATGAGTGTAATATTTTTTAAATTTGGTGTAGAGATGTCGGTTACCATGAGCTTTGAAATTAAATGAAGTTTGACGAAATTGCATCAGTGGGCGTGTCACCACCCATACAAGCTAAGACCGTTAAAGGTTATATTTAGTGCACTAAATATAAAATAATAATAAAATTTGATATAGAGATGTCTGTTACTATAGCCTTTTAAATTAAATGAATACCCTGCAAGAACGTTTCAATTATATAATTCGTTATTTGTGTGTTATTGCTGCTGAAAGTATTGGTTATAAATCTGAAAACATTCAATTATTTTGTATAGAGCGTTAGGACAAATCTAACTCATACTTTTCTATACGTGTGAGTTTGTATCCCTTTCTGTCACATGTGTTGTTATTACAGTGAGTTACTATGATGATCTCTTTCGCACTTGTCATTAATAACTAGTGTATAATCAATTAGATACCTTATGATTTTGGCAAGCTACATAGGTTAGTAATGTCTCATAAATAACTCCTTGTCTTCGACTTGAGCAAACTGATCAATTTTCCTATACTTTCTATTATTTGATACAAAATTTTTCAGTTCTATATTTAAAGCATTTCTCAACGTTCATATTTTGAAATTATTTTTCCTTTAATTTAAAATTTTTAGCAAAATTTGTCAAAAACGTTTGATTTGCAGGCACAAATAATTTCACTTTGACAAAAAAATCGGAATTAAATTTAACTTCAAAAATAAAGAGAAGAAGATATGCTCAAAATTGTTTGTCTTTTTCAGCCATATGTAACTATGTCAATATTTTGTAATAGTGTTGGTACCGATAAGAATTTTTTTGTAAATGTGTTAGAGAATCGTCATAACGTTCTTGCAGGGTATTGATGGGAATACATCAAAAAACGTAAAAAGTTATATTTAGTGTGCTGTGGGAGTAATTTCATTAAAATTTGGTGCAAAAGTGTCGGTTAACTATAAGCTTTGACATTAAACGAAAATCGACGAGATTGCATCAGTGGGTTTGGCACCTCCCATATAAGCAAAAAACGTTAAATGTTAGAGCGGCCGTCGCAATTCAAAAAATGCATACGGTCGGGTGTTCGATTCTCAGTACAACTTAACCAAAACTGGTCTGATGAGGCTATGTATATGCATATAAATATGTTTATACGTGGTAATAGCCGAAACATATGTCACCAATTACCAGGTTAAATTGATCCACTTGTTATCTTTCTCATGTTGGTTGTATAAATGACTAAAAAGTTCAATACAAAAATTATTAATATAATAATTATTAGTCTCAAAACAAACCAAAAAAGTTAAATGTTATATTTAGTGTGCCATTGGAGTAATATTTTTTAAATTTGGTATAGAGGTGTCGGTTACTATAAGATTTGAAATTTTGACGGGATTTCATTAGTGGGCGTGGCACCTCCCATATAAGCTTAAAACATTTTATGTTATATGTAGCATACTATATGAGTGACCCTAATAAAATTTGGTTCCTCATTCAACTTAGTTCGAGTTTTTCAACCTCTTTCAACTGCTTTCATTATTTTGTCAATCTCTTTCAACATTTCCCACATTTTTCGACTTTTTAACTTCATTCAACTTTTTCCGCGATATCTTACCGTTTCAAATATTTTTAACGTTTTCAATATTTGTTTGACTTTTTCAACCTCATTCAAATTTTTTGGAGTTTTTCAACTTCTTTCAACTGTTTCAACATTTTTTAACTGTTTCAACATTTTTCAGCCTCTTTCAACTTTTCTCAAGATTTTCCAAATTTTTTTGCGACTTTTTCAACCTCATTCAACTTTTTTCGAGTTTTTCAACTTCTTTCAACTGTTTCAACATTTTTCAACTTTTGTCAACATTTTCCATACTTTTTGAATTTTTCAACCTCTTTCAAATTTTCCCAACATTTTCATATTTTTTTGAATCTTTCAACCTAATTCAACTTTTTTCGAGTTATTCAACCTCATTCTATTTATTCAACATTTTTCAATCTCTTTCAACTTTTTTCAACATTTTCCAAATTTCTTCGACTTTTTCAACATCATTCAACTTTTTTAAGATTTTTCAACCTCACTCAACATTTTTCGAGATTCTCAACTTCTTTTGAGCTTTTCAATCTCGTTCAACTTTTTCAACACTTTCATATATTATCGAGTTTATCAACCTTTTTCACCTGCTTCAACCTCTCCCAACGTTTTTCAACATTTTCCATTTGTGACTTTTTCAATTATACATTCAAATTAATTTTAACTTGTTTTCGACTTTTCAACCCTATTAAATATTTTTAAATATTTCCGACCTTTCATTCAATTGCATTACATTTTTTCGACTTTTGCAACCTCAAAACGAAATACCGATATGATCGGTCTCCTGGTACTAAGTATATTCATAAATGGCTGAACTTTATTTCGAAAACGGCTGCTGCGATTATGATGAAACTTCATGATTTGGTGCATATGTGAACAAAATTAAGATCGGACTAGGTTTTAAGTTCTTAAAGGCTCCAACAGGGGCGTGGCACAGCCCTTAACTTTCATTTTTATCAGCGATGTGAACCGGGTGAAAAATTTGGTCTGCTCGGTTCGAACAGTTTTTGCACTTTTGGATTGGTTCTTCAAAACGGGGTTTGTTTTCTTTGAACCGGGGTTTCGGTTCGGTTCAACGGTTCGGGGATAAAAAAAAACTATGTTAATTCGTGTTATTTTTATTCAGCAACAATCCAAAAGAATATAGAAATATATATGAACATATAATTTATGCCATACGCTATAAGTACGTAGTAAAAAATTAGTATTTGATAAAAAATATGATTTACAATAACACTAGTTTACAAGAAAAAAAGATATGGTTTCTCATAGACTTTTTCCTATGTATTTTGAGACATAGATTCCAAAAATGGCAACTATTTTTTTTTTTTTCTTAAGAATTATTTTCAAGATATCCCCGAAAATACACACGACTGTATATTAGAGTGACCAAAAAAAAAATCGAATTTTCGATTTTGATGTTGCTAATACGAAAAGTAGTTAGTGTTATGTAAAAAAGTAAGGCATTTTAAGTTTTATTAAAAAATATTGATATTTAGAAGTCGCTAATGTCCGATTTATGAATTAATTTCATTCAATTTATTTGCGTGTGATGATAACTCTTCCCAAAATTTATTCCACATGAGATACAGGCCAATTGGTATTGATTCCTATAGTTTCGGGTCTGCTGAGCACAATGGTGATAGTTGTTTTGTTATACAGTGGCTGAGTATCTTGGTAGCATCAAAAAACTCCCAGAAAACAGCGAAAAAACAGCGCCAATTTGGGTTCAAGTGAAGTTAACTTGTAGAACAAAAATTTTTTTTTGGTCTAATGCTCTTCAGCATTGTAGTCCGAAAACAGACGAAGAAATATTGACCAGTCCCGATATTCCAGTATTTTTTATTAGAAGACCAGAGTGATAGAAACATGAAAAACCCACGCAAAAAGGCCAAAAATCAAGCTCAACTCAAGTTTAAACGAGATATATTCGGGTAATTCATTTTCTAAAGATGGTTTTCCGAAGTATTTTTTTGCGATGAATCCGAATTTGGCCTCAAAACTGACCTGTCACATCAGAATTCTGAAATATTTGAGGTTAAGTACCTACAAATTAGGGTTTTCGTCTACTTTTGAGGACATGTATGGGATTCAAAACAATTTGTTTAGCTTAACTTTAATAAAACCATCATTTAGTACCGTTCTTCCCCTTTAAAACAAGCTTTTAAATGGCTATCTGCAATGTTTCCTCGCAAGGTTACAGACATTTGAAAGTGACATGAATTTGATCCCCTACGACCAAGATGAAATAAATTTGTAGCCGGTTGGTTAATATTGTTTGGTCGTAGGGGATCAAATTCATGTCACTTTCAAATGTTTGTAACTTTGCGAGGAAACATTGCAGATAGCCATTTAAAAGCTTGTTTTAAAGGGGAAGAACGGTACTAAATGATGGTTTTATTAAAGTTAAGCTAAACAAATTGTTTTGAATCCCATACATGTCCTCAAAAGTAGACGAAAAACCTAATTTTTAGGTACTTAACCTCAAATATTTCAGTATTCTGATGTGACAGGTTAGTTTTGAGGCCAAATTCGGATTTATCGCAAAAAAATACTTCGGAAAACCATCTTTAGAAAATGAATTACCCGAATATGTCTCATTTAAACTTGAGTTGAGCTTGATTTTTTGCCTATTTGCGAGGGTTTTTCATTTTTCTATCACTCTGGTCTTCTGATAAAAAATTCTGGAACATAGGGACTGGTCAATATTTCTTCGTCTGTTTTCGGACTACAATGCTGAAGAGCATTAGACCAAAAAAAAATTTGTTCTACAAGTTAACTTCACTTGAACCCAAATTGGCGCTGTTTTTTCGCTGTTTTCTGGGAGTTTTTTGATGCTACCAAGATACTCAGCCACTGTATAACAAAACAACTATCACCATTGTGCTCAGCAGACCGTATCTCATGTGGAATAATTTTTTGGGAAGAGTTATCATCACACGCAAATAAATTGAATGAAATTAATTCATAAATCGGACATTAGCGACCTCTAAGTATCAATATTTTTTAATAAAACTTAAAATGCCTTACTTTTTTACATAACACTAACTACTTTTCGTATTAGCAACATCAAAAACGAAAACTCGATTTTTTTTTGGTCACTCTACTGTATATGTGTGTGGTTCTTTACTTTTATTCTCCGTTTTTTTTTTTTAAATAAAAAACGTATGACCAAATCCATCTCAAACCATGCACGCGGATTATTTTATGTTTCGGAATTGGTTGCCGATTAAATATGTTGTTTTCAAAGGATATAAGGGACCCATATTTCCCCGATTTGATTAAAAAACATTTTTTACGAAGTTATGGCCATTTTAAGTTATGCCCATTTTAGGCTGAAAATTGTTTCAAAAAAGCGGCATTTCTATCCAAATCAAAATAATTAGCTTTTGTCTTTTGAGGAGAATTTTTTCCGAAAAAAAAATATTTAAATTTTTGTTTCAACCTTGCCAGCCATCTGTGATACTACTACTTTCAGCCTATCTATATATATGAAAATGAATTGCCAATTTGTGTGTGTTCCCGCATCACTTGAGAACGGCTCGGGCGATTTGGCTGATTTCTTTTTCGTTGTATTTGTAATTTTTAGGACAAGGTTTGTATGAAAGAAAATTTTGTTTAAGATTCATATTTAGGGTGGTCCTCATACAAAAATATGTTTAAAATCGCATTTTCTTAAGGATCGCTTCATCAATTCACATGGAATTAACACCACGTGGTCCTTATACTCAGAGACTATTATTGAGATCTATAAATTTTATTTAGGGTGGTCCTCATACAAAAATATTTTTAAAATCGCATTTTCTTAAGGATCGCTTCATCAATTTACATGGAATTAACACCACGTAGTCTTTATACTCAGAGACTATTATTAAGTTCTATAAATTTTATTTAGGGTGGTCCTCTTACATATATGTATATTTTTAAAATCGCATTTGCTTGAAGATCTTTGTCGATTCACATGGAATTAACACCACGTAGGACTTATATCTGGACGCGCTTATTAAAATATGGTTTTCATATATAGAGTGAATATTTAGGGTGGTCTTCATACAAACATATTTTTAAAATAGCATTTTCTTAAGGATCGCTTCATCGATTCACATGGAATTAACACCACGTGGTCTTTATACTCAGAGACCATTATTAAGTTCTATAAATTATATTTAGGGTGGTCCTCATACAAAAATATTTTTAAAATTGTATTTTCTTAAGGATCGCTTCATCGATTCACATGGAATTAACACCACGTGGTCTTTATACTCAGAGACCATTATTAAGTTCTATAAATTTTATTTAGGGTGGTCCTCACACATAAATATTTTTAAAATCGCATTTGCTTGAAGATCTCTTTGTCGATTCACATGGAATGGACACCACGTTGGACTTATATCTGGAGGCGCTTATTAAAATATGTTATTTAAGGTGGTCTTCATACAAAATTATTTTTAAAATCGCATTTTCTTAAGGATCGCATCATCGATTCACATGGAATTAACACCACGTGATGCTTTTACCCTAGCCATTATTATGCTTTATAAATAAATTTGGGGTGAATATTTAGGGTGGTTCCCATAAATTTTTTTTTAAATCGCATTTTCGTTACGTGGAATGGTTACAGTTTGAGAGTTCTGCCATGAATTCCGATGAAGAACGTTCTTTAAGTTTTAGTTCCTTGGTTATGCTGTGAATTGTCAAAATAAAAAAGCAACAGAGCAATCCATCAAATCAATAAAAAAAAGTGAAAAAATCTTCATTCGAAAAATAATATTGTCTTACCACGCTGTGTTTTGAAAAATCCATCGTATCAATAAAAAAAAAGAGTCATATTTGCGAAGTGAAAAAATCTTTATTTTTTTATTTCCACTGAGCTAAAGAGGGTTCTAAACAATATTCTATCTGTTATATCTATAACAAATTTTTGTAATAGATGACAGAACAACGACTGTCGGGTCAGCTAGTTTTTAATAATAACATCATTTAGTACCGTTCATTTTCTTTAAAATGAGCTTTCAAGTGGTAATCTGCGATGTTTCCTCGCAAAGTTACAGCCATTTGAAAAAGACATAAATTTGATCCCCTACGACCAAACAATACGTATATTAGCCAACCGGCTACAAATTTATTTCATCTTGATCGTAGGGGATCAAATTCATGTCTTTTTCAAAATATCTTAAACTGTACCAAAAGTGGGCGGAATTCGAGAAGTGGGCGTGTAATTTATCAGTAATTGAAAATTTTGATTCAATATTATTCGAGAACTGCACCTTCGATTTTATAAAAATTTTAAAGATAATTCCGCTGAAAGCATTCATCATAAAAATCTATGTTACTAAACCGGTAAAACTCGTTGAAGGGCGTGGCACAGCCCACAACATTTATAAACGTTATAATAAGAGATCTAACAACGCAATCGTAATGAAATTTAGTCTGGTAGATATACTGGCTATAAAGTATCATTCAACTTTTTTCAATATTTTCCATATTTTTCCGACTTTTCCAACACTTTTCAGCTTTTTCAACCCATTTCAACATTTTCCATACTTTTTTATCCTCTTTGGACGTTTTACAACGTTTTCCATTTTTTATCAAACTCTTTCATATTTTTTGACTTTTTAAACCTCAAAACGAAAAACCGAACTATGGTCGGTCTTAATATAAAGACAAAAAGAATCAATAAGTAGAAAACAATTCTATTTTCTAATTTAAAAAAAAGAGTGTCCTCCATTTGATGATATAAAGATGAACAGTTCTTAATTTTTATTTTATTTATTGTTTTAATTTCAATATTAGTCAACGATTACTCATACATAAATATTAATATATTTTTAATATACCAGTTATGATTTGCACATTTCAAGGTTAAAGATTTACAAAGTATTAATTATCTGTTTTATTTCCAGGGTTAAATATTTAACTTTTTGCAAATTGAGAACAAATCTTAAATAAATAATTTTTCGCTAAAGAATATGGTTCAAAGAATTAAGTTTTAAAAACTTATAACAATAACATGGTATAAATAAACAATTACGATTATTTGAAGTTGGTATAAGACCAAAGATAATTACTCTGTATTGTTACATATGTTTTTAAGTAAACCAAAAAATGTAAAAAAAAAAGAAATGAATAACATATGCATTTTATAATCCAAATTGTTGAAATAAAATCAATTTAAAGCACAAGAACAACATAAATAGAAAAAGTAATGTTTCATACAATAAAATATATTACTGTCATGAAATGTTCTTTATTTACATAACTTCCAAATTTCAGTAAGATATATGTAGTAATAATAAATTTAAAAAATGAATAATAAAATGAATAACGTATTCAAGAGCAATATAAAAGATTATAGAACGCATAAGAAATGCCCACTTTACTATTTTCTAGCGAACTGATAAGGGATGGGACGATATCGCATACCAGGGCCACCACCGCCACCACCACTGCCTGCATTGTTTGGGATTAGACCACCTATGCCAGTGGTGCGGCCACTAAAATTCGTAGCGTTGACGACCATACCTGAAGTTGAAGCAGTTACAACTGTTTGCGGTGGCACAGTCGATTGCATTGGATTAGAACGTGGTGCAGCTGAAATTAAAATTTTGCAGAATAGTTTCGTATATTTGTGTTATTTCTTACCTTGAACATAAGGCTTTGGCTGATGATAAGTATTATTTGGTGAACGATAATATACAGTCTCGTCATTGTGATGGTAATGCTGAGATTGAATCTGATATTTTGGCCTTTAAAATAATAAAAATAAAGTTTAATTTGTTAATTTAAGACTAGAACCGGAAAATAAATAAACTTTATTGGGTTTAACCGCCGATACATACATTAGGGAGATTATTTTGAAAATTTTATAGATGTATTTTGTTTTTTGCCTTTATTTTAGTTTGAGGATTAAAAATAATTGTCCCAATACATATTTGAGCTTCCTAGCTTGAACCTGTAAACGGCGCGGACAGAGTTTATGTCTGATTTGGTTGAAATTTTATGAAAAAACCGACTTAATAAAACGTAGAAAAAGTATGACTTAGGTGCCAAGATATAGCGTTTAAGGTATTTTAGTTGTATGAATGGTTTCATATGCCTATATTATAGAATCGGGTTTGAAAAAATTCTCTACTGTTTTTCTAATGTACTTTGGTACACTTAACTTGAAAATCGCATAAAATTATATTTTTCAGAGAAAAGTTTTTGAGATGTTTTTTTTTTTTATTTTTTAGGATGTAGTTTGGCCAATCTGCTCATAAAGCGTATCCAACTAAAGAAAATGAATCACCAACATAAATTGCAAACATTGTTTGCCAATCGGCAATTTAAGTTTAATGAGTCTAACTACAAGGAAGTCGTTTTTTTGGATCAAAAATCGAAAAATGAATTAAATAAATAGAAAGAATGGAAATCCTGAAAATATAACAAGTTTACTAATTTTTACGAAAAGAACAAGATATTTATGAAAAAAGCCTACGGATAAATATCAAAGTTATAACCAATAACATAATGTCACAGATTTATTAATTCCTAATGTTTTTTTTTTTCAATTACAATATTCAATTTGACATTCAGATATCTCTGTTCAAACTTAAGCACAGTGGTTCAAAAAAGAAGTAGGAAATACATTGAATTCAATTTCAAATGAAAAAATAATGTTTAAGAATAACAAATTTTACTATGTTTTGTTTTTTATCTTATTGTATTTAAATATACTCTTGAAAACAGTAATAACTAAAACTAAGTACGCTTTCATTTTTTTAATAAAGACTAAAAACATAATTTAAGACAAAAATCAGGTCAAAAAAGAATAAAATATCTATATACGTATACGTATTAGTAAAATAAAAGCTGTTTTTGACAGAGCTAGGCGATAAGGATTACATGTGTAATTGATTACATCTAGGATTACGATTATTTTAATCGCAATTTCAAAATTTTTAAAATTAGTATCTTTAATCGTTCATCGAAGTAATTTAGATTACAATTGCAGCAATCGTGTACGGAAAAATTTTTTAAAATAATTATTTTTGATTAAAGTTTTCATTTACTTTTTTTTAAAAATGCTATAAGTTTTGAACTGCTTGACTGATCGTTTCGAAATTTTTTAATTTCTGTAGATAATAAGTTGAACTTATGTATTAAAAAAAAAAAAAGGTGAAAAAATTTTGCATTTTTGTTGTTAATTAGCAATTTTTTTATCAACAATTGAGTTTTAATGATTTGCGCCGCCTCGAAGAAATCTGAAAAAAAATTACAGAGATGAATTGAACCCTTCCAAATTATAATTCGTCAAAAAAATCGTGGAGCCTCAATTAGTTTTGACGGTATAAATATTATAGTGGTACCGGGCGGACGAGAAATACATAAAATTTTTGTTATTTTGCAAAAAAAATTTTGGGGCGTAGTTTCCAAAAATGGCAACCATTTTTTTTTCTTAAGAATCGTTTTCGAGATATCCCCAAAAAACCCTTTTCTCGGAACTTTTTTCATTTATTTGGCTATATCTCGATTAATTTTTTTTCGACTCGAAAATGCACTCCAAAGATATTTTTATTCCCTTTCTAACGGTATGCTGTTTCCTTGAATCGAATAAGATTTGATGAAGTTACAAGCGCTCAAAGTCCAAAAAAACTGACTTTTTTAAAAATCACTAAATTTCAATTGCTCCATTTGAATGAAAAATTTTTTCTTTTTCATATTTTTAGAATTAAAAATGAAGGCTATTCTTTTGCAAATATTTTAAGTATAATTTTGCGGATATCGGACAAAAAATGTAGAAGTTATTCGAGAAAACAGTAAAAAACTTGCATTAAAATTAGATAAAAAACATATGTATTTTCGTTCAATTGGAGCAATTGATACACTGTTTAACATGGTGGCGAATCTATAATGATAAGGGGGTTCTTTTTCGACGGTTAGAAATGGGCAAATTTTTTGAATTAAAGACAAAATATGCGCTGCAGAAGAGGAAATGCCTCTTCAATGGGAACTTATGAACGACAATGATCCAAAACGTTTGTCGAAATTGGTGAAATCTTGGATTTCTTTCTCTGCTCTCTTTTTGCAACTGATTTCAGATCATTGCAAGTCATGTTCTTAGAGCACTACATTATATTGGCCACATCTCGAATTTTTTGGCCTGATTTTTTCAATTTTTTAAAAGCATCTCTTTAAGTTTGGGAACAATGTTTTCCACGAACCATTTCCAATAAATATCGGTTAAGTCTAGCAAGTAAGTAAAGGGTCCACACATAAAGTATTTACTATATCACTCTGAAATACAACTTACCACTTAAGATCACTTTTATTAATAGACTTTGTCTAAGGGACTCAAAATAATATTTTGTCCCCATTATTTTTTCCAGCTAAAATATAAACTATGCAAATTCAAGACGCTTCTATGCAAAATGTGTGCGCTTTCAAACTTGTTTGATTTTGCGAAATTAAGTCCCGTTAAATAACGTATCCTTACAGTCAATTCCATTAAAAACAGATTGCAGCATAAAAAAATATTCCAATAATAAATATTTTGCTGCGTTTGTCCCTATTATGTTTTCCAACACTGTATGTTAAAATTTCCCCAATTATGTTAAAAGTACACAGTTTTTTTGGACTATATGTCAATACTTAAAATAAAGGTACTTTGAAAGTAAGTATAAAGAAAGCATCAAAAAAATTATAAGCTCGTTTGAATACGCGATGGTAGCGAGAGTCGGCTATATTCAGTAATATCAACATCGTTCTCAGCATATGATACTGACCTTGTGCTTGATTCGTCAGCTTGATGGACTGCTTCAACATAAGGGCTACGAATTTGATATTGATGTCGTTTGACAATTCTTGGATCTTTAAGCTACATCGCATACGAAATTGGTTCAGTTTTTGATGTTATAACTCATGGTATCCATTTTGGCTCAATGGAATAAACTCATATCCAAACTCGCCTTCGTTAAAAGCATTTACACACATGTTGGCACCGGGAGTTGAAGATATTTCATGTGGATGAATTTTGTCGAAATGGATCTTAAGCTGATGATTGAGCAATAATTCGGCAGACGAGCACTAATGTGAGTGATGTGATGATTTGAAACCGATATAATTCTTGTCAGACATTTTCTTTAGAAACGCTTTTGTTGTCTGAACCATATCTACGTTCAGATTATCCGTTTGATGATGGGTGAAATGGCGCCCGTCAAATATGTCCGATTAGGTTATCCTCAAAAAATATATTGAACTCTTCCAATGTAAACGCTGTCTCATTGTCAGGAACGAATGTATCTAGCAGGCTAGATGAGGTTGACTTTGCCACAAATAATTTGGAAAATTAGTCGACAATTGCATTATCAATGTGCAGCCGGTACCGAGCCGTCTTTGTTGTTTTCCAACAGTTAGCTGGCGCATGTGCGTATTCATGGTGAGTTTCTTGATACGATAAGCATTGATTGACGATGCTTTCGATCTTCGATTCCATGTTAGGCCGCTAGGCATATTTAGCTTTGCGCCTTCATTGGAACTATACCTGTATGGCCCGTGTGTAGGGCACTCACCTTTCCGGAGAAATGCTGGTCCTTTTTTTCAGATTAGGCAGCCTTCATCGATGAGATTTGACTTCGGCGTACGTGAAATGGGTACGGTTTATCAATTCGAATAACAATTTCTGTCCACCCCCTTAACATCCACTTGAGCACTGTAGCGAAATCAGGATTTTATGCTATTTGCATAGAAATCTGCCTGGCATCGACACAGATTGACTGATCCTTTCTATTACAATAATTTACAAAAAAAAGATCTGATTTCTCAAATACTTTTTTCTATGTGTTTTGGATTTTTGAGAAAGGTGCAAATTCGTCCTTTTATTTTTTTAATTACAGCTCAAAAACTATACATTTTTGGTTAATACACATTCAGAGATTTTTTGTAGGGAATAGAATTTCCTATCGAAATGACAGTTTATAAAGTCAAAAAAGTTATTTATTCAGCAAAATAAAATTAAAAAACTATTTAAAAAAAAAAACCGAAAAATTTAAATTGTGTACCGGCAAGGTTCACGATATCAAAATTGCATGCATTGATACATAATGGCAGAAATAGGCTTCGAAACATTTCGCTGCCAAGCGTCTAATATAAGAATAACAACTATTTATGTAATCACGTACGTCCAATATAACAAACAAATTAAAAAAATATGTAGATTTGGAAGACGGTATAAATAGTTATTTTATATACAGTGGCTCGCAGCTTATTTCAACCAGCACCTTTTTAAAACTTGATGTGAATATAACATCTAATCAAAATAAAATATCAACAAATTTTATATGCAGACGCTCAAATAAAATGTGTGAAAGAAAATTCACAAGAATAGTCCTAATTGTCCGGCATTGGAGGGAAAAAGAATCAATCTACAAAAATTTACCTCACAGCTTATTTCAACCAGTGAGTTCTGAGAATATTTGAGATCGCGTGTTTCACCGAATAGCGGTATTTTTTGTTCTATGCTTCTCTTTTCATGTCCGCAATTGGTTTAAGCTACTTTTAGTATAATTTCACCGGTCGATTTGATAACGCGATAGATTTTTAAAAATGGGTCGACGCACAACCATTGAGCAGCATCGCGAGCATCAGACGCTTTGACAGAAGAATTGGTTATATGCATTTATATGGAGAGTGATATATACACAGAAGCGACTGACGCGCGCGCTGATTTTAATGCCCAAAGTTCGTCAACTTTCAACTTTTTAAACGCGTTAGACGCTTTTGACAGCTAAAAGAAACTAAACATCACTATTTGACAAATTGAAAAATAAATATATAATTATTTGTGCAAGTTTTGTTTAATTTCGAATTCAATGTGAAAAAATGGTAAATGGAATGGAATAAATTATTGGAAATTTGCGTGCGGTAAAATAATTTCCGAAAAAAATGAAAAGCGAAAAAAGAAATAAAAAGCGAATAAAAAATGTCAAAATTCAATCGCACGTTCTATGTGACACCACACGCATTAGTCGCATCTGATGCTCGCGATGCATGCGGTGCTTTCTATGTACCGGAGCCTTTAGTCCTCCATCATTTCAAAAATGGCCTTTCACGCCGGAAAATAGCAGAAATGGTTAATTTAAGTGACTCGACAGTGCAAAGCATAATATCACGATTTGTACACGAAAACAGAGTGCACAATAAAGGAAGAACAGCACCAAACAAAATTTTCAACGCAACTGATGAGCGCTATATAGTGAGAAAAATCAGGGAGAATCCAAAGCTATCGGCTCCAAAATTGGCTACTGAGGCTTACCATGAGTTGGGTAAGTCTTGCAGTGCAGAAACCATCCCTCTAGTTCTTAGGGAGAATGACTTTAACGGCAGAGAAGCTCACAAGAAGCCCTTTATAAGTCGAAAAAATCAGCACAGCGTTTCGCTTTCGCTAGAGAGCATGTTTCAAGGGACTTCAGTTTTTGGGAGAACGTCATATTCGCGGACGAGTCAAACATCAATATTTTCGGCTCGGATGGGCAGTCGTATGTCTGGCGCAAGCCGAATACAGAGCTGCAAAATAAAAACCTCAAGCCAATAGTCAAATATGGTGGTGGCAGCGTCATGGTTTGGGGTTGTATGTCAGCTGCCGGCAGTGGGAATTTGGAATTTATAGAAGGTACAATGGACAAAACAATGTATCTTAACATACTACAAAAAAATGTTCTCCAAAGTGCCAACAAAATTGGCATACGGCCCCATTTTCGTTATTATTAAGATAATGACCCGAAACACAAGTCGGGTATTGTTCAATCGTGGCTCATTTGGAGTTGCCCACACCTCATGAATCCGCCGGCCCAGTCACCTGACCTCAATGTTATAGAAACTTATGGTCAATTTTGGACCAAAACATCCGCAATCACAAAATTTCATCCAAAGATGACCTAAAGGAAGCGTTAATTGCAGAATGGGCAAAAATCACTCCCCAAACCACTCGATGCCAAAAAGACTGAAGGTTGTTGCTGACACAAAAAGAGGCCATACTAAGTATTGAAATTGTAAAATTATGTTGATAAAATCTTTTTTTTTGTTATCTGGTTGAAATAAGCTGTGACATTCTGTTTTACTCTTTTTTTAGTATTAGATCTTAAGTTATTAAAAAACAAATCTGTGAACATAATCTAAGTTGTTTTTTTAAAGTTAAAAAAGTCATGTGGTAAACGCAAAAAGCTTTCTACTAGGTTGTATATTAAAAATCATCCTGACACTCAAAAATCTTTAGGATATAACAGACACACCTGTTTTCTAGCTGTGTCTTTGCAAAAACCTCTTTGAATACTTTTCTTGACATATGAAATTATGCGGGCAAAGTCATCTAGTATTTTGGCCAATCTGCCTATTAGGGTGGCCCATAATTTTTTTTTTTTGCTATCGGTTTGGGACCCTTTCCTTTTTTTTGAATGCTGAATAAGAAACTGTCGCCAAAATTTCAACTCCGTATTCCCACTAAAAGTCGATGCCCAAGAGATATGAAAAAGATCAAATTCTGAGGTTTTTCATCACAAAAATGAAAACCGAGACAGAAGACAATTGCACTTTTATTTTATTTTTAAAACTACTCTTTGACTTTGTAAAGACTTATTAAAAAGAAAACTACTTGGAGTACCAAAGCTACCATCTGGAACAGGAGAAAATATTGCTAAGGCTGTTTACAGTTTATTAGAGCAGTGGAATATCGTTGAAAGGTGGAAGCTATGAGCTTTGACACAACTTCGGCTAACACCGGTCACATCCAAGGAGCATGCACTATTTTAGAACAGAAAGTTGAGCGGCAATTAATGTGGTTAGCCTGTCGCCATAATATGTTTAAACTGATATGAGCGAAAGTATTTACTTTATGTTTCGGGCCTTCGGGATGATGGGATGGATGAAATTACTTTAGCAGATTTTGTGACAGAGCGCACCACTAAACTTTTAAAGCGATTGGAAATAAATGAATCTTTTCTCAACTTACCACCTGCAGAATGGAACCGAAATCAAGATTATATGCAAGGAAAAATATATGTGGGAAAGGTTCACGTTGTTAACGATGCTGCTGAAAGAGAAGTAAAACTTGATGATGAAGATCAAAAACAGTTCCTTTTACAAGTAATAGAGGGAAATAGAAAATGCCATCAACATCCATGAAAAGGAAGTATTGAACTCAATTTTGAAATAATACATTACATAATTATGATATTTTTCGAAATATTTATTTTCTGATTTACATGTGTCAGATTGTAATTTCGTTATTACTATTTGTAAGTTTATCAGAACTGGTGTTTAAAAATGTAACAAAGAAAGGAAATAAGCTTTTGATTAAAATTACAGCATTTGTTTCTGAAGTCTTAATTTTTATGTTTCCCTTGGGCACCACCTTTCACTTAGAGTACAGAGACAAAACTTTACAAGTGTGCTTTATTAGTCTAACCAATTTAGATGGTGCCCTGGTGTTTCAATGATACTTCATTTTTTGCCATAGACATGGGCCACACTACTGCCTATCCAAAATCCCATCTGACACTGAGAACACTCTTGGCCGTATATATTTTAGTGCCACTGTCAATAACAATTAGATTATGCTGAATTTGTTGAAAATTTAAGAGAACTTTACGCGAAAAAACTGGAAGTGAACCGTAGCTAGAAGATGCGAAACAGAGGCATGGATTGAATGAAAACTATCTCTGTAGTGTGTATCAAAGGTCAAGATGATAGTTGGATATTTCTGCTCCATCCACAAGCCATTCACCGTTTTCATAATAAGTTTGGTACCGCCACAGACTATGGTCATTATTAAAATTAACGGAATACACAATAGAATGGTGATAGTGTGCAATTTTGTTTGGCGGCCATTATCTTAGACGAGTTTTATAAATATTAATTATGTATATTTCCTTGCATTTGACTCAATAATGCAAATGTTATTTACACTACTACATTCTATTACTTCTGACACAGGTGGCAATTTTGTATGCTTGGTGATGAATTGTTGCAATCAGTTTATAGCCGAATATCGATCCTCTGGAGGCTAATGATTCAAGTGATTGTTCTTTGTGTCTCCTGAATTAAGATCGCGTTTATATTTTCTCTGCCTCTAAACGAGACACTCCGACTTAAGAGTTAATAATGCTTTCAATATTTTATTGACAGATTCGTTCTACTCGGGTCCTAACGAATTGTTTTGTTTGCATGTTTATACAAGTTTTACTGAACGAAAAATACTTATTCTTGCATTAGTCGGGAGATCAATCAAGTGTTAGCTCTGTCAATTGGTTTCGCTTCCAGATGTTTGTAGTTCATTTAGCGTTACCCAGGATGCACCGCGAGGAGGCGAACTACCTTTGCATCCCAGAATGACAGTTGAAATAATTAGCATTTCTAAAAGTTCCAGTTTATCGGTTCATTCTTTTCAAATTCCGTAGTTTTGACTAAATAATAATTTTATATTGATCAGAAAAAATAAATAAAAGATGAGATCGTTAAATTTAGATGAGAGTATATCAGTAACTTTTTAAAAACATTTTGTTTACAATCTGGTGAATCCCTTAAAAAATATTAATTTTCTGCATTATTTGAACTTATAATTTACAAAACTTTGGCATTTCAATTTGGTTTTCAAATTTTATTTGAAACTTTCGCACAAACTGTAAAAGCCAAGAAACCATGCTTATCAACTGAAGACATCAACTACAACTACATAAAGGCACGATGGATGAAAGAGATATGACACAAATTTGAAATTTTGCAAAAATGAGCTTTAAGGTTTTCAGCTTACATCGTAAATTTGATATGGAGCATAACAGCTTTATCCGCTAGTTTCTTGAAATTATAGAATAATATATACATCCGTGGCATAAATCCCAAAATGAGGAAAATGTTACATGTTGTCTTGGTGGATAAAGGGATAATGATTCAAATTTAATATTTTACAGAATTAAGCCTTAAACTTTTTATCTTTCATACATTTGTAGCACTACAGCTCTATCCGCTAGTTTCTTGATCACTCAGATAAAATTACGTAGTTTGAAGGTTTCAGATATGCAAGTTAACAGCTAAGTCAAGCATTATCAACGTCAGCGTTTGGCTAGTTGACACCACTTTCCATTGGAATCAGTTTGTTCAAATCTAACAGTTATCACAAACCACATTGTTACTGGGATGGAACATTACTGTCAATTTACACTGATTTTTCAATAGCATTTGAATAAAGTTGTTCATTCAATTCTGCTGTTAAAATTTAAGAAGTTTGGATTATCTGAACATTTTTTGAAATTTTTTAACACCATTTTAATCAATCGCAAATCGTTCGTCAAAATCAGTTCAGTGGCATCTGAGTTTATAAGTATCGCATCTTCGGGTATTTCGCAAGGAACCGAAATCTAGAGATAAAGGATTTAGGTGTAATTTTTGATTACCAACTGAAATTTTCAAGTCATATTGATCTTGTGGTAACAAAATCGTATGCAATGTTGGGGCTCATTGAAAGAAATACACACAATTTTAAAGACCTTTTAACAATTGAAGCTCTTTATGTTTCCTTCGCGAGGAGTCATTTAGATTATTGCTGTTTAATTTGGAATCGATACTATAACCAATATATTAATCGCATTGAGAAAGTTCAAAAACATTTAACAAAATATGCTATTTACAAATTGCATTGGCCTGGTAATATAAAATAATGCAACTTGTCTTTAAGATTATGTAATCCGTAGACTGCAATAAATAAAATAATGAATATAAAAAAGCAACTGCAGCTAACTTCAATAAATAGCAATAAGCAAAAACACCAAATACTAAAAAGAACTTAAGCTAAGGGCAATTATGAATTTATTATTCAGATTTTAATTACGAGGTCAGGTCAATAAGTCCTTAGAACATCTAAGAAATGATGCTCATAACGTCGCAAATGGTATGTTTTTAGTAAGTATCATTCCTCACTAGGTGTCTGTCAAAATTGCAGCCATATTCATCGAGTGGTTTTGTTTTTATGGTCAGTTTAAGTAAACAACTTTTGTTTGTTTTTAAACATTTCTATTTAAAAAGCTTAGCAGCAAAAGAAATAAAATATGAGTTGGATTCAGTTCATGGCACATCTGCCCCTGTATTTGCAACAGTTTATAATTGGATAAATGAATTTAAACGTGGCCGTACATCAACAACAGACGAACATCCTTCAGGTCGTCCCGTAGACGTGAGTACTCCGGAAATGATCGAAAAAATCCACGCTATCATGTTAAGTGACCAAACAATAAAATTGCGCAAAATAGTTGAGGCCACAGGGGTTTCAAAAGGTACCATCATTTCAATTTAGCATAATAAATTGGATATGAAAAAAATATTTGCGAGATGGCTGTCGCGTTTGCTCTCAGCTGAGAATAAACGAAACCGCGTGGTCGCTTCTAAGCAGTGTTCGAAAATGTACAGTACGGAACAATTCAATCGTGATTTGTGACGATTTTAATATGTGCGCACAATTCATTATTGTACTGTGCAAACACTACGTTTATTTTTCCTTATAAAAATATCGTGTCGAAGCTCTAACGAGTACACATACTTTTCATAAACGAAGAGTGCACACAACCAATCTTCTTTTGTACGTCTCTGAGCACAGAACATCATAACTTTATTCTCATTATGTTTTGAGAAATAGAACGAAACAAAACCAATTCGTTACCATGTCAGACTTGCTTCTTCTTGCTGTGAGAAGCTTACATAAATGTGGCCACATGTTTCGATACTTTCCGAGTTTTTAGACATATGCGACAAAAAAAATGTAAAAAAACAGTTTAATAATAAAAAAGTGTGTTTTAAATTTTTTCAGAAAACAATAAAAAAAAACCGTAATTCAGACTTAAATACATATTTCATGATTATTCTAAATTTTGGACAAAAAAAAAACAATTAAATTTTTTTGAACCGGTGGTATCACTGGTGTAATTCGCTGTTGAGTGAAATAAACGACACAATTGCGAATTGTACCGAGCCAAAGCACGACACTCTATTTCTATTTATAAAGTACATGCTACGGTGCAAACACAAATACAGAACAAAACAAAAGCCAACAAATGCACAGAACGATTCATATTTTGTACCTTACTGAGTACACATTTCTGTTTTGTGCTGATATTGTTTTGTGCATTGGATTGCACACTATAGAAAATAAATAAGGTTTTGTGCTTCGGCTCGGTACACAACGAATTGTACTGTTTATTTTCGAACACTGCTTCTAAGGCTCTTTTGGAGCACATGCGTCGCAACCCATATGAATTTTTGCACATACTAGAAACTGTGGATGAAACATGGATACACCATTATCTATTTCCAAATTAAAAAAATAGCTCAACTTAAAAACGGCTTACGTCATCGCAAACACAAAAGCTTATTTTGAGTAACTATCACAATCCTAATTTTCTGAAGGCAAAAAAAAGTTGGAGGAACGTTTATCAAAGTCTATTGAACTATAAAGAAACTATGTTGAAAAATAAAAAAAAATACCCAAATAAAAATGTTTTTTCTATATTTTTCTAAAGGCTTATTGACCTGCCCTCTTACGAAACTCGAATGACCAGGTTGGTCTTTAAATTAAATAAAAGTAAATGAATAAATTTAAAGTAAAGTTTCTTATTTCAACGAATCTGAAGTCTACCTCCTGATTACTAGCGCTCAATAGCAGAATCCTCAGCAGCCTGCGGATAACTAAGCAGCTCACAGAAACATGCTCAATCAAGGGCAGCGAGTTAAGAAACAGGCAGGATCTAACAGGAAACAGGGCCTAAGCTACAAAGGATTAATCAGATCTCACAAGAAAATCACTCGCAGGAAAATACGGTACTTCCAGAATATTCTCTGGCTAAAGTGTAAGATGCTGAGGATAAACTTTCCGATTCTGATTTGGTGAATTTTTTAGAGGCAATTCCCTGCTACCATTCATCGAGCAAACGATAGCAGCGAAAAATATAAAGCGATTATTTTGCTTCTTTAAATAATTATCTCAGTTTTTATATCTATGGACTGTGCAACACCCACTTGTAGAAATTCTAAAAGTTCTTGTCCGGAGCTCTTCTGAAACATTCATTACGTTGAATAAGTCTCTCAGTATGGTGTTTTGAGGTTTTTACTTCTATGGGAGGAGCCGCGCCTTCTAGTCGAAATTTGACAACTTTTTGTTTGATGTTACGTCGAACCATTTTCTGTATTTGTGTGCAATTCGGTTCCATTACCTTAAATAGCTCTCTCAGTATAGCATTTTGAAGTTTTTGCTGGTAGGCGTCACTCCCTCTTGTCGAAGTTCACCAATTTTTTGTACAGAGCTTGCCCAAGTTATTCCTAGTATTGTTTAAATAGCTCTCTCTGTATAGCGTTTTAAATTTTTTATTTGTATGGGCGGTAGGCGTATCCGTGAACTAATTTCGTCCATTTCCAATTTTATTATTTTAAATTTTATAAATTAATTGAAAAATTATTCGACCTTTTAATTTGCAGAATCGTTTGTTTTATTTTGGCTCTAGGTCTGTATTATAAATTTTATTATTAAGTTTTAATTATTTCCCAATATTTCGAAAAACATCGTTTTTCATCATCATGGGAGACTAAAAAAATAAATTTAAATACATTACAATACAATAATTACAAAATTTTAAATCTTGACAAATAACAAATGAACAAAAAACGAATCACTAACACAATAATTAATATTATAAATATTGAACTTTAAACTTACATTACACTTAATGAGGTCTGAATTAGAACTAAAAATGATTTATGAGGGCACGGTAAATGTGAGCACAATTTTCAGTGTCACTCTTAAAGTTCATCCTAATGTTTGTCGGAGTATTTGTGATATGGAGCATTTCGAGCATTAATCTCTTGTCATAATTCTTCTCTTCTTGTAAAATTTTAACGTCGTCAAAATTCGGATGATGTCCGAAATCCGCACAGTGTGCCGAAAGTGCAGTCCTAGGGCCTTGTCCAGTTCTATTCTTATGGTCAGATCGGTGTCCTGAGAGTCTTGTCCTGAGTTTAGTTTTAGTGGTGCCAACATATACCTTAGGGCATACGTTGGACCCGTCACCGTTACAAGAAATTTTGTAAATCAAGTTGGATTTGTCAAGTTTGTCTATTTTACTTTTTGTCTTACTATAAAATTGTCCAACTACATTGTCCGTTCTCTTCGCAATAGTTATGTTGTCAAAAAAGTTCAATTTTGCGAACCTCTCTGTAAACCCTGGTATATACGTCATGGACCTATAAGTTGTTTTACTGCGTTCTGGCCTTTGGTCCTTGTTAGTCCTAATATATTTTTTAATTAAATCATTTATCGTTCGTCTAGGGAAATCGTTTTTGTGTAAAATTGTCTTTATTTTACTAATATTGTCTTTAAAAAATTCTTTATCACTAATTGTCAGCACTCTTGTAATTAAGTTCTTTGCAGTGTTAATTATTGTCATTTTCGGATGTTTCGAATAGAAATTGATGAGTCGTCCTGATGCAGAAGGTTTTTGGTACCAATTCAGCTTTAGCTGATTTGCTTTTCTGACAATCAGGGTGTCAAGATATGGTAACCTGTCATTTTCTTCTTCTTCTATCGTGAATTGTATATTCCTATTATAGCTATTAAATTTTTCTAAAACTCTATAAACTTCGTCAGTTCTAACAATAGCAAAAATGTCATCTACGTATTTCGTCAAAATTCTAGGTGCTATGTCAAGATCGTGCATACAAGTGTCAAGTAAGTCCTCCATAACAATGTCAGATATTATAGGTGAAGCCGGTGATCCCATTGGCATTCCCTTTGTTTGTAAGTATATTTTGTCATTGTACCTAAAATAATTATTGTCGACTATGCAAAACTTTAGCATGTCCATAAATAGTTTTTTGGGAATAGTTGTAAATGTTTTTATTAAATTCCACTTTTTTTCAATAATTGTCAAGGCTAATTTTATTGGTATACTCGGAAATAATGAGACCACGTCAAACGATACTATTTTTTCGTCATCACAAATAAAAGTGTTATGTACCCTTTCTTTAAATTCCATTAAGTCCTTAATATTGTATGGAGAGTCTTTTGTCAAGTTTTTTAAAATGTTCGTTATGAATTTACATAGTCCATGTGAAGGAGAATTTATGGAGGAACATATTGGTCTCAGAGGCATGTCTTTTTTATGTACTTTCGGTAGTCCATATATTCGTGGTGCTAAAGCGGTGTTAATTTTCATCAAAAATTTTTCCCTTAACGTTATGTGTTTGTTGTTAAAAAGTTTGTCAACAATTTCGTTATTTTTTGTTTGTATTGTTGTTGTCGGGTCTTTTTTTAAACGTTTGTATCTCGTCCAATCACTGAAAATTGTGTTCATTTTTTCGTTATATTCTTCTTTGTACATCATAACAGTCACATTTCCTTTATCCGCCCTTACAATTAATATGTTTCTATTTTTCTTTAAAAATTGTTTTGTTTGCTCCACTGTCTTCAAAATAAACCTGTCTCTCCCTTCAAAATTTCTTCTGTAGTTATGTTGGTTAATCATCATCATAAGTTTTATTCTCGCCGTCTCTTGCTCCTCTTTTTCTTTAATTGTCTGTATGCAGCTCTCCCCATCAGCAATGCACTTATACAATGGAAATTGTTGTCTAGTCATCGGTATTGCATGTTTTGGTCCCAGAGATAGAAGCCAGTGTATATTTGTTGGTATCGTCAAATTTGTTTTGTTTTCAAACCACTCCTTGTTGAGCTTTATGTTGAATTTCTCGATCTGTTGTTGTTGTAATTTGTTGAATTTGTCTATGTGTGTTACCTTTGTTTTGAGTAAGCGCTTTTCGTATAATATTTTTTCGCTCTCCATCAGCTGTTCGTAGTCTTCGTTTGATAAATTTCTCATGATCGTAGTTATTGTTTTTTGCCGTTCAATCTTTGTGTATTTAAGTATGTCGTGTTTATGCTCTATTAGGAGATTGAGTATTTTATTTTGAAAACACTGTATATGTTTTTGTAATTTATATCTGCATTTTGGCGGGATACTTTTGTTTATTTCAAATATCTGATTTATGTTTTTCGTTGTGTTATTAATAAAATTAGGAATAATTCCCCCTTTTCTGCATTTAATCAAAAAAGTAATCGTATAACATATACAGTGTTTTGAAAATAAAATACTCAATCTCCTAATAGAGCATAAACACGACATACTTAAATACACAAAGATTGAACGGCAAAAAACAATAACTACGATCATGAGAAATTTATCAAACGAAGACTACGAACAGCTGATGGAGAGCGAAAAAATATTATACGAAAAGCGCTTACTCAAAACAAAGGTAACACACATAGACAAATTCAACAAATTACAACAACAACAGATCGAGAAATTCAACATAAAGCTCAACAAGGAGTGGTTTGAAAACAAAACAAATTTGACGATACCAACAAATATACACTGGCTTCTATCTCTGGGACCAAAACATGCAATACCGATGACTAGACAACAATTTCCATTGTATAAGTGCATTGCTGATGGGGAGAGCTGCATACAGACAATTAAAGAAAAAGAGGAGCAAGAGACGGCGAGAATAAAACTTATGATGATGATTAACCAACATAACTACAGAAGAAATTTTGAAGGGAGAGACAGGTTTATTTTGAAGACAGTGGAGCAAACAAAACAATTTTTAAAGAAAAATAGAAACATATTAATTGTAAGGGCGGATAAAGGAAATGTGACTGTTATGATGTACAAAGAAGAATATAACGAAAAAATGAACACAATTTTCAGTGATTGGACGAGATACAAACGTTTAAAAAAAGACCCGACAACAACAATACAAACAAAAAATAACGAAATTGTTGACAAACTTTTTAACAACAAACACATAACGTTAAGGGAAAAATTTTTGATGAAAATTAACACCGCTTTAGCACCACGAATATATGGACTACCGAAAGTACATAAAAAAGACATGCCTCTGAGACCAATATGTTCCTCCATAAATTCTCCTTCACATGGACTATGTAAATTCATAACGAACATTTTAAAAAACTTGACAAAAGACTCTCCATACAATATTAAGGACTTAATGGAATTTAAAGAAAGGGTACATAACACTTTTATTTGTGATGACGAAAAAATAGTATCGTTTGACGTGGTCTCATTATTTCCGAGTATACCAATAAAATTAGCCTTGACAATTATTGAAAAAAAGTGGAATTTAATAAAAACATTTACAACTATTCCCAAAAAACTATTTATGGACATGCTAAAGTTTTGCATAGTCGACAATAATTATTTTAGGTACAATGACAAAATATACTTACAAACAAAGGGAATGCCAATGGGATCACCGGCTTCACCTATAATATCTGACATTGTTATGGAGGACTTACTTGACACTTGTATGCACGATCTTGACATAGCACCTAGAATTTTGACGAAATACGTAGATGACATTTTTGCTATTGTTAGAACTGACGAAGTTTATAGAGTTTTAGAAAAATTTAATAGCTATAATAGGAATATACAATTCACGATAGAAGAAGAAGAAAATGACAGGCTACCATATCTTGACACCCTGATTGTCAGAAAAGCAAATCAGCTAAAGCTGAATTGGTACCAAAAACCTTCTGCATCAGGACGACTCATCAATTTCTATTCGAAACATCCGAAAATGACAATAATTAACACTGCAAAGAACTTAATTACAAGAGTGCTGACAATTAGTGATAAAGAATTTTTTAAAGACAATATTAGTAAAATAAAGACAATTTTACACAAAAACGATTTCCCTAGACGAACGATAAATGATTTAATTAAAAAATATATTAGGACTAACAAGGACCAAAGGCCAGAACGCAGTAAAACAACTTATAGGTCCATGACGTATATACCAGGGTTTACAGAGAGGTTCGCAAAATTGAACTTTTTTGACAACATAACTATTGCGAAGAGAACGGACAATGTAGTTGGACAATTTTATAGTAAGACAAAAAGTAAAATAGACAAACTTGACAAATCCAACTTGATTTACAAAATTTCTTGTAACGGTGACGGGTCCAACGTATGCCCTAAGGTATATGTTGGCACCACTAAAACTAAACTCAGGACAAGACTCTCAGGACACCGATCTGACCATAAGAATAGAACTGGACAAGGCCCTAGGACTGCACTTTCGGCACACTGTGCGGATTTCGGACATCATCCGAATTTTGACGACGTTAAAATTTTACAAGAAGAGAAGAATTATGACAAGAGATTAATGCTCGAAATGCTCCATATCACAAATACTCCGACAAACATTAGGATGAACTTTAAGAGTGACACTGAAAATTGTGCTCACATTTACCGTGCCCTTATAAATCATTTTTAGTTCTAATTCAGACCTCATTAAGTGTAATGTAAGTTTAAAAGTTTAAAGTTCAATATTTATAATATTAATTATTGTGTTAGTGATTCGTTTTTTGTTCATTTGTTATTTGTCAAGATTTAAAATTTTGTAATTATTGTATTGTAATGTATTTAAATTTATTTTTTTAGTCTCCCCTGATGATGAAAAACGATGTTTTTCGAAATATTGGGAAATAATTAAAACTTAATAATAAAATTTATAATACAGACCTAGAGCCAAAATAAAACAAACGATTCTGTCATTTTAAATTTTATTCACAAATCTTGCTTGGTTTGCTCGTGAGGACTGTCCCAGAAAAAACATAGGTTTTTATTTTTAAGGTTATACTCAACCAGATAATTTTATAGGTCTAAAAAGACACGATATTTGTTCTATATGAAGTGACGTAAAATATGATGTATAACACTTGTTGATAGCACTTCAAACGAAAAACATATCTAGCAAGAAACAAAAAGTTCGTTTACGGATTTTTGTCGGCTATGTATGTACCTGCGAAATCCAGAGTTAAAATATTTAACTATAGCAAAAATTGTTGGTGCATCAGAAAAAAACTGTCTTCACGGCTATTTCTAATTACTAGAGTTCGCCCAGCGGTTGAAATTCAACCATTAAAAATGCTTTTGGTATTAAAAAACTGATATAAGAAAGAGCTTTTTTTGTCATCGCTTTTAAAAATAAAAATCATTCTCAAATGTTGGCCTATCCCTATATCTATATCTTCTTAGAGTTCAATATACATACCTAATTTCATCAAAATCATTCAATTAGTTTAGCTAAGGAAACATATTTTCCTGTTAAGAGCGTGGCACCACCCACATAAAAAAAATCTTTAACCGGTTTACATACTGAATTTCATTAAAATCGGTCCATTAGTTAAGTTGCTAAAACATATTTTCTTATTGAAAGGGCGGCACCCTCCATTTTAAAACAAATGCGTTTCCTCAGAGTTCAATCTATTTCTGAATCTCATCAAAATCGGTCCTTTAGCTTAGTAGTAAAACAATTTTACCTGTTAGGGACGTGGTACAGTTCACTCGAAACAAATATCTTTACTCAAGATTCAATCTATCTTCATACCGAATTTCATCAAAATCGGTGTAGTGGCACTGCCGTTATACCGCTCTTTCCCATTAGTGGCGATGCCACACCTCCTTAAGAAACTTGAAGATTTTAATACCTTTTTTAAGGTTCCAATATATCTCCAAATCAAATTTCACCAACATCAGCCCACTTGTTTAACCGTGGAAACGTATTTTCCTGATGAAGGTGTGGCTCCGCCTACTATTAAAAAAAATTCACATTCTGCACTGGTCCTCTTCATAGCTATTACAACAAAAAAAAAACTAAGCGATTATGTTGTGTTATGGCAGTTAAAAAAAGATGGATGTATAGATAATCCTCACTCTCTCACAAACAAAGAGTAAGAAGTTGTTGCATGCCTCAACTCTAAGATTCGATTACGGGCTGTCCATTAATTACGTGAGGTGTATTTTTGAAAATTCTGACCCCTCCCTCTCCTCCCCTTGATGAGATTTGGTGAGTTCTGACAGGACCCCCCCCCCCCTCCCATCCATGAGACTTGACTTGTAATTTTTAAATGTAATCTGCTATAATAATGCTTAGTCTCTGTATCAAAAAGTTTACGTGAGATTTTTATTGACCCCCCTCCCTCTTTGTGATACGTGGTGAGATTTTTCCGGACCCTCTCCCCCCCTATTTTGACTCACGTAATTTATGGACTTCCCATTATAGTATTCAAAAACTGAACTGGAAAGAGTAATTTTTTGTCATCACTCTAAAAATTTAGATCATAGTACCATGTTGCTACATCCCTACCACTATCTCTTTCTCTTACTTAGGGCGCAATCTATCTTCATACCAAATTCATCAAAATCGGTTCATTAGCTTAGCTGTGAAAATATATTTTCATACTAGGGGATGGTACCGTACACTTTAAATAGCAAATAGCTTGCCTCAGGGTTCAAACTATCCCTGTACCAAATTCCATCAAAATGGGCACATTAGCTTAGTAGAGAAAACTCTTTTTCCTGTTAGAGGTCCTGCCACTCCTCCTAAAAAAATTTGAGTTTTTAGAAATCTTTTTTAGGGTTCAGTCTATATTCTAACAAAATTTTATCAAAATCGGTCTGCTAGCTTAGTAGTAATGACGTATTTTCCTGTAAGAGGCGTGGCACCGCCCACTAAAAAAAAATGTTTTTACTCAAGATTCAATCTACTTACATACCAAACTTAATCAAAATCGGTGTAATGGCACAGCCGTGATACAATTTTTCCCCATTGGGCGTGATGCCACGCCTCCTAAAAAAATTTGTGTTTTTAAAAATCTTTTTTAGTGTTCAGTCTATATCCTAACAAAATTTCATCAAAATCGGTCCGTTAGTTTAGTAGTAACGACGTATTTTCCTGTAAGAGGCGTGGCACCGCGCACCAAAAAAATATATTTTTACTTAAGATCCAATCTATCTACATACCAAATTTCATCAAAATCGGTGCAAAGGCACAGCCGTGATAGCGTTTTTTCACATTTGAGGCGATCCCACGCCCCTTTTTAGAAATCAGAGTTTCTAATAATCTTTCTTAGGATTTAATCTATCTTCAAACAAACTTTCATCAAAATCGGTCCATTAGTTTAGCCAAGGAAACGTTTTTCCTTTTTAGGGGCGTGGCACCGGCTACTATTGAAAAACAAAGTAACATGTCCCCCCTTCTCCTCACAACCTTTCCAACAAAAAAAAAATTGAGCGATTACGTTGTGCTATGGCTGAGAAAAAGTGGTGCAACCGTTTAGAGATTGCCTATTTCTATAATGATGATAAGAAGGTTTCACGAAAAAAAGGTTCAGGCAGAAATCCAAAATTTTCTAATTCAAAGCTAGCGGCGAAGGTGAAGCAAAACCTTAACAGCTTAGTGCGAGATATGGCGGCTAAGGCATGTACATCAAAATCAACTGTACAAAGAATAAAGGAGAAAAGTACGTTGAAGACATACAGAGTTCAAAAAAAGCATAACCGTTCTGATGAGAAGCAGTTGGTCGCTCAGATGCCAGCCCGAAAATTGAATGAAAGGTATCTGGCTAAATTTGATTGTTGCGTTATGGACAACGAAGCTTACGTTAAAGCAGATTTTAAGCAGCTACCTGCGCACGAATATACGTCGCCTAGTAAATTCAAAGAGAAAAAATTTTCGAAATTTCCGAAGCAATATATGGTTTGGCAGGATATATGCATCTATGGCCTCAGAAGCAGCTTCTTTGTAACGTAAGACACAAGCAATTCCAAAGTTTATATAGACAGTGCCTCGAAAAACGTGTTCTGTCATTTATTTGTGCACATGAGGGTACAGTGATGTTCTGGCCTGATTTAGAAACCTCTCATTACTCTAAAGCTACTATGGAATTTTTATCAAATTTGTACCAAAAATAGCATATCTGCCCAACTGCCCGGAGCTTCACCCAATTGAGAGATATTGGACTCTAATGAAAAGAGATCTTCGAAAGAGTGGTGAGACTGCACAAAATTCACAAGACTTCAAAATTAAGTGGAAAAGATCGTACCGTACGTACGCGTACTCTCAATGAAACAACTGTGCAAAATTAAATGAAGGCCCTTAAGAAGAAAGAAGAAAATTTTTTAGAAAACAAAAAGTTGTAAATTAGTTTTTGTTATTTATATGAGTACTAGTCAATAATAATAAAAAACAAAAAAGGCCAAAAAGTTTATTGGGTATTTTTTTTATAACTGAAAAACAAAAAAAAGTTTTCTGGAACAGTCCTTGATTGTGATTTCTACAGACAGGCATGGCTTAATCGACTCAGGTGGTGACGCTGATCAAGAATACTATATACACGGGTAATTCTTTGTCAAGTGCAACACTTCACCAGTGCATCGCAGTTCTACAAATAAATAGGCCTAACCGAGCGTAACATTTGAATCAATTATTTAACAATGCCGCGCGGGGGTTTTGCAAATTTCAAAATGGCGGTTAACAATTTTAAAATAAATAAAATATATTTTTAAGGTTTGAATGCATAGTTGAGTTGATTTTATTTATTTCACTTAAGCCTATGAACAATATTGTTTACATAATTCTTAGAGACAAGAATAATTTAATTTCATAAAGTACTATTTAAAAAGAGTTTGATAAATTTTTTGAAATTGAGAAATTAGAAACATTAATATTGTCGTTAAACAATTTCAAAGCTCTAAATATGGGAACATTTACAGCGTAATTAGTGCGCACAATATCCAAATGGAAAGTAACATGATTTTGCAGAGCTCTTGATGGTACATTAATAACATGGTAATGGTACCCAATAACATTGGACAGTCAACAACACCAGAGACAATTTCATACAAAAAAAGTAAAGAAGAAATATTTCATCTACTTTCTAAAGGTTTTAAGCCAATTAATTAAAAGACAACGGGCATTATAAGCTGGAAGTTGACCTTTGAAATTTAGAGAGCGCAAAGCAAACCTAATAAAATATTTCTGTACTCTTTCAATCCTCAAATTAAAGTGAGCAAAATTTTAAGCGTATAAAGATCACTAAATGAAGAACTATTATGCCTAATAAAAGCCAACATAGCATAAGCTTTTGGAGTAATAAAATCCAGATGGGAACGAAAGGAGAAATTTGAATCAAACACAACACCTTAGTCCTTAAATTCAGTGAAAAGCAAAAGTGGAGAGTTAGAAATAAAATAAGATGAAGAATACAGGCTACAGGACTTAGAAAAATACATAAAAAATCACATTTTTTAAGTGCACCAAGCATAAAGTTTGTTTAGTTATATCACTCTGTATTAGAGCAATGTCAGCCTCTTTTCTAATCCTTATGAATATATTAGGGTCATCAGCGTAAAGCATACATTTACGATAAACAAACTATGACGGAAGGTCATTAATAAAAATGACAAACAGTAATGGACCAAGAATTCTCTCTTGAGGAACACCAGAAGTCACAAAAAAAGTGAACGATTTAGCACAATCAAAGGCTACAACACAATGACGGCTATATAAATATGATTTTAACCATTTCAGAAAACTAGTATGAAAACCCAACACTTTACATTTTTTTAATAAAAGGGTGTGACATAATTTATCAAACGCTTTTGAAAAGTCTATAAATCAGGGACGTGAACCGGGTGAAAAATTTGATCGGTGCAGTGGCTCGAACTGTTTTTGCACTCTTGGATTGGTTTGTCAAAACGCTTTTTTTCTTTCTTTGAACCGGGGTTTCGGTTCGGTTCAACAGTTCAGGAATTGAAAAAAACTATGCACATTTGTGTTATTTTTATTCAGTAATAATCCAGAAGACAATAGAAATATATGTACATGTACATAAATTTTACGTCATACGTCATAAGTACGTAGTAAAAAATTCATATTTGATAAAAAATTGGAACAAGTTTACTTTAGTACAAATCCCCCAAATTTGCAAAAAAAAAGGGTCGGACGGATTTAGTTTCGGAGGTATAGCTATAGAAAGTTGCGGATAAAGTTTTTATAAAAATCAGTATAAGTTGAAAAACACACATTCAAAATTTGTTGTAGTTTTCTAGATATAAAGATTTTTGTAAAAGTATGACCCTTTTTTTTCTAAAAAACGTCAATTTTTCAAAAAAATTTATTATTATCATATGATTTGTTTAGCACCATAAGAAAGCTCAATTTATTTGCTTTAAAATGTAGCAGTTGTACCAAATTTTTTTATATTAACTCATTTTTTACCAAAATGTAAAAATATTAATTAACAAAATTTTTTTGAAAACTACTTATGAAAGCTATTTATGGACAGCTACAACAACAACGACTTAAACAACGATAATAACACCAACAACAACAACTATTATAACAAATATTACAACAACAGCAACCAGGTTTCGGCCGCTGATCGGTCTATAATGTATCCAACACCTAGCTTACTAGTCACAGTACTTTTACAGAATAGTAAGGGTAAGTGGGCGGTCTTCAACCGCTGTTTAGTTGTTTTTGTTGTTGTTGTATCGTTCTTGTTGTTGTATATGTCAATGTAGCCTTAGTTGTCAATAAATATATACAGCTACGGTAAAACAATAGAATCATACATTTTTTTGAAATACTTATTCAATTTAAGTCTACGCCACATATTTAATTGTTTCGACCTCTAGCGGTAGCAGTCTGTGGCTATGTGGTGTAGAAAAAAAAGTATCTAGCAACACTACAAGTACGAAGTTATAACGGGAAACCACCGACATTAGAAAAAGTGCGCATAAGGAATGGTCATAACAACAGAATCAGCAGAAACAAATATTTAAAAACAACTTAAATTCTTCTATTTGTGTTTTTGGAACAAAATTTCATAATAATATTTTTGTACAGAGCTTCTTGTTCAGTACTTTTAGTGCAAAAAACAACAAAAAAATTACAAGCGCAAATTGCATTAAAATGGGCAACGAGCTGCTTATACTAGTTTCAATGACCGCTACGTCATATCATCAGTAAGCTTTGTTAGCCGAAGTTTAGTAGTCTGCAAGCCTACTATATTCTATTTCTTGCGTTGATCAGTTAAGAATCACAGCAATAAACAGAACAAAACTTCTACATTTTAATGCAATTGCTTTTGTAATCTCTTTGATATCACACATTTCTTGACGAGCGCTCGTTGCCCATTTTAATGCATTTTGCGCTTGTAATTGTTTTGTGGTTTTTGCACTAAGAGTACTGAACAAGAAGCTCTGTACAAAAATATAACTTAAATTCTTATTTATGAGAAAAAATAATATTGCTGGTGAGTCATCTTGAATACGATTATAATAAAAAATAGAAGATAAAACAAATATTATGTAGGAAATTTAGGAAAATGGGTCGCGCAAGTCACTGCACAGATAAGGAAAGAGACATCATTAGGAAACTAAGGAATGATAGGCAAAGCCAACGCCAAATAGCCAAAACTATTGGGAAATCCCAGCATTTTGTTTTTAACGCCTTATGTCCTCAAAAACCTCAACTTAAAACAGAGAGGCCACGAAAAACCACGCGCAAATATGATGACCACATTAAACTTCTTTCAAATAAAGTCCCATTTAAGTCTGCTGGAGCGATTCAATCAGAGCTTGAGCTACCAATTTCCACTTGGACTGTAAGGCGGCGCTTAGTCGAAAAAAATCTTTTCGGTAGACGCTCCCGCCAAGTGCCTTTGCTTACTAAGAAGCAGAAGACAAATCGCATGAATTTAGCAAAGATTCACTCAGAATGGGATGGGCCTCAGAATTCAAAAAAATGGCGAAGGATGCTATGAGGATGCTTCTCGGGGTATGGTGTGGGACCTTTATTTTGGATATAGACGATTATGGATAAGAATCTTTATATACAAATTCTAGAGGAAGTCATGCTGCCCTATGCTGATTGGGAAATGTCAATAGAATTGCAATTCCAACAAGACAATGACCCGAAACATACGGCACTTCTAACAAAAAAGTGGTTTTTGGACAACAAAATTGATGTAATGGAGTGACCATCACAATCACCGGGCTTGAAACCATAGAGAATTTATGGAGAATTGTCAAGGACAAAATTGGAAGCCAACTAATAAAGAAAAATTGTGGGAAAAAATCAAATTTGCTTGGAACTCCATACCTTCAAGTACTTGTCAAGCTCTGGTAGAGTCCATGCCAAAGAGATGTAAAGATATATTAGCTAATAAGGGAAATACAACCAAATACTAATTAAAACTGGAACTTTTTATTCATTTTATTATAGTTGTTATTGTATATCCATTAATATCTTTTGTATTTCTATTGTTTTTCCCATGAATTTCTTATGTTTAAATTGTTTTAATCAATTTACTTGGAATTGCCTGAAGATATTGGTTTTTTGTTTTAATAAATAATAAGAAAGAATAGCGAATATTAAAAAAATATGAATATCATTTTAACTCAATCAAATTAACTTTTCGTTTTTCTTAAAGTGTTACAGTATTAACGTAAGAAACTTCAACTGAATCTAAATTAATTTTCTTTCAGGCTAAATGGTCAGTTTTAAATTAAACATCTATTTGCAATAGGGAAGCGGCAATAGTTGAATGTTTTTATTATTATAAAATTTTTTTGTGTTATACATATATGTTTGATGTTTAAAATAGTTAATTTAAAAAAGTGATGTCAGTTCAAATTTTAATGTAATTTTATCTTGTTTTAAAATAAATAACCCTGAGGAAGTGGGAAACAACCCACGAAACGTTGGTTACGTAAACAAAACAAATAGATGTTTAATTAACAACTGACCATTTAGCCTGAAAGAAAATTAATTTATAATAAACATTGGTCAAACAGCAAAAATTTTTTAATCTTAATAATCGGAGGGCCCGCCGAAAACATTATTTATTTTTCTTAAAAAACACACATATCTAAACGCATAATGGACACAAATTTCTTCAAATACATCAACAACAGTAGCAATAGGCAAGCGGCAATAGTTGAATGTTTTTATTATTATAAAATTTTTTGGTGTTATACAGGGTGCTCCATCTTTTATGTCGGTATGTAAACATTGAATAACTTTGAGAAAAAACAACCGATTTCTATAAGTGATATATTTTTATTCAGTTTGGTTCTTTACAATTTTTTTGGACTAGTTTTTGAAAACAATATCAATTAAGTGGCCACCTTTATTAGCAATTACAAAATGACTCCTTTTTTCTGCGTTTGCCATTACCTTTACGAGCATCTCGGGTGTTATAGCGTCGATTTCAGCACGAATGTTTGCCTTGAGCTCGTCAATAGTTTGAGGCTGGTTGGCGTAAACCTTGCTTTTCAGATAACCCCACAAAAAGAAGTCCGGGGGGGTTAAATCAGGTGATCTGGGTGGCCATTCAATGTCCATGTGATATTTTTTCCGATATGCACGTTGAGTTAACACAATGGAACGACTGTTTTCGATATAAAGTGTCACTATTTCAGCGCGTTGTTTCGGTGTGAAGCGATCCATGGCAAAAATTGTACTGAATTGACGTTTCCAAAACATATCTGATGCAATCAATCGGTTGGTAAATGTGAAAGTTATTCAGCGTTAACATACCGACATAAAAGATGGAGCACCCTGTATATGTTTAATGTTTAAAATAGTTAATTTAAAAAAGTGATGTCAGTTCAAATTTTAATGTAATTTTATCTTGTTTTAAAATAAATAACCCTGAGGAAGTGGGAAACAACCCACGAAACGTTGGTTACGTAAACAAAACAAATAGATGTTTAATTAACAACTGACCATTTAGCCTGAAAGAAAATTAATTTATAATAAACATTGGTCAATCAGCAAAAATTTTTTATTCAACTGATTCTATTGTTTTGTCCGTAACTGTATATATTTAAAAAAAATTTTTAATTAATTTTTTTACATTCCGGTAAAGAATGGGTTAATATAAATAAATTTGATACAACTGATACATTATTTTAAAGCAAATAAATTGAGCTTTCTTATGAAACTAAAAAAATTATATGCTAATAATACATTTTTTTGAAAAAATTAACGTTTTTTAGAAAAAAAGGGTCAAAATTTTACAAAAATCGTTATATCTCAAAAACTGTTCAACAAATTTTAAATATTTATGTGTTAATTTTTTGCCTTATTCAATAACCTTTCATATGGTACCAATATTTTGAATATTTTTACAGGGTTTTCCAATTTATACTGATTTTTATAAAAGCTATATCCGCAACTTCCGATAGATATTTCTCCGAAACTAAGTCCGTCCGATCTTCTTTTTTTTTGCATATTTATTTTTTATTCTTATAGCGCTACCTTCCAGAAAAATTATAAAAAAATTGGAGGACTTATACTAAAGTAAACTTAAGCCAAAAAATTTTATTTACAATAATCAGCTGAGATTGATGAGAAGAATATCTTCTAACAAGTTCTCGTCAATATTTCCCCGCAGGTTTCCGAGAATAAATTTTAGGGTGGAAAATGCCCTCTCTATCGAAAGCTGGGTTGCTGGAACACCAAAGATAATTTGAGCCAAAAGTTCAAAACATCAACATAATTTGAAAGCCGCTTTGTATTATCAAACGATTTGATTTTATCTATTTACGATTTATGTTTGAACTCTGTCTCATGCTTCCCTATTTTCTTTCGAAATTTTATCAATTTCCATATACATATAACAAAAAAAAACATAAAAAAGTGGGGAAAATTTATCAACTGAAAATTGATCAGAATAAACCCTCAAACCTTCATAAAAAGTTGTTCGGTTTTCGGTTCGGACCAAATATTTGTGGAAAATTTCGGTTCGGTTAATGGTTCAGTTAATTAGTAAGAAAAAGCGGAATTCCGGTTCAGAACCGGTTCGGTTCAAAACCGGCTCACGTCCCTGCTATAAATCACATCAACCCGGCAGCCTTGCAATAACGCTGAAATACAATATTAATTTCATTTATTGAGTCTATGGACACAAAATCCTTACGGACTAGCAAAAATCAACTAAAACTAATTAAATAAAATAAAGTTTTAATTATGAGTAATAATCCATTAATTACTTAAATTTACTTAAATAAATATAAACAGAGTAATTAATATATATTTTGTTGCAGTCAATTAAGGCTCTATTGATGGGCTCATTCAGAGCATAATTTGTTCTATGCATTTTTATCTAAAATAAGCTACAATAGCGAAATTACCTTACCGGTACATTAAAATTAATTTTTTCTAATAAAGAATTGCTACGAATAAGATCCTAGATAAACATTAAAGATTGTATAATACGTCTACTTTCTAAAGACTTTAAGTTCAATAATAGACAACGAGTACTGTAAGAAGGAACGGGCTCTGAAAAGTTTAAAACTTGCAAGGAAAATTTAATAAATTTCTTCTGAATTCGTTCAATTCTAATAGAATGAATATAGTAGAAAGGATTCCAGATAACAGAAGCATATTCCAGTCTAGATTGGACGAAAGAAGTATACAAAACCTTCAATATGTATGGATCTGTAAAATCAGATTAATACTAGCATCGCCTGAGGTCGAAATTCGACCATTAACACTTATTGAATTATATTTTAATCTTTGAAGAATTTTACCGGCCTTTTAATAACAAAACGTTTTTGTCCATTGACTACGATCTTATATAGTTTCAGTAATCACCTTACCCCACCTCATCTCACCTAGCCTCACCTCATCTTTGGAATTACATTCAATGCACATTTAAATGCAAAACAACACAGAATTATCAATTTCTATTTGTTTTATATTGTTTCTATTACTTAGTCTATTTGATTTTGACACAGCATTGTCCCTCCTTATCTCTTTACCGTTCAGTCCGACCTGCTATCGTTCTTCTTCAAGGCATAACAAAAATATATTTTCCATTTATATTTTGACAAAAGTCGCAACTGTAACTCAAATAAATATATTGAATATTGGAAACTTTCCAAACAAAAAAACACTGCAATTAAACGTAAATTGAAATCTCTATTAATCAAAAAAACCAAATTTTCAAACAAAAATAATATGGCAAAACTATGCTGTCAAAAAAGTTAATATAAAGAGCAATATTCCGGGTTTTAAACGTATGGAATCGTAAAATTTTCAGTGACAAAAAGTAAAAACCACCGTAAAATGTATGAATAGAATCGGTTTTTATCTCCTGATGTGGTAGGTTTTATGCCCCTTGATATATTTAATAAATTAAATTCCTTCTGCAATATAAAAAAAAAATATCTTTTCAAAATAATCTACTTTATTATATATATTAAGAACTATCCAACCTAATGGGTTTTGAGTTTACCAAAAAAAATTTGCTCTTTAAAATTTGCCGTCAAAAACTCAATTAAATATATTCGCATTTCTATGGTAAATTCTTTAAGTCTTATAACAACGCAAAAAATCGTTAGTTTAGCTCATATAGACATGAAAGTGATAAGAACGCTTCCACTTAATTTTGCTTACATTTTATTTTACCTGCCCTAACGATAACATACACACCTTTTTTCATATCTATGGAACAGTACCTTTCAAATGATATAAGTTTCATTCCACTTCATTTATAAGAAATACTAAATAAAGGTGTGATAATTTTGGATGTCAACGTATTAATAAAAAGATATTAAAAACTACCCAACCTAATGCGTGTTAAGTTTCCAAAAAATTGCTAGCCTTTAAAATCTTACGCCCACGCCTCAATTAAATATATGGTATTTCATAAAATCTAAATGTTATGTACATAGCTCATACAACCATGAACACGATTAACACAATTTCATTTCATTGGCTAAAGTGTTTTTTATAGGGAAATCATGGGTGTATGTTCTCTTTATTTTACCTGCTTTAACTTCAAAATAAACCAGGGACCCAAAATAACTATTATTTTCTTTTTTCAGATTAAAAAAATTGCCCAATTTTAATAATTATTTTTAAAAATTGATTTATAATTATTATGAATAAGAAATATTTTATTAGTTGTCAATAACTATTATTTTTCAATGGATTTTTTTACGTTGAGTCATAACTATTATGAATAAGAAATATTTTATTAGTTGTCAATAACTATTATTTTAGAAAAAATATTTTTTTACGTTGTTATGAAAAAAGTGTTCAACAGATTTTCATTTTTGTGAATCTTTTTGCACCAATCGATGGGGAGGTGGTTTTTATGACATCACCAGAGGTGGTCATAAAAACTTTGCTTCAATCAATGAAAAGAGGTCTAAAAAGGATATTGGCCATCACTAGAAGTGGTACCGATCCTTAAAAGTGCTATATTTAGGTCCATTTTCAAATTTTTTTTGCAAAAAATCAATGGAAAGAGGTTGACAATGGGCTTCGGCCATCACCAGAGTTGGTCCCAACTAAAAAAGTGTTCGATTTTAGTCTATTTTGAAAAAAAAATTTTGTACCAATCGTTGGAAAGAGGTCGAAGTCGAAAAAAAGTACCAGAAAGTGCCCGATTTAGGTCCATTTTCGAAATTTTGTTTGCACCAATCTTTGGAAAGAGGTCGAAGTCGAAAAAATAGGTCCCAAAATGTGCCCGATTTTGGTCCATTTTCGTTATTTTGTTTGCACCAATCTTTGGAAACAGGTCGAAGTCGAAAAAAAGGGTACCAAAAAGTGCCCGATTTTGGTCCATTTTCGAAATTTTGTTTGCACCAATCTTTAAAAAGAGGTCGAAGTCGAAAAAAAAGGTCCCAAAATGTGCCCAATTTTGGTCCATTTTCGAAATTTTGTTTGCACCAATCTTTGGAAAGAGGTCGAATTCGAAAAAAAAGGTACCAAAAAGTGCCCTATTTTGGTCCATTTTCTAAATTTATTTTATGCACCAGTCGTTGGATACAGGTCGAAAATAGATTTTGGTCATCATCAAAGGTGGTTCCGAGTCCCAAAATGTGCCCGATTTTGGTCCAATCAACACACGCGAACATAAGAGCAGATGACAACGCACGGCATTTCGAAAATAACCAACATCAATGATTGGTGAAAAAAAAAAATTTTCGAAAATGGACCAATCTCGGGCACATTTTGGGACTCGGAACCACCTTTGATGATGACCAAAATCTATTTTCGACATGTATCCAACGACCGGTGCATAAAAAAATTTCGAAAATGGTCCAAAATCGGGCACTTTTTGGTACCTTTTCTTCCGCCATCGACCTCTTTCCAAAGATTGGTGCAAACAAAATTTCGAAAATGGACCAAAATCGGGCAATTTTTGGTTCCTTTATTTTTGACTTCAACCTCTCTCCAAAGGTTGGCGCAAATAAAATTTCGAAAATGAACCAAAATCAGGCACTTTTTGGTACTCTTTTTTTCGACTTCGACCTCTTTCCAAAGATTGTTGCAAACAAAATTACGAAAATGGACCAAAATCGGGCACATTTTGGGACCTTTTTTTTCGACTTCGACCTCTTTCCAAAGATTGGTGCAAACAAAATTTCGAAAATGGACCAAAATCGGGCACTTTTTGGTACCCTTTTTTTCGACTTCGACCTCTTTCCAAAGATTGGTGCAAACAAAATTTCGAAAATGGACCAAAATCGGGCACTTTTTGGTACCCTTTTTTTCGACTTCGACCTCTTTCTAAAGATTGGTGCAAACAAAATTTCGAAAATGGACCAAAATCGGGCTATTTTTGGTTCCTTTATTTTTGACTTAACCTCTCTCCAAAGGTTGGTGCAAACAAAATTTCGAAAATGGACCAAAATCAGGCACTTTTTGGTACCCTTTTTTCGACTTCGACCTCTTTCCAAAGATTGTTACAAACAAAATTACGAAAATGGACCAAAATCGGGCACATTTTGGGACATTTTTTTTCGACTTCGACGTCTTTCCAAAGATTGGTGCAAACAAAATTTCGAAAATGGACCAAAATCGGGCACTTTTTGGTACCCTTTTTTTCAACTTCGACCTCTTTCCAAAGATTGGTGCAAACAAAATTTCGAAAATGGACCAAAATCAGGCACTTTTTGGTACACTTTTTTTCGACTTCGACCTCTTTCCATAGATTGGTGCAAACAAAATTTCGAAAATGGACCAAAATCGGGCACTTTCTGGTACTTTTTTTCGACTTCGACCTCTTTCCAACGATTGGTACAAAATTTTTTTTTCAAAACAGACCAAAATCGAACACTTTTTTAGTTGGGACCAACTCTGGTGATGGCCAAAGCACATTGTCAACCAAAACAACGTAAAAAAATATTCTTTCCAAATTAATAGTTATTAACAACTAATAAAATATCTCTTATGCATAATAGTTATGAATCACCGTAAAAAAAATCCATTGAAAAATAATAGTTATTGACAACTAATAAAATATTTCTTATTCATAATAGTTATGACTCAACGTAAAAAAAATCCATTGAAAAATAATAGTTATTGACAACTAATAAAATATTTCTTATTCATAATAGTTATGACTCAACGTAAAAAAAAATCCATTGAAAAATAATAGTTATTGACAACTAATAAAATATTTCTTATTCATAATAATTATAAACCAATTTTTTGACATAAAACTTATAATAGTTATGTCCCTGAAATAAACACATTCTTTTTTTATTGTGCACATCTATGAAACAATACCTTTCGAATGATATAAGTTTTATCCCCTCTCTTAATAATAAATACTAAAAAAATGTACCGCAATTTTCAATCTTCACGTATTAATATATAGATGTTCTAAAAGTAACAATAAACACTTTTTAGTACTTATAAAAAAACTAAACTGGAAAGAGATATTTTTTTTTCATCGCTCCGAAAAATTAAAATCAGGGTATGATGTTTTATCTCCCACCTTTTCTCTTACTTAAGGTGCAATCTATCTTCATATCAAATTTCATCAAAATCGGTCCATTATTTTAGCTGTGAAAACATATTTTCCTATTGGGGGCGTGGCACCGTCCACTTTAAGCCGAACACCTTTCCTGAAAATTCAATCTATCCCTGTACCAAATTCTATAAAAATCGGTCTATTAGTTTAGCAACGATTTTTATGTTAGGAGTGGTGCCACGTCCACTAAAAGAACTCAGAGTTTTGAGAAATGTTTGTGGGGTTCAATCTAGTATATCCAAAATAAATTTCATCAAAGTCGGTCGATTAGTTTAGCCGTGGAGACGATATTTCTTGTTATGGGCGTGGCACCGCCCACTTTAAACAAATATCTTTACTCAAGGTTCAATCTATCTCCATATCAAATTTCATAAAATCTCAGCCGTGACAACGTTTTTTTTTTCATTTGGGGTTAATGCGTTTTGTTTGGGGGAATCATGTAAATATGTTCACTTTATTTTACCTGTCTTAATGGCAACAAATACACCTGATTTTTTTTTCTGCACATCTATGGAACAGTACCTTTTCAATGATATAAGTTTCATTCCCTTCTCTTTATAGTAAATACTAAAAACGTGTACCACAAGATTCGATGTTCACGTATTAATATATAGATTAAGCTATATGATTAAAAGATTCGTTTTACACCAACATACACATTCGTTCAAATAGTTTGCAGTGCACAAATAGAGCTATTTTTTTTTAAATAATTTTAAATCATCTGCATATAGGAGAAATTCAGAATTATGGAAACAATTTCTGATATCGTAAATAAAAAGGCCGAAGAATAAGGGACCAAGAATGCTACCTTGCAATACCACCGAGGAAGCAATAAAGGTAGCCGATTCGACCCTATTAATCTCAACAAACATGAGTCTAGCTCTAAGGTATGACCTGATCCACTCCAGAAAATTGGAGTGGAATCCTAATTTAGACAGTTTCTCAATCAAAATAGTATGCGGAACCTTATCATAAGCTTTTGAAATATCAGTGTAGATAATATCTACTTGAGATCCACTTTCAAATGAACTCAAAAATATATTAGAAAATACTGCTAGATTCGAGATTGTCGACCGCCCAGCAACAAAACCATGTTTACAGGGCGAAATACAATTTTTTACCGCAAAATATAATTTGTCTTTGGAAATAGTCTCGATAATTTTAGAAACAGTAGACAGTCTGGACTATATCTAGCCTAAAGTTAGTAACATCATTTTTTTTACCACCTTTGTGAATAGGGGTAATCGAGGCAATATTCTATTTATTGATGAATTCACCACATCTTAAGGACTTGTTAAAAAGCAGTCTTAAAGGAATCATTAATGAATTACTACAATTCTTCAAGTACTCCACTCTACAGTACCGATAACATTATTTGACATATTAAAATCGCAAAGAATAAAATTATAACGAAAACTACGATTCGACTCAGCAACAGTTTCAATAAATTCAAAAAATTCAACGTCTAAATTTAAAGGAAAATGATGCATGGTCGGAGATGATACCGGAAACAAACATTGAATTAATTTAAATTTAATGTTGCCACTTATAAAAATTAAATTAAGTAGTCTACCTAATGGTTAGTAAAGGAATTAATTTGCGCTAAGTCCACTTCAAAAAAAGAGTCAACTAAGTGCATTTCATACGTTTGATTTAAATTAGAGGGCATTAAAGTAAGACTATTAAGCACCAATACACTTTACTTACAATTAGATTAAGTTCACCTAATATACAAATATGTTGATCATTCTTTTCCTTTGTTAGATGAACAATGTTATCTACATGGGCTGCATAAAGTTCCTCAGAACTGTTAAGCGGAAAGTAAGACACACACAACAAAAGCAGGCCTGACGATCCAGCAATGGACACGCACAGTTGATCCAGAAGCGAATCCATATTATGGAGCTTTCAAAAGGCAGAGCCTAAGCTACACTTAGCGGCATTTAAAACACCACACCTCCTGTTTTAGCAGGATATCTATCCTCACGATAGACATGATAAAGATTTGTGTCAAAAAACTCATTATTAAAAAAGTCTGGGTTTAGCCTAGTTTCAACCTGCACAAATACATCAAAATCCAATTGGGATAAAGCACGATAAATATCAGTGGCTTTCGTTCTCATGCCGTTCTGGAAGTAGATTTCTAGCGCATTAAAGAAGTTACCGTTTGAAAACGAAAAGGTCTCACTTTAATATTACACTGCCATATTTCATAATCAAAAACCTTCTCATAAAAAGGAGCTGAGATACCCTATTTAAAATTTAGAGTTTTTAAATCATTTAATAAGCTTTACTAATACGGGCATGTTTCTCAACATAAGATATTATGTCCTCATCTGAAACATAAGTCTTAAAGACGATACATGCACCCAATTTTCGGTTATAGCCACATCTAATTCAGTGGATTCACAATTTCCAACCAGCGCAATCCGCTTGGGTTTATTTTTCTTTTGAACAAGCGTCCAATCACTATGTGGGATAATAAGTTGTTATTGTCTTGTGAAGAGATGCGTGGATGTGTCTTCATTAAAAATAATTTTAGATTAAAACTCAATAAGTTCGACTATGCGAATGTTTTTACGCTAACGTTGTGGTCAGCAAATGTACGTGTTCCTCCGTTCTCTTTTTTATTGGAAGAAAATGAAAACACAAAGAATCGAAAGTAGTTTGCCCGCAATTACATTACTCATCATCAATTTCTCATGCTGGTTCGCCGCTGCAAGACAAGAGATGCTGATTCAATTGGATGCTGTCGTGGGGGAGGTGTATTAATTGCGTTCCGCTCTCTATTTTCATCAAGTAAGGAGTGAGATCGAAAAAATCTTAACATATTTAAAATTCAATAATTTTTAAACGGTTGATCTTAGAGTTTTGATTTTTTTTTATTTAATTGATAATATTTTACAAATTACAGAAATATATAATTTTTATAGTTCTAACCACTATTTATGAACTCGTGGACCTTTTTTGGTAAGCCTTCCATTAGTCGTTTCAGACACCTTTTTAGAACAGTTTGCCCATCTGCTTTTAAAATCTTCGATATTTTGGGACACCTTTTTTGTGCTCTTTAAGTTTCTTTTCACAAGAGCCTAATATCTCTCGACTGGTCTTAGCTCCGGACAATTTGGAGGATTGGCCTCTCTTGGTACAAAAATTATGTTATTACTTTGGTACCACTCCAGAGCTTTCTTGCCGTAGTGACATGATGCCAAATCGGGCCAAAAATATGTGGACACATCGTGCTCTCTTATGAAAGGAAGAAGTCTTTTGTTCAAACATTCTTTGATGTATATTTCGGTATTTATAGAGCCAACCGTAACAAATGACTTGCTTCTTTTGCCGCAACTGCATATAGCTTGCCATACCTTGAATTTTTTAGGAAATTTTGTCTGCTTTTGGATTCTAAATTGTTCTTCGACATTTCCTCGAGCATCAACAACATAAAAATTTTGACACGGAAGCTGCGTAAAATTTGCCAGTACATACGTTTCGTCGTCCATTATACAACATGAGTATTTTTGTATGAAATTCAATTTTAATTTTCGAGCCCTACTTTTGGCGTCTAAATTTTTTGCAGCATTCCTGTCTGGAACTTTTTGGACTTTGTATGTTTTCAAACCTGCATTGGCTTTCACTTTTCGCACCATATAGTCAGAGCACTGGGCTAACAGGGCAGCTTTTCTAGCAGATGTGATTGCAGATCTTTTCAAGATGCTTTCAATTTTCTTGGCTTTGCCAATATCATGTGGTCCTTTTTTTCTTCCCGAACCAGGTTTCCTATCGATGGTCAAATTCTCCTGAAACTGTTTAATAACATTGGAAACAGTTTGACGACAGACCTTCAATTCTTTGGCCAATTTTTTGTAGGACCAATTTGGATTTTTTGAAAATTTTTAATAATTTTAAGACGTACTTCTTTTTCTTCACTCATTTTGATCAAACTTAAAACAAATCAACATGTTTGTCATTAAAAATAATAACTGACATATTTTTCAAAGATAACTAGATCAAAGAAATTTTTAAATTTTGCACCCCAAAAAAATTATTAGGTAAAACGTGTGTTAAGATTTTTTCAATCTTACTCCTTATTTTTATGAACATTGCTGATGTTCTCATTGATCAGCTGTACATTGTTATTAAAAGCTTATCTGCATCCTTGTACATCGCTATTTCATATGTGCCTCCTAACAGCTCATTGAGTTAACATAAAATGCACGTGGATAACATGTCTTCATTAGCTGCTAATATTGACACTGAAACTAAACAATTGATGCTTTTTGGTGATTTTAATCTTTGTGGAGTTTCTTGGACTTGGAGTCAGTGCTTGTTTGCGCTAATTGCAAAAAATAAATGCTTAAACTATGTGGGTGAAAACATTTTTGCTCTAATTTCTAATCTGTCGTGTCAAGTTCAAGATCTACAAAAAAAAACTTCCTGACTTATGTTACCAACAAGAATCTAAAAAGAATAAAGTGAACAATGCACCTGCTGCTAAGTTGCAAAAAAAACTTTCAAAACCGGTTTCCGTTGCTTGACCTACGGAAGATGTGATTTTGACTCGTGGTCGTGCGCGCGCTCTTGCGTTTCCAGCAAATGAATCGCAAGTGTCGATTAACGAAACGGTTAATTCTGATGCTGCATCTCATTTTTTGCATGGTACTGCAGGCGTAATAACAATAGTAGCACTTGATGCAGTCGCATCAGCAGTCGATGATGAGCGAACATCCGAAACTACAACCTTAATAGCACTAATATTTTTTTTTCTTAGGAACAGCAGAAACTGGAACAGAAGTAGAAATCAGATCAGATAGTGAGCCAGTGGAAAGAGCGTGAAGGATAATTCATCATTTGCCGAAAATGGGGAAACTCCAACAGCTGATGCGTTGATTATGGCATTCAAATTAGGACAGATCACGAAGAGATCCGATTGAGAGTTTTTGAGCGCGGAAATATTATTGTTGCTAATGATAGGATATTGCTTAAATAAAACAAAAACTTTAGTGTCAATAATTTTCACACAGGTTTTGTGAAACCCATTTACGATGATACGCACGGCGAACACAAGAAGACATAGAATAATTTTGGAGTTGAAACATTTTTGGGAAGTTTTTAGTTTTTGCATTAGCGATAAAAACAGTTTTGGTCAAAACATCACCTTTTATAATTTGTTATACCTAAACTCTCAATTTTGAAAAAAAACGTCACGCGATATTGTAATTGATTCAATGACAATTTTTTGCCCGGTTAGACTTTTTAATCGGAAAACTGTGATGCTCTGCTGTAACAGTTGATAAAGAATGTCCCTTTGAATGAATACTAGATAGATACTAGAATTATACTTTTTAATATCTGGCACGCTCCCTTATATACGTTACAAACAGAATGATAAAGTGAACCTTTATATGCACAGAGTGTAAGGTAAGTATATAAACCTATCAGTTTAAGAAAATATAAGAACATTTAAAATTAGTTGTTTTTTACACTAACTAAATAATTAAAAAGCCTAAAATGAAAGAACGCGAGTTATGAATGTACTATATCTCTAGCCACAATTGCAGCAAATACTGCATATTCCTACTGTTTTAAATGCTTGCTGTATGAAATCTGTGAAGGTAGAAAAAATAACAAGATCTTCTGATGAGCTTCTCAAAAATATCAAAAAATTAGAAGCACAAGGAGAAAATTTGACACACTTGGTGCTCATCTTGAAACTTTCAAAACCGCGGCTAAATTTGTGTTTATCTCGAAAATTTTTATATTTTGCGAGGTTGATGATTTAAGATTCCTGGCTATAACTTCTATGCTATTGCTAATGACTATATGACTTTAAAGTTTAGATTTGCAATACATTAGAGCCCCGATTTGCGTCGTTAATAGGGACCGGAGAAGTGCGACGCAAATCGAATTATTTTTTTTTTTTTATATATATAAATGCAGGTGATTAGTTAGTTATTTTAACACTGTCTCTTTTTCAAATTGTTTTTACTGTTGTAGGTGCTAACCCAAGGGCTCTTCCTATGTCAAAAGCTTTTTCTCGCGATTTCAAACGTTTTAATACATCCAATTTTAGTTCCAAACTAATCATTTTTTGTTGTTTTTATTCATTTTTTGTCTTTCCGTAAGTTATTTTACTGATTTAACCACAACACTTCTTATTGAGATCTAAATTCTTACTTCCTAAAACTTACTTTACTTACTTGGGTGGCCATAACAACCCGTTACCGGGTTACGGCCGACCTCAAAAGCTCTCTCCAGGCGCCTCTGCTTTGCGCACGCCTTCTCCAATCATTCACACCAAGCGTGGATAGGGTTTCCTCGGCTTGGTCTTTCCATCGGAGGCATGGTCTTCCTCTTCGTCGTCGCCCAGCGGCTTCCGCATCAAACACCTTTTTCGCCGGAGCTTCTTCGTCCATACGCACAACATGTCCCAGCCAGCGCAGACGTTGAATAGTGATGCGCTTGACTATGTCAATGTCAGCGTAGAGCTCGTACAGTTCGTGGTTCATTCGAATACGGTAGTCGTCGCCGACGTGAACAGGACCGAAGATTTTGCGAAGAATTTTTCTCTCAAACACCCCAAGCGTGGCTGCATCAGTCTGCGACACAACCCATGCTTCTGCGCCGTAAAGTAGCACGGGTAAGATGAGCGTCTTGTAGAGTGTCAGTTTTGTCGGGCGAGAGAGGTCTCTACTACTCAATTGCTTACTGAGACCATAGTAACACCTATTAGCAAGAGTTAGTCTTCGCTTTATCTCCAGGCTGACATCGTTTTGAGTGTTCACGGCGGTGCCAAGATAGGTGAATTCCTTGACAACTTCGAAAGTATAGTTGTTCGCAGTAACAAAGGATCCAATACGGCGCGTCTCCCTGTTTGTGGACAGCATATACTTTGTTTTGCCCTCGTTCACCGTCAAACCCACTTTCGCTGACTCTTTTTCGATAGCAGAGAACGCAGCAGTAACATCTCGCTTACAACGTCCAATGATATCAATATCATCGGCATATGCAAGGAGCTGGACACTTTTGTAGAAAATAGTGCCATTACGATGTACACTGGCTCTTCGCAACACCCCTTCCATCACAAAGTTGAAGAGGTTGCAGGATAATGGATCGCCCTGTCTGAAACCTCGTTCGGTATCAAATGGTTCGGAGAGGTCCCTTCCTACTCTGACGGAGCTGGCTGTGTTGCTCAACGTCATTCTGCAAAGCCGCACCAGCTTCGCAGGTATACCGAACTCAGACATGGTGGCATACAGGCAATCCCGTATCGGGCTATCGAAAGCTGCTTTAAAATCGATAAAGAGATGATGGGTATCGATCTGTATTTCGTGGGTCTTTCCAGGATTTGACGTAGTGTGAAGATCTGGTCTATGGTGGACTTACCAGGTCTAAAGCCGCACTGATAAGGCCCAATCAGTGTGTTGGCAAACGGCTTAAGTCTTTCACACAGTACAGTCGACAGGACCTTGTAAGAGATGGCAAGAAGACTGATTCCCCGGTAGTTAGCGCAGATTGTCGGGTCACCTTTCTTCAGTACAGGACAAAGGACACTGAGATTCCAATCGTCGGGCATGCTTTCTACTAGCCATATTTTGCAGATGAGTTGATGCATACACCCTATCAGCTCATCGCCGCCGGTCTTGAACAATTCAGCAGGCAGGCCATCGGCACCAGCCGCTTTGTTGTTCTTAAGTCGTTGGATCACAACTCGTACCGCGTCATGGCTAGGTGGTGGTACGTCCACACCATCGTCGTTGATTGGTGGCATCGGGTTAATTTCTCCAAAGGCGGGATTGGTGGAGTCATCGCCAGCAAGCAGCTTGGAAAAGTGTTCCCTCCATAATCTCAGTGCACACTGCGTATCCGTAACCAGATTTCCATGTTCATCTTTACAGGTTGATGCTCTAAAGTAAGTAATGTTCAGGAAAAATGTTGGAGGAGGCAAAATAATGGGACGTTGTCAGACATTTGATTCGGGGAGATATTAATGATTTTTGATAGGTTAAGGACCAGTTTTCAAAACGGTGGCGGGTCCATCAAATCTTTTCTGAAATGGACCAAATTTTACGTGGTTTTTCTTGGCACTAATATAAAACTTTTGGTGCCCGGGGAGCGAAGTTTGGAGCAACTTTAATATCTTGAACCACCCTATTGTGGATCTTAGACGAATTAGCAACTGGGCAAAAGAAAATAATTTTAACTTAAATTTTAGTAAAACTCCAGCTTAAGCCATATCCCATTGTAAATTTGATTAAGTTTCGATACCTGCCTTAGTATTGGATGGTTTAAAGATAAATTTTAAGCAAAGCGTGACCAGTTTGGGGTTCAAATTATACTAAAATTTAAGCTGCGTAGACCATATAAATTATATGGTCTCCAGAATGTACTTGATAATAAGAAATTTGTGGGCCACAAATTGTACGCCTTATTCCACGCCCACCTCAACTGGAGTGTCTAAAAATGGAAGACTATATTGTTTTCTAACAAATTCAATTATAACTTGAAAGATTTGGATGAAATAAGGCGTATATGCAGGCCAAAAGGAGAAAGATTGAATTCTAAATATTGCAAAGCCACTGTGATAATGGAGGTGGCTTTGTAATGGTCTGAGATTTCTTTTCTGGTCAAGAGATTGGGCCAATTCATAGGATTGAAGAAATTATGGATCGTTTCATGTACATTGACATATTAAAAGACGTGATGCTGCCATATGCCTATGCAGAGGAGCCACTTGAATGAAGGTTGCATCAGGACAATGATCGAAAATATGTCTCTAATGCTTGTAAGGGCTGGCTTCAGAGCAATAGGGTAGAAGTTTTTGGTTGGCCTGCCTCAACATGAATCCTCTTGAGATCCTGTGGGATATTATTAACATGAATATCATCAGAAAAAAATTGAGAAACCACGGAAGTCCATTTAGTCCTTAAAAATATCCTGGGAAGGGATATCGCAGGATATCATTGAAAATTTAATATCCTCTATGCCTTAAAGAGGTGCGTATGTCGTCCAGAATATAGGATTCGCAACTAAGTACTAATTTTAAAAGTTTTTATTTACCATAAAAAGGGGGTGCTTTAGTTTTTTCCTTTAAGTTTTCGGGTTTAAAATGTTCCTTTAATGTTAACTGTTTATTTATGAGACGCAGAATTTTTTAAAATTTTGTTTGTCAATAATAAAGATATAGATAAATAAAACAAATACTTTATATGGTTCAATAACGTTGTTTTCATAAAAAAATTATGATGTGAAAAAAATGTACTCAGGGGGTGCTTAAGTTTTGGCCAACACTGTATATTCTAGAAACAAATTTGAACATATTTTCCATTACTCAATCACAATTTTAAACTGTGATATTACTACTTAGTTATAAAATAAGATACTTTATTTTTCTACACAAGCTAATTTCTTCCCATATGTGTTTTTGGAACAAAATTTAATATGTTTTTTACTGAGCTTTTATGTTTTTTACTGAGCTTTTATGTTCAGTACTTTTAGTGCAAAAAACACAAAAAAATTACAAGCGCAAAATACATTAAAGAAACCAAAAAATGTGCAACTAGCTGCTTATACTAGTTTAGACCACTGCAACATGGTATCATCAGTAAACTTTGTTAGCAGACGCATAAGAATCTGCAAGCATACTATATTCCAGGGACCCAAAATAACAGTTATGGTATCAAACAAAAATTAAAAAGTCAAGGACAAAATATTTTAACAGAGGAAAATTTTCGATGTCGTTGTGATCCACAGGACATTCTCTATAAGAGTCCTGGATGCCTTTTATTTTTCCAACTTTTTGGATAAAAGTCCAAAATTAACTGGTAAATGCTGACTTTTATTTTTTCAGTCAAATGATAACCGTTAAATTGAGCCAAATATTTTATTTGGCAAAAATAAAAGGCTTTGCTAAATAACAAATAAACCGATAATCCAATTGAAGTAAGCTTAGTACCAATCTATTGGTCTAGATTTCTAGAATTCAAAAATGTATGGCTTGTATGGCATTAAAAGTTTCGGTAATAACAAGCAAGGCAAAAACCAGTTACATTCAGACTCCCATCTAAACAAATATTGCTTGCATAGACTTTTTGCTTATTTGAAAGCAATTGTATCAATCAGACAGAAAAATTGAATTTTTTCATTGAAGTTTTTGTATATAGCTTAAAGAAACTTCTTTTGTAAGTTTAAAGAAAATTATTTGATAACACTAGTTTACAAAATGATTTTTTTTTTCTGTTCCATTGATCTGAGTTTACTTTTCTTATGTAAATTTTCCTGCTGAGTTCGAAAATGAAAATGAAAATTTTTTGAATGGTACAGTTTTCGAGATATTGTGGTTTTTTCACTTTTTCGACCTCTTTTCACTTTGAAACTCATATCTTGAGCTACAAATGCCCAATTTCCTTTTTCTTGATGTCATATTAAAGATAATAAAATGACAAATAAACTTGTGTAATTATATTTCTTATTTAAAAAGTGGTTCAAAAGATATAGATGAAAATAGACCAGATTTTAAGAAAAATCAAATTTTACATTTGATTCTTTGGCCACGAAAAAATAGAAATAAAATAAAAAAAAATAATTTTACTTTTTGCACGTAGACTTAATACTTTTACGCAAATACTAAAACATTTTAAGAGAAAATCGACTGTAAAATAACAACGTTAGAAGCGATTGAATGAATGAATCCAAATTCGACATTTTATGCATATATTAATTTTTTCGACAATTTGTTGAGCCTAATGGTTACAAAAAGATTTTTCTAATGTACCTTTGATAAGAGCATACTTTTCTTATGTACTTTTTCCTGCTAAATTCGAAAATGAAAATGAAAATTTTTTGAATGGTACAGTTTTTGAGATATTGTGGTTTTTTCACTTGTCCGACCTCTTTTCACTTTGAAACTCATATCTTGAGCTAGAAATGCCCAATTTTCTTTTTCTTAGTGTCATATTAAAGATAATAAAATGACAAATAAATGTGTGTTATTACGTTTCTTATTAAGAAAGTGGTTCAAAAGATATAGATAAAAATATAACAGATTTTAAGAAAAATCAAACTTTACATTTGATTCTGTGGCCACGAAAAAATTGAAATAAAATAAAATAAAACAATTTTACTTCTTGCACGTAGAGTTGATACTTTTACGCAAAAATTAAAACATTCCACAAGAAAGGGAGAACATTACTGTGGACAAAGACAACATCAAATACGTTCCACTTGTCAAGAAAGAAAGTATAATTCTTCCAGCGTTACATATAAAACTTGGCCTTATTAAAAATTTTGTGAAGGCCCTCAACGTAGAAGGCCAAGCTTTCACTTACTTGAAAACTCTTTTTCCTAAGCTGTCTATAGCTAAAATTAAGGAAAGCGTCTTCGATGGTCCAGACATAAGAAAATTGATGAAAAGCACAGATTTTCCAATATATTTGACATCGGTGAAAAACGAGGCCTGGAATTCATTTCAGCTGGTTTTTACTAGTTTTCTAGGGAGCCATAAAAGCCCTGACTACGAGGCAATTATTACCGATTCGCTGGAGAACTACAAAAAGATGGGTACGGAATGTCATTTCATTCTTATTAATATTCTAGTGTATTTTTTACCATTAAATTTATTTTTATCAGGCGTAAATGTCTCTGAAAATCCATTTATTGCATTCGCATTTAAATTTCTTTCCCCACAACCTTGGTGACGTAAGTGACGAACAAATTAAAACTATTGAGCGGCGCTATCAAGGGTTTTGGGATGAAGCAATGTTGGGAGACTACGTATGGTTCCTTACTAGAGAAACGGATCCCAAAAGCAACAGAAGACAAAACAAAATCCACAACTAAGTACAGACATATATATAACTTTGTGTCGTATATTATGATTGTTTGTGCTAGCCTGTGCTTGTGTGTGCAAATAAATGTGGTTTTTTGGACATAGTTCCTTTTCCACAGTAACCGGTGCATTTTTATTTTCAGGGCTATTGAAGGTTTTAAGCAAATTTATTCTAATATTACGAAAACACCAAATAATATAGAGAATTGCAGCGATTAAACTCAACAAATTGTCGAAAAAATTAATATATTCATAAAATGTCGAATTTGGATTCATTCATTCAATTGCTTCTAACGTTGTTATTTTACAGTCGATTTTCCTGTAAAATGTTTTAATATTTGTGTAAAAGTATCAACTCTACGTGCAAAAAGTAAAATTATTTTTCTTTATTTTATTTCTATTTTTTCGTGGCCACAGAATCAAATGTAAAATTTGATTTTTCTTAAAATGTGATCTATTTTCATCTATATCTTTTGAACCACTTTTTTAATAAGAAATATAATTACACACGTTTATTTATCATTTTATTATCTTTAATATGACATCAAGAAAAATGAAATTGGGCATTTGTAGCTCAAGATATGTGTTTTAAAGTGAAAAGAGGTCGAAAAAATGAAAAAACCACAATATCTCGAAAACTGTACCATTCAAAAAATTTTCATTTTCATTTTCGAACTCAGCAGGAAAATCTACATAAGAAAAGTAACCTCAGATTAGTGGAACATTTTGAGTGTAAACTAGTGTAATTTTTCTTTAGCAAAAACAATTTCTCAATTTTTTCTCATAATAAGCTATTGATTATGTACATATGTCGTAAAAAACAGGGCAATAAGGAACTAAGACGTTCACCGGTTTTTATTGCAGGAATTGGTCAATGGGTCATTTAGACCGCGGAGATCTATTAAATTAGAGGGTGGAAATCGGAGATATGGGTGAAAATGGACCCTTTTTAGTTTTTTCAATATGCCTCGCAAACGAAGCAAAATTTCGACATACTTCATATATGTAAGACTTTTTGTAGAGAATTAAATTTCTCATAGAAATGGTTTACTTAAAAAAAGTTTTTTTTTTATGCCAAAAATGTTTAAACAAAAAAGAAAAAAATTCAAAATTTAGTTTTTTCACTTTTTTTGCTTTTTTGCCTATAACTTTTTTTGGGTTAGAGATAGAAGCAGGTATTGCTCTATAGAAAAAAAGTAGACAACATTTTCTTTAAAATGTTGCATCAAAATGTAACTGGTTTTTGCTTTGCTTGTTATTACCGAAACTTTTTATGCCATATAAACCATATATTTTTGAACTCTAGAAATCTAGACCAATGGGTTGGGGCTAAACTTACTTCAATTGAATTAACGGTTTATTTGTTATTTAGCAAAGCCTTTTATTTTTGTCAAAAAAAATATTTGGCTCAATTTAACTGTTATCATTAGACTGAAAAAATAAAAGTCAGCATTTACCTGAAATTATTTTTCAAATAATAACTTTTTTTCGAAACTTTTATTATAAAAGTCATAACTGGTTGAGTCCCTGCTATATTCTACTTTTTGCGTTGACCAGTTAAGAATCATAGCAAAAAAGTATAAACATAGCGCGCCAAAATTCTACATTTTTCCCCCTTTATATGCAATTGCTTTTGTAACTCTTTTGATATTACACATTTCTTGACGAGCGTTCGTTGAAAGCTTTTCTGGGAAGTTGCAAGTGCTATATGTAAGTAAATATCGGCGAACTTACCGACCTTCCCGTTCACCATATTATTTATTTTCTAAACTGAGTTTTCTTCAATCCACCCAAGTGTGCAATTTACGAGTACCTGATTTTAATCACCTTGCGTCTTCTAGCTTGTTTTTTGTTAGTGTGGTCAAGTTAAAGATTTTTTTTTTATACAGTGGCGAACAGTAAAATCCGAACACGAAAACAAATTTTGAAAAAAGAGTTTTACGATCCCGTTACTGGTGTTAGAGGTAAGACAATATCTTAGTATAAATAGAAGTTTTACTGCTAGTTTTTAATCATTCCTGTATTGTGTTGGAAAAGATGCCAAATTATAAAAAAAATAAATGAAGCAGATAAGCGCGAGATTTTGGCATTTCGAAGCGATAGATTAACGATACGGGAAATTTCTGCTACAGTAGGCTTTAGTATTTTTGAAAAAGTATTCTGAGACTGGGTGGAAAAGTAGAAAGGAAGGGTCAGGAGCTCAAAAAAAGACTACAGAAGCTGATAAGCTGTATTAGTCTTACATATTGCTTCAAAACGGATGTAGAAATTAGAAAAGAGTTTGTTGAATGTAGAGGCATAACAATTTTTCTAATGACTGTAAGACGGAGGCTCCATGACGCTGGTTTATCTGCACATTGCCCCACTAAAAAGCATTTTTGACCACTCAAATGCGTCGGAATCGCTTGGAGTTGGCCAACCAGCACAAAATTTGTACTGTATCTGATTAAGAAAATGTGATCTTCTCAGATGAATCAAACTTCAACATATCCGGCTCCGATGGAATGCGGTATGTGCGCCGAAGAACTGGAGAGCATTATTGCGAAGAGTGCATCCAAAAGACATTAAGGCAACCGATTAGTAGAATGGTCTGGAAATGCTTTTCTTATTACCAAGTGGGATATCTCGCCTTGATTGAAGGAACTATAAAAGCAGCAGACTATAAAAACATTCTGAAAGAAAAATTAGAGGCTTCTATTGAAGAGCATTTTTCGCGTATGAGCAACGTGATTTTTCAAGATGATTCTGCGCCTTGACATCGAGCGCAATTGGTAAGCATTAGTGTTTTGTAAATTCTTATTATGTACTTGATAATTATCTACAACTTTCAACCTTTTTTCTTCTTCTTCTTTTATAGGTAAAGAATTATTTGAGTGAACTTGTTATTTTAACTTTATCGTTGACCAGGCAATATTCCCGATCTGAACCCCATTGAGAATCTTTGGCACATAATTAAGATAAACAACAACAAGTCCACTAATTTACGTGCATTAGACACAATGATTCAAAATGTTTGGTACGAAGGCATTTCGCAAGGTCTTTTGAAAAATTTGATATCTTCCATGCCGCAGCGAGTTATGGCGGTCATAAAAGCGAAAGGAGGAACAACAAAATATTGATACATACATACTTTTTTTAATCCTCAATATTAGTTCTTAAAATACCTACTGTAAATATTTTAAAATTAGTTCCTTAAATACAACATTTTAAAACACTTAAACTAAAACTTTTTTTTATCAATAAAGGACATATTTCACTTTTTGCTAAAAATAGATGTTTATGGTGTGGTTCTCCGAACTACAGCAAAATATTTTCAGTAAAAGATATTTGCTTCTCTGATCATTGCATCAGTTTTTTGAATAAATAAATAATTTAGATTCCAAAAAATGTTATTCAACTTCTTTTGTTTGTCCGGATTTTACTGTTTTATATATAAATAATTAATCGCTCAGGTCTCAATAGACTATCATTATTACCAAATACACATGTTATTGACGTTTCTGAGACCGTATGGTTGTGCCTCTCTTCATCGCTGGATTAAGGTAGGGCTGGCAGAAGCTATACATCCGGGCCCCGAACTCAAGGGGACCCCATCAACGCTGGAATAATGTATTTGCTAGTGGTTATAGTAGTGCCTTTGCCCGAACCATAGCACAGTGGTCGCAAATCGAGTTTTTGGTTCAAAAATCGCTAGAGAGCGCAAATCGTGTCGGAAATTAAAATTTTTTTTTGAAATAAAGTCAACTAAAATGCCAACAAATCGTCGAATACCGAATTTTGAAAAAAAGGTTGAAAAATGTTGATGAAGTCGAAATTATAATGAAAAAAGTTGAAAGAGGTTGAAAAATGTTGAAAGAATTCAAAATCGATGAAGTCGAAAAAATAAAGAAACTAATGAAGAAAGTTGAACAAAAAGTGGAAAAAATCGAACAAATACATACAATATATATAAGGAAAAGTTAAAAGGTTGAAAAAGTCGAAAGAATATGGAAAATGTTGAATAAAATCGAATAGAAAATAAAAAGTTTAAATATGCCATGACCACTGTTTCAATTCCGCCTGCTTTTGGTTTAATAAATGCTATTCATAATCGACATTCGCATACCAAATTTTAGCACAATAGCTTGTATAGTTTGCGATATATGCCGTGGTTAGCCTTAAAATTTAGGGCGGTGACACACCCACTGGTACAATCCAGTTGGGCTTTGATCCAGAAATAGCTTTACATAAACAAACCTTTTACACCAAATTTTAGTGTGATTGCTCACATATTTCGATTAATATAACACTTAACGTATTGTATTTGTATGGGAGGTGCCACACCCACTGGTGGTATTTCAGCCACTTTTGAGACAGATATACTCTATAGCAACTGAACCACTTACATTAAATTTCAATTGCTGCAATAGTTCAGTTAAAACAGCGCTACATAGCAAGTTTATCTGCCGTACTAAATTTCATAACGATTACGTTGTTGGTTCTTTTAATATAACGTATATAATCGCCCATCAACGAGTTTTTTTCAGTAAAGTGGCAAAGCTTGTATTGATGACTGCTATCAGCGGCATCATCTCTAAGATATTTATGAAATTCGTTTGTGCCAATTTTGAGATTTATGTACGGAAACAAAATTTTTATTTTGTTGAAAAGTGTCACGCTTACTTTTACAATTCCGCCCATTTTTTACACAATTTAAGATATATATATGATATGTATCCGTTTACCAAAATGCATCACAATATCTTGCACGGCTTACGAGATATGGCGGTATAAAGGCTAAAATTTAATATACACAGAGTATGGGCGGTAGGCGCGTCCCTGAACCGATTTCGACCATTTTCAATAGCAAGATACTTGCAAGAAGGTGTGACATGTGTTTGTGCCATAGCTAAATCAACTCAGGTGGTGTCGATGATCGAGAATATATATACTTTTCCATGCCTGCCACGCCCCCTTCCATGTGTTACAAACGAAATGACAAAGTGAATATACTTCTGTGTAGGGTATAAAAATTTTCTTTAAGTTAAAGGCCAAAAAGAAAAACTTGTTTTAACTTAAAAGAATAAAAAACGCAATTTATTTTCCGACGATCTGTTGGCATTTCGGTTAGTTTTAGCTAAAAAGAAAAGATAGATATTCGTTCTCCAGCATTTTTTGTATCAAAATACTAGAAGTTAAAGCCAACAAAATTTTTTTTTAAAAAACATTTTTTGGTCCAAAAAAGGCTGGAGTGCAAATTTTATTGGAAATTAATAATTTTTTTTAATGAAAGTTTTTCAAAATTTCAACAAATCCTTAGAGCGGGAATGTAAAAAAAAATCGTTCTAAATTAAATGCAAAAAAAGAAAAAATCTTTAACTATCACTGTAAAAATTGTGGCAATTTCATTTTTGTCATGTTTCTACCTGTGCGTGAGTTTCTCTATTTGACTCTGCCGTCAAAAATTATGTAAAAAATCATTTTTCATTGAGTTTAGTTAATCAAGACAGACAGCAAATCATTGGCTAAATCTTTTTCTTTACTGGATACTTCCAATATACTGATAAGACTTTCTAGTCTGCGGGCGGAAAACCAGTTTTTTGTCAGACTAATGTCCATATACCTCAATATTTCAAGTACTTAATTTTTTCCATTTTATCATTTTGCTCAGATAAAAATAGCTTTACTGAGTTTAAATTTTAGTGTCATTTGCAGACAAACATAATTTTTTGAATTTTCTATAGATTATGCGTCTTGCCATACAAATAGTGAAGTGACTTCGGTTCAAATCTCACAGTTCACATGTCAAAATTCACTTTTCAAATGCTTCATATTAATAAGTCATATCAATTAATGCACTATCCAACGCTTCTAAAATTTTTTTTTTTTCTCAACCTTTCGTTTTATGAAGTTAATCAATTTGGGTGGTTCATTTACGGCTCTTCCTAGATATCATTCGAGAGTATGAAAGCAGTTTTTTATCATTCATTCCCACCTTGAACTGTATGTATGTAGACGCCGACATTTTGTAAATTCGAAATGAACATAGCAGAATAGTGCTCAAAAGTAGATAGGCCAAGGCGCTATAATTGCTGTTGTGTCTAAGTATAATAATTATACAAAATTCTTCTCTATTCACCTGTAGTTAATCCCGGCACCAGCACGGTGATTGGGATGACCACCTGCATTTGATCCATTGCCAGCACTTGCAGCAGCTGCTGCTGCCTGCTGCTGTTGACGAATCGCAATTTTTTTAGCTGACTCTGGATCCTCCATGAGTTCGCGGAACTGTTCTTGACGTATATCATCGTGCTTGTCTGGAATTAAATATCGACGTATTTCCGCTAGTGCGTACGCAATACGTGCATAAGCTTCCGCCGGAGGGGCTATGGTTGAAACTTCAACATGGAGAGGCAAATTCAAATGAGCATATTTTGCCTCCTCTGAATTACGTAATTCTTCCTCCCGCACACGGTCCTTCATAGAAAATCTACCCAATATAACTATTTTACACTGTGTCTCTTCCTGCAGGCGGCGCAGTGAATTTCCTTTTGGCCCCAGAAGCTTGCCGACATAATTAAACTATGAATAAGTGTTCTTAATACAATACATAGACAAAACAACAAGCCGACTGACCTTTTTGTCCTTAATCGGAACATGCACTTTTTGCGACAACTTTATTGTACGCTGCTGATAGACATCGGCATACTGTTCCCTTGTAGGTATGCGACCATTAGATTGAACTCGTTCCAGAGCTGCATACAAAATAGTTACAACAAATTTAATGTAATTAACTTAGTATATAAGACTTACCGTCGTCGATTAACTTCACAGCCAATGGAAATTGATTTTCCATACGCGAGCGCTCCGCTAACAGGTCTTGAATATATTTCTGTGCCACTTCGTTTAAACGCACTTTACCATTTTCGGGGCCATGTTCATCGTTGTGGCCATTGGCGTAATCATCATCGACAGCTGGACCACCACGCATTCCGTTTTCAGTCATAGTGTAACCGCTCCTTTCCTGGAGGTGCTTCCACCTGGCGGCTGAAACTGAAGCTGTGGCTGAGGTCTTCGTTGCGTTTAAAATGCTCCAACTACAAATTTCCACGGTTTTCTTTAGTTTAATATCACTTTATTTACTGCATAAGGATTTTCCCTTAATCTTGTATAATGCAATTAGCTTAGTGGACAATAGAGAAGGAATCTTTGACTTTTCGACTTCGATGTGTTTCTTTTATTCTGTTTTTTGCATAGTTCTATCAACTCTGGTGAATTCGGAAACTAATTTAGCACAAACTAGACTTGCCAACTAGGTTAATCTTAATGTTTGCCAAACTGTTGGGAATTTCCTACACACTGCACAACTTTCGGATAAAATAAAAGAAAACCGCAAATAGAGCCCCTGTGCAATATAGTTTCTCTGAAATAGATCAAGCTAAGCTATTTGCGCATTGAAATGTATCAAAATGATGTTTCGCGCAAGCCTTTACGATTTGGTCTTAAATGAACTTGAGTTAAAATTCGCCAATATGTATTTACAAAACTTAATTTTTCAAACAAACATTTTATTTTAAGAATTAAGTTCAATTAGACGTTTCGGGCGCAGCGAATTCCGAACGTGACCACTTTTAATGATACCAACCTATAGCAGAAGAGCTCTATAGAAAAGTCGATTGGATAAATTACAGGATAAGATGTACGGTAAAAATGGTTATGCATTTTGGTGAAAGTAACCAACCCGGGTTGCCTTTCCAAAGCCCATCCCGATGATCTGACTTATGATATAATTTTCTTTTAATAAAAAATATATAAGTTACAGCCATGGTACAATAATACATAGTAGAACTATCTTGTCAAACTTAAATATTGCAACCGTGAAATATCCTATCATATATGTCAAGAATAAACAGAACAAAAGACACAAGGAGAGTTCCATTTTGTTCGTTGAAGTGGGTAGACGTGCCCCGCTGTCGTGTCGCGTGTTATTCATTAAGCTGAAAATTAAATGGCGGCTCCCTTTCACGCGGTTCTTATAACCCGTGAAATGTGTAAAATTTTTGAGCGATACTACAATGAATACTTGATTTGAGTGAAAAAAACCAAGAACTACAATATCCAGGAAAAAAATTATATATATTATAAATGGATTTAAATATGGAACATAAGTGCGAAAAATGGATTTAAATACATATATTGAGTACATTTGATTTGAGTCCGTCGCGGAGCAAATCAACAATAATAAAATTTTTAAATTTTTAAAAAAACAAAAATCATAATATCCATAAAAAGAGAAAATAACTTTAAATTTAATAATTCAAAAGAACATGTTATTAGTGTACCTAAATTACGGAACATTCGAGAAGTGCATAAAAAATTTTTAAAAAAGAACTTAAAATTTAAAATTTATGACTCTTAAAAAAGAAAAGCAAGAAATTCTAATACATAAACTTTTAACTATGTGTTAGTTCCTACTTAAAATACGGAACATTCGAGATAACTTAAAATATAGCTTTGTTACTATGCGCAATCATTATGGCGGTTTTACATAAATACGAAACATTTGATTTGAAGTTATGTATGTGCCCACATAACTGTAACGAAATCAAATAAAAAGAATATGTATAGGGTGTTTTTTTTAGAGGTTTGTTTTTCGAATAGAGATAAAACTGGCATTTTATGGTCAAATCTGGCAACTCTAATGTCATTTATGTTCAGTTTGGTTCGCCATTTCATCATGAACAGGTTGACAAAAGAACAACGCTTGCAAATCGGGCAAATTTATTTCGAAAATAATGGTTCAGTTCGCGAAGTTTACCGCAAGCTCCGTCCTTTTTATGGTCGACATAATCGTCCATCCGAGCAATTAATTCGGTTAACCATGGGTCGTTTTCGCACAACGTTTACTCTATGTGATAATACGCATCCCCAGAGACGTCGAACAGTGCGCACCGAAGAAACAATTGCCGCTGTAGAGCAAAATGTTGAAGAGGAGCCGAATGAATCGATTCGCCACCGTGCACAGCAATTGGAGCTTTGTCCATCAACTTTATGGAAGATTTTGCGCAAAGATCTTGGCTTGCGACCTTACAAGATCCAGCTTGTGCAAGAATTAAAGCCGCGAGACCATGCAATGCGTCGTGATTTTGGTGTATGGGCCGAAAATGAGATTGATCTCGATGCTGATTTTCATCGCAAAATTTTGTTCAGTGATGTGGCTCATTTTTGGTTGAATGGCTACGTCAACAAGCAAAATTGCCGCATTTGGAGTGAAGAGAATCCACATGAGACCCTTGAGACGCCATTACATCCACAAAAACTGACTGTTTGGTGTGCTCTATGGGCTGGTAGAGTCATTGGGCCATACTTCTTCCGAAATAATGCTGGAGAGTCAGTTACCGTTAATGGAGACCGGTATAGAGCCATGATAACCGACTATTTTGTTCCCGAATTGGATGGCATGAATGTGGATGAGTTGTGGTTCCAACAAGACGGCGCTACATGCCACACAGCGCACGTCACAATCAATTTATTGAAGGAAACATTCGATGAGCGCATAATTTCGCGGAATGGACCTGTTAATTGGCCACCAAGATCGTGTGATTTGACACCATTGGATTATTTTCTTTGGGGATATGTGAAGTCGCTCGTCTACGCCAACAAACCAGAAACGTTAGGGGACTTGGAAGCCAACATTCGTAGCGTTATTGCCGACATACGGCCCCATATGCTCGAAAAAGTGGTTCAAAATTGGACCTGTAGGATTGGCTTTATTCGAGCCAGCCGCGGCGGCCACATGCCCGAAATCATATTTAAACATTTATGGCATAAAATTATCCTTCCAATAAAGCCAAGTTGATGGACATTAAAACGATTTTCTTGTGTTTTATTTCAATTCGAAGCTCTATACCTCTAAAAAAAACACCCTGTACATACTTACGCATATATGTATACACATTACTGTTTAATCCATACATGTATTATATGCATGTTTTCGACATTTTACGTAAATTATTTTACGTTAGCCTTGATTAAGGCTTTTTTTAACGCTAAGGACTACAAGAAAAACCTCGAGTTTATGGTATTCCTTTCCCCACAAGCAGAATATAAAGGGCTGCCCTGTTGAACCCCGTCCCAAACATGGGTTGCCACCTGTTATGTAGTCCAATTTTTTTTTTTTGGTAAAAAGTGTCTGGTGTAGGATTGCATCTTGAATTGTGTGTCAAATGATAGTGTCTGAAGAGCCAGAATGGGATACATAGTATTTCTTTGTTGAATCCCGTTCCCAACATGGGTTGTCACCGATTTGTTGGCTTAACTTTTATTAATTAGAGTGTATAGGATAAAAGTCCGGCTTAAAACTTATGCTAAATAATAAATATTGTTGAACGTAAATAGAATACATTGGGTTTCCTTGTTGAAACCTGTTCCAACCATATTAGCCCTAATAAACAACATATACAAATGACACTGCTAAATTAGATCTAACAATAGTTAATACCAAGGGTATACTTCCTTTTGCGAAGATAAAAGGATGAAATACATTCGCACCAGAGAGAGAGAGAGAGACATATGAAAATTAAAGTAATTGCGATACTTTTTTGAATATTTAACCATACGGTTAAAGAAAACGAGAGCGCTATAAGCAAAATAAGTACGAGAGAGTGGAAGATGAGAGTGGACAAAACAAGGGAGTGACTTGAATATCTGTTTCAATTGAGAAGAATGATAGTGCTGTGAATATATACCACTCATTTTATATTTATTTATTTTTTTCTATATTATATTTTAAAATGAAATATATTGTTTGGCAGTAAAAACGTTTTTTCCTATTAGAAGCGTGGCACCGCGTACTCAAAACAAATACCTTTACTCAGGATTTAGTCCAGCTCCATGCCAAATTTCATCAAAGTCGATGAAGCGGCCAACCGAAAAAGCATTTTTTTATTAAGTGCGGTGCCACGCCTCATTTAAGAACACAGAGCCCCTAATTACCTTTCTTATGGTTTAGTCTATCTCCAAACCAAATTTTGTTAAAATCGATCAGTTAATTTAGCTGTTGAAACGTTTTTCCCCATTAGGGGCGTGGCACCGCCTATTATTAAAAAAAATTATACACTGCACTCTCTCTCTTCACAGCCTTTCCTACAAAAAAAAAACTAAGCGATTATGATTATGGCTGTCTACCAACTGCCGGTTTATATTAAATTCGAAAACACCCATTCTCATATAAAGCTCTTGAGCATACGAACATTTTTAGACCTTAAAAACGTTTTTCCGCTGCGCTCAATTTTGGGCAGACCTCTGTCCCGGTTGACCTGTAATGTCCCATAATTGTTTGAACATATGTAAAGGCTAGGGCCGAGGGAAACTAGCTATCCTTTTTTTAAATTTGAAACTGTTTAAGCCGCAGGGCTTCATTTAAGATGACGGGACTAGCGACAATACGTATCCCAACCAATCACAGGAGCGTATGTTCCCAGATTGGGCGGCTTCTTGGTCAGCATCTATTCTCACTGACCCGAATGGCTGGGGCCATATACTTAGATTGCGCTTCAAAAGCTGATGGAGCGCTTCATCTGTCCCAATTCACTGGACTACTTAATTTAAAATAAGTGTTTACGGGCTATGAAAGACTCATTCTGGCATGATTGCGATTTCGCTTTGGATACTACCACCAAGGTTGAGTATAGGCGAACACTTTGAGCGTTTGGTGACCTTTTTTAGAAGGGACTCAATTGCCAAGATTTAATGGTCCTACCAAAACGGCTGATGAACCAAACGACAAAAGTTGCGACCCTGCGTATTCCAGAAAATCCAATAAGCGTCTGTTCCCATCAGGGCCGTCGAGGGAAATCTGGGCCCTGTGGTAACTATACACGGGTCCCTCCTCCCCCTCACCCTAACAATTGTAAGATTAAAAATGATGTAGGATGGCAAAAGTAGCATATTCTATTATACACACCTAATTTTTCCAATCACCCGTCACTAAAAAAGTTTCACTTCAAAAATAGTATACGTATAATAGTATTTATTTAAAACATGTAACTATGTTTTTTGAAAGTTGGTTTAATTTGATACGGGATATTCCTTCTTAATTCGAAGACAAGAAAATGTTTTCACTCACTATATACGGCGAAAATTAGGTAGAAAAAATCCAAAGGGACTGAGCCAATGTTTGCACTCGTTGATTGCAACGTGCAAGCGACAATTTTTGAATAGCGATTTTAAGAATTTACGGGCCCCTTCGAAGAACTGCGGGACCGAGAGGAATCGTCTCGTTGCCGCCCCCCAGTCGTCTGCCCTTGTTCCCATATTGGGAGGCTGTGGTTCGCACTGACCGGCATGGTCGGGGCCATATCATACCAGATTGAGTTTCAAAAGCGAGTGCAGCCTCTCATTCGTCCCATTTCAATGGACATATTAAAAACCAGTGCTGACGGACGCTGAAAGGCTCGGTTCGGGTCTGAAGCGATTGTTTTCGGTATGGTTGCGATTTCGTCGTGAATACTCCCTCCAGATTGAGCAGCGACGAATACTTTGAGCCATTGATGTCCTTCTATTTAAGAAGAGACTCAATGGCCAAGATGGCCATTCTGCCAATACAGTTGAAAAAAAAAAATGGTAGCATAGTAGTTTAGCTATCACCGACACACAATTAGAAACTGGGGCAACTGGCTATGGAGATGTAAATTAATCCTAAATAAAATTTTCTGAACGGACAAGTTCCAAGCCTCTCACTCTGCACTTTCAAAATTTAAATTGCCACCACACAAACACTGCAATTTATCGTTTAATTGCTACTAATATCTTCATTAGGTCTTTGATTGCTAAACTTAATTTCTTCTGTTACATTTTCATTTTCCACACATAAAAAAAGTTTGCCTTCGGTTAAATATATCAACACTACTTTTAATATTGATTCTTGTTCATAAATAGTTTTCTAAATTTCAATATACTTTAATTTCTTACTTTTTTGCATAAGCTGTGACTCAGTTGATTTCTTTTGATTAGGAAATTCTGTTAGTAGTGGATATGAAGGCTGAATAAATCATAATCTTAAATGCAATTGTGAGCGATCCAGCGGAACTTATGTTCGCTGGAGTTCGAACAAAATCATCAAAACAAAAGCTACTGCCAGGAGTGGTATCCGTTAAGATGATAGTCGATAGTTGACTATAAACTTTCGAACTTTTGCTCTCTGTCAACTTGAATATCGCTTGATTTTATGTGATAGCTATTAAGGTTTCGTTTTCAAAAATGCGACAGTTGACTATCACTTTGTACATTAAAAATGGGTCTTTTCGGACCAATATCCTAGTAGCATCAGCAGAAGTAATGAAGACAAAAATCCAGCTTACAAGACAGTGATGTCCTTAAAACAGCTTTGTATAAAAACTAATAAGATACTTCGCCTTTTTAGCAAAATTTGGTTTCATAATATCTTGCTAGAACAAGATATAAAATCAAGATAAAGAGACCGGATGTCTCTGATGTCTTAACACTGTAGCCATATAAGTCACGTGAAAAAACATGATATCTCATGTTTTCAGAGACACTCAAGATAGGACACATTAGAGAGAAAGATTTGATTCAACTTCGACATGCAATTTAATATATGACAGGTAGCCTAGTATGTAGCGCACAGGACTATGAATCGCTGCAAATTTGTAAATTGTGAGTAAAAATTAAATTTGTTAATACATATAGTAAAGTTCTACAATTTTCATATTAAATAATTTAAAAATAAAATAAAAATACAATTATATATACATACATTGCAAAGTCCTACGGAATTTTTTTAAGTGTTTTCAAGGTGTCTTTTAAACAGCTCAGAAAGATACTTTACCGATTTTGAAAAGATAGCACTACCGTGTTGCTTGTACTATTGTTTCGATAATGGATAACAAATCTACATACTGCATTATCTGTTCCGACAGATATTCAAAGTATATATTTGTTTCTCTCCGCCAGGTGATATGAAGCCAGTGGCGTCATATCACCAAAACCTTGGGAGGTAAAGAAAAGCCGCGAGAGTTTAAATGACATATTGATATGACATTTTCAATATGCGATAAAATTGGTATATTAGTTAAGAAAATCTTCTAAAAAATAGAAGAATTTGAATTTGATTTAAATATTTTCTGTGTATAATTCTACCACGATTAGATGTTTAGATTGAATCGATGTATTTAACAGAGCTGGACAATAAGGATTACGATTACAACATGATTACGATTACAGTAATCCTCAAAAACAAAAAACAGGATTACAATTACTGTAATCGTTCATCTAACGATCTTAGATTACAATTGCAGCAATCGTAATTTTAAAAAAGTCGTAATCGTAATCTTAAAGTCTTCGTTGAACTATTACAGTAATTGTAATCCCGTTTTTTCTTTTTTTTGTATAGGGATTACTGTAATCGTTGCAAAGGATTACTTACTTACTTACTTAGATGGCCATAACAACCCGTTGTCAGGTTACGGCCGACCTCATTAGCTCTCGCCAGGCGCCTTCTCCAATCGTTAATGCCAAGCGCGGTTAGGGCTTCCTCAGCTTGGTCTATCCACCGGAGGCATGGTCTCCCTCTTCGTCGTTGACCGGGGACCTTCCCTTCGAATACCTTTTTCGCTGGAGCTTCTTTATCCATACGATGGACATGACCCAGCCAGCGTAGTCGCTGTATTGTTATACGCTTAACTATGTCAATGTCGGCGTAGAGCTCATACAGCTCGTGGTTCATTCGAATGTGATAGTCGTCGCCAACTCGAACAGGACCAAAGATTTTGCGGAGAACTTTCCTCTCGAGCACCTCAAGAGCGGCTGCGTCTGTTGTCGAAACCACCCATGCCTCAGCGCCATAAAGAAGCACAGGTAGAATGAGCGTCTTGTAGAGTGTTAGCTTTGTCGATCGAGAGAGAGCTCTGCAACGTAATTGCTTACTGAGACCGTAGTAGCACCTATTAGCAATTGTTATTCTCCGCTTAATCTCCAGACTGACATCATTTTTGCAGGTTACGGCAGTGCCAAGGTAAATGAATTCCTTGACAACTTCTAATTTACAGTTGCCCGCTGTAACATGAGAATCTAGATCCCGTGCTCTCTTGTTGTTGTTAGTAGACATCATGTATTTCGTCTTGCCCTCGTTTACCGTCAAACCCACTTTGGCTGATTCCTTTTCAATAGCAGTGAAAGCAGCAGTAACATTTCTCTTACTCCGACCGATAATATCAATATCATCAGCGTACGCAAGGAGCTGAACACCTTTGAAGAAAATGGTGCCATTCTGATGCACACCGACTTTTCGTACGATCCCCTCCATAATGAAATTGAAGAGATCGCACGAGAGCGGGTCGCCTTGTCTGAAACCTCGCTCGGTATTAAAAGTTCCGGAGAAGTCATTCCCTACCTTGACGGAGCTAAACGTATTGCTCAACGTCATCCTGCAGAGCCTTATCAACTTTGCAGGTATACCGAACTCAGACATTGTTGCGTATAGGCAATCCCGCACTGGGCTATCGAACGCAGCTTTATAATCGACGAAGAGGTGGTGAGTGTCGATTTGATATTCATGGGTTTTCTCCAGGATTTGGCGTAGTGTAAAAATCTGGTCTATGGTGGACTTACCAGGTCTAAAGCCACACTGATAGGATCTGATCAGCGTTTCTGTATACGGCTTCAATCTTTCATACAATACGCTCGAGAGGATCTTATATGCGATGGAAATAAGACTGATACCCCTGTAGTTGGCGCAGATTGTCGGGTCTCCTTTCTTTATTACAGGACAAAGCACGCTGAGATTCCAATCGTCGGGCATGCTTTCCGCTAGCCATATTTTGCTGATGAGTTGATGCATGCACCTTATCAATTCATCGCCACCAGCTTTAAACAACTCAGCTGGCAGGCCGTCAGCACCCGCTGCTTTGTTGTTTTTGAGTCGCAGGATAGCAACTCGAACCTCTTCATGGCTAGGTGATGGTACTTCCACTGCGTTATCATCGATTGGTGGTATCGTACTGCATTCTCTCTGGGCGGAATTGGTGGGATCATCGCCCGTAAGCAAGTTGGAGAAATGCTGCCTCCATAACCTCAGTACACTCTGTGTATCTGTAACCAGATTTCCATTTTCGTCTCTACAAGTGGATGCTCCGGGCTTGAAACCTTGAGTTAGACGCTTAACTTGTTGATAGAATTTTCGTGCATCCTTCTTGCCCTGGTACACCTCAAGTTCCTCACGCTCACGCTTTTCCTGCTCCCTTTTTTTACGTCTAAAAATGCGCCTCTCTTCCTTCCTTTTTTCACGGTAGTTTTCTCGCACGGCTCGCGTTGCGGCTGACTGCAGCGTCTTCTTGTATGCGGCGTTTTTTTCAGCAGTCGCATCGCGACACTCCTGGTCATACCATTGGTTTGGAGGTTGTGGGCGTCGAAAACCAATGACTTCCTCGGCAGCAGCACGCATGGAGTGGGAGATGTGTCCAAAGTCCACCGGCGTCGTCGGTTCCAGAGGTTGGTTGGTTGAGCTTAACCGAGAGTTGAGCGGAGTACGCCTCGGCAGTCCGTTGTGATTGCAGCTTGGTAACGTCCAGCTTTCGTTGCATGCCCGTGCGTACATTCTTCGCATTGCATAGCCGCATGCGGATCTTAGCTGCAACAAGATATTGGTCGGAGTCAGTGTTGACACCCCGAAATGTACGCACATCCAGAACGCTTGAAGCGTGCCTTCCGTCGATCACAAAATAAAATTATTTGGTTTTTCGTTTTTTGATCCGGGGATAGCCAGGTGGCCTTGTGAATGTCGCGGTGTTGAAATCTGGTACTACTAACTACCATGTTTCGCGCCGCGGCGAAGTCGATCAGTCTCAGACCGTTGTTTGAAGTGGTCTCGTGGAGACTGAACTGACCGACTGTAGCGCCAAAGATGCCTTCTTTTCCGACCTTCGCGTTAAAATCGCCGAGGACTATTTTTACATCGTGGGTCGGACAACGGTCATACACGTCCTCTAGGCTCGCGTAGAAATCATCCTTGGTGGCGTAGGTCCTTTTCCTCCGTCGGGGCGTGCGCGCAAATTAGGCTTATGTTGAAGAATTTTGCCTTGATACGGATCGTAGCCAGCCTTTCGTTTATTGGCGTGAACCGGGAAACTAGGTGGCGTAATTTTCGACTTACAACGAATCCGCAACCAAATTCGCGCCTCTCCGTATGGCCGCTGTAGTAGATATCACAGTTCGTCCGTTTAGAGCAGCCTTGTCCTTTCCATCGCATCTCCTGGATGGCGGTGATGTCAGCCGAGGGCTTCCGCCAGTTGGATAGTTGCACCTTCCCTATGGAGGGTCCGGACATTCCAGGTGCATATCCGTAAATCATTGTCCGTTTTTCGTTTGCAGTGGTCATCATCGTAGTGGGGGCTATTATCCGAGGCTGATTTGGTTTTCATTGGAAATGATGATAATGTGTGGTGGGACCCAAACCCTACGCACACATTCCAAGTTTTAAGTCTGGGAGAGACCCGCCTTCTCACAACTAGCTCACCCCCGGACGGGTGTCCAAGGTATCTCCAGAGGATACTTTGCCAAAAAAGGCCGGAAGTTTGTGAGCTGCTTGAACTGCTTGCAAAAGAATCATCTCTGGCCACTCCCAAGTGAGTGGCGATCAGGACTTTCCCCACTTACGTGGACTTCTACAAGCAGCCCCATCCTCCGAACGAATACAGTAATTCAAATTTTAAAAATTTTGAAATTGCGATGAAGATATTAGCTATTCAATAATAGTATGAAACCAGCCCTATCCAAATGACGCCGGTGAAAATAGCATTTTCTCCGCATTCGATTTTGAATAATAGGATGAAAATGTAAAAAGTTGAAACCAGAGGTTGATTATCAACTATCACACTTCTACTCGCTGTAAGGTGATTGTCAACTTGATTATCGCTTCCTTTTGTGTGATAGCTAATTAGGTGTTTTCAAAAACGACAAATCAAAAAACTGACAGTCGACTATCACCTTAACGGATAGCATCCCTGATATTGAATATCACAAAGCAGAAATGTCAATTTTGACGCCAATAATGTTAAAAAAGCTACGAGCTATTAATAGTAATAGAATATTTTTTGCAACTCTGGTTTTTTGTGTGCCTTGGCTCTACACTTTGATCTACCATTTTGGTGTGGGATTGAAAATTTGTATTATTTGGAATAATTTTATAGTAAAAATTTTTTAAATTAAAACTTAAAATGCCTCGTGATTACGAACGTGAGTATAGTGAAGATACAAGTGACTACAAAAGAAAACGTCGTACTGTTGATGAAGCTGAAAGCGGAGCTGGAAATACAATTGGTGGGGTTAGTGGTGGTGATGGACCAGAACCTAACAACTCTGGTCATCATCATCATGATGCCGTCCCACTAAATGAGAAGACAAATGAATACTTGCAAGAATGTTTGCAGGAACAGAAATCAATTGAAAAGAAATACTCAATTTGCAAGCGCCTCTTGGATTCTGGTAAGAGTTTTGGACTAAATCTAAACTGCATAGTGCATATTCACTCATTTTTGTATCAAGATCTTAAGTTAGCTCTTGGCCTTGTCTAGCATAGCGCAGTTTTATAATAGCTCCCATTTTTTTGTTTAAAAAAAAAAGTCGATCCGATCTGGTGTCCGAGATGTGTATAGACATCGAAAGTTGCGGATATAGATTTTTAAAATCAATATAACTAGGCAATCCATAGATTGATATCCGAAATAAAAGTGTCATATGAATGATGATTTAATAAGTTACAATACTGGTATATAAAGTCTGATATCTATCAACTAGTTTTCAATACATAATATTTTTCTAATATTGACAGCCTTATTTCGAAATATTGTTTCTGTTTTTAAAGCGTAATTAAGTTTTATTGAAAGTTATCAGAAAGCTTACTTAATTCCCCCTAAAATATGTTTGATTTGAACCAATTCTTTTTATAAGTACATATTAAATTCTTTTCCGGAACATAAATTTCCATAAATTATTGAATATCAATTGCTAAAGTTTCAAATCCAATAAAAATATCACCTACTGTATTTAACATTGATATTTGCATTCTACCTGATATTTTTAACGATTAATGACTAGCTCCAATTATGAATTATTATCACTTAAATATAATGTGCTGCTGAATAATGTGAAGTTTATATCTGTTAAAAAAAAATAAAAAATATTTAAAAAAAAAATGTTTCATGCAACAAAAACGATATTTGGATATTTGGCGACTCAAAGCTTACATCCTTAATTAAGTAATTTCACATAATAGTTAGGCAAAGTGAATGGCAAGTCACAGCGCTTTTGTATTAAAATTTCATATAAAATTCAAATTATTAAGTATCGTTATCTTGAAAACATTGCGAGATATCGAGTTTTTTTGTATAACATTTTCGATTTATTTTGACGTGTTCTATCGAAAGCCATGAACAGATTGACAAAAACCTTAACATGAATCCAAATAAAATTGTTTCTGTCTACTTTCCTCTAAATTTAGTCTTAAATAATTTTTGAACTGTTTAAATGTAAAGTTGAGTTAAAACAAAAACTTGAATGGAAAATTATTTGGGATGTTATTTACAGTCGATATACATCCGTAGGAAAAAATCACCAGAGATTTTTTTCTTAATTCCATGTATTACATATAGTGTTTTTAGGAACATTATTTAGTACAACATGTGTATAACTAATGCTGCCAACTCTGGACCGGCAAAAAGCAGTACATTTATCTCTGAAATACCTAAAACAAAAGTACACATATGGTCAAAATAATAAGTACACTACCTGATATATTATTAGTTCTCAATTATTTTTTGTTTTACTGAAAATATATATGGAAATTCTTTTTTATTTTGATAATTTCAATATGGCAATGCCTTTAAAAGTGAAAAAGAGGAAGGGATTTCCCCGAATTTTTCTATACGCGTATGTTTCCATTTAAAGGGCTTATTTCACTTGGACAAAATAATAAGTACATTAATCATTTCTTTAATTTTGCAACCATCTGATCGGCTTTTTCGTACAAGTTTGTTAATTTTATTTATGTTCATATTTAGTTATAGCAAAATAAAAAGAAAAAAATTTCATAGATGGGAAGAAATCAACATTGCACTGCCGAGGAGAGGCAGATAGTTTCGACACTCAGAAATTACGGCCAAAGTCTTCGTACTTATGCCGAAGCCATGGATCAGTCAATTTTTTCGTCCAAAACGCTTTAAAAGCTAAAAAAGTGGTTGAAACCCGCGGAAGACCAAAAAATTCTTCAACAACGATAGATAATCATATTGTCACTGTCGCAAAAAAGAACCATTTCGCATCTTCAAGAGCCATTTCAGCAGACATCGGCAATGTGATCTCGTTCCGAACGGTACGTCGACGATTACAACGAACCAATTTACCTTGACGGATAGCGAGAAAAGTTTCTATGCTTCGAAAAAAAAATTTGAAGATGCGTTTATCATTCGCAAAGAAACATTCAAATTAGTCCGGACCAGACGGCGAGAAGAAATAGCGTAATACTTTGTGGAGCGACAAGTCAAAAATAAATATGTTTGGAAATGACTCCGCCCGAAATGTTCGACGCCCCAAGTGTAAAGAATTTCACGTACGCTTCACAAAAAAGACTGTAAAGCATGGGGGTGGCCACATTATGGTCTGGGATTATTTTTCATGGTACGGTGCCAGACCAATACATCGAATTTCCGATAGCATGACCAGATTCCACTATAAAGACATTTTGGAAAGTACGATGTTGCCCTATGCTGAGGAAAGTATGCCGCTAAAATGGACATTTCAGCAGGATATTGATCCTAAGCATACTTCCAAGTTGGTGAAGAATTGGTGTCAAAACCATAGTGTGACCTTGCTTAACTGGCCAAGTCAATGACTGAACTTGAACCATTTGGAAAACCTTTGGCGAGAGTTGAAGCAGAGAATAGGAAAGGAAGTACATATTCCAAAATAAGAAGCAATTATGGAGTTTTGTCCATAAAACTTGGTATGAAAAACCAGTAGAGACTTGCCGTAAGCTTATCTCCAGTATGCCAAAAATAGTTCACAAAATTATTCAAAATAATGGTTGATATATCGGCTACTAATGATGAACTTTAAATATCAACAAATAGAGCCGATAAAATCGAGTTAATTTTTTTTTTTATTAAAATATTATTTTGTCCAGTCATTTTAATCCATTTTTTACTTTTTTGATAAGACTGAAAGATATTTTTGTTTTTTATTAATACCTTTTTATTTTATTTAATATGTTGTAAGAAGTTAACTATAAATTTGTTTTTCTATTAACTTAAATAAATTTTTGCCTACAAGCCATTGAACTAATTATGTGAGCGTGTACTTATTATATTGACCATATGTGTATATCTTCTCAATATGGAAACAAACAAGCTATTAATTTATGTATATTATTTTATTTTAAATCGGACCAAAACAAATTAATCAAATATCTATTTATTCATATCATATTTAACAAATATTTTTCTTGACTGCCAATTTGTCGAAGAATTTTTGGTTGTGTCTTTGAAAATTCGTGACATTCCATGCAGCTGTACTCCATGTAAACTTTTACACACGAAATGCTCTTCAGGGTCGATATATGGAGATTGGAACTTTCTCCTTTCCATGTCTTTTCAGTGTCAGCAAAAATACGTTCGACGTGAGATGCTCCAGGCAAACATAAAATGTATTCGATTATTTGAGAGAATTTCATATATCGCTTAAAGATTTCTACCCATCGTTCTTCTGTTTTCGCTTCTTTTTTTGCCAATTTTAGTATTTTTTCTTCGCTACAGTAATTCTTGATATAATCGTATTGCATTAGAACTTTCGGTGAATTCATTGTCAAGTTAGACAATGTTCTTTCAGTAACAATTTTCCAGCTAGGAACTGATTTCAAATCAACCACGAAAAGCTGTTGAAATGTTGGAATTGTTCATTCCAAGTTCAGTGCATAGTTTGTGTTACATTCGCGTTTTTCCTCTTTGTATGAATACAAAAACCAGTACACATTTTCTAGTAGTATAAACAGCTGCAAAGCAGTACTGTACTGTTAAAACCAGTAGCATTATGTTTTACATACGTATGCAATTTTAAAAACATCCGATTTTGCTAAAATTTTGGCACGTTAAAGAAAAAACACCAGATTTTGCTCAAAATTCACACGTTAAAGAACCTTGAAAGATAGCCTTGCAGCCCAAATTGCAGCTCCCTATGTAGTTGGGTTCTTGAGTACTACTAGGTCAAAGTTTAGAAAAAACGCAATTTTTGCGAAAACAACCGAATTTAAAATCTAATATGTCTGGGCCTGGTCAGCCATTTTCAAAGTTGTCATATTTTACTAAGACTTATTGCACTTAATTGGGTTGTAAAAAAAAGTCTAAAGTTCTATGAACTTAAATTTTTATTTAATGTATATTAGATATAAATAACAATATTAAATTTGGATTTGTGGGCTTTTAGAACTAAAATTTTTAAAAAAGACTAAATACGGCTATTTTCATGCCAAAATATGGCTCTTTCCAAGCACCCCGACCACTTAGGGAGTTGAAGTTTTGGCTGTACTGCTATCTATTAAATTACGTGTCGAAATTTTAGCAAAATCGAATGTTTTTAAAGTTTCAGCATGTCATACGTATCGACACTTCCAGCTTAACTAACCACTTTTCGAATAAAAAATTATAGACATATACGAAAAATTGCAAGTATTAAAAATTAAACGATGCATCACATCGAATTTTTACCATAATAGATTAAAAATCTTCATCACATATTGAATTTCCTTGTTTTTCTTTTTTTTTTTCAATAAAATTTTTTTTACTTCATTTTTTACTAATTGAGGAAATTAATATTATCTATGAAACTTTCTTTACAATCACACAAAGTGTAAAAAAATCTTATGTCCTGTTTTTGCTAGGGATAAAAATAAATCCATAACAAAGTTGCATACAAACTTAAACCACCATCATCAATCTGATCAAGTTAGCCAGCCTTATGTAGTGTGGTGTACTCGATCCCCTGCTCAAGCATTGTACACTTCATATTTCTTATTTTCCCTTCTTCCTAACTATTTCCTTCTCCTTAATTTTGTGGATTTTTTTTAAACTTTATCAAAATCAGCGCCACTTTGAGTTTACCAGTTGTGGTAAGAAAGTTCAATATTTGGCCAAAAACATGAATGTGTAATTGAATTGCTGTGTAGATCTAAGGCATAACACTTCTTTCTGACCACTATCATTCCAATAGTTGCACCAGAGTAATTAAAAATGACTTCCATTGAAACTCGTTGCTCTTTGAGCTCAACCTAACTTCGATTATTCTGTCTGTGTCAATGATGTTAAAAGTTAACTTTAAAAAAAATTAAACTTAACTTATCGTACAAGCCATGTAATAAAAGAGCGTTTTCCGCAAAAACCTATTCTCATTAATCCAATTATAAAATACAATAATAATCATCAAAATATTTATTAGTAAGGACGCTCTGAGGCGGGAAATTTTTGGATCTTAATCTGTACATCAAAAGTAATGAAACATGCATTAACTGTTTAACTGCCTTTATTTAAAATTTTAGTTTACAAGTTGTCTTATAGGCTAGGTTACATTTTACGTACGTATTTATCTAAGGGTAAATAAATTTTAATTTGCTACACGATAAACATTAACATGATGATGAAGATGAACAGTCTTATATTACGATTTCATTACTATAATATATACAGTGTCGAACAAAACATATTGGACTGAATACACATTTTTGTTAAACCTCATATACATCTTAATTATCCAAGTCAAACATCAAATATACATTTAAATTCAAAATATATGCTTTATTCTTAAAGGAAAAAGGATTTATTATACATTTAAATCAAAACTTAAAATTTGTAATAAAAGTAAACAAAATATGTCAAAAATTCACGCGACAAAACATATTGAACTAAGCAATTGCGATCAATATTTTGTGAAATATCCCTTGTTTTTAAGGACGGCTGCGCATCTCCTTGGCATGGAAGCAATAAGGTTGGCTATTGTCGTTGTTTCTACAGCAAACCAAGCATCTGTGAAAGCACCAAAAAGTTTTTTCTTATCTCCTCCAATATTTTCTCTATTGATCTTTTTATTGACTATTCCCCAGAGATTCTCGATTGGGTTGAGATCTGGAGATTGTGCTGGCCACTTCATTACGCGTATTTCTTCCTTTTCAAACCAATCCTTCACATACCTTGAGGTATGTTTTGGATCGTTGTCCTGCTGAAATTGCCATGAAATAGGCATATTCCACTCTGCATGAGGAAGCATCACTCTTTGTAGGATTTCTTGGTACTGGAACCTATCCATTATTCCATCTATTTTATGTAAGGGTTCTAAACCATTTCCGGAAAAGCAGCCCCAGACCATCACATTTCCACCACCGTGTTTTACAGTGCCTTGACAATACCGAGGATCCAACCGTTTATTTCTTGGTCTGCGTATTGTCTTCATACCATTAGAATATTTTAAATTAAATTTTGATTCATCTGAAAATAAAACTGTGTTCCATTTCGGTATGGACCAATTGATGTGCTCTGCGGCAAATTCTATTCGAGCTTTTCGATTTTTCTCCGAAATGAATGGCTTCTTTGCAGCTCGATAACTTTTAAGTCCAGCAGCACATGCTCTTCTCTGTACGGTTCGACTGCTTATATTTAAGTCCAGAGTTTTAACAACACAAGGAGCTGACTTATCTGGATATTTTTTAAACTCTCTAACTATCCTTGCATCGTCTTTAGATGTCGTACACCTTGGTCGGCCACCGCAGTGAACAGTTTCAACTGTTCCAGAAGTTGTGAACGTTTTAATAATAAATCTGACAGTTGACTTCGGCAAGGAAAACTTCTCACAAATTTCTTTTTGTGACAGGCCATCATGAAAATTTTTAATTATCATTTTTTTTTAAATGAGCGTTGTATTTGTTTCCGGGCATTTTTTTGTCTAACACTAAAAATTAAAAAATCTAGAAAGATTTCGCTATAAATTTCATAAGCACCTACCTTCGGCTAATGGAAATAATTAAATGACTGACAATAGCATAATAGAACACCTCAAGGTGCAATATTCTTCGCTTGTACTATTATTAATTCTTTGGAATTCTAACGGGACATTTACAGCTATGTTTTGATGACATTGTCGAAAGTCCAATATGTTTTGTCGCATGCTTTTCATACAATTCAAAATCTTTGGGATAGTTACCGTTAGAAATGCAATCAAAACATGATTATTTTTAAATTTTTTTTGCTTGCTTAAAACGTAACGTATAAATTATAAATATATTCATGGACCTTGTTTTGATAATTCAAAATAAAATGTGCAACATAATGGAAATGTGATTTCAGTCCAACATGTTTTGTCCGACACTGTACATATTTATACATTAATAAGTTTAGTTTTTCCCAAAAAGTTTAAGAAAGGAAATCACATAATTTAACTCAAGACTAATGTTAACAACTTAAAACTATAATGTAACTAAATAAAAATAGGTAAAAATGTACAGTTTAAACGATTCGTAACTTCTCTTATACCATCTATGAATTCGGTTACAAGGTATGAGAACAATATTTTGTTTTGTGGATACTTTTCATGATTTGGTTGACATAAATTTCTCAGCCATTTAAGCTCCGTTTTCGTTGTGGGTCATGTATTATTCCTTTAAAGTCATTGACCTTATCCTCGAAAACTTTAGTTTTCATCAGGAAATAGGCCATAGTAAAATTGTATAGCATACAAGTACTTGGCATCAAATATGTACATATTTACTTAAGGAGGGGGTAGGGTTTTGGCGCTACATTTTAGGCATAAGTTTAAAAATGTTTTTTTGTGATATGGTAAAAGTAAATTTATTTATTTAAAGAACATAAAAGTACAATACTTAAAGAGTATTCTGTGAAAATTTCATTAAAAAATATTGCAAAATAAGCCATTGTCAGCAAATTTCCGCGGACGCCTAAAAAAAAAGGTGGTTTGCGGTGGACATCACTTTATCATCTGAAATCAAAAAAACCAAAAAATTTGGTTAGCTTATAAGTTTTTGAAGGTATTGACGAAGGGTTTTTTTTTTCTTTGACGATTTTTAAGATTTTGGCATAATTTTTAAGCCAAAAAACAATTTTTTTTTTTAAAAAAAAAAGACAAAAATCAGTATATTTATTATTGCAGAACTAGTTGTAATGCAAAAAAAAAAATTGTTTTATATGTTTTAACCCTTAAATGCATAGCGTACCGTATATGGTATATGCCTAAAATCATAGCCAAATCTACCTAAAAAACCAAATCTATTTACAAATAATTTTCAAAGTGATTTTCATTTTTTTTTTACTTCATTTTTTACTAATTGAGGAAATTAATATTATCTATGAAACTTTCTATACAATCACACAAAGTGTAAAAAAATCTTATGTCCTGTTTTTGCTAGGGATAAAAATAAATCCATAACAAAGTTGCATACAAACTTAAACCACCAGATTGATCATGTTAGCCAACCTTATGTAGTGTGGTGTACTCGATCCCCTGCTCAAGCATTGTACACTTCATATTTCTTATTTTCCCTTCTTCCTAACTATTTCCTTCTCCTTAATTTTGTGGACTTTTTTTAAACTTTATCAAAATCAGCGCCACTTTGAGTTTACCAGTTGTGGTAAGAAATTTCAATATTTGGCCAAAAACATGAATGTGTAATTGAATTGCTGTGTAGATCTAAGGCATAACACTTCTTTCTGACCACTATCATTCCAATAGTTGCACCAGAGTAATTAAAAATGACTTCCATTGAAACTCGTTGCTCTTAGAGCTCAACCTAACTCCGATTATTCGTCTGTGTCAATTATGTTAAAAGTTAACTTTAAAAAAAATTAAAAAATTAAAATTAACTTATCGTACAAGCCATGTAATAAAAGAGCGTTTTCCGCAAAAACCTATTCTAATTAATCCAATTATAAAATACAATAATAATCATCAAAATATTTATTAGTAAGGACGCTCTGAGGCGGGAAATTTTTGGATCTTAATCTTAACCTTATCCTCGAGAACTTTAGTTTTCATCAATAGTCCATAGTAAAATTGTATAGCATACAAGTACTTCGCATCAAATATGTACATATTTACTTAAGGGGGCGTTCAAGTATTACGTAACGCAATTAGGGGGGGAGGGGGGTCTTGCTAAACGTTACGATGCGTTACGGGGAGGGGGGGGGGGGGTCGAACAACGCGTTACATAACATTGTTTTTGAAGTGAAACTACTTTAGCGGGTGGTAATTTGAAATTAGGTGTGTATAATGAAACTCTTTCTTAATGTGTATGTTTATTGAATAGCTACAGCCAAAACATTTTATTAAAATGATAAAAGTTGACGGGATCTAGATAAGCTACAGCAATAAATGATACATCACATTAAAGCACTCAACGAGCAGAATGTCCTTAAACTATCATCTTCGAGATTGTTTAACCAAAACCTGAGATATAAGCGTAGTAAGATTTCCTATTTTAGATCCTATTTAGATTCATGTTCTAGATCCCATAAACTTTTATCATTTTAATAAAATATTTTCGTCTAATTTTTCGCCATTTTAACATATTTTAAACTTAAGCAAATGTTTATAACATTATGTGTGATTTTTTATCAAATAACAATATGAACAAGTTAAGGTGTTATCTTCAGCCAGGCCAAAACTCACATACCCTACACTGCACTGAAAGAACATATATTTCAATAAATGTTAAAAAGACGTTGAAGAGGTTGCATAATTCGAAAAAAGTGTGAAGTGTTTAAAAGGTTAACAGAGGTTGAAAAATGTTGAAAAAGTCGTAAATATATGCAAAATGTTAAAAAATGTTGAGAGAGGTTGAAAAAACTCCAATTCGATCAAAAAATCGAAAAAATAAAGGACAAAGAAATTTCATCACAATATCTTGCAGGGTTTACGCGATATGGTGGAATAAAGGTTAAAATTAAGGGCTGTGCCAAGGGAATCTTCGGAAATTTGAAACCTATCTTAATCCTAAAACGTTACGGTGCGTTACATGGAGGGAGGGGGTGTCAAAAATCTTCTAAAATTGCGTTACGTAATACTTGAACGCCCCCTAAGGAGGGGGTAGGGTTTTGGCGCTACATTTTAGGCATAAGTTTAAAAATGTTTTTTTTTTGTGATATGGTGTAAATTTATTTATTTAAAGAACAATACTTAAAGAGTATTCTGTGAAAATTTCATTAAAAAATATTGCAAAATAAGCCATTGTCTCAAATTTCCGCGGACGCCTAAAAAAAAGGAGGTTTGAGGTGGACAACATAACTCATCACTTTATCATCTGAAATCAAAAAACCCAAAAAATTTGGTTAACTTATAAGTTTTTGAAGGTATTGACGAAGGGTTTTTTTTTCTTTGACGATTTTCAAGATTTTGGCATAATTTTTAAGCCAAAAAACGATTTTTTTTAAAAAAAAAAAGACAAAAATTAGTATATTTATTATTGCAGAACTAGTTGTAATGCAAAAAAAAAACCCCTTCGTCATTACCTAGTTTTATATGTTTTAACCCTTAAATGCATAGCGTACCGTATATGGTACATGCCTAAAATCATAGCCAAATCTACCTAAAAAACCAAATCTATTTACAAATAATTTTCAAAGTGATTTTCATCAGTGAATTGTATATTGATAATTTCCATTATTCTTGTAAAAAAAAATATTGGGGGAGTATACGGGAATAAGTTTTAGCAACATATTGAGAATCTAGTCCGAACTCGATCACCTGGAATAGTTTTTTTACCTATTTTTCTAAACTTGGAACACTGCACAAATCACACTTTTTGAGCTTTTCCGGGAAAACGGTGCATTTTTCAGGAAAATGAATGCTCATTTCGTGGTCAGCGTCTGATTTTACATAAAAGGAGCTTGGTCTCCATTGGGGGCTGACCTCATGCATTTAAGGGTTAAAGAGTGTGTCGAATTTCAAGAAAATCGGTCCAGTAGTTTTTGAGAAAAAGTGTCCACCGACTTTGAAAAGTTAGTTTCGAGCAAATCACGTTTAAAGTTTAAGCACTGTCTTTTTTTTCATATACTTACACAGAATCATCGAGACTCAAGAAACTGTATCTTCGTCAGTTTTATTCCAATCGACCTCAAATCAACAGGATACTTTTGAAGAGTTATACTATCAAATAAAAACACAAAAAAAAATGGAAAAACAAAATTTGGCAAAACCCTACCCCCCCCTTAACATAAGTCTTGTTTTAAAAATAAATTTAGGCTAATACTTTAAATTTAATTTTTTGTCTTTTGTTTTTCGCAGAAATTGAAAAAATTCTGGTAAGCGGTCGCATTCCAAAACCTGAAATTTATGCTAATGTCTATAATGAAAAACCAATACGTGTCGCGCAAAAAGTTCTTTTTCCTATCAAGGAGTATCCTAAGGTAAGATTCATATTTTGAAAATAACAAGTACATTTCTTTTGACATGGCTTATGTTTCCGCAGTTCAATTTTGTTGGAAAAATTCTTGGTCCTAAGGGTAATACACTACGACAACTGCAGGAAGAGACATTTTGCAAAATGGTTATAATGGGGCGCAACTCAATGCGTGATCATGTGAAAGAAGAAGAGCTTCGTAATTCTAGTAATCCTAAATACGCTCATTTAAGTCGGGATCTTCATGTTGAAATATCAACAGTGGCGCCGCCATCTGAAGCGTATCATCGTTTGGCTTATGCGTTAGCTGAAGTGCGTAAGTATATGATTCCTGATGCAAATGATGATATACGATTAGAGCAGATGCGCGAAATGGACGGAAAAGAGCGTCTATATAAAAAAGCTCACTATGCTAAACAATACAGTCACACAACCTTTGGCAGTCGGTAAAGCAAAACATTATGATTGTAAGTAATTATTTACTGTTAGCTTCCTTTTTAGTACACCACCACCGCCTATGTTTGATAAAGCAACAAAACCAAAAGTTTACACAATATTGGAGAAAGCACGTTATGCCATGGAAGATCCTGCTTATGGATTGGTAAAACCACATAGGTATAAACTGTTTACCTCTCCTTTATATTGACTTACATACACATAGGATGATCGGTAATCTATATATATAGATATATTCAATAATTTTTTTTAAAATGTCGACAATTTTCAATGCTAATCTTTTAAACAATGTTATTTAACTTAATATGGTAGAATATGGTTGCGAAAGTAATTCCTGAAAAAAAGATGGGTCTTTACAGGTGATCATGGCATCTTCCGTGCAAAAAAAAAATTTAAAAATACAGAATCAAATGATGTATTGGAAAAATATAGGGATAGAGAAAATGATGAAAAACATTGATAGGAGCGCGTAAAGTCGCGAATACCGGATAATGTACAAATAAATATTAATAGTCCAGTAGAAATAGGGTTTGAACAACAAAATAATTCGTTACAGCAATCTGACAGCGGAATATTGTTGAACACGCTCTTGTAAAAGCGGACAAAAAAATCGAACCGACAGCAGCTATCCGGGGTGGAATGGGGTGCATTTTTAGAGGTCGAACACAGTTTTTCACGATTTCTGGCTAAACTGTGCATCATATCAAAAAAAGTTTAATGCAAAAGTTGTAGGAAATAAGAAGATCTACAACTTTTGTAACGATCATTTTAACCTTAACCTCAAAATTTTTCAAAAAAATGGCTGAAAACCGGTTTTTTGGTTTTCAATTTTTTTCTTTCACAAAAAAGTTTCTATGGAGCTGAAACTTGGGCAAAACATACTTTTCAGTGTTATAAATGGCAGTAATTTTTTAAGACGGAAATATTCAGAGGTTGTTGTTAAATTTAATTTTTAAGCTAAAAAAACCGAAATTTTTAACTGAGATTCCTCTTAAAACTACACCTTCTAAGGAGTTCTGTTTTAGCTCACCGAAAAATTGAAAATAGATTTTCTATTTTCAATTTTTCGGTCAATTTTTCCATTGCAGTATACATTTTTTTACCATTTATATAAAGAAGACATAATAGAGAGTAAGTGAGCTAAAACAGAACTCCTTAGAAGGTGTAGTTTTAAGAGGAATCTCAGTTAAAAATTTCGGTTTTTTTTAGCTTAAAAATTAAATTTAACAACAACCTCTGAATATTTCCGTCTTAAAAAATTACTGCCCTTGTGTAACACTGAAAAGTATGTTTTGCCCAAGTTTCAGCTCCATAGAAATTTTCTTGTGAAAGAAAAAAATTGAAAACCAAAAAAACCGGTTTTCAGCCATTTTTTTGAAAAATTTTGAGGATAAGGCGAAAATGATCAATACAAAAGTTGTAGATCTTCTTATTTTCTACAACTTTTGCATTGAACTTTTTTTGATATGATGCACAGTTTAGCCAGAAATAGTGAAAAACTGCGTTCGACCTCTAAAAATGCACCCCATTCCACCCCGGATAGCTGCTGTCGGTTCGATTTTTTTGTCCGCTTTTACAAGAGCTTGTTCAACAATATTCCGCTGTCAGATTGCTGTTACGAATTATTTTTTTTTTCTCATTTTTCCGACTAATTCTACTGGACTATAAAGTAAATTTCCAAATTGAACATAGGGTCAACAGAATAATTGAATTGCTAACCCTAACGAGACATTGAACATCAGCCACGTAAACGCGCCAGTGCATTCGTTGTCTGTCAGATCTGCTAGCCACATAGCTATGAACAGAAACTTCTATATTTATGCCCCTATTGTGGTTGTCGATTTGCGATAAAATCGATAGCCATAGATTTAATAGAAACGATGCCATTTAGGTATTACGAAACTCAATAGAAAAAAATACGTCATTGTGACTTGAAATACTATTATTTTTCTTGAGACAGCCGTTTAGTTTCATTCAGTTTGAAATATTTTGTGTAAAAATTTAAAAAATAAAGAAATATGTACTAAAGTAAAAAAAAATCTTATCTATCAAAACAAAATGATAGAACAGCCAGCGATTGTAATCGATAAACACAATACCAAACAAAATCGCTAATAGAAAAAAAGCGTTTATCTATTGTAAATCGACAACCGCAATAGGGGCCTTATATTCAACAATTCCTTTTAAAATTTCCTTAATATTTAATACGTTAATTACAAGAGAAATACTTCTTCACTTATGGCCTAAAGAGCGTATTCCAGCGATATTGCCATGCGATGAATTGACAAGAAAACCTTTATCTTAAAATTATCAAAAAACCAGAAAGAGAATGCAGATAAACAATTTTGATGGTGTTAAAAGCAGAAAACGTTAGATTTAAAAAAAAAAAAATAGCCTCACAAAATTAAGATCTTCAAGGATTCTGATTTTATTCCATTATTCTTCTTACCTCAGAAAGCGATTTTTGGGTGTAACCTGTTTCGAAGTTTCCCATATTTAAATTTTGATTCCGAACTCCATATCCCTTTGTTTCTCTTTCTTTCTATTTCTATATGTATTTCTACAAATCAAAGCCCCACAGTAAGTCGAAATATTTTGAAAATTATTTAAAAAGGTTGAAAAAGTCGAATAAAATGGAGAAGGTTGAAACAGTTGAAAAAACTAGAAAAGTCACAAAAAGATATGAAAAAATAATTGGAAATATCGGGAAATAATAAAAATGTTGAAAAAATTAAAAAAAAGGAAAATGTTGAAAAAAGGTTGAAACAATTGAAAATCGCTGAAAATGTCAAAAAAATATGGTACAAGTTAAAGGAGGTTGAATAAGTCGAAAAAATATGGAAAAAGTTGGAGGAGGTTGACTAACAGCCCTTTCATGGTTGGCTACAATCTCATCGTTTTAGTCGCCGAGACTAAACGAGACACTCCAACCCGACTTTGATCCAGAAATAGCTTTATATAAATTCCACTACAATACTTGCATGGTTTGCGAGACATGACGTTATATAAATTAAAATTTAAGGCGGTGCCACGCCCCTTTAAGGGACTTTAAAACTTATCCAATCTTAACTTTGTTCACGTGTGCACCAAATCCCCAAGTTTCATCAAAATCGCTGCAATCAATTTTGAAAAGTTTATAGTTTATACATTATATTAGGGTATTTTAAAAATTTTGTAGATTTTTTTGATTTTTTTTTTTATTTTTTTTTCATAGTTTTTATCATGTTATTTTAAAAATAATTTTCAGAAAATTTGAGCTTCTTAGCTTAAGGGGTTATATCTCCCTAATTTTTTTTATTGGTTTAAATCATGCCAAAACAATCCAAGAATCAAAATCTACAGCGCCCAAGTACCGATGTAAACTCAAAATTTTTTTAGATCAACTTTTTCCAAGAAACTTTGATGAAGATGTATAGCATTTTGAAACTTCAAACCCGTTTTTCTCGAAACCATGTTTTCAAAATCGGCGTGCAGTATAACTCAAAAAGTTTACATCCGATTAACTTGAAATTTTGACAATAGCTTCATTGTTTGATTATCTGTTGAAGTACACACGATTAATTAACAAGAAAAAAAGTTATAAGCAATTTAAGTCGATTTTTTTCGTCGAAAACACGATTTTTTGTTAAAACATTTGTCATTTCGCGAAAAAAAAATTCTAAAAATATCATGTGTACATCAACAAAAAAATCATGTAGATAATGAAAAAAAATTTTTTTTTTTACTATTGGTGGAGTTGGACGAGACTTATACTACACGCCGACAAAGAACCTTTTGAAAAAGCGGTTTACGGTAATCACTGCACAGCCGCCATTTTGTAAAAAAATAACAATAAAAAATTTTGCTTAATCCAATGTTATATTATTTGTATACCTTTATTCTCAAATGTCCTTTAAAAAAAATAATTGAAATGGCCTTGTTTTTTATAGCATAAGGGAGATATAAACCCTTAAGCCTATAAACGGCGCGGACAGAGTATGTGTCCGATATCGCTGAAATTTTACAAAAAAGAGCGGTTTAAAACGTAGAAAAAATATGCTTTACGTGCCAAGATATAGCGTTTTATGTATTTTAGTTGTATGGAAATTGCCACCCTTGTTTTTAAACTACACCCACATTTTTCGTGTGGCTTAAAATTCGAACAATATACATACATCTAAAGTGAGGTTTTTTTTTTGCGGTTCATAAGCCGAAATAGAATTGGGTTTGAAGAAAATTGTCCCACAATTTCAGCATACTAGATCAAACCTGTGAACGGCGCAAATAGTTTTTTCCTATTACAATTCAATGAATAAACACTCTAATGTGGATACAATTCTAGCTCGTTTAAGAACAGTACATATAGATAAATATATTGCAGGACACTTATCTGCATAGGGCGAACATTTCAAATTGGGATCAATAGGTTGAATATTTTTTGAAAATATAAAAAGTAGGTTCCGATATCTCGAATCCTACACACATTTTACTATTGCGCAGTTAAGCACTAACATTTATGTCATCTTCCAATGCATTTACTATAGAATCAGAAAAACCAAGGTCGTTCGCTTAACGATTCGATCTGCATGTAATAAACTATGCAAATAACTTTAAATGTGCCTTTTTGCTGGTACTGAAAGAGTTAAGACGTAATTGATGAGATTTTTAGTAAATTGTTGGATGCTTATAATATCTATTTAATCTATTTATGTTGTATGTATCTTTTCTAAGTCAATTATAAAAGTGAATTAAAACAGTTTTAATGTTAAATAGAGCTCGCGATCATGAAATGTATGAGCATCATAATGAGTATGATCGCTATGCAACGCCTCCACCACCACCACCACCGAAGCATTCGGGTCATCATACATCATATGAAAGCGGTGGTTCATATGAACGCGAATATAGGCGTGAGTATCACCCGCACTCTTCGTCTTATGCCACAGCGTACGCAGGTAAGCATTGAACGGAATCAAAAAACAATTTTAATTTTGAATTTCATAGTAAAACTATCATTATAAATTGATTGGAAGCTATGATTTACTTGAAAATCAAAGGCTTAAAAAACAATGACGTTTTGGTTATAGTCATAACAAAAGATCAAATAATAAACGCGTTTCTGGTAATTAACGAAATTAATATAAAAACAGTTATTAAAAAAAGTTTGTTCTGTCTGCTGAACCAATTAATAAAATAATGGAATGACCGAGTTATTTAAATGCTGTATATAAGATCGCTCGACTTGCAGATGCTCAATAAAATCATGTCTAATGAGAATAACTTGAACATACAAAAATCAAAAATTGCAGTCATAAAGAAAATTAAAAAAACGTGCAAACAGCATAAAAAAATAAGTGATTCCACATTAGCAAGGTTCTTCGATATACAAGATGTGTTACAAAAAACAAAGTGCAATTTTGAAGAAAAAATTAGTTTACAATATATTTTTTTTGCTGCTAACTAATAAAAACTTCTTGTAAAGTTCAAATTTTCGAAGTAAAATTAATTTTATATCGATCTGGAGAAAAGAAAATATGTATGTGCAACTAATCCACAGAACTGGAGGTATTTTTTATTTAACTTCTGAGGTTGCTACTAAATAATTATTTTATTAATTACTTTAATTTAAATATTTTTGATTTTCATCGTTATTGAAATGATACCAGAAGTTTGTGCTTTAACATGAATATTTTGTTTAAATTTTTATTAAAAACATTTCAATAGTATTTCTCTTAAGAAAATTGAGAATTATAAAGTAAACATTGGAACCAATCCAGTCGCATTATGCATTACATTGGAACGAGAACTGCAGTATTTACTTATAGGGACTGGTCCCAAATTTAACTGCAGGGTTACTTTAATTAAGACATCAGTTGAAATCAAGTTCAATAAATAAGCGTTTTTGTGTAGATCTCTTTCACTTTGATCCAATAAGCACTGTGTCGAGTGAATGTCATACTTTGCTGACACAATGTGACATTGAACCGACTCACATAGGGATATTTGAGCAAAAAAAGTCTTAGCTCTAAAACTACTGACCCGATTGTAGTAAATAAGGTTTATTTTACATTAAGGTTAGTCCATGTTGATTTAAATTTTGATTCTCAAGATAATGTTAATGATAGTTATTATGCTATGTCGTCTCATAATTCGAACTGTTTCGGTAAAAGCATTCAATAAGCAATATTTTTGTTAAACAACAAAATATTCGTTCTATCAGAGCAAATTTTTATATTTTTTTTCGTATCTTTAGATCATTAACCTGGTCTTATTTATATTTCTAAAAACTAGATTTTTTAGGTAGAACTTTAGGTGTACTTTTGCGCTACTGTTTGAAGGAATTTAAGTACTGGAACTGCAATGCGCAAATTTACACATAAAATATCAATATTAGACAATCAAGAAATATCGATTAATTAAGTGGTAAAATGATTTTTGATGGCTATTAAGCAGAGCACGGAATAGCTCGCGGAACAGGCTTACTTTAGCTGACATTCTCCAATTTTTTAGAGGTAATAGGGAGTTCAAAGTAAACAATATATTATATGAAAAAAAAAAGTGTCACTCGGATCGAGTTTCGGAGATATAGCAATTGGGAGTTGCGGATATAGCTTTTGTAAAAGTGATACAATTTGAAACCCCTGAATGGAAATCAAAAATATGGGTGTAATAAGAAAGATAATTCAATGGCCTACTATAACGGCGAGCAAAAATTTAAAATTTAACCTATTGTTTTGGGATATGATGATTTTTCTGAAATTTTGACAAAATTTGTTTGAAAAAACCGTAATTTATTCCAAAAATTGTGTTAATAACCTATACTTTTTTTAGTATGTCAGAAAGCTTGATTCTTTTGCTTTAAAATGATGTACCATTTGCATAGTTTTTTTTTTTCATTTAACCTATATCGAAAAGAGTAAAATCACTTTGAGGCCCGGGACTAGGTCGGCAAAAACTTAATAACGACAGCATTTTGAAGGCGCAAGAATATTAGTATAATTGAAATTAATAATTGACTTGATTTTGTTTTATTATTAATGTATGAAAAGTTTCATATATCATCATATTATCATATCATATCATATTAGATCATTTTATTATTGAATTTAGTTTTTAGATTGCAAGTACTTGTACTTTTAATTTTCTAATTCATCAATATTGGCCTTTTATAAAAATCTCTTGGATATTTATTTAAAAGCCGCAATGCTAATAAAAGCAATTTTTCATAAGAAATTAAATGTTATGTTTCTTTTTCTAATTTAATTTGGTGAATCATCAGAATAATATAAATAAAAAAACAAAATTTTATCGGAAATTGAAAAAAAAATGTGAAAATATATATATGTAATGTGTATATCAGAAATATCGGTGCAAAATAAATAAATTAAATTTAAAAAACAATTTCTTAGCAACAAAAAAAAGGCGATTAAATATTAAAAAAATTCAATAACTTCAATGAGCGAATATACTTAATTGAAATCCAAAAAAATATTAAACTTGGCCCCTATTGCGGTTGTCGATTTGCAATAGCCATCGATTTAATAGAAACGATGCTATTTTGGTATTACGAAACTCAATAGAAAAAATTGCGTCATTGTGACTTGAAATATTATTATTTTTCTTGAGACCGCCATTTAGTTTCACTCAGTTTGAAATATTTTGTGTGGAAAATTTAAAAAATAAAGAAATATGTGCTAAAATAAAAAAAATCTTATCTACCAAAACAAAATGATAGAACAGCCAGTGATTGTGATCGATAAACGCTATACCAAACAAAATAGCTAATAGAAAAAAAGCGTTTATCTTTGTAAATCGACAACCGCTATAGGGGCCTATGTCTACAAATTTGAAATATTTTCAAAAATTAAAAAACAAAAAAAAAAAGAGTTTTAATCAATATATCCTGAAGCGTTCAATTTATAAAAACAAATATGTGTGCAGTTTACACGTGGTTGAAGTGAAACCTTCAGAAAACTAAACTGCAAGGAGATTAAGGTAAAATTCCGATGATTTTAAATGGGAACTTTAATGTGAACTTTCCATTGGATACTATGATTGAGTTCTTCAACACCAAATAATGAAGCGACAACAAGATCAAAAACAGTAATTGACGCTGTATTTCAAAGGTAAATTGATCGAATCCAAACCAAAGAATTTATTTCATACTCTAGTTACCATAAGCCACTTTCTTCATTTGTTGAAATTTAAAACATTTAGTCTGAATAATAAAATTTCTTTCAAATTTGGTACAAATATTATTAAAAGTAAACCATATAATTGTCCCACTTCTGATACTGCATTCGTCAAATTCTCTTGCAGTTTAGACTAAATCCATTTCAAACCTTGCAGTTTGACTACTTCATATTACGGAATTGGTTGCCAATTAAATATGTTGTTTTTTAAATGATGTAAGAGGACCCTTATTTCCCCGATTTGATTAAACCAATTTTTAATTTTTAGTGTCAAAAATTAAAAAACCGCTGTAAATTTTTTCAAAAAAGTGGCATTTTCATTCAAATCAAAATAATTAACTTTTGTCAGATCCCTTACGACCAAGATAAAATAAATTTTTAACCGGTTGGTAAATATTGTTTGGTCGTAGGGGATCAAATTCATGTCACTTTCAAATAGCTGTAACTTTGCGAGGAAACATCACAGATTACCTCTTGAAATCTCATTTTAAAGAGAAAGAACGGTACTAAATGATTTTATTATTAAAAGTAAGCTGAAAGTACTTAGTAGTAACACAGATGGCTTGGCAATATTAAATCAAAAATTTAAATTTTTATTTTGAGAAAAAATTTCTGCTGACCTCAAATGTTTTTAAGCCCGCATTAAACTCATGTCATTTTTTCTTATATTAGTACAAGTCCAAAATAAAATTTTAAGCGAAGAAAAAGGTGGGGTTTTTTAGAAAATTAGCTTTGTTTTTTTTTCTCATAAAAAGCGCTATAACTCTTTCAATTTTCAGTCGTTTTGAAATTTTTTTAAAAATTCTGACAGAGAATAAGAAGTTCTATTAGAATCAAAAGACAAAAGTTAATGATTTTGATTTGGATGGAAATGCCACTTTTTTGAAAAAATTAGTTTTTGACACCAAAAGTTAAAATGGGCATAATTTCGTAAAAAAAAATTTATTATCAAATCAGGGAAATATGGCTGCCCTTATATTCTTTGAAAAACAACATATTTATCGGCAATCAATTCTTTAGTTTTCTGAAGGTTTCACTTCTGCCACGTGTGAACTGCACACATGATTTTTTTTTTTTCTTAAATACACCACGAAAGCTAAATCGTTTCAATACTGCGAATAAAAAGTTCAGGATTCTCAAATCAATTTATCATCCGTTGTCCAAATTTATGATTCTCTGGCTTCTTTTCTTCAAGATATAAGAAATAAACAATTTTCTGAACATGCAGAAAATGCCAAGGCACTATATGGAGTCCATCATTTTTATTATAATGATACTTGTCGCCAAAAAATCAGAAAACTTCAGCCAGACGAGTCACGAGCAAACGAAAGAGCACCTGTTTCTGGACAAGAAAATTTTCGCACTATTAACTATCCCATTCTGGATACATGTAATTAATTCCAGATAGAGGGCTTTAAAGTTGGAATTCGTTAAAAAAAAGCGAAATGAAAGGTTGATTAACTCGATAATATATGAAAGTGTTGAAAAAGTTGAAAGAGATTGAAAGCTCGAAAAAAATTGGAAATCTCGAAAAAAGTTGAACGAGGTTAAAAAAATATGGAACATGTTGAAAAAAGTTGAAAGAGGTTGAAAAATTTTGAAAAAGTTTGAATAATTCGAAAAAAGTTGAATAAGGTTGGAAAATTTGAAAAAAAAAATAGAAAATGTTAAAAAAGTTGAAAGAGATTGAAAAATGTTGAATGAGGTTGAAAAGTCGATAAAATTTAAAGAGGTTGAAAAACTTGAAAAAAAGTTAAAAATCTCGAAATAAATTGAATGAGGTTGAAAAAGTCGAAAAAAATTGAAAGAGGTTGAATGAAGTTGATGAAGTTGAAAAGTCAAAAAAATATGGAGAGTGTTGAAAACAGTTGAAAAAGGTTGATGCAATCTCGTCGATTTTCATTTAATTTCAAAGTTTATAGTAACAGACACCTTTTTTCAGTCGTTTTGAAATTTTTTTAAAAATTCTGACAGAGAATAAGAAGTTCTATTAGAATCAAAAGACAAAAGTTAATGATTTTGATTTGGATGGAAATGCCACTTTTTTGAAAAAATTAGTTTTTGACACCAAAAGTTAAAATGGGCATAATTTCGTAAAAAAAAATTTATTATCAAATCAGGGAAATATGGCTGCCCTTATATTCTTTGAAAAACAACATATTTATCGGCAATCAATTCTTTAGTCTTTAGTTTTCTGAAGGTTTCACTTCTGCCACGTGTGAACTGCACACATGATTTTTTTTTTTTCTTAAATACACCACGAAAGCTAAATCGTTTCAATACTGCGAATAAAAAGTTCAGGATTCTCAAATCAATTTATCATCCGTTGTCCAAATTTATGATTCTCTGGCTTCTTTTCTTCAAGATATAAGAAATAAACAATTTTCTGAACATGCAGAAAATGCCAAGGCACTATATGGAGTCCATCATTTTTATTATAATGATACTTGTCGCCAAAAAATCAGAAAACTTCAGCCAGACGAGTCACGAGCAAACGAAAGAGCACCTGTTTCTGGACAAGAAAATTTTCGCACTATTAACTATCCCATTCTGGATACATGTAATTAATTCCAGATAGAGGGCTTTAAAGTTGGAATTCGTTAAAAAAAAGCGAAATGAAAGGTTGATTAACTCGATAATATATGAAAGTGTTGAAAAAGTTGAAAGAGATTGAAAGCTCGAAAAAAATTGGAAATCTCGAAAAAAGTTGAACGAGGTTAAAAAAATATGGAACATGTTGAAAAAAGTTGAAAGAGGTTGAAAAATTTTGAAAAAGTTTGAATAATTCGAAAAAAGTTGAATAAGGTTGGAAAATTTGAAAAAAAAAATAGAAAATGTTAAAAAAGTTGAAAGAGATTGAAAAATGTTGAATGAGGTTGAAAAGTCGATAAAATTTAAAGAGGTTGAAAAACTTGAAAAAAAGTTAAAAATCTCGAAATAAATTGAATGAGGTTGAAAAAGTCGAAAAAAATTGAAAGAGGTTGAATGAAGTTGATGAAGTTGAAAAGTCAAAAAAATATGGAGAGTGTTGAAAACAGTTGAAAAAGGTTGATGCAATCTCGTCGATTTTCATTTAATTTCAAAGTTTATAGTAACAGACACCTTTACACCAAAATTTAATGAAATTACTCCCACAGCACACTAAATATAACTATAAACGTTTTTTGCATGTATGGGAGGTGCCACGTCCACTAATGAAATCCCATCGAAATCTATTTAATTTAAAAGGTTATGGTAACCGACATCTCTGTACCAAATTTTATTAGGATCACTCATATAGTGCACTAAATATAACATTAAACAATTTTAACTTGTATGGGAGGTACCACGCCCACTTTTTCAACTGTTTTCAACACTCTCCATATTTTTTAACTTTTCAACTTCATCAACCTCATTCAACCTCTTTCAATTTTTTTCGACTTTTTCAACCTCATTCAATTTATTTTGAGATTTTTAACTTTTTTTCAAGTTTTTCAACCTCTTTAAATTTTATCAACTTTTCAACCTCATTCAACATTTTTCAATCCGTTACATTTTGTTTGATTATTTTTGAAATTACCCCTTTTTTTTGTTTTTTGTATTTTTGGGAGTGTTGCGAATATTTTAGAACTTTGCGGCCTTAATTTTCATAATCAGCGGCCCAAGAACCATATATATAGAGATAATAAAATTTAGTAAACATTAATTCTGGAACCTTTCAAAACACTACAGATTATATGCCGAGTGGGTAGAAGACATCAGTGCTGACACATAGTATATAGGGGTATGAAGAAATATAAATGAGCATATCAAATAAATTTAATTATTTAAAAATCTTATGGTGTTTTTAGAACGTGGTTTTTGACTAAATATTTATGATTGGCAAGAAGTATGCAGCGTTTTGTATTGGAATGAATGTGGAGCAAATAAGAAAACTATCTCGATAGCTATCGGTATATATTTCAGATAATTTAAAATGGAAAATATAAAATGAACCAAATATAATGTGATCAAAAGGGTATTTAGGATAAATTAGTGCTCACGTGATGATACACATGTTCGAATGAATGATAATTATAATTTATAAAATAAATTGCCATATACAGATTTTGTAAAAAAAATTAAATAGATTGTGAATATTACAAGCGCTCTGAATGAAAAATATACTTAGTTGATATCATCCTCATACCTTTAATTAATTTGTTTCTTAAACTTCTGACAATGTTATAAAAAGATTTACTTATTTTACTAATAAGGAAGTACTATGTTCCTTAAACTTTTGGCACAGAGATAAAAATATTTTATTTACTTATTTTACTAACAAAGAAGTTTAGAGATTGCACAAATAAAACAAAAAACTATTAAATAAATAACATTTACTTATTAAAATATAAAAAACAAATACTGAAGAAAGGCGACCACGATTTATATTTGCAGAATTATTAGATTTAACTTAAGTATACGCTCCAAAATATGTATTAAAAAAAATTAATTTGAAAAAACTAAACCGACAAAATGCATTTTACAAATCAAAAACTTTTCTTCAACTAGCAAAACCAAGTAATGGTCGTTCATCTTCGTCTTATCGACCAACCGCATCAGGATCACATTCTTCATCACATTATGAGTCTGGATCACGCTCCCGTGAAAGTGTACGTTATCGTTCGGCACCTTATCCGAAATTGCGCTAGGGAGATTAAACAACACAAAGATGACAACTACACTTAGTTACGCTAAAAAGTGTTCGCAGAAAAAAGAAAATACATATGTTTAAAAATGTAATGATTATCCGTAAAAATTCAATTTAAACACAAAATAATAAACAGAATACGAATCAAACATTATTATAAATACACATATTTATGCAAAATGAAAACATACTTAATTCATTCAAATAAATATTAAATGATTTTAACTGAATTGTAAACTTTACCCTAATTTTCGGGAAGCAAACTAAAATAAATTTCAAACAAATGCAGTTTAAAAACCCAAAAAAAAAAAAAAAAATTGTAAATATACCATTTCAATTAATACGCGGTAAACCTCGAAAAAAATAGAAACATGCTAATTAATGGTTCTATTTAAAAACAAAAAAAGAATTAATATGCTTAACTTATTAAAATAAAAAGAAAAACCATAATAAATTAAAGCAGCATTTAAAATATTTAAAATTCAACTTTAGACATGCATAAATGCATATTAAGTTTACACAAAAACATTTAACCATTGCTTTAAACAATTATGATATTGGCATCTGGAATTCAGCACTACCGTGAGTATAAGGGAATTAAGAAAACCTACACACAAAATCCATGTAATAATATGATTCTTTGTTAAGCATAATTTAAAATTGAGGTTTAAGGTTTGAAATTTCAAAATCAATTCAATGTCAATAAACAAACAGTTTGTAGAACAAAAAATTGTTTTATTTATTTATTGCTTGATGATATTATTTTCCACTTATATTTTGACAAAACATATTTGACTGCGATAATGTAAACCTTTTGCGCCTATAAAACGTTCTGTAACATTAATCGAGAAAATCTTAGCGACAAATATTAAAATAAAATAAAATTTGAATACAAAAATTTTTAATCAAAATTAAATCTAAAACACAAATTCAAGTCTTAAAATTACTTTTAAAAAAATAATGTTTTTTGGAAGAACTAACCATGTGTGAAAAAATAATACTTTATAACTCCAAGGCAAATAGGTTTGTTTGTAGAAGAACGCCGGGTGAAGTGCTGTCTCCTCTACTCTGTAATTCGGATATAAGATGCTTATGGTACTGAAGAGGCATGGCTGTAAAACTATCGCCTTCACGGATAATTTAGAACTATTTGCATGTAGCGAATTCCCCAACTGGGATATTCTTCAAGGTGCCTTAAACAATATCGTCTCATAGGCAGAGAAGGCTGCTTTAGGTGTAAATCCGAAGAAAAATTAACTAATTCTATTTAATGGGAGTCACTACCTTCCAATTATTGATCCACCTTCAATTAAAGGTACCTAGTGTTACCATAAAAGGCAGTGCAAGATGTCTTGGTCTAAGTTGGAAAATTAGTACTGAAGAGAGTGTTAGGAAATTTACTGTTATGAAAGCTGTTGGTGGAAGATGATGGTTATCACTTCTTATTATTCACTGGCTTCACGCAGCGGTCATTCGACCGATTCTATTTAATGGCATTGTGGTGGGCTCCGTTAGGCAAAGCCACCTACTACAAATAATTGCACAAAATTCAAAAGGCCTACACTAGCTGTCTCCTTGGAGGTCCTCTTTCATCTCGGTCCCCTCGACCTTTTAGGTAAGCAGATGGCAGCTAGATCCGTCATTAGACATATGGAAACTTTTCGCTGGTCCAAGGGAAAAAAAGACACTCAACTATCCTTCATAGTTTGAGCTCTTTACGCTCCAACTTGGAATTTATTGTTCCAGTGATCTCATTCACGAGGATTACATAACTCACATTTCATGTAGCGATGACTGACAGGAGGGAGGACTCCAGGGGAGAAGGGGCCATATTAATTTCTACACGAATGGCTCCAAGAAATATGATATTTACTCTAATGAACTGAAGTTAAAAATTGCTGCGAGGTTACCAGACTATTGAAGCGTTTTTCAGGCGGAGCTTATAGCTATAGAAGAAGTAGGACCCTGACAGAGGAACAAAAGGAACATAAACATTTATTCAGATAGTCGGGCTGCTATTAAAGCTCTAGAATCAGTCTTCCTAAGCTCACTAGTGGCCCAGAAATGTCACTCGTTTCTTAATGAAATGGTTCAGTATATTAACGTTCACCTCACCGGGCTGTCTGGGCATAGGGACATTGATGATAGTGTCAAACTTGATGAACTTGTTAGACAGAGGACCACTTCACTTTCTCAGGATAAAGATGTTGGCATGCCACTTGCTATGTACAATTTGCTGTTAAAAGATATGTCAAAAAAAAAAAATCTAACAAAAGATGGACCCTAGGGTTAACTTGCAATATAGACATGGATGACCTTAGACATGTTAGTATAAGTCAGCTACTTTGTTTTATTACTAAATCTTTCTGTTTAATCGAGAGGATACAGTTACAGTGGTGTGCCATATTATTAAACCCATTGCGAAAAATTCGGTATAACAACATTTATATTGCTATAAATTGTCATATGACTACATAAGTGGTATTCAATCATTTGTTTATTAATTATGGAATCATGAAGTATAAAATGAAACACATTTACTTGATCTTAAGCATTTTATTATATTAAAAACAAAATAGTCTATTGTTTACAAAAAATCGTCATTTTGTGTTACGTTCTTTTCCTGCAATGAGAGCTTCTATTCTCTATGGTATGCTATCTGCGTAACTTTTTACCACTTTCTGAAGGTTTGCATTACGATGTCCGACGTCAATCAATTTCTCTATAGGATATTATTTTTATTGTTATTGCCGTTTTACTAATAAGGCGTTTCATGAGCTCTAATACTTTTTCTATTGGGCCAGGCCAGTTTAGCACAGTGATGTTTTTATCAGCTTAAATCTTACTAACCGTTTTTGCTCTATAGCTAGGAGCTTCAGCGTGCATTAAAAATTCGTTCCTCTCTATCATCACACCATTTACAGAGCTGAGGCAAGAGTTGCTCTTCTAAGATTTTCTTGTACTGATCTTGTTTCATAGGATCTTGCACAATTTCTAGACGACCAGTAACTCTTAAATGTGTCACAGGCGATACCGTGATAGATGTGGGATGCTTAACCGTCGAAAAATGCAGTCAGGATGAATTTTTTCTCTAGGTTTTCCTACAAAGTGGGACTTATCAGTCACAACTTGGAAAACGGCCTCGTTTGAAAAGCCAACTTGCGTAAAAAGAGAAACATCACTTATGACTTAAATTTTCTTGCACTTATAGATAAAAACAATTTACACAATTCATATTTACCCAATTGTAATCATCTGCTGAAAAGTTTTTACCGTTTTTAGATCATAGCCTGAGTAAACTTTGACTTGCGATGTGGTGTTGTTTTCAGCAAACCAAACTCTCTGAATACCTCCATCATAGTCAAGTTAGCATGAGCATCAGGATTTTTCGATTTTCTAGGCATTCACCACTCATTTGTCTGCGTTTTCTATCAAGACCAGTACACAAAATTTTAAAATAGCGACTCTTGTCTCAGCTCTCTGAATAGTTTAGTGATGGAGGGAAACCAATTTTTATGCACGATGGAGCTCCTTGCCTTAGAGTAAAACAGTCAGCAAGTTTTTAACTGATAAAAACATCACTGTGTTGGACTGATCTGGAGATTCGCCAGACCTGAACCCAATAGAAAAAGTATGACAGCTCATGAAACGCAAGATTAGTAAAACAACAGCATCAATCCAATATCCCATAGAGAAGTTGATTGATGTCAGGCATCGTATTGTAAACCTTCAGAAAGTAGTAAAAAGTTGCGCAGATAGCATACCATAGAGAATAGAAGCTCTCATTGCAGCAAAAGGACGTAACACAAAATGTCTATTTTTCGTAAACAATAGATAGTCCATTGAAATGTTACAAAATTTTGGCTGAACCTTGCATTTTGTATAGGAGAAGATTTTTTTTTTTGTGTATGTACTTAAAGTTCTGAAAAAATGCATACTAATTTCGGAGGACATATAGAACAATATACTAAAAGAAAAACGATTTTATAAACTTTCTTTGTGTCTGAATCACTATAACGTACAAGTCACCTCTTGGTTTGATTCCTTCGAACCGCCCTAACGCTTCTCAATAAAAATAAATTAAAAAAATTAGTATAGGGAATTGTTTGGAATGAAATGGTCTACAAAAAACGTCTGGAGTATTTTTTAATTAAATCAATAGAAAAAAAGTTATAGTCCTTAAATGATATTTTACCGAATATTTTAGTCGTTTTTTAACTATAACTTTTTCATTTTCAATTTTACGATGAAAAGTATTTCAATCAATATTGTAGAAAATACAATTTTTTACTCAAAAAGTCTTAAAAAAATTTTGTGAGACGTACGGCTGTTAAGATATCGTGGAAAAATTATTTACACCCATTTTTTTTAAAATGGCGGCCAAATGGGGGGCTTTCAATCCCGAAAACTGAGACTTATACTCACAGTGATCCCCTCTACACAACACAAAAAAAAAAAATCTTGTCCTATACAAGATGCAAGGTCAATGTAACATTTCAATGGACTACGACTATTTTTTTGAAATAATGATTTAGATCAAGTTAATGTGTTTCATTTTATATGCCATGATTCCATAATAAATAATAAAATGACTGCCAACCATACCTTACCTAACTATTCATGAAAAAATGAAGATAGACAAAACAAGTATCATTCATATTAATCAACTTTGAGCTATGCAATCACTTCTTTTGTTCGTTTCGTGACGACTGTTCTGTGATGCTCGACTACTCTCAGCAAGAATTGTTCCAGTAATTCGTCTTTGACCGTTTTGCTAAACTTTTTTAGCAGAGCAATTTCTTTTTCTGCGGTATCATTGGCCACCTTAAGAACATTCACATGGCTTCTTAGAGGATCACTGAAGTTTTCCGTCACGTCGTGGATTCCAAACTAATCAAAGTTTTATTTCCTATTCCTTTGCGGGATTGGTTTTTAAGTTTTTAATCATATTTTTCTTATAAGCGATTTAACGTCTGCATATGGGTAAGTGGTCAGAAGTTGTAGCATACCCAAATCATTCTTTGGAGCCCATCGACTTACAATTGATTCGTTCCAAACATATATGAGGCTAACAAAATGTGCAACCCGTTTCATTCCTTTCAATTCTTGTTGACGAATACTCAACTGTTTCGTGAAGTGAAGGTACTGGATTGTAATAGTTTTCTCTTGAATGACTTTCATCTTTTAGGTCATTGTGGATGTAGTTAACCATTTTCACTCGTTCTTCTAGAACTTTCTTCATACAGCATTGTCGTATATAATTTCCTATTAAGTGAAGCCGACAGAGTTTAGAACTTCCGAAAAATTTGGATGTCAGGACCACTTGATGGTATGCTGCAACACTCCCTTCAATATTATTTCATTGGTGTGATGACGGTACGCCAACCACAACAATGTTCGTTCGAAGTACCCTTTCAATTCTGATGCATGCCCTTGAATCAGTCCTGTATTAGATGCTATGAGTATAGTATCAAAATCTATACCGATGATATTGCCACGTAGCTGAATCGGTCTATTTCCAGAATAACTGCATCAGCTATCTACTCACCAGTGCCTTTCAGGGCAGCAGATCCGCCAAGCAAATGCTCAAAAATATATGCGCAACTGACGGCAACAGTTTACTATCCCAAACCTGCGTTTGGGACAGGATTCAACAATGCAATCCTAGGTATTATATTAAGGCCTCTTCGAGTTCTATCAATTGGCATACATTTCAAGCTGTTATGCACTACAGTTTTTATTAGAACAACAAAATTGGCAAAAATTCGGGCATTTTCGGCCATCGGGACAGGCTTTGGCAAGGCAACCCTAGATATTCTATTTAGGCTCATCGAGCTCTATCATTTGGCATACATCTCATCCTGTAATCTTATACATTCGACTTTTCTACAATCGGCTCTCCGCCTCCTACTGGTGACCGTGTTAAGCGACCGAAAACTAATTTTTTCAGTTACATATTGCTTGTTTAGTCAAGAAGTATGCGTTCAATCGAAAATTGTACTGATTATATAATAAAAAACCGAATTTTGACTTAAAGGTCACTGTTTGTTAACAATCATATGGACTTAGTTTTTACCCAAGTTTTGATAATCGATGAGCTCAGTATATTTATGGCTAAATGTTTAGGAAGTAGAGTTCCAGTCCTAATAGGCTTCAAACTTCTAGGATTTATTTAGGAGTTTAATATTAATATTTTAGCCCAGTAAATTGTGCAACCCTAAACTAAAACTAGTTAACATATTTAAAAATGGTTTGATCTTTGTATGTTTATTGTTTTATGAAAATTTAAGAATAAAATAAATTATAATAAGGAATAGAAGAAGAAATTATTTTTTCCTAGGGGCTGTCATGTATCACGAACCGAACGGTCACATTTCCCGAACCCCCAAATTTTTTTTTTTTATCAAAAAACTTGAGAAATAACGGACAACATTGTAATAAAATCGTGCTAGGAATGAGATATAGAGCAAACTTCTAAAAAAAATCTGTCTCGTAACTACCAGTATACTAGATATGACGATTTTGATATAATTTCGAAAGACGATGTTCGAAAATATAGTATGGAATTATATAATAGAATTTGCCCAAAATGGTCTTTAGAACTAATTATTTGTTCTAATGTACACATACGGTAATTTATAAGATCAAAACAGTATACACAAATCTCGCACTAGTTTAGTTATTAAAATAAGCTGTTACAAATAAGCTTTTGTAAAAAAGGTAAATAATTGTGAATATTACAATCGCACTGAACATAGAGTATGCTTACTTGATTTCATGCCTAAATACCCCGAATCAATTTGTTCCTTAAACGTTTGGCAGTGTAATAGAAAGATTTTATAAACTTTGCTTAAGGACTATCCAGAAAAAACTTTCACCTTTATTTTGTTTGATTACAGTCTACCTGATAATCTTATAGGTCTAAAAAGACGCAATATTTGTTCTACTTAACAAATGTGTAACACTTGGTGATAGCGCTTTTAACGACAAAGATGTCGAGCAAGCAACAAAAAGTCCGCGAAGTCATTTTGTACACATATCTGCAAAATCCAGAATTAAAATATTTAGCTATCGCAAAAATAGTTGATGCATCAGGTAGAACTGTTTTTACGGTTATTTCTAATAACGAGAAATGTCTACCTTTTTCACGAAAAAAAGTTTTAGGCAGAAAATCAGAATTTTCAAACTCAAGGGTAGTGGCGAAGGTGAAGGGTTTTTTTAAGCAGAATCTCAGTGCGAGATATGGCGGCTAGAGCAGGTACATCAAAATCTACTGTAAAAAGGGTAAGGGAAAAAAGTAAGCTGAAGACATATAGAGTTCAAAAAGTACCAGACCGTTCTGATGAAAAGCAGTATTGTATGAAAGGTACCTGACTAAATTGGATTGCTGCGTTATGAACGACGGAAGTTACGTCAAAGTAGATTTTAAGCCGCTATTTGGGCACAAATATACGTCACCGAAGAAGGGTCATGGTTTGGCAGGTCATATTTACCTATGACCTCAGAAGAAGCTTCTTTGTTACGCAAAGCGCAATCAATTCAAAAGTTTTAATAGACGAGTGCCTCGAAAAATGTGTTCTACCATTTATTCGTGCACATGAAGGTACAGTGATTCTCTGGCCCGATTTAGCAACCTCTCATTACTCTAAAGCTACGATGGAATGGTATCAAAGTAAAAAGATCAATTTTGTACCAAAAATAGCAAATTCGCCCAACTGCCCAGAGCTTCGCCCAATTGGGAGATATCGGGCTCTAATGAAAAGAAATCTTCGAAAGAGTGGTAAGACTATGAAAAACTTACAAGACTTTAGACTTCAGTAAAAAAGATCATTCCGTACTGTCGATGAAACACCTGTACAAAATGTAATAAAGGGCCTTAAGAACAAAGTTAGAAATTTTTATAAAAAAAAAATTGTTAGTTAGTTTTTAGCTTTTATTAATAAAAAAAGAGAAAAGACCATAAAGTTTATTGGGTATTTTTTTATAACTGCAAATAAAAGTGAAAAATTTTTCTGGGACAGTCCTTATAAGGAAATACAAAGATTGCACAAATAAAAAAGCTACAAAATAAATAACATTTTACTTATTTAAAATATAAAAAACAACAAATACTGAAGAGGCGATGACAATTTATATTTGCAGAATTATTAGATTTGACTTAAGTATACGCTCCAAAATATGTATTAAAAAAAAAAAGTTAATTTGAAAAAACTAAACCGACAAAATGCATTTTACAATTCAAAAACTTTTCTTCACATAGCAAAACCAAGTAATGGTCGTTCATCTTCGTCTTATCGACCAACCGCATCAGGATCACATTCTTCATCACATTATGAGTCTGGACCACGCTCCCGTGAAAGTGTACGTTATCGTTCGGCACCTTATCCGAAATTGCGCTAGGGAGATTAAACAAAACAAGAATGACAACTGCACTTTGTTATGATAAAAAAAGTGCTCGCAACAAAAAAGATATGTTTAAAAATTTAATGTTTATCCGTAAAAAAATCAATTTAAATACAAAATAATAAACAGAATACAAATATTAAATCAAACATTATATAGTATATATGCAAAAAGTAAATATACTTTACTTCATTCAAATATTTAATGATTTTAACTGAATTGTAAACTTTACCCTAATTTTCGGGAAGCAAACTAAAATAAATTTCAAGCATATGCAGTTTAAAAAAGAAAACAAAAATATTTAAAAAAAAAATTGTAAATTTACCATTTCAATTAATACGCGGCAATCCTCAAAAACAATAGAAAATTCTAATTAAAGGTTCTATTTAAAAACAAATAAAGAATTAATATGCTTAACTTATTAAAATAAAAATTATAAATTAAAGGAAGACTTAAAATTCAAAAATAGACCTGCATAAATGCATATTAAGCTTACACAAAAATATTTAACCACTGATTTAAGCAATTATAACATTGGCATCTGGGATTCAGCACTACCGTGAGTATAAGGTAATTAAGAAAACCTACACACAACATCCGTGTAATTATATAATACTTTGTTAAGCATAATTTAAAATTGAGGTTTACCATTTGAAATTTTAAAATCAATTCATTGGTCAATAAACAATTAAACAGTATGTAGAACAAAAATTGTTTTATTTATCTATTGTTAATATTATCTGCCAATTATATTTTGACAAAACATTTGACTGCGATAATATAACTCTTATACGCATAAGACTAAACCTATAACATGGTCTGTAAAATTAATCGAGAAAATCTTAGCGTCAAATGCGAGTATTGAACAAAAATATTTGAATACAAAAATATATATTCTATACATATAAAAATCAATAGCCAATGTATGTATGACGGAGGACAATTTGAAAACCGCTCGACCGATTTGGCTGATTTCTTTTTCGTTGTGTTTGTAATTGTTAGGACAAGGTTGGTATGAAACAAAATTTTGTTGAGGATTCATATTTAGGGTGGCCCTCATACAAAAATATTTTTAAATTCACATTTTCTCGAAGATCGCTTTATCGATTCACATGGAATTGACACCACATAGCACTTATGTTAAGAGGCGCTTATTACGTTGTTTTTTTTTTTTTTTATATTTAGAGTAAATATTCCTCATACAAAAATATGTTTATAATCGCATTTTCTTAAGGATTGCTTTATCGATTCACATGGAATAAACACCACATGGTCTTTATACTCGGAGACCATTATCAAGTTCTATAAATTTTATTTAGTGTGGTCCTTATACATATATATTTATAGAATCGCTGTGTCGATTCACATATAATGGACACCATGTAGGACTCATAGAAGTTATATAAAGTTATATTTTTTAAATTTAGAGTGAATATTTAGGGTGATCCTCATACAAAAATATTTTTAAAATCGCATTTTCTTAAAGATCGATTCACGCCACGTGGTCATTATCCTCAGAGGGCATTATTAAGCCTTATAAATTTTATTTAGGGTGGTCCTCACCCAGATATATTTTTAAAATGCTTCCTTTTTCCACAATAATTGAAGTGTTTTTATTTCCACTTTCTATTTCTATCTATATCAGATTCTTGCATTAATTGACAGACCAATGACTGTTGGGTCAGCTAGTTTTGAATAAAGGGCCAACTAAACCATGCACGCTTTAAATGCAGTCAACTTATGCAAGTGTGCGAATACACACAAATCGTATATTAAAACTACAACGTACTTAACAAAAAGTTTCGTTCAGTTTCCACAAATGTCATTTCCTTAAGGAAATAGCGAAACTGAACGCAGTTTCGCAGTTTTACATAAAAAAACCGGCGGGTTGCACTCCGGGAGTCCCGACAGAAGTGAAAACTTAAAACAAAAAATAAATTTCACACGTAGAAAGAAGTATGCAAGCATAACAAATCGTTTAATGGCAAGTTAGTGTGTTAGTTGGTATGTGTGCATTTTCTTTTTATATGGCAATGCAATGGAAGACAAAAACGGAATATGTATTCAAATTTTACTCTCGCTCTTATTCTCAATTTGTCAACGCAACAACGCGGAATTTGAAAGAAACAAACATGTAAGCATAACAATCGTTGAATGAGAATGGAATGTGTCAGTTATGCTTTGAACACAATTACAGCGGTGGCGGTAAAGCGGCGACGAATATTCGCTGTCAAAAATTATAACATACTTGATCATGTGAAATTGAACAGAACTGCGGCGTACGACTGTTGAGCTGCGACGATTCGCCGTCGATTTAGATTTAATTCTATTTCACCGTCCGATCAGTGTTGCATTTCTTTGTCATTCTCTTTGCCAGTACGATTTTCTCAGCAAAATTTATTGTTTACAAATTTTGTTTTTCTCACTCTCTTTCCCTATAGGATTCTCTCACAAGAAATCAGACGTGAAAAGCAGTCGCCGCCGCAATTGTGTTTGTTCAAACGATTTTTCGTCGCGTTTTTTTTTTGACAGCGAATATTCGTCGCCGCTTTACCGCCACCGCTTTAGTGTGTCTGCTTTGCTTTTTGTCTTCCACTTGAATATTTATTTAAGAGAAACAATAGAACATTCAAATTTTACTATCGCTCTGATTCATGACGAGGAATCCCGATGACGGTCGGTGTCGCGAGTTTATACATTTTTCCTCAACCGCACAACGTGCCATAAGAAGTTTTCACTTCAAAAATATATGTTTGCAATGGAACTAGAAGTGAAAAATCCATTTATTTTGAAATTAATAGGAAATGTGGAAAAAATAAGAGGCTTATACAGTAAAATTGACGCATTTTGAAATGTAAAGGAAAGTCAAGGTTTACACGAGCGAATTCGATGAAACAAATTCTTGTCCATTCCCTTTTGTGAATTTGTTTTGCGTTTACACACGAAAACTAGAATTTCTTTCTGCTTGTGAATATCAAAGCAGTTACTGTGTCGATCCACCACATTAAACGTAGAGTCAAAGCTAAATATAAGCTAACGAACAGAACGAAAGAGAATTTGCGGGCACCGAAAATTTTGTACACCACCCTTTCGTTTTTCCTCTCTTGCCTACAAACAAGGAAACTTTCCGGCAAGAGTTTCCTCGTGTAAACGCTGACAAAGGGCTTGGAGTGCAGTTGCAGAAATATGCATTTAAATATACACATGCATACAACAATTTGTTTGACAATTCAGTGATGCCACGTTTTGCTTTTGCTAATACTTTTCCCCGTAATCTACACGCATAGTACAAAATGAGTTTTCATATTTTTTTTATGCAATTGTGGGAATATTTCATAACTATGGCTACATCGCTTCTTAAGTTCAACGAAGTACAACATAGCCACTAAAAGTTTCTTAAGCATCTGACAGGCTTTTCGTTCAAATTTGACAGTAGGTTACGCTAGGCGATGCATGGTTTAGTTGGGCCTTTGGTTGTCATTTTAATACCTTTTACCATATAATGCCGTGAGTGTTTGAATTTAGTCGATTTTTCCTTTAAAGAAGGCAAAGCTCAAGTGGAATAAATTTAATTTTTTTTTATTTAATACAGACTTATTTACATAATAAAAACATTTAACATTTAAAGCAAAACATCATCACAACCCTGAAAAAGCATATGCCATGCAACGAATTAGTTGCAGATTGCGTAAATAAAATTGTTGCGATTCGTGGCAACAGAGAATGTTTCAGATCTTGTAGCAAACAATATTTTAGTTTTTACTTTTCTATTTTCATTTATTTGCAGGTGAAATAATTCACATTAGACAAATATACAAGTGTGAATATGCGTGAGCGTTCAAGTTAGCTCTTGCTTTAACACTTGAAATATTACAATGTATCGTAGTGTATTGCAAATAATTGTAGAGGTTGCTACAAAATTCCTGTAAAGTTACATTTTAGCTTTACTATCAAATAATAATAGTATTTTTTCTTAATTTTTTAGTGTTTTCAAATACTTTTTCTTTCAATAAATACTTTTTTAATAAATAAAATTAGCTTAACGATAAAATGTCTATTCTACGACTCGTTTCACTTTTCTTTGTTCTCTTGTTCGTCAGTTGAGTTTGAATCTAGAGTGTTACCATCCAAAACACTTATTTTGCTAGGTTGTCGTATTGTCGGCGTTGTTGTCAACAATAGGGTGAATTCGGGATTGACAGAAATGCGACAGAGCTGCGTTAGCACTGCAAGTTTTTTGCTTAATCTGCAACCCTGCTGTCGCTGCTCAGCTGTCAGTGTGCTGCATTACTGAGCAAAATTATTTACATTTGTTTTCTCGAACATGAATTCGCCAATAAATTGAATAAAATTTAAAATTAAAGATGGAAATGTTATTGAACTTAATAACCGAGATCACAAGCAGTACATAGTGATTTATCACGAAAAAGAGGCATTTGTCTTTTAGAAATGTTGAAGAAGGGGAAAATCACAAAAGTGACAAATTTCTACAAAGGAATTGAAATATATGCGGATAATACATTATTAGTTAATAATTAAGAGTTAAAAAATAAATAAATTGTCTTTAATTTGAGTTTCATTTACTTTTCTTCATCCATCTTTGTCAGCAGTTATAAATTTTTTGCTGCGTTGTTTGCTGTTTTTCTATCAAGAAATTTCGCAGTACATTGCCAACAGCTGCCAACTCGAACGATTGACGTTTGTGGTGTTAGCAGAAATTTGAACAAGAACGTGCTGCTTTCTTATAATGCGCAGTACTGTCAATCTCGAATTCACCCATAATAATTATCTCCTTGCAAAACAGGCGATTTTTTTATTGGCAACCCATTATTGTAAACTTGTCAAAAAGATTGCGATATATAATAATTATCACCGAGATCCCTATCTCCTTGCAAAACAGGCGATGTTTTAGTGGCAACCCATTATTGTAAAGCCATAGACATTCACACCTTAATTCATATGAAATGCAATTTGCACTAAACTTAATTTTGTTTCTTAAATCTTATTCACATATCGCTTTAAATTGTTTACCTTTCTTAACCTTAGCTGTAAAATCAAATGAAATATACCTGGGCTAAAGTCGTTTTTTGGCATAAATTGGAAGAAAAGTAGTATCACTGCTGTAAGGGGGATTCCCATTCTGAAAATATTTACTAATATTCCTGACGCCAAAATTAAGGAAGAGGTTTTCAGTGCAGCACAGATCAAAAAGTTTACAAGTTGAGCGGTTTAAGCTCTAGAGGAAGAGGTGGCATTCAATTCGCTTCAACTTATAACACATAGGTGCCAACATGTCTTCAAAAATTGATCTCCTACACTCGCATTTCTTTCCATCAATTCTTGGAGATGTAGACACAAAACTGCTCCGAAGCCAGCGCTAAAGTTCGGTGTGTGTGAATAGCGTACGTGATACATCGTTATCGATATATCCAATATCGATAGTTTGTGCTTGTGAAAGTTATCGTCATTTAATTTAACAATAAACAAAAAATAAATTATAAAAAAAATTTAAAATGGCGAGTGAAGATATATTTGAGGAAGATTATAGCGAAGACATCATAAACGAATTAGATAATGATCACGTGGGAAATGTTGAAGAAATTAATGGTACAGAAGAGTCAGCTGGCCCTAACGAAGAAACCATCAAGACATTGATAAATGATTCGAATGTAGACAGTAGGCATTTTATATTTCCGTTTTGTCATTCACTAAGCAATGTTTAAACTTACAGTAAAATCCAATTTAAATGCATTACAACCAAAACTGTTCCAACTACCGCTGACACGTGTTCGCAACCTGATGAAATTGGACCCAGATTTACATATAGCTTCAAACGAGGCTGTTTTTGGGGTCACAAGAGCTACGGAATTGTTCATAGAGTCTTTGGCGAGGGAATCATTTTTTTACACTGCACAATCAAAGAAGAAAACCATTCAGAAACGGGATGTAGACATGGCAGTGACAGCGATCGATAGCTTGATATTCCTAGATGGAGCTATGAATTTTTAATTTCTTATATAGCTAACTTCGAAAATGAATATGAAACTAGCGATGTTCAGCCTTTGGAGCAGTTTGACTTAAGAACCACTTTCCCAATTTTTTTATTTTTCAATACAAGCGTTCCTGGAAGAAATGAAAGTGTAGTAAAAACTTGAACGCGCCTTGTTCCTGAGGTTAGTCGTCTTAAGTCGGGGATAAAGCTTTTCAACAAATAATAAGTTGATAACCTTAGATCAATGTGAAAAATATAGGTGTCATGAAAGATTTAATTAACTATAATATTAGGATATGTATACAAATTTTTAAACCGTTACTTGGCATTTGCTTATTCCCTTATTTTTTTTTGACAAATATGTTCTCATACTCGTGTTAAGATGCTCATTAAATAGTGATTATTGACAAACATCCCAACATTTTTTTAAAGCAATTTTTTCTATAAGGAAATAAAGCCAAGAATTTCGGTAATATCATTTCATTGGTATGAGCGTCGTCTTCTGGGTTTTCGGATTGGATTGACAGTGACGTGTTGGAACCGTTGATTCTTTAAGCAGTTATAATTCTTAAAATAGAACTTAAATTTTAAATAAACGCAAAATATTTTTCAAAGCACCTACCAATCTGAAGAAATCCATTCTTAATAATGAACAATTTCACGATTAGCAGCAAACACTTTCTTTTTCAACACTGTCCTTAGACATGGTGTCCTCATTAGTACTTCCTGTGGCCAAATTTCAATTTATAAAGTTTCACCACAAAAAATGTTCTAGTCGAAAAAAATGTGGTGGCTGAAAGAGAAAAAATGAATAAAAACAGCTGATCACTTCTATAAGAAAAAGTTCCAATTTCCACCCAAAAAAATTTCTTGTGGCTAAAACTTGAAAACTCAAAATCGTAGGCAACGAGACTAGAACCCAAGAATAATAGAATACCAGATAACGCATTTCGAGTTGAAAAATGGAAATCTGCGCATATAATGATATTGCGGTTACAATTTTCTATTTTTGTAACAAATACATGGGCTGTAGAGCCTTTTTTTGCTCAACTACACTTGAGCTTATATGAAAATATACTATTTATTTTGAGTTCAACTTCAATATTTAGTTTCATTTATATTCTTATTATATTTCACCATTATTTATTCATATAAGTTGTAAAAATATGTAAATCTTGAAAAAGAAAATCTTACTCAGGTAATTGTTTTATTTAGTTTTTGTTTTCTTTTATAAGAATTTTCATCTAAGTCCCTATTAAGATGTCATTTTCTAAAATATATCCTTTCTCTGAAAAACCATTTTTTTATTTTAACATAGCAGCTTACATCATTTGCCTGTTCTAAAAGTTTTTCTAAATATTTTTCGGTTTACATTTCGTCCTCTTTAAAGTCTAAGAAAGTTTTATCGAGTTGTCTCATATGGGTCATTAGCTCGTTAGTTGGCTTTGATAATGGTTAACCCATGTGAAGGTCATCTCAGTTTGTTGTTGCTCTGATATGTTAAGAACTTCTTCGTGCAGCTTATGGCGTATATAATCAGCAAGATTTTCTAGGCCATCGTAAATAACAATTTGAACACTAATTTATTACTAAGGGTGCTGGGCTTGTTGAGGAGCTTAAATCTCATAATATAAAAATCTCAACTCTGTAGATAACGGATGTTAAAGTACAGTACATCACAAAATTGAGCATACAGGCTTAATAAAACCATATTACTGATTGTTGTGGTAAAAAAACTTAAATTTTATTGAAAAAAAAGATGCAGTTCAAAGCGTAGACATTTCATTCACAATAATAAGTAACAAAACTAAAACTTAATTCAGAAATAAACTTCTTTCTTACAACAAAATAAAAAATTTTCTTAATTTTAAGGCACAAAATTGAGCATACATATAAAAAATAATATTCTAAATCCAGCCAAAATACTAAAAAATCAATGCAAATTCAAGCTCTAGTATTTTGTGCTGCCTCCTTGAGCATCTATGATAGCTTGCAACCTCCGGGGCATAGAATTTTCCTGTATATCTGTGAACGATGACGGAATACTCTTCCAAACTTCCTTGATTTTTACTTTTAGCATTTCCTTATTCGGCTGACTGCAGCGTTTTCTTGTATGCGGCGTTTTTTTCAGCAGTCGCATCGCGACACTCCTGGTCATACCATTGGTTTCGAGGTTGTGGGCGTCGAAAACCAATGACATCCTCGGCAGCAGCACGCATAGAGTGGGAGATGTGTGTCCAAAGTCCACCGGCGTCGTCGGTTCCAGAGGTTGGTTGGTTGAGCTTAACCGAGAGTTGAGCGGAGTACGCCTCGGCAGTCCGTTGTGATTGCAGCTTGGCGACGTCCAGCTTTCGTTGCATGCCCGTGCGTACATTCTTCGCATTGCATAGCCGCATGCGCATCTTAGCTGCAACAAGATAGTGGTCGGAGTCAATGTTGACCCCCCGAAATGTACGCACATCCAGAATGCTTGAAGCGTGCCTTCCGTCGATCACAACATGATCAATTTGGTTTTTCGTTTTTTGATCCGGGGATAGCCAGGTGGCCTTGTGAATGTCGAAGTGTTGAAATCTGGTACTACTAACTACCATGTTTCGCGCCACGGCGAAGTCGTTCAGTCTCAGACCGTTGTTTGAAGTGGTCTCGTGGAGACTGAACTGACCGACTGTAGCGCCAAAGATGCCTTCTCTTCCGACCTTCGCGTTAAAATCGCCGCGGACTATTTTTACATCGTGGGTCGGACAACGGTCATACACGTTCTCTAGGCTCGCGTAGAAATCATCCTTGGTGGCATCGTCCTTTTCCTCCGTCGGGGCGTGCGCGCAAATTAGGTTTATGTTGAAGAATTTTGCCTTGATACGGATCGTAGCCAGCCTTTCGTTTATTGGCGTGAACCGGGAAACTAGGTGGCGTAATTTTCGACTTACAACGAATCCGCAACCAAATTCGCGCCTCTCCGCATGGCCGCTGTAGTAGATATCACAGTTCGTCCGTTTAGAGCAGCCTTGTCCTTTCCATCGCATCTCCTGGATGGCGGTGATGTCAGCCTTTATTTTTACGAGGGCTTTCGCCAGTTGGATAGTTGCACCTTCCCTATGGAGGGTCCGGACATTCCAGGTGCATATCCGTAAATCATTGTCCGTTTTTCGTTTGCATTGGTCGTCATCGTAGTGGGGGCTATTATCCGAGGCTGATTTGGTTTTCATTGGAAATGATGATAATGTGTGGTGGGACCCAAACCCTACGCACACATTCCAAGTTTTAAGTCTAGGAGAGACCCGCCTTCTCACAACTAGCTCAACCCCGGACGGGTGTCCAAGGGATCTCCAGAGGATACTTGGCCAAAAAAGACCGGAAGTTTGTGAGCTGCTTGAACTGCTTGCAAAACAATCATCTCTGGCCACTCCCAAGTGAGTGGCGATCAGGACTTTCCCCACTTACGTGGACTTCTACAAGCAGCCCCATCATCGCGAGCCGTGCGAGAAAACTACCGCGAAAAGAGGAAGGAAGAGAGGCGCATTTTTAGACGTAAAAAAAGGGAGCAGGAAAAGCGTGAGCGTGAGGAACCAGGGCAAGAAGGATGCACGAAAATTCTATCAACAAGTTAAGCGTCTAACTCAAGGTTTCAAGCCCGAAGCATCCACTTGTAGAGACGAAAATGGAAATCTGGTTACAGATACACAGAGTGTACTGAGGTTATGGAGGCAGCATTCTCCAACTTGCTTACGGGCGATGATCCCACCAATTCCGCCCAGAGAGAATGCAGTACGATACCACCAATCGATGATAACGCAGTGGAAGTACCATCACCTAGCCATGAAGAGGTTCGAGTTGCTATCCAGCGACTCAAAAACAACAAAGCAGCGGGTGCTGACGGCCTGCCAGCTGAGTTGTTTAAAGCTGGTGGCGATGAATTGATAAGGTGCATGCATCAACTCATCAGCAAAATATGGCTAGCGGAAAGCATGCCCGACGATTGGAATCTCAGCGTGCTTTGTCCTGTAATAAAGAAAGGAGACCCGACAATCTGCGCCAACTACAGGGGTATCAGTCTTATTTCCATCGCATATAAGATCCTCTCGAGCGTATTGTGTGAAAGATTGAAGCCGTATACAGAAACGCTGATCGGATCCTATCAGTGTGGCTTTAGACCTGGTAAGTCCACCATAGACCAGATTTTTACACTACGTCAAATCCTGGAGAAAACCCATGAATATCAAATCGACACTCACCATCTCTTCGTCGATTATAAAGCTGCGTTCGATAGCCCAGTGCGGGATTGCCTATACGCAACAATGTCTAAGTTCGGTATACCTGCAAAGTTGATAAGGCTCTGCAGGATGACGTTGAGCAATACGTTTAGCTCCGTCAAGGTAGGGAATGACCTCTCCGGAACTTTTAATACCGAGCGAGGTTTCAGACAAGGCGACCCGCTCTCGTGCGATCTCTTCAATTTCATTATGGAGGGGATCGTACGAAAAGCCGGTGTGCATCATAATGGCACCATTTTCTTCAAAGGTGTTCAGCTCCTTGCGTACGCTGATGATATTGATATTATCGGTCGGAGTAAGAGAGATGTTACTGCTGCTTTCACTGCTATTGAAAAGGAATCAGCCAAAGTGGGTTTGACGGTAAACGAGGGCAAGACGAAATACATGATGTCTACTAACAACAACAAGAGAGCACGGGATCTAGACTCTCATGTTACAGCGGGCAACTGTAAATTAGAAGTTGTCAAGGAATTCATCTACCTTGGCACTGCCGTAACCAGCAACAATGATGTCAGTCTGGAGATTAAGCGGAGAATAACAATTGCTAATAGGTGCTACTACGGTCTCAGTAAGCAATTACGTTGCAGAGCTCTCTCTCGATCGACAAAGCTAACACTCTACAAGACGCTCATTCTACCTGTGCTTCTTTATGGCGCTGAGGCATATGTGGTTTCGACAACAGACGCAGCCGCTCTTGGGGTGTTCGAGAGGAAAGTTCTCTGCAAAATCTTTGGTCCTGTTCGAGTTGGCGACGACTATCGCATTTGAATGAACCACGATCTGTATGAGCTCTACGCCGACATTGACATAGTTAAGCGTATAACAATACAGCGACTACGCTGGCTGGGTCATGTCCATCGTATGGATAAAGAAGCTCCAGCGAAAAAGGTATTCGAAGGGAAGGTCCCCGGTCAACGACGAAGAGGGAGACCATGCCTCCGGTGGATAGACCAAGCTGAGGAAGCCCTAACCGCGCTTGGCATTAACGATTGGAGAAGGCGCGAGCAAAACAGAGGCGCCTGGCGAGAGCTAATGAGGTCGGCCGTAACCTGACAACGGGTTGTTATGGCCATCTAAGTAAGTAAGTAAGTATTTCCTTATTCGAACAATGACTTTCTCTTAGCTTCATTTTAGTTTCATGCCAAAAATGCTCGATTGGGGTAAGATCGGGCAATTGTAGAGGAGTTTTAAGTTGCTTCGGCGCATTCTAAATCAACCATTTGCGCACTAAATGAGATATGTGCTTCGGATCTTCATACTGTTGAAAGTAATAACTCCTAGATAGCCTCAATTTTATGGCAGAACTCCTCATATTTCTCCTGAGAATATTAAGGTACATCACTTTGGCCATATTACTTTCAATGAACTCAAAATTGCCACACACACTTGAAGCCATACAACCCCATAACATCATACAACATCCTCCGTGTTTTATGGTTAAATTTATGTGCATTTCTTCTAACTCCGTGTTAAGCTTCCTCCAAGCCATTTTTATCTTTTTAGGTTCTTTAACGTGTCAGCACAATCGGATGTTTTTTAAATTTCATACGTACGTTATACATATTTATTACTAAATAATATTACTAAAAAACAGTAAATATAGAGAAAAAAAGCTCTAAGGGTTTTTTCTTTTGACGTATTTTAACTAAGGTTGACATCCCAAATAATTCCACATTCATTTTTTTGTTTTAACTCAACTTGTCATTTAAAGTTGGTTAAAGCCCACCGTGATCAACGTGTTGCATTTGGGAACCAGCACTCCTGCAAATTCAGCCAACATCTGGCTATCCTGGACGGCAACGGGGCTATAGCTTTTGTCACTGTGACTGCTTCACAATCAGTGACCACTCGAAACTGTCTACCTAAGAGGTAAATGCGAAATCTTTCAATAATAGTCTCCACTATTGCTTATACCCCTAATTCATGACTGGCGACTATAATATATGAACAGCTTACAATTTGTGTCTTCTTATTGCAGTAGAACTCCCGATAAACCAATATGGCTAGCGTCTCATGTTGTTTTGTTGGACTGAAAATTGTTAAAACCAGTTCTCTAACCAAAACTTCTTTTAACTCATTCAACATACAAACGGTTCATCCTTCTTAAGAGGAGGTTAACATTAATTCGTATGAAAAAAGGCACATTTTTGTGAATTTTTTTGACAACACAGTTAAAATCTATTGATTAAAACCAATGGTGCATCAAAGTATAATATTTGAAGAATATTTTGTAAAATTTGCATTTAGAAATATTGAAAAATACGGCAATGGCAGCAATTATTTGGAAGCGTCTCAGAAAAAAATAAAATTGCGGTGCCTCATAACTCATTGCTGGATCATCGAAATAAAATTAAAAAAAATGGTTGTCGTTAGATAATCGCTTTCCCCAGGTAACGCTGGAAGGGTTTTTCGAAATTTAAATTTTTCAATTTTTGGGAACACTATGAAATGAAAAACGCGAGTTTTGCAAAAAAAAAATCGGTTAATTTGTTATTATAAAATAATCAATATTGAGAAATTTGAAAAAAACTACAGCGTTACCCCGTAAATTATGTACAGAAATAGTGTTCAAAATTTCAAAAGAATCGATGCAGTAGTTTTGAAATTATGAGGGGCACTGACTTTGAAAACTTGAGGTGTGGGAAAAACGCCTTAAGGGGGGGGGGGGTAGGGTTTTGCCAAATTTTGTTTTTCCAATTTTTGTTGTTGTTTTATTTAATAGTATAACTCTTCAAAATCATCCTGTTGAAATTTGAGGTCGATTGGAGTAATACTGACGAAGATACAGTGTCTTGAGTATCGATGATTCTGTGTAAGTATATGAAAAAAAAGACAGTGCTAAAACTTTAAACGTGATTTTCTCGAAACTAACTTTTCAAAGTTGGTGTACACTTTTTCTCGAAAACTACGAGACCGATTTTCTTGAAATTTGACACACTTCTTTAATACATATAAAACCATATTACATATAATAAACGTGCTGATTTTTGCCTATTTTTTCCAAAAAAAATCGTTTTTTGACTTAAAAATTATGCCAAAATTTTAAAAATCGTTAAAGAAAAAAAAAAACCCTTCGTCAATACCTTAAAAAACTTATAAGCTAAAGAAAGTTTTTTTTTTTTGATTTCAGATGATAACGTGATGAGATATCTTGTCCACCACAAACCACCTTTTTTTTTAGGCGTCCGCGGAAACTTGCTGCCAATGGCTTATTTTCCAATATTTTTTAATTAAATTTTTACAGAATACTCTTTAAATATTGTACTTTTATATGCTTTTTAAATAAATAAATTTACTTTTACCGTATCGCTAAAAAACATTTTTAAACTTATGCCAAAAATGTAGCGCCAAAACCCTACCCCCTCCTTAAAGTTTTAAGCACTAAAAAATTTAGAATAAAACGTTCATAAGCTTGTAGCTTAAATTACTGTACATTTACATAAAATACTGTACATATATTGTACACAATATTCTTGAAATATTTTAATACGTTATCCTCCTCTTGAGAAGCTTGGTCAACGGCTTGGCTATAATGCTGTTATTTTTAACAAATTTTCTGAAGAAACCCGTTAGTCCTATAAAACTTTGTACTTCAGTGATGTTCTTTGGTGTTGACATCGTTTACTATAGATACATTCGGTTTTCATCTTACCGGGTTTTATTCCTGATGACCAATGCTATGTTCGAGAAATCGTAGTTTTGTAGCCATAAATTCGCTCTTTGATGGCCTTAAGGTCAAACCTTCCCCTTCTAAAGCTACTTAAAATTCTTCAAGGACTTTCATTCCTTGTTCCTTGTGTCTGTCGCAATAATAACCTCGTCGAATAACCTTATCGAATCATCTGTTGAAGGGCCTCTTATAAATACATGATTGCATTCACCAGGCCGAACGGCATGTCATTGTGCTCGAATATTCCATCTGGAGCCACAATCGCAGTGTATGGCTTACTACCATCTTCCAATGGTATTTGGTAACAACCTGCCGTGAAATATTTAGCACCAGCTAATTGAGATAACTTCTCTTCTACCGTTGGCATCGAATACTACTTCTTGACTGTTATCTTATTGATAGCTCGGAAATCCAAACACCTGCGGTGCTCACCAGAAGGCTTCTTTACTAACTCTATAGATGCAGAATTTGGAGAAGTGCTCTGTCGATTTATACCTCTGCTGACAATTTCTGATAAAATGGGACGTTGTGCAAATGACACTTAATATCTTTTTCTAACGACTAGTTGAATTCAATCTCCATTTTGGAGCTCTTACTTTTTCCCAGTGTAGTTAAATCTTCAGCGCGACATCCTTTGAATTTTTTCAATAATTTTTCCATTATTATCCGTTGTGCAGAAGTAATATTGTCTCCAATCTTGAATTCAAAGTCTTGTTTCGCCTCTACTTGTAGAACTTGAAGTCAGCCTTCTGTCAACTGTCATCTACCTAAAAGAACATCTCTGCACAAAAGAACTGGATACTGCATCAAATCTTCTGACACCACCTGCAGTGCAATGCATTTTGACGATTTTATAATGCCTCCTCCAAAACCAGTTAGAGTTGCTGTAGACGGCATACATTTAACCTCATCAGGAACAGCGTCTTCTTGAATGAGTGTTCGGTCACTCCCAGTGCCATGCTTGAAATTTTTTCTGGAATAAATTTATCCCCTACTATTGTTGTCTCGTTGTCTACACTCTTTAATTTCATTACCTATTTTGAAACATATCGCACATCGTTGCTTACGTGATGGTTGAGGACATTTTGCTGCCATGTGTCCGTATCCATTGCAGTTAAAACATTTAGGACCTTTTCTCTCGACCGTTTTCGTAGCAGCATCAAATTTACCATTTATCTCCATAGGTGTATTGTAATTCGTGTTCTTTTATGTCATAGATGTCGACGTGAAATTCTCCAATGATTTGAGAAGATCGTTGCATGTACATAAATTTAAAGCAGAAAGGGTAAGAGTGAGGTTAGAGTCATTAATTCCGTTTATTATATACGAATTAATGGATAAATCCTCTAACTCACCCTTGCGTCCAACCGCCAAAATTCTGTAGTAGTATTCCACCACCGTTTCTCCAGACTTCCTCTTTTTCTACATCATTTCTACATCTTTTTCTACATCTGCTTTATTTACTGTGAATGGAAAATATGTCATGAATATCGTTTTAAATTCGTTCCACGTCCGTATAGGTGGCATTGCGTCGATCCAATCCTTTGCCAAACCTTTCATTTTTCGGTAGACTGCACTTAAGATGCTTTGATCAGTCCGTGGATATATGCGCTGAATTTGTTCCACATTTTCAATTAACTGTTTTGAGAAAATTCTGGAAGCAAATCAACAATGTCTGAGGGATGCCTGCCACCACCAGGACATTGTGTCATCGTAAAATTTTGTTGCATTTGCGTCAACCCATTTTCTGAGGGTGTACTTATTGTTAAACGATGAGCTTCTGCTGCATTTATGTCGTTACCGGCTGCTTGTTTTGCTGTCATGGTTCCACTTAAAACTCTGACCGTCTGTGCCAAACTCGAAACAATTCCTTTCAGGTCGTCCATTTGCTTTTGCCATGCTTCTTGGTCATTTGCATCCAAATCCACTTCGTCTTGATAGATTTCGTCACCCCCAAGTACTCAGGGCCTGATTTACCCACAGGCTAAAAAGGCTTAAGCCTGGGGCGCCAGGTCCGAGGGGGCGCTGAGAGTTAACGTTGATTTTCACTTTGTCTTCGCAGTTTTATTCAGTTTTAAATAGTTATACATTCTTTTTTTAATGTTTTTACATTAATTTTAAATTCAAAATAGTTCTAAAATAATACTCCTGCGATACTTACCGACCACTTTAAATATAAAAACGATATTTTTTAGCGTTGAATTCAAAATAGAGGCAGGAAGAATAGCAGAAAAATTGAAAACCCTAGATATGACACGATAATGTTGTGTTTTTGGAACTCTGTGCTGGTCAAGTTTCAAATCATTAGTGGACAGCTTCCAGCAAATAATGCTGATGTCAAACGTTGTTACTCTATATACATACAGCTGCGAGCAGTGAAATAGTAGTGGGTATCTACATTTTATGTTTTCTAAAATTGCTAAAATATCAAAATAAATTCTGCATAAGTTTTAATGTAAAATTAGTCTTACATGTAACAGCTAAAAGTATGGATGAAGAATTTTATTTCACATAAGCATTAAATATATTTATTCACTTCAAATGTGCTTTATATGAAAATTAAAGCGAGCAGTAAAATAGTAGTGAATGAAAAAAACATAATTTTGCTAACTAAAAACTGTATTTCGTAAATTTTTTTTTAATGTATTTAATAGAATAAGCTAGTATTTAGTGGCATGACCGTTTTTTTTTTATTACAGCAGCACAACGGTTCCTTATAGAGTCTTTGGGGCGCTCGCACCTTTCTTGTGATATGGACTGCCCCGCACGTTGAGCCACACCCCACAGTTTGTTATTATTTTTGGGCTTGGCATCCCACACAGCTTTCTTGAGGTCAATCCAAGGGTTTTCTATTGGATTGAGGTCTGGTTATTGAGTTATCCACTCCATAACCTCAATTCCAGTGTCCCGAAACCACAATTTTGCAAGCTTACTTGTATGTTTTGGGTCGTTATCTTGTTGCTGTACCCATTTGAGAGACACTTCATCCTCAGCGAATGGTAGCATAACAGTCTGCATTATTTGCACGTATGCATGCTGGTACATTATAGTTTTTATCCAATATAATGGCCCCGCACCATTGTATGAAAACCAGCCCCATACCATGATACTTGATCCTCCATGCTTTAACGTTTTGTTGTGTACCGTCGATTGTACTCCGTGTTTGGGGGGCGTCTCACATATTCCCGAGACCCTTTACAACCATACAAAACAATTTTAGACTCATCCGTCCACAATATGTTCCTCCACTTTCGAATTGGCCATTCCAGATGTTGCTTAGCGAAATAAAGTCTGCTTGCTACATGATTTTTTTTCAAAAGAGGTACCTTACGTGGACTTCGAGCATACAGGTTATGTTCGCGTAGTCGTGTCCTTACGATATGAACACCACAGGGTAATTTTAGGTGGTCCAAAATTTCAACAGCTGACATTGTTGGCCGAGCTTTGGAGCATTTTATAATTTGTCGTACGATGGTCGCTGAAAGTATCTGATTGCCACCCATTTTTTCAGCTTTTTCTATATGTGTCATGGCATTGCGTATCATGGTTGATGAACAACCAATAAGCTCGTTCACTTCCTTATAACTTTTACCACTTTTTATAAGATTTTGAAGAATTTTGGGTTTTTCGTGAGTGCACTGCACAATTCCCACTAAAGTTGTAAAATTATTTTTTTTTTATTTTGCCAGCATAAATATTAAATAAAGCAATAAAACTTACTTTCTATTAAAAAATTATAATTTTTTTTGACCGAAAAAAAAAGTTATATCGTTACTTGCCCTGCACTACTATTTTACTGCTCGCTCAAAAATGGCCATGTTGCAATGACTGCTGCTTAAAAAAAAACCGTTAAATGTTGAACAGTTAAAATGTTTAAAATTTGCAGAGATGTAGATGATAAACTAAAGATGATTATTGAAATCGATAATCGAAACAAAAATCGTTTTAGGTATACAAAAAAATAGAAGTCATATTGCAAGTGTGCACTACTATTTTACTGCTCGCAACTGTATGCATTTTCGGTGAAAAATCATCATCAGTACATTCGACAAGTTTTTAGTACATTCGGTACATTTGACCCTTTTTCAGTACATTCGGCGGATTTTCAGAACATTTGAACTTTTTCTGAAAAAAACAATTTTTTAAGTAAATTCAAGTGAAATATGCGTGCAAACCTCACGAAATGGTTTGCCGACCTTTTTTTTTAGTAAAACATTTAAAATTTTGTACATTCGGCTTTTAAAAGTACATTTGAAGTCTCGATTCAGTACATTTTCACAAAACCCAAAGCAATCGATAGGTGCGAACGTACTGAGTACAAAAAAGATTTAAGAAGAAAAAGGAAACCAAAATTTTATTTTGATGAAGTAAAGCCGAATTTGAAGGAAGACAATATTTCATTGTAGATAAATAATACGCTGCTACTGATTCCCTCAAAAATCAGTTGAAAAGCTAACAAATAATTTATACCGAAGTGAATTCAAAATTTGGTTTCTTATGGAAATTTCCTGAAATAAATGACAATAGTATTAAAAAAAACCACAGCTAAAGAGTTGCTACAACTACTTATATGACTTGGACATGGAAGATACGTTTTCTGACGAGTGTTTCCATTTGGAATAGTTTTTAAAAGGTAAAGAATTTGTTGATCTACAAAAATTAATAAATACAGTCATTAAAAAGCCTAAGCATTGGTTCTATTTTTCCAAATGTAGAAATTTTTTAAGAGTTTTTTTTTTAACGATTAGCATCACAAGATACAGCGGTGAAAGATCTTTCTCTGCATTAAAACGTGTAAGAAATTACTTGAGCTCGGCTCTTCGCCAGCAGAAACTTACCGCACTTGCACTATTATTTATTGAGAATGTTTTTTACAAAACATTAAATTTGGCAATGTTGTTGAAAGATTCGGTAACGAGAAACCGAGAAGAGTTTTATGTAATGTTTTCAATGAACAACACTAGTTTACATACATATATGGTCCTCATTGTGAGATCTGATTTCTCATAGAAATTTTTCTATATATTTTGTGGCGTGGATTCCAATATTGTCAACCACATTTTTCTTATGAATCGTTTTTGAGATATCCCCAAAAACCCCGTTTTATGCTCTTTTTTCATTTATTTGGCCATATACCCATGATCCATTTCGACCTAAATCAGTTGCACGCTGAAGTGTATTTTTGGCCTTTTTAAAAAGTCACAAAATTTCAATTGCTCCGTTTGGACCCAGAAATCTTCTTTTTTCTTATTTTTAAGACATAGGATGAAAACCTATTATTTTATAAATATTTTAAGTACATATTTGCTCAAATCGGACAAGAATGTTAAAGTTGTTCAAAAATCAATGAAAAAAGGTAATTTCCATATTCTCATGCATTCCAGAGACCAGAGCTACTCGAGTTAGTCATGAAAAAACCCGATTTTTTGTCAATAACGCTTTTATTTTTACTTAAACTGATGACAGTGCCTTCAGAACATATCTAGGTATGTTTCTCAAAGTCCCGTCATCAGATTAAATAAAAAATAAAAGAATTATTGATAAAAAAAGAGTTTTTCGAAGAGTGCCTCAGGGCACTCTTACCGGTTAAAGGGTTAAGGAACTAATTCGTTAAAAGTATTTTATTGTCTTATATGTTCAATTGTACATTGTACCCTAAAAGTGATAAGCCCAAAAGTGCTATTAAATTCAGGCTTGTACTTCTGAGGACAGTGCGAATGTGTCCCTTTTTTATTTTTTTAATTATGACTCAAAAACTATACATTTTCGGTATATACACATTACGAGATTTTTTATAAGGAATAAAATTTCCTATCGAAATGGCACTTTATAAAGTCAAAGACTTTATATTTTCAACAAAATAGGACGTAATTTTCGTCAAAATGGTGACCCATAAATGTAATTTTTGATGAAAATTGGTTGTGATGCAGTCGTTCAAAGTTTCTTACCTCTGTATGATTTTGCCAATATTTAGCTTTATAACAGATTAGTTTAAATTTCACACACAAAAATAATTTTTACTCAACGAATAATTTATTTTTAGATTATCTGACGAATGTATTTGTTCACAATTTTGATATAGTTTATATGATCTTAGATATAAAAAACTTCAAAAAATTTTAATTTTTCGGTTTGTTTTTTTAAATAGCGACTAAGAAATACATTTCTGAAAAATTCGAATTTTTACAGTTTCTACACGCGATTAGTCGTTGGTGAAAAGTAAAACGTATAATAATAAAAAGTGTTATAATATTTTACAATTCAATTGAACTATATATACATTTTTAACTATAAGTTTTACAGTTTCGTGTTGTATTATTTTCGTTATTATATAATTCGTAATAATTGCAGCATAAATTACAACTTTTATGTTTTTGAATTCGAAGCGATAGCTTTTACTATAGAAACTGAAATATTTGTAGTCTGGGCAGGCACAAGAAGGATGGGCCGGGGGTGCATATTCATAGTTAGCCTAGGGCTGTCAGAAGTCTAAATCAGGCCCTGCAAGTACTTCAATTAACTTCGATACTTTGTGTGCCTCATCTATCTATCTACTATTATTAAACGAGCTAAAATTGTATGTTTATAAATATGTTTATATGTATATGACTGAACTTTATTTCGAAAACGGCTGCAGCAATTTTGATGAAACTTGGGGATTTCATGCATATGTGAACAAAATTAAGATTGGGCTAGGTTTTAAGTTTTTCAAGACTCTAACAGGGGCGTGGCACAGCCCTAAACGTTAATTTTTATAACATGATATCTCGCAAACTATTTAAGATATTTTGATGAAATTTGGTAAATATCTTCAATAGTAACAAAAGTGGGCGGGATTGGAGAAGAGGGCGTGGCATATTTTAAATTTTGATTCAATATTACTCAAAAACGGCGCCTACGATTTTCATAAAAATGTTGAGGACAATTCCGCTGAAAGCAGTCATAATAACAAGACATGCCACTATACTAGCAAAACCCGATGAAGGGCGTGGCACAGCCCACAATATTTATAAACGTCATAATAAGAGAATTAACAACGCAATCGTTATGCAATTTAACATGGTAAATATACTGGCTATTGGGTACCTTGTAACTAAAAATGGGCGCAATGACACTTGTGGGCGTGGCACCTTCCATACATGCAAAAAATGCTAAGTGCTGTATCTAGTGTGCTATGGGAGTAATCTTTTTGAAATTTGGTATAGTGGTGTCGATTACCATGAGCTTTGAAATTAAATGAAGTTCGACGGGATTGCATTAGTGGGCGTGGCACCTCCCATACAAGCTAAGACCGTTTAAGGTTATATTAAGTGCACTGTATGAGTGATCCTAATAAAATTTGGTATAGAGATGTCGGTAACTATAAACTTTTAAGTTTAATGAATTTTGATGGGATTACATCAGTGGGCGTGGCACCTAGTGTGCTGTGGGAGTAGTTTCATTAAAATTTGGTGAAAAGGTGTCGGTTACTCTAAGCTTTGAAATTAAACGAAAATCGACGAGATTGCATTAGTGGGTGTGGCACCTCCCATATAAACAAAAAAAGTTAAATGCCATATTTAATGTGCTATTGGAGTTTTATTATTTAAATTTGGTGTAGAGGTGTCGGTCACTATAAGATCTGAAATTATATGAATTTTGACGAGATTTCATTAGTGGGCGTGGCACCTCACATACAAACTTAGAACATTTTATGATATATTTAGTATACCAAATGAATGATCCTAATAAAATTTGGTTTATATTTATTCAGCATCATTCAACTTAGTTCGAGTTTTTCAACCTCTTTCAACTGCTTCATTATTTTTCAACTTTCAACTTTTCTCAACATTTTTCATATTTTTTCGACTTTTTCAACCTCATTCAACTTTTCTCGAGTTTGTCAACCTCTTTCAACTGTTTCTACATTTTTCAACCTCCGTCAACTTTTCTCAACATTTTCCAACTTTTTTCGAGTTTTTCAACCTCCTTCAACTTTTTTCGAGTTATTCAACTTCTTTCAACTGTTTCAACAGTTTTCAACATTTTCCATATTATTTCGAATTTTTCAACCTTATTCAACTTTTCCGAGTTATTTAAACTCTTTCAACTGTTTCAACAGTTTTCAACCTCTTTCTACTTTTCTCAACATTTTCCGAATTTTTTCGACTTTTTCAACCTCATTCAACTTTTTTCGAGTTCTTCAACTTCTTTCAACTTTTTTCGAGCTCTTTCAACTTTTTTCAACATTTTTCATATTTTTTCGAAGTTTTCAACCTTATTCAACTTTTTCCGAGTTATTCAAATTCTTTCCACTTTTTCAACATTTTTCAACCTCTTTCAACTTTTTTCAACACTTTCCACATTTTTGCAATCTTATTCATCTTTTTTTTCGAGTTTTTCTACTTATTTCAAATATTTCACGTTTTCAATACATTTTCAACTTTTTCAAGCTCATTCATCTTTTTTCGAGTTTTTCAACCTCCTTCAACTGTTTCAGCATTTTTCAACCTCTTTCAAAGTTTCTCAACATTTTCCATATTTTTTCGAATTTTTCAACTTTTTTCGAGTTATTCAAACTCTTTCAACTTTTTTCGAGTTATACAACTTCTTTCAACTGTTTCAATTTCTCTTAACATATTCCAAATTTTTTCGAATGCTTCAATCTCATTAAACTTTTTTCGAGATTTTCAACCTCTTTCAATTTCCTCAACATTTTCCATATTTTATCGACTTTTTCAACCTCATTCGATCTTTTTCAAATATTTTAAACTTCAAACTTTTTTGAGATTTTCAACTTTTTTCGAAATTTTCAATTTTTTCAATCTCTTTCAAATTTTTCAACACTTTTCATATATTATCGACTTTATCAGTCGCAACATTTCCTATATTTTTTCGAATTTTTCAACCTTATTCAACTTTTTCGAGTTATTCAACCTTTTCAACATTTTTCAACCTCTTTCAACTTTTTTCAACATTTTCCATATATTTTCAACCTTTTTCAACCTTATTCCAATTTTTTCGAGTTATTTAATCTCTTTCAACAGTTTTCAACATTTTCCATATTTTTTCGACTTTTTCAACCTCTTTAAACTGTTCTAACATTTTTCAACCTCTTTCAAATTTTTTCAACATTTTCCATATTTTTCAACCTTATTCAACGTTTGTCGAGTTATTCAACCTATTTCAACATTTCTCAACAATTTCCATATATTTTCGACTTTTTCACCTCATTCAACTTTTTTCGAGTTTTTCAATCTCTTTCAACTATTTCAACATTTTTCAACCTCTTTCAAATTTTCTCAACATTTTCCATATTTTTCGAATTTTTCAACTTTTTTCGAGTTATTCAAACTCTTTCAACTTTTTTCGAATTATACAACTTCTTTCAACTGTTTCAACTTCTCTTAACATATTCCAAATTTTTTCGACTACTTCAATCTCATTAAACTTTTTTCGAGATTTTCAACCTCATTCAATTTTCCTCAACATTTTCCACATTTTATCGACTTTTTCAACATCATTCGATCTTTTTCAAATTTTTTAAACTTCAAACTTTTTTGAGATTTTCAACTTTTTTCGAAATTTTCAATTTTTTCGAGTTTTTCAATCTCTTTAAAATTTTTCAACACTTTTCACATATTATCGACTTTATCGGTCTTTTTCACCTGTTTCAACCTCTATCAATTTTTTTAACATTTTCGATATATTATCGACTTTTTCAACCTCATTCAACTTTATTCGAGGTTTTCAAAATTTTCCATGTTATTTCGACTCTTTCAGCCTTTTCACCAGTTTCGATATTTTTTGAAGTTTGTTCAATCCCTTCCATATTTTCCGACTTTTCGAACATTTTTCAGCTTTTTTAACCTCTTTTTTATCAAGGGGTTTCATCTTTTTAAATATTTTCCATAATTTTCGACATATGTATGTAATTTAACCTTATCTCACTTTTACAACATATTGCATATTTTTTCGACTTTCTAAACCTTAAAACGAAAAACTGAACTAGGGTCGGTCTCCTGGTACTTACCACTTATGGGAATACTTTTCAGGCATTGTTAAATTGGTCAACTTCACCTTCATTTCGTCAGTAGATATAAAGACTTATCTTTATTGATCTGCAATAATTTTTATTTATTTTATTCTGTTGCTGAATGTAATACACGTCCTTTCGTGTTGACCGTTGCGTTTGAACCTCTTTACTTTTTGTATTTGTGTTTTTTTTTTTACTTTCGTCTTCGTCGTTGCTACTTAAGCGTTACCTTTTGTACATAAGCGTCGTTGCTTTTTAAGCGCTGCCTTCTGCGTCGGCGTCTTTGCTTCGTAAGCGATGCCTTTACCCTAATTTTTGTTTTGCTTGTACAATTCTACTATGTAAAATAACTTTTTGTTCAAACAAACAAATTTGGTGTACAATTTTTTTTTGACTATTTCGCTGTTAAAGATAACGTTAGTTTCTTAAAAAACATGCGGAATGTAAAATTTTTCTTGCATAACATTTTAAAAAGTCTCGAAAGTGAAGTAAAATCGGAAGTTTTTCACCATTTCTATTTTTTCGTGTTCACAGAATACACTGAAAATTTGATTTTTTTTAAATCAAGCCTGTTTCCGTCCATGCGCTTATCCAATGAAAGACCCAATTATATGCGTTTGTTTGTCATTTTAATACCTTTAATTTAATACAATGAACGTTTAAATTGAACACTTTTAGCTTGAGATATGAATTTTATAGCGAAAAGAAAGCGACAAGATTAAAAACTGACATCTCAAAAACTGTACCATGAAAAAAAATTTCATTTTCAAATTCAGCGGGAAAAAATACATAAAAAACGTAATCACTCATTAAAGTTGCATGAAAAAAAATCATTTTGTAAACTAGTATAATTTATCAAGCTATAGAAATAGGGATGCCAACACTCAGTGTTTCGCCCGGAGACTCAGGGTTTTGAGTATGATTTCCGGGACTCCGGGTTCAAAGTCAATCCCTCCGGGTTGAATATCATTTTTGTCGACCCCAATGAAAAAAATTTTGATTTTGTTGACTTACTTTTCCGAAGGTTTTGACGCGCTGAATTCGAATCCAAGCTTAGAATTTCTCAAATGGCTCAAAAGTGCGAAAATCACGATTTTTCGAGATATTTAGGGCAAATTTATATAGAAATATAATTTTTTTTTTATGAAACCATTAATGGGGTTCGAAAGAACTACTCTCAATACTCACTTAGAATTATATCGATAATTTTTTTGCTTTTCAAAGTATCCTAAATTGAAAATTATTGTATAGGTCTCCATTAGAGCGGTTCAAAATAAAAACATTTTGATTTTTTCACGATGTGTAAGCGAATTTCAGTAGCCTTATATGTCCTAGTAATAGGCTTTCTCCAGACATATAAGGCTACTGTAATCCGCTGACACATCGTGAAAAAATCAAAATGTTTTTATTTTGAACCGCTCTAGTCTCCATACAAACTTTTGTATGTAAATTTGTATAAAAATTAGAAAAAAAGATATCGCTATAATTTCAATTGTGTTTTGAAGAGGAAGAGTAAAGCTTTTATAAAAAGCGGTATAAGTTGGGAACCTCTGAATGGATATCAAAAACATGGATGTCATAAGAAAGATAATTTAATGGCCTTCTATAATGGTTAGATTAGTTTTGAAATTTAGCCAATAATTTTGGATATATGATAATTTTCCTGAAATTTTCACGAAAAAAATTGGTAAAATTAAAAAAAACTATGCAAATTGTACATAATCTTAAAGCAAAATAATCAAGCATTCCTATCATGCTAAAAAAGTATCAATTTTTAACACATTTTTTTGAAAAAATAACGTTTTGTTAAAAAAATAATTGGTCAAAATTACAGGCCATTAAATTATCTTATCTTATCTTATCTACTATACACATCTCCGAAACAAGATCCGACATATGTATGTATTTACAAAAATATATATCTATAAACATATACACAAATTGGCCGTAATCTGACGATGGTTTTCAATAGAACAGATATTGAAAATCTTAAATAAAAAAAATCGATATCTCGTTTAGTTTTCAAGATAACTTTTATGTAATAAAAAGAAATCCGAGAGAAAAACGAAGTGTTGGATTTAATGAAATCTAGTGTAAATATTAAATAATTTTACTTATGTTTTTAAAAAAATTCATATAAAAACTTTAATTCAATTTCACCCACCCCACTTATTGAATCTCCGGGTCAGACATATGTCCGTGTTGGCAACCCTATATAGAAATCAGATACAAAACTTAAAGGTCGGTCATTCACTTTGTTTCACTTACAGTGGCTCCATCGCATAATCGAATTTATTCCACAAGTCTTCTGTTTTTATTAAGTACTTCTTGGCATATTTTAATATTTTGTTTTTATTTTCAAGGCTTGTAAGTGGTTTTATTCATGCAATTCTCCCATAATAAATCGTACTGGTGTAATGAATGGTGAATAATATTCAGGCAAACATATTTTCCAGTGCGATTTCTTAAAGAAATTTTAAGTTCTTGCGCTGTTTTGAAAGGATCTTCTTTGATTTCTTTCAATATCGAGCGCTCTTTCGCTCATTTAATATCTTGCCTTGACCTTTTCTGCTTTTATTGGCTGACCTAAACTCATCACGGAACCTCTTGATTATATCCTGGACAATAAATTTACTTTTCCCAATCAATTCGGCAATTTATCTTACAGTTTTACCTTTATAAGGTCACTTAACTACTCATTTCCTAATTTCTACAGTAGATTTCTTCCCATTTGGAGCCATTTTAAATATATTTTAAGTTATTTTCGACACTGTTTGCCTATTAAATGCAATTTACGACTGAATATGACAAAAAATCGTAGTTCTAAAATGCCTTTCTGCAAAATAACGATACATTTAGCAATGCCATTGTGCTTTGTCCGATTATTCGTTGCGGGCAAGATATTGAACTGTTTTTTGTTTAAACTTACAGATATAATTAAAAATGTTGATGTTTTTTTTTATTGTTCAGAGGGATAATAATATGATGTATAAATAAAAGGGAAGAAACAATATATTTTGCATGTTTGTTCTAAGGTTTAGAGCACATTTATATCCAACAAAGTCTTGTCGGATTATGCGATGGAGCCACTGTATATCTCATTTTTGAATAATATTCTTAACGAGGTTTCACTTAGATTGCATTCAAAAGGTATTAACCAAATGGTTATGCAACTACGACGCAGGCTTTACCTCCTGAATTTTGCCATAGTTTGCTTACAAAAATGCGTTCCAGCCGAAATTATGGTGATTTCACAGATCAAAGATCAGATTAGTCAGAAAAATTTCAGCTTTTACTCTTTCAAAAATCGCGATTTGATTTTATACCACAAAATCCGGCTAAAACAAACAGAATATAAGTTACATATGTATGCATGTAAGTTTTGTCTTATATTGCCCAGGAGTATAGGAAAAAAAGTAAGAGGAGAATATGCAGAATAATATTAAAGAAATTAGAGTAGAAGTTGCTCATTTATTTTGAATAAATGTCACTTTAAAATGGCTATAACTTTGCAAGGAAACATCACAGATCACCACTTGAAAGCTCATTTTAAAGGGCAAGGATGGTACTAAATGATGCTTTTGTTAAAAATAAGCTGATCAACTTTCTTTGAATCCTATACATGACCTCGAAAGTAGACAAAAAACATCATGTTTCAGGTAATTAAACTCAAATATTTCAGGATTCCGACATGATGGGTCAATTCTGAGGCCAGATTCGGATTCAGCGTAAAAAATTACTTCGAAAAACGACCTTTTTCAGCTCAACAACACTAATCACCTATTCATTTAGATACTTTTTTTGTAAAAAATAATTTTTCCATACAATTTACATGTAAAACTAACAGGCTCCGGCGCCACCTTATAAATTGAGTTACAGAGCTGAAATTTCGTGAACTTTTTCTTCATATCATAAACTTACTTTTTAAGCAACAGCACCTTAAAAAAAACAAAAACAAAACGGCGGGTTGCACTCCGGGAGTGCCGACAGAAGTGAAAACAAATAGTTTAATTGCAAGTTAGTGTGTTAGTTGGTATGTGTGCGTTTTCTTTTTATATGGCAATGCAATGGAAGACAAAAACGGAATATGTATTCAAATTTTACTCGCTCTCATTCTCAATTTGTCAACGCAACAACGCGGAATTTGAAAGAAACAAACATGTAAGCATAACAATCGTTGAATGAGAATGGAATGTGTCAGTTAGTGTGTCTGCTTTGCTTTTTGTCTTCCACTTGGAGTATTTATTTAAAAGAAACATTATAACATTCAAATTTTACTAAGTATCATATTCATGACGGGGAATCCCGATGACGGTCGGTGTCGCGAGTTTATACTTTTTCCTCAGCCGCACAACGTACCTTAAGAAGTTTTCACTTCAAAAATTGCTGGAAGAAGTATATTCGGCTCAGCAGCCTCAACTGTGAATAATTAAATTTGAGCTAAGTACTCCTAATGTTTGAGAACAAAAATTTATTCTGATTGCAGCAAGAAACATCATTGCGAATTATGTAAGCATAAGAAAATATTAGGTATAGAAAGTACCTGGACCTGTGACTAAATAGCTTAAACATAATTTTTCTAAAACTTAACTTAAAAATCTGCTTCTTCCTACAGACACTGTGACACCACATTTATCAAAATCGGCTTATTCGTTGCCGAGTTATGGCTGTTAGAATATTCAAACTGCTTAAAACGCTATCTAGTGAAATTTTATCAGAACACAAATGACTTCAAAAAAATCTGCTTGTTCTTAAAAAAACTATTACACCTCATTTGTCTAAATCGGCTTAGTAATAGCCGAGATATAACGTTTTAAAGTTTTTCAAAAAACCAAATTTGCTTGCTGCTGGTTAATGGTGGCCTGGTATTTCAGATTTCGGCTGCACTTGCAGAGAAAAATTTGCTGACTGAGCAACAGCTAACCGGAAGTCAACATATTTATGCTACAAATTTAAAAAATTTTTCCAAAAAATTGCATACTTTCATGGGCCAATTTTTTCAAAAAACGTTGCCTACTTTTAGGCGCTTTTGATAATTCACCCCTAAAAGTATGCAACACTTTCCGACAAATTTCAAAAATAGCGCCTAAAAATATGCAACATTATCTGAAATTTTTAAAATCGTTGCCTACTTTAAAGTGCTATTTTGAAATTTGTCAGAAAGTGTTACATACTTTTAGGACAAATTATTAATAGCGCCTAAGAGTAGGCAACGCTTTTTAAATTTTTTGAAATCGAGTTTGTTTTCCAAGTCTTCAAAATTCTAAAATCGAGTTCGTTTCCCAAGTCTTCAAAATTCCAAAATCAAGTTCGTTTCCCAAGTCTTCCAAATTTGAAATCGAGTTCGTTTCCCAAGTCTTCAAATTTTTGAAATTGAGTTCGTTTCCCAAGTCTTCAAAATTCTAAAATCGAGCTCGTTTCCCAAGTCTTAAAAATTCCAAAATCGAGTTCGTTTCCCAAGTCTTCAAAATTCCAAAATCGAGTTCGTTTCCCAAGTCTTCAAAGAACATTCAAATTTTACTATCGCATTCATGACGGGGAATCCCGATGACGGTCGGTGTCGCGAGTTTATACTTTTTTCCTCAGCCGCACAACGTGCCATAAGAAGTTTTCACTTCAAAAAAAAATTTGAATCACCCTAATATAAATATGTACTAATAATATGGATAATATGTTACGAAATACACTATTTATGTGATCAAAACACGTCGGAGAAGAGTTCAAATGTATGCTGTGACTTTATATTTTTGAATGATTTTTATTACATGAACTTGAAAGTTTTGTTTCACGATCAAAAAAAAAGGTCAAGTTTTTCCGCACCAAAATTAATTAAGTTTTACCATTTAAAGAATTTTTTACTTTTGCTCACTAAAAAAAAGAAGATATTTTTTTTTTTTTTAATAAAAAAAATTTGGCTTTTTACCATTTGCTTGTTTTCAACATGGCAACTTTGAAAGTAGTATTTTTTTCCCCCAATCGGTATTAATTTTTTTTAATAACCAGGTGAACACTGAAGTAAACCATGGGCATGACGTATTTTTACTTAAATTTGTCGAGACATCCCTACAAGAACACTGTCAGTCAGATGATAGGTCATCTGATAGACAGTTCTGATAGAAATTTTGGTCAGAAGTTTCTGAATAGCAGTGTGAAAAATCTGATCGAAACTTTTGTACACATGTGATTTGACATCCTTTTCTATCACATCAAGTTTTAGGTTTCATCGAACATTCAGTTGTCTCGATTATTCTAATCAGTTATGATTGCATTATTTGTCATTGCTGATAAGTGAGAGCGTTTCTCAATAGTCAGATATCTGTCATATATATGATTTCATCATAAACAAGAGCAGCATGCAAAGCCTCTTCGATAGGCCGTTTTGTAATATAAGCAGGGACGATACATTCTAATGGTAAGACTTTCAGTCATTCACCTTTGAATCTTATCTCCAAGGAATTCGTCATATGGTCTAAATATGGATGCTACAAAGCCATAATTGTCTATTCACTTACACGAATTGATTATTCACTTACACGAATTGATTATTCACTTACACCAATAAATATGAAATTATAAAAAATTCTAAAAAAAATATAGGTAACAAAAAAACGCCGGGTTGCACTCCGGGAGTGCCGACAGAAGTGAAAACAAATCGTTTAATGGCAAGTTAGTGTGTTAGTTAGTATGTGTGCGTTTTCTTTTTATATGGCAATGCAATGGAAGACAAAAACGGAATATGTATTCAAATTTTACTCTTGCTCGCATTCTCAATTTGTCAACGCAACAATGCGGAATTTGAAAGAAACAAACATGTAAGCATAACAATCGTTGAATGAGAATGGAATAAGTCAGTTAGTGTGTCTGCTTTGCTTTTTGTCTTCCACTTGGAATATTTTTTTAAAAGAAACAATAGAACGTTTAAATTTTCCTATCGCATTCATGACGGGGAATCCCGATGACGGTCGGTGTCGCGAGTTTATACTTTTTTCCTCAGCCGCAGAACGTGCCATAGGAAGTTTTCACTTCAAAAATTGCTGGAAGAAGTACATTCGGCTCAGTAGCCTCAACTGTGAATAATTAAATTTGAGTTAAGTATTCCTAATGTTTGAGAACTAAAATTTATTCTGATTGCAGTAAGAAACATCATTGCGAATTATGTAAGTATAAGAAAAAATCAGGTAAAGAAAGTACCTGGACCTGTGACTAAATAGCTTAAGCATAATTTTTCTAAAACTTAACTTAAAAATCTGCTTCTTCCTACAGACACTATGACACCACATTTATCAAAATCGGCTTATTCGTTGCCGAGTTATGGCGGTTATAATATTCAAACTGCTTAAAACGCCATCTAGTGACAGTTTATCAAAACACAAATGAGTTCAAAAAAATCTGCTTGTTCTTAAAAAACTATTACACCTTATTTGTCTAAATCGGTTTAGTAATAGCCGAGATATAACGTTTTAAAGTTTTTCAAAAAACCAAATTTGCTTGCTGCTGGTTCATGGTGGCCTGGTATTTCAGATTTTTCTCTGCTTTGGGCTGCTGGCTCTACTTTCGGCTGCGCTTGCAGAGAAAAATTTGCTGACTGAGCAACAGCTAACCGGAAGTCAACATATGTATGCTACAAAGTTAAAAAAATTGCATACTTTCATGGGCAAATTTTTTCAAAAAACATTGCCTACTCTTAGGCGCTTTTGATAATTTACCCCTAAAAGTATGCAACACTTTCCGACGAATTTCAAAAATATCGACTAAAAGTAGGCAACATTATCTGAAATTTTTAAAATCGTTGCCTACTTTTAGGCGCTATTTTGAAATTTGTCAGAAAATGTTGCATACTTTTAGGGGCAAATTATTAATAGCGCCTAAAAGTAGGCAACGTTTTTAAAATTTTTTGAAATCGAGTTCGTTTTCCAAGTCTTCAAAATTCTAAAATTGAGTTCGTTTCCCAAGTCTTCAAACTTCCAAAATCAAGTTCGTTTTTCAAGTCTTCCAAATTTGAAATCGAGTTCGTTTCCTAAGTCTTCAAGTTTCTGAAATCGAGTTCGTTTCCCAAGTCTTCAAAATTCTAAAATCGAGCTCGTTTCCCAAATCTTCAAAATTCCAAAATCGAGTTCGTTTCCCAAGTCTTCAAAATTCCAAAATCGAGTTCGTTTCCCAAGTCTTCAAAGAACATTCAAATTTTACTATCGCATTCATGACGGGGAATCCCGATGACGGTCGGTGTCGCGAGTTTATACTTTTTTCCTCAGCCGCACAACGTGCTATAAGAAGTTTTCACTTCAATATATTGACATGCGACACCGTCCTGTTGTTTAAAATTGACTGTGTGTACTGATTCACATGAGCTGATACACATGCAATATTAGTATGCATATTAGGCTGGTTCAAAATCGTATGCGAAAATTAAATGCCAATTCAGGTGCATGGGCCTGAAAATACATTTATATTCCATGGGGCTCTTTTACCAAAATTTCACCCGAATCGGATCATGGAAAGACGTGTCAGTGAGTCGATTTGTATGATTTTTGTATATTTTTGATACGATTTAATAGTATTATAGCTTTAACTTAGAAAAAATATCAACATTGGCGTATATTCGTGATTATCAGTTCTTAAAGGTCCTCAGGATGCGAAAATCATAAATCAGAAAATCATCATAAATTTGAGTTCTGATTCATTAATACGAATGTGAAAGATGCAAAAAAATAGGACAAACCTACACTTTGCTAGCCCGAAACCATACCGATTTTATATTTTTCGGCCACTGCACTATCCGCAATCGTTTGGAGAAATTTTCGATTACAAAAAGCAAGCAAATTTGTTCTAAGCAAATAAAGATTTTTGATTCATTTTTGTTCAAGAAACGCTAGTATTTCCCATTTGTCCATTTTGGAAATTTTTTCAGTTTTCGGCGCTCAATTTAAGTAATTTTTGAAACTGAGCTTCCCTAGTAGCATAAAAAGGTCTTACAGCTTCTTTTACAGGCCTTTTAAAGACAAGTAGAAAGACAACATTTTATATATATAAATTCTTTATAGGGGCTTATAAGAGCCATTTGGCGTATGAAGTATAAAGACACTTTCCCCTCTATGCTATCTTTCAAGAGACTCGGTAAAGTATCTTTCTGAGCTGTTTAAAAGATACCTTTAAAGCATATAAGTATAAAAAAAAAATATCCGTGTCTTGTAAAACTTTGTTATATAAGTATAATTTTATTTATTTATCATATTATTTAATTAATATGCAAATTGTAGAAACTTTATTATACTTAATTTGATTTTATCATTAAATTTAATTTTTTTACTTTCGATTTACAAATTTGCAATGTTAGTCTCAAACCCATGTCCCAGCGATCCATAGTCCTGCGCGCTACCTACTAGGCTACCTGTCATATATTATATTACATGTCAAAGGCGAATCATATCTTTCCCTCATTAGTTTTGGTAAAGCGACAAAAAAATGGGCAATAATGTGCCCTATCTCGTATCTCTAAAAACATCAAACGTCATGTTTTTCAAGTGACTTATATGGCTACAGTATTAAGACTAAGAGACATGCGGACTCTTTATCATGATTTTATATCTTGTTCTAGCAAGATATTATAAAAGCGAATTTTACTACAAAGGCTAAGTATCTTATTAAATTTGATACACATCTATTTAAAATACATCACTGTTTTGTAAGCTAGATTTTTGTCTTCATAATTTCCCCTGATGCTACTAGGGTTCGTCCTTCGTTATCTTTTTGTTGAAATTTTACACAAGAGTGATCGGTCTTTCTGCAGTGTTGTTCACAAAATGTAATTTTTGGGCTACAATTTAAACTTTTTTAGTTGGCCTACTGTATTTGAAGCTTGTGGCCCAAAAATAACATGTGAACGACACTGCAGAAAGAACTATCACTCTTGTTCAAAATTTCAACAAAGAGATAACGAAGGTCGAAGATCAATTTCAAAAATTCGAGTCCCCCCCAATCTTAAATTCTAAATCCGCCTCTGGACTTAAGTACCCTTTAATCATTACGGACTGCGTTTTGTGTGTCTTCATCGTGGACTGCGGCAGAATGAGAACAACTTTTCATATACGTATATAATGCCTAATTTCCATGTCATCTTTCTTGAACTTATCTTATCAAATATCAGGGAGGACATCACATGATATAAAGATAGCAAATGTATGTTATTCACTCTCGCATTCTCCAAGCGCATTAGGTTCTGTTCGCATGCGTTTTCTTTCTTACAAAAATTTTATTTGATATCCCTGATATGGGATTAAGAAAGATAGCATGGAAATTAGGCTTAATTTTCAATTTGCCAGTTGTATCACATTATTGTATAATGTATGGGCAGATTACTGTGATGTCCAGTCGCACGATCAACAGTACAATCTATGGGCCAGGGGCTGTCTATCGTACGATAAGACGTCATTTGCAGATCTGAACTACCTGGTCTGCTGAAGCGCTGGTCGCACTGCCATCGGATAAAAATCAAAATACTTTGATTTGATTTAGAATGGTAGACGACCGTTTGTATTGTAAGAAGGAAAAAAACACTCTGGCAACACAAATTATACACTGTGGTGACTTACATATTTTGCAAAAGTATTTCAACACCATTCGTTGTCCTCCTTTCACCACTAGTATTTGAATACATTCGTCTGAAGTTCGTGGCTGCAATAGGAAAAATCCAAATATCACCAAACATAATTTTTAATTAAAAATGAGGAATCTTTAAAAAACAAAATCTATTGGATGATCCTAAGTAAAAGGAGAAACATATCGCAACGAATTAAGCAACATTAACACGGTATAGAAAATTTGCATTTTGCTGACTTTGTGATTTTCTTATTAAGCGCCCACAACCCCTTTTTTTGTCGGAAAATTTTTTATGCTGGATTCCATTTTGAAACAAGAAAAGTGAAAATGTAATGTGAGTTTTGTATCTTTAAATTGGATGATTAATTTTGTATACAATTTGCAACAAATTGAAAGGATTTAAACGATTGTTTGCTGCCGCAGTGATAGTGACGTAGGCTAACAACGGAGAGATGCATAGTAGTTTGTTGGTTCATGCATTTCTTTGGATGAAGGGTTAGCAGACAGCGGGTCAGAGGACAAGACAGAAAAAACGGCCTGCATATAGCAAAACTTTATGATTTGAATTGCTGCTTTGGTGGAGTGGGACGAACGGTGGATGTGTGTTGAGTTGTTATCGTTCACCACTCATTCGTTTGTGTTCGCAAATCGTTAAAGTGAAAAAGCAGGAATAAATAGTTTTCGAAATAGTTATGACGATTTTTCTAAAATTTAGGTCCAACTTTTAAAAAAAAGAATCGACTTAAGTTTACTTTAGTTCCCATTCGCCTGATTATCAAAAAAGGAATATGTAATCAAAAAGTGTCGCTCGAATCTGGTTTCTGAGGTATAGTCATCGGAAGTAGCGGATATAGCTTTTGTAAAAATTATTATAAGCTGGGAACCCCACTGGATATCAAAAATATGGATGTCATAAGATTGATAATAATGGCCTACAATAATATTATTTGATATTTAAAATAGTTTTGGATATATACGATTTTTCTGAAATTTTGAGCAATGTTTTTTTTTAAAAACCGTTATTTTTCCCCAAAAATGTGTCAATCAATAACCTGTAACTTTTCAAGCATGCTAAGAAAGCTTAATTAATTTACAATGGTGGTATGGCATATTGTTTGTTCCAAATTTTTGCATATTAACCCCCACAACATATTAACAACAACAGCGACTAGTATAAAAACAACAGTTATTATAAAACGAGTCTCATTATAAAATTTAAAAAATTTTATTAAAAATCGCACGGTATTTTTAATAACAATTTTTTATCTGCGGCATAACTGTTAAGTTTCTTTTTACAATTAAAACATTTATTGTGTTACATTCATGAAAAATTTGTTCAACATCAGTGTTTTAGCAAAGCTGATGTTGGACATAATACAGTGGAACGCGGCCAAAGACCGCCCCGAAGCCGGTGTTGAGCTCCAATGTGATGTAAATCCTGAGACATGACAGAAGGCTCTTTCCCTTACTGTTATGTGGAATTACTGTGACTAGCGAAGCTGGTGTCGGATATGGGCATTTCTCTCATGTTGAACGGGACGGAAGTTTTTTTTTTTAGAAAATAATAAAAGTGTTTTAAAACACTTTTATTATTTTCTGTTACTTTAAGAAATAGCCCTTTGATAGCACTATATTGAGTGGTAAAGTTGATGCCAGACGTAATACTGGTTCTAAGATAGAAGCAATTAAAAAGCCATTCGAACGGGACAAAAAACGGAAGTGTTTTTCATGGCCATCTATAGAAAAGCACAAGTCAGCGAAACCTGGCAACATTTTTTAATGCGACAAATTTTAAAATGTGGAATAATGTAACTTTTTAATAGATTTCGTTTGATTGAAAATCTTATTTACTTTTTTTCTTACAAGGCATAATAATCTATTCGAACGGGACATATTTTTCCGTTTATGTTCACTTGGGCAATTTTGCAAAACGACTTTAATATTTATATAAATAATAATATTTAAATACAGTGCTTTGCAAAACATTTGCAACTGAAAACATCTGGAACTAAATAAACGATTTTTGGCCACTAAAAATATGCAAATAAAAAACTTTATGTGAGGTTTCATGCCATATATATTAATGAATTAAAACACAAATAAAAAGTGCATTCATCACTAACACAAAAAGAAAATTTAAATTTAATGTAAAAATGTATCGTAATGTGCGAAACATTTGCAACTAGCTGACTTTTTTTCTGAGGAAGGCAAAATTTGAAATTTTTATGACGTGAAATGTGTTTTTTCTTATAACATTTGCTTTCTTCTTTGAATTGATTTGTAATTTTTTTTTGATTTTAGTCAATTCACTGCTCGTTGTTATAGAGATCAAATCTTCAAATGGGTGGAAATAAATACAATTTTTTACTAAATCAATTGTTTTAAAAGATGATAAAAATAATATGACTCAGAAAGAAATTTCAGGAAAATACTCGATACATAAGTCAACTATTTCGCGCATAATCAAACGTGGAATTGTTGACTCATGCCATAAAAGTGGAAGAACTCGTAAGACAAGCGATCGAGAAGACATAGAATAGAAATAGTTAAATTTATTAAAAAAAATCTTCAAAAGAAATCAAAAATGACTTAAAGTTAAGTGTGGACACTTGTACCATCAGGCGTAGAGCCATAGAAGCTAATCTTCGTAGTAATAAACAAGTCAAAAAACCATTTGTTTCACCGAAAAATCACTTAGCTCGTCTCAATTTTGCACGAAACATTTAAAGTGGACATCTAGCCAATGGAAGTTCTTTTTTCCGACGAGTCCAAATTTAATTTATGTGGATCTGATGGAAAAAGTCTGGTGAGAAGACCAAGGGGAGAAAGGCTGAACCCAAAATATACTAGAGGGACTGTCAAGCATGGAGGTGGCAGCATCATGGTCTAGGGCTGCTTCTCTGGACAAGGAATCCAAAATACAATGATGCCGTATGCAACTTGGGAAATGCCACTTAAATGGAGGTTCCTGCATGACAACGATCCCAAACACGTCGAAACTAGTTAAAGATTGGATCAAACAGCAAAATATTGATGTTCTCCAATGGCCGGCGCAGTCCCCGGACCTGAATCCAATCGAGAACCTTTGGGAGATCGTAAAGCGAAAAACAGGGAACCAAAATTTTAAAAAACTGGATGAACTTTTTGATAAAGTCAAAAAACAGTGGAAGGACACTCCAAATACATTTATATATAATTTAATCGAGTCCATGCCATGTAATAAAAAGCAGAAGTTATTCGATTAAATATTGATATTATTTGTTATTCATTCGGAGTTTAAGAAAATAGTTGCAAATGTTTTGCACAGCCAACTACGATACATTTTTACATTAAATTTAAATTTTCTTTTTGTGTTAGTGATGAATGCACTTTTTATTTTTGTTTTAATTCATTAATATATATGACATGAAACCTCACATAAAGTTTTTTACTTGCATTTTTTTAGTGGCCAAAAATCGTTGATTTAGTGCCAGGTGTTTTCAGTTGCAAATGTTTTGCACAGCACTGTATATACAGTAATTAAAAAAACAAATTTAATGTTTATATTTATCAAATCAATTAGTGAGATCAATTTTAACAAAGAAAAGAGGAAGGAGTAGATATTTTTTTAAGAGAACATAAAACTTGTCTTTTTGCTGTGAAAACGTTTTTCCTGTAAGAGGCATAGCACCGCCCACTTAAAAAAAATATTTTTACTTAAGTTTCAATCTATCTACATACCAAATTTCATCAAAATCGGTGTAGTAGCACAGCCGTGATACCGTTTTTCCCCATTTGGAGCACTGCCACGCCCGCTTTAAGGAATCAGAGTTTCTAATAATCTTTCTTAGGATTCAATCTATCTTTAAGCAAAATGTCATCAACATCGGTCCAGAAGTTTAGTCGTGGAAACGTTTTTTCTCGTTAGGGGCGTGGTACCGCCTACTATTGAAAAAAAAAGTATACATGTCGCTCCTTCACAACCTTTCCAAATAAAAAAAAAAACTATGCGATTATGTTGTGCTATGGCTGTGAAAAAGTGGTTGAACCGTTTTGAACTGTCTATTTATTACACTTATGTTTTCGAACATGACCAACTTCAAACAGCTCAAAGAATTTAAAATTTTAGGTTTTTTGCACTCGTTTTTTTTTTTAATTATGTACATGAAACTCTTCGTTCGTGCAAAAATTTTGACACACTTGCTGCTGTTATCAATTTCGAAATGAGAACAAATGATGTTTTTCTATTTTATTTGTGACTTTAGAACATGAACTTAAGCAAATTAAAATTTTACAGTTACTAGAAATTGGTTTGATGTTTTTGCATTGTTTTTAGCTAATTGACGTTGGAAGAGAGATTTTTCGCAAAGACTAGCATCATGTATCACTTCTCTTACACACTTAAATATTTAAGGCAAAATACTATTCATACAAAAAAAAAAAAAAAAACCGCATTAATGCAAGTTTGCAGGTGGTTTGCTCAATGTGATAAATGAATTCTGGTGTAAATTGTTTAAATTAACAAAATTTGAATATTTTCCTTAGATAATATCAGATAGTAACGCTTTTATAATAACTTTTAATTTTTCTGTCACGATTGGCTTTTTGGCGGAAATGTCAATGCCCATATGCGGTTTTCAATCTAAAAAAAAAAATGTTGGAAGTCGGTTCCGCACCCAACATATCGACCCCTGTGCGCGAAATTATCGTATGTGCCAAAAACCAAATTTTACAGGAGAGATTTTTCTACTTTTCTGTGCTTTAGCTAGCAGTACAAAAGCAAAATTTCCATGTCAATTTTTGGCGTAACTATAAGAATTTTATATTTTATTATAATATTTTACCAGGTGATGCGTAGTGGAGTATAGATTAAATTTGCATCAAAAAGTCAATTTCGAAAAAATGGCACATACGATAATTTCGCGCACAGGGGTCGATATGTATATATTCTTGATTAGCATACTGAACTGTACAACATACTAAAAATGTATGTTATTAACACATTTTTTAGATAAAATATCTCCAAAATTATAGGTTAAATTTCAAAAATTTGTTTTAGGCCAATAAATTATCTTTCTTATGGCATCCATATTTTTGATATCCATTCAAAGGTTCCCAACTTGTAATGATTTTTACAAAAGCTACATATATCCTCAACTTCTGATGGCTACATATATCTCCAAAACTAGATCCAAGCGACACTTTTTTTTGCTTTTAGCCCTCTATTACCAAAAAACAAAAAAATTTGTCAAAAGGAGATTAAGTAAACTTGTTCCAAGAAATCATGTTGTTTCCGGACAATATTTTCACTTTTGTCCATATAATCTTATAAATATATTATAAAGCTCTGTTTATGTAAATGAATGAAAATAAAATTCTACAATAGCAATTGAAAGAATATATGTACATATGTAATGTGAACTATCTGTATAGAACTATATATTTTTAGAAAATTAACGGGTTTTTCAAAAAGAGTTTATCATAAAAAGAAAAATTGTCATATCTTCAACGCAATGCCACAAACTTTGAAATCATCTATGACTTTGAAATTGCGTATTGGGATTGGTCAGACATATTATTATATATATAGACATAGATATATTATTATTATTTATAGTTTTTTTTTCTTCACTCATACAAATAATCACCCATGTTACGAAACTTCAGAGGAAAACTGTCAACCCACAATTGTTTTTGCAAAAAAATTGCAACCGCAATTAACCTCGGAGTGGAAAACTTCAACTGCCGGCCTTGTAACACAGTGGTACTGTAAAGCGCTTGCGATTCGATTCCCGTTCGAGACATGATAGCATACTTTCCATATTTACCAGTTTGCCTTTATTCCTAATTATTTCCTTCTCTACTTGTAAAACGGAAAAGATATATTGTAGTATGAATCTTATCATCACTTGTTGGGTCATCTTTCTGTATGTGATATTCATGGTGCCGTGATATAATCCCCATGGACATAATCCCCATTTTTGGTATGGGGATTATGACCACAAAATTTTCGGTCATAATCCCCATAAAAAAGCTGACATAATACCCAAAGCTATGGGGATTATGTCCGCATCAGTTTCGGTCATAACCACCATTATAAGGATTATGTCCGAAACTGATGCGGACATAATCCCCATAACAATAATTTTGTTATAGACAATTTTTAAGCTTAAGGCCGCCCACTTACCTTAACTTTTACGTAGAATTACTGTAGCTAGCGAAGCTAGTGTTGAACATACGGACATAATTCCAATGGTGGCTTCTCAGGACTTACATCCTCCAATATATGCAACTCCGGCTATGTCCATTCTTAGAAGTAGTTATAAGCCCAACACGAAGTGGGGATTATGACCGAAAAAAAAACATACATAAGGCCCAAAACTGTTATCATTAATTTGATTTTTTGGACATTACCCCCATGGGGATTAAGTCCGAAAAATTTTCGGACATAACCCCCATACCAAAAATGGGGATTATGTCCGTGGGGATTCTGTCACGGCACCGATATTCACGTCAGCGTTGCATCACATAACTTACGACATAACGCCCAAACATTTTCTATATAAATTGTTGTTGCGAAATTATTTGGGCATTGTGACATTTTCGATTTAAATTTTGGGCGCTGTGACATTTTTGGGCGTTTTGCGAACGTGAAATTGTCACAATGCCCAAATGAAATAATGTCATAACGCCCAACGATAGTCATACTGCCCAAAACTTTAAAAAAAATGTCATAACACCCAAATAAGAGAGCATATTACCCAAATCAAAAATTATATGCTGACCCCTGGCCGAAGGCCACCCACGTATCGTAACTTTTATGTAGAATTAGTGTGGCCAGCAAAGCCGGTGTTGGATATAATGGAGACTGATCCGCGGCCGAAGGCCGCCGCGAAGCCGGTGTTGGACATATTGGAGGATGTAAATCCTGAGCCGCGGCCAAAGGCCGCCCACTTACCCCAACTTTAATGTTGAAATACTGGGGCCAGCCAAGCTGGTGTTGGATAGTTAGGGTAAACTATCAGGACTTACATCCTCCAATATGTCCAACACCGGCTTCGCGGCGGCCTTCGGCCGCGGATCAATCTATATCCAACACCGGCTTGGCTGGCCCCAGTATTTCAACATTAAACCTAATGTAAGTGCCCACATTTTTGGTCATAACGCCCAAACTGGAAGTCATAGGGCCCAAATTGAAAGTCATAACGCCCAAACTCACCAACAACAAATTTCTTCACAAGAAATTTGGGCGTTATGTCATTTTTCGATCAATTTTGTTGTTGGTTTCATTTTGGGCTTTGTGTCATAAAATTCCTAAGATTTGTGCTTTGTGCAATATTTTGGGCGTTATGCCAAAAAGGGAATTGGGCGTTTTGATGCAACGCCATTCACGTTGAGTCGGACAAATTTTGAACGGGGCGTTTTCCTGTCAAGCCATCACAAATTCATGAATTTTACGAGATAAAAAATTTATGACATATATGTTACATTTTATTTTAATCAAGAGTTTTTTACACATAAAAAGCGTAAAACATTTTGTAGGACAAAAATGTTGGGTCGTTTAGCGTGTCCGACACGCCCACTATGCCAACTTTATAAAATCAAAAAATGTATGACCTAAGAGCCAATTTTGGCAAAGTCCATTGTAAAAAATATTTAAAATCAAGTTGTAGCCTTGTCGGACAATTTTAAGGGGGGGGGGGGGGGGCGGAATTGTTCTCGGACGCATTGAAGTCAAGGGTTTCGTGCAATCAAAAAAGTTATTACCATTTTTCCGACAAAAAAGGAGCACATAAAAATTATATTCTGTCTTTAAAAATGCAATTGTAGGAATATTTTTGGGGTAGATCCATAGTCGGACAAAAAATCTAATTTTTATGGGTAATTGGCAGTGATATTTTTAATATTTAATATAATAGAACAAATTGTTATGATATTTATTATTAATATTATAATTACAAAATATTTATTATTAAAAAACAATTTATTTTATTATTCAGTTTTTCAAGCATTGCACTGATCAACTGCAAAAGCCTTGTCATAGCGGGAGAAAAAAAAAAACTACTACGCTCTCTTATTGTATGTATTTGTTATTGTCTCCTAATTAAGCGCTTTTTTTTAGTAAAATTCAAAAGCATTTATTAAAAATAAGTGTGTACCTATGTGCGTAATGTAAGAAAGTAATTCCCTTCAGTGGAGCTTGATATTTGATGAGAAAGAGCAAAGTAAAAACAACTTCGTGTTATGTTGTTGTAGTCTGGAAACTTTTTTTTTGTGATGCATATTTTTCAAAAAATTCTCCATTTCTATTTTATTTTAATCATTTTAATAAAACATTTTCATCTCATTTAATATTAAAAATTAAACAATCCTTTATTTCAATTAAAATAAAACGCAACACCTTTAAATTCAAATCGCAAATTTTAAAAACAAAAAACAAAACTTTTATTTTCATTTCATTCTAATGCAGATTAGTTTCCTAAAGGTTTCGCTTCTACCACGTGTGAACTGCAACATAATTTTTTATTAAAGGGGGGCGGTTGGGTTTTACCAAATTTTGTTTTTCCATTTTTTTTTTTTGATTTTATAAAGTTGGCACAGTGGGCGTGTCGGACATGCTAATCGACCCAACATTTTTGTCCGACAAAATGTTTAACGCTTTTTATGTGTAAAAAACTCTTGATTAAAATAAAATGTAACATATATGTATGTAGGTCATAAATTTTTTTATCTCGTAAAATTCATGACTTTGTGATGGCTTGAAAGAAAAAAGCCCCACCATCATACTTGGCTATGTTCAAAATTTGTCCGACTCAACGTGAATGGCGTTGCATCAAAACGCCCAATTCCCGTTTTGGCATAACGCCCAAAATATTGCACAAAGCATAAATCTTAGGAATTTTATGACACAAAGCTCAAAATGAAACCAACAACAAAATTGTTCGAAAAATGACATAACGCCCAAATTTCTTGTGAAGAAATTTGTTGTTGGTGAATTTGGGCGTTATGACTTTAAATTTGGGCCCTATGACTTCCAGTTTGGGCGTTATGACCAAAAATGTGGGCACTTACATTAGGTTTAATGTTGAAATACTGTGGCCAGCCAAGCCGGTGTTGGATATAGATTGATCCGCGGCCGAAGGCCGCCGCGAAGCCGGTGTTGGACATATTGGAGGATGTAAATCCTGATAGTTTACCCTAACTATCCAACACCGGCTTGGCTGGCCCCAGTATTTCATTAAAGTTGGGGTAAGTGGGCGGCCTTCGGCCGCGGCTCAAGATTTACATCCTCCAATATGTCCAACACCGGCTTCGCGGCGGCCTTCGGCCGCGGATCAGTCTCCATTATATCCAACACCGGCTTTGCTGGACACACTAATTCTACATAAAAGTTACGATACGTGGGTGGCCTTCGGCCAGGGGTCAGCATATAATTTTTGATTTGGGTAATATGCTCTCTTATTTGGGTGTTATGACATTTTTTTTAAAGTTTTGGGCAGTATGACTATCGTTGGGCGTTATGACATTATTTCATTTGGGCATTAAGTTCTTATTTATTTAGTCCGACAAAATGATTAATATAAAATGTAACATATATGTATGTAGGTCATAAATTTTTTTATCTCGTAAAATTCATGACTTTGTGATGGCTTGAAAGAAAAACGCCCCACCATCATACTTGGCTACGTTCAAAATTTGTCCGATTTGACGTGAATATCACATACAAAAAGATTGAGCAGTGTGGTCATGAATAAATTATTTGCTCCTAGGCCCAAGGACTATAATGCATTAAATTTATTTGCATCTCTAACAAGTGCAATGAAATAGTCGTTATATCAATTTATTATTTTTTGTCTCACTGCATTATTACGCTAACTAGCAGTATAACAGTTTGCAAACTTAAGATTCTCATCACTGTAGTGTCTTTTTTGTTCTTGTTAACTCTAATTATAATTATGTTATTTTTTGTAAACTAAACGTAAGAAAAAATTTTTATTACTAATATTGTTAATTTTGGCTCTTTGAGCAATACCTAAATCTGTTAATCTCACTGATGATGAAACTGTCGCAAAATAAAGTCGTGCCTTTTGCATAATTTTTAAATCCAGGGTTTCTTCTTCCCATTAAGTTCTTATTTATTTTTCGCATTCATCATCACTGTTATAACTACAATTTTTTAAATATTTTTTTAGGATTGTGCCCTTTCATTAACTGCGTGGTCTTGGTGCCGGCTTAAAAATGACAGATTCTTACGATGGCAACGGCGACTATTCTTCGTATAATGACGAAGACAATGATTATAGCAAACAACGTAAGAATGCAGGTGGAGGTGGTGGACCACATAATGGCGATAATGCCAATCATGACCACCATCATCATCACGGTGGAGGATCTGCAAGTGGCGGGCAAATCGGATCACATGATGGCCAGCAAATAAATGACAAAACCAATGAATACATACGAGAATGCTTGACTGAAAAAAGCCGTATGGACAAAAAGTTTCCAATTGCCGAAAAATTATTGGATTGTGGTAAGTAAATTTTGTTTTGTAAAGTACAAACTCTATTTTTGTCGCAAATACATTTTATGTGGTTAAACTGGGATCTATTGGGCAACAGCGATGTTTTATAGTTATAGTTCGTTCATTCCACAGATATACAGATGCACAATCGTTTAGTCGTAATCATCGATTTATTGTTTTTTTTCTATGGGTTGTAGATGCATATGTATATTCAGGTTAAAAAAAAATTCTAAAAGACTTATAACAAAATTCAGGAAGTTACGAAAAAAATTAATTAAAAATAGCGGGATTTAAGTCAGTTTTTAATAAAGCACAAACATGAAGTCTTACAATGAACTAAAAAAATTTAAAACTGACCTAAAACCCGCTTTATTTATTTAATTTGAAACCAAAGATGTATCTCTTTTTTTATAAAAAATGGTTGACATGGCAATTATAGGTGTGATTCAGCCGGAAAAAAAAAGGTTATTATTTATAAATATTTATAAAGTTTTTCAGCCGAAAAAAAGTCGTGGTTCAGAGAAAAAAAATGAGAATAAGAAACAGTTGATCACTTCCCCTCCGAAAAAAAAGTTTAATTTTCCACCAAGAAAAATTTCTTGTGGTTAAAACTTGAAGACTGACAAAATCGTAGGCAACGAAACTGGAGTCTCACTTTTGAAAAGCGAAGGAAAAGAAATTTTCTGTCTCAATTGTATCTGTCCAATACTTTCCTTATAAAATAATTTTCACTTATAAGGTTGTGTTTAGAAGGAGCAATATAACAAAAAGCTTGAAATCAAAACATTTTTTCGTTAATGCTCATTTATTTAATAAAATAGCTGAGTGATTTTTTATTGATAAGGAATCGTAAAGATGAATGTCACCTAAATGGTAGGGTAGTCAAATAGATAATTATTTCTAATATAGGAGTGTCGCTAAATCAAAGTTGCCCTAATTTTTTTTTTGTTTTTACAATTTCATCGAAAATATATTTTTGTTTGAACAAAAAAATTCTGTGTACAACTTTTCTGAACTAATTAGCTGTTAAAAAAAGCGTGAATTCCTTAACAACCTATGAGAAATGTAAAATGTAAGAAAGTCTCGAAAGGGTCTTTGCTTGCATTGAGATCTTTCATAGGACAAGGTCAGATTTTTGAAAAAAATCAAATTCTACAGTTTACTCTGTGGCCACGAAAAAATTAAATCGATGAAAAACTTCCAATTCCAACAATTTGCATATGAAGAGGGAAATGTAGTTTTTGGCGCACTATGTTTATGTTTGTTGCGATGATTCTTAAATGGTCAACGCAAGAAGTAAGATATAGTATGCTAGTTAGACTATTAAATTTCGGCGAACAAAGCTTACTGATGATGATGACGTAGCGGTCATCGAAGCTAGTATAAGCTGCTGGTTTGCCCAAAAGAAATGATTTGTTTCTTTTTATGCATTTTGTGCTGTAATTTTTTTTTTGTGTTTTTTTCACACTAACAGTACTGAACAGAAGGCTCAGTAAAAAATAATTGAAAAACTTCCAATTTTATTTCATGTACGCAAAAAATGAGACTGACTAAAAGAAAATCGACCGTAATAAAAATGACAAAGTTGTTAAAGTCAACTGTAGAATTTATTTTTATTTAAATTTAGTCTTTCTTTATCGATATCTTTTCAACTGCTTAATCAATTAAAAACTTAATCATATGCGTATGTTTGTCATTTTAATACCTTTAATTTAGTACCAAGAACGATTAAATTGAACTTGCTTGAGGTATGAGATAACCCTGGAACTGTAATCTTCGTCGAATCGACGAACACCATTTTTTTTTGCGTGATAATTATTTTCTTACTATTCATAAAAAGCTGTAATTTCAATATATGCATTGTTTTTCAGTTAAATTGTATATGTATAGTTGTTCAGTTAAACCGGCCTGAAACCGGTCTTCGTCATTTCTACGAAGGTTACACTTAACGTATTAAAAGCTAAGATACAATTCCAGAGTTAAAGTGAAAAGAGGTCGAAAAATTGAGAAAAGCACAATATCTCAAAAACTGAACCATAAAAAAAATTTAATTTTTATATAGAAAGAAAAACGGCTCTTTTGGTCCAAATTTAATTAAATGTAAATAAAAACAGCTACATTAATTTCCCCGCACTTTTGTTGGTTATTTTCCAACTTCTTCAGAGTAAATTTTTAATGATATTTATTTTATGGTTACATTAATTACTTCTTTTATTGCCGCTTTCCCGAATTAATTCTAAATATTAACATACAAAACATCAACATTTAAAATACTTACAAAAAAAAAACGGACAACATCAAAATTTCGAAAACCAAAAATAGAACAATCAAACAGTACTGACTTAGATAGCTAAGTCTTTTTCTTTCTATATAAAAATTAAATCGAATTGGTATTACACTTTAAACAATTTAATTTTCATTTTCGAATTCAGCGGGAAAAATATGTAAGATAAGGAATCTCTCATCAAAAGTACATGAACGCAGACCTCACAGCTCACAACTTTTTGACAGTTTTCATTCATTTTTTAGCCATTTTTGCGTTTCAGCCGAAATTGTGGCTATTCGATTAAACGGAGAAATTTCAGCTTCTACTCTTTTAAAAACCACGATTTGACACTTTTAACTTTTTACCACAAAACCCGGCTGAAACAAACCTTATATTGTATAAGAACGCAAACTGCGACAACGCCTGTGTGTAAACAGACGTTCTAATTGTATTATTACTGTATAAACATCATTCCTTCGAGCCGGATCTGAACCAGCGACCTATTTTGATCCTTCAACCCCGATTTGGCATAAGTGAATTAAATTAATTTTTTTATTGGCATCGTAAAATTTCAAAAAGAAAATTCTTAAAGCAAAACAAGCTAGTGCGGATCTATCGCAGCGTTGGATGAATGGCAGTGCTGCTTGGAACGGATGGAAGACTTATGGAAATAATACAATGAGATTATTACTGCGATGTTGGAGAAAACTGAAGGCGATGAGTTTGAATAGCGGCTTTTTAGTACTAAAGGTAAACTTCGGAGTCGAATATTTTCTTACGACGCGAATACAATAGCGTCTTTTGAAGTACAACAAAATTTTCCTATGGCAAATATTCTTAGTTTACAAACTGAAATTACTGACATTACTCTTAATAATGATTGTATTTTTGGAGTCGCTATATAAAAGCAAACGACTTCATATAACAATTGATTGATTCCTATAACAATCATGTACTTTACATAACGCAGTAGGCAGTATAGTACTGATACTCGGTATTGCATTAAAATTAACATTAATCACCTTCTCATAAACTTCGCTGAAATGATTTTTAAATTATGATTGCTCTCCTGGTGCAAGTGTGATTAAAAAAGGTCGCTAGTTCAGATCCGCCTCAAAGGACCAAAAAAATGTTTACGATTTCTAATGGACTGGATAATAGTTTTTTAGAAAATAAGAAAATGCACTATTTGCAATTTACAAAATGAATTTAAATTCTTTGTTGCTTTATTTTGAAGTGTTACAAAGCGATATTAATATTGAACTAAACAACGATCAGCATAAGAAACTGGCTTATGAACGGCATGTTACAAAGGTTAACAAATCAAACAGTAATGTATGCATGTATGTATGTATGTACGAGTATGTATGTATAATAACCCAGTAGGCAAGGGCAGGAGCTAACAGTGCTTCTAGAAGGCCTTCCTTGGTAAGTATAAGGCCTTCCAACCTCCTTTCAAACGTACTTTCTTTTTTATATGAAATGTCCCAAGAAAACAGGCCTTCCTAAGTAGGCTTTCTAAGACCGCTTACCTTAGTAGGACTCTCAGAAGTACTTGACAAAAATTAAATTTTAATGCATCGTAAAGACTCTAAATATTAATTGTTTTTTTTTTTTTCATCCGCGCCTTCTCACTTCCGTTGATATTTTTTAATGATTTTTTTTTTTGTGATGTTTCTAAATTTACAATTTGACAAAGAATACACAAAACTCTACCTTCACACCTCTCTTAATATCGAACCATGTGTCTACTTTTCATGTCGTATATGTACAATGTATATGACAAAAAAGTAATGCCGAATCATAAAACTTTGCCTTCTAATATCAGGCCTGATAGCACGTTTGTTGTGGGAAGGCATATTATGCCTTCTGTGATTGTATTTTTTTTTTTTGCATGAAAATCTAGTTTTAAGAAGTCCTTATATAATCGCAGCAGTGCTAGCAGGCCTTCTCCGAGGCAGGCCTTCTCCGAGGCAGGCCTTGCTCATTTGCCTGCTGGGAAGTTTCTTAACAACAAAGCCATAGTCAAAAGTAATTCACATGAGTATCGTTGTAGTGTAGTGTGATCCTTATAAAGTAACAATACAATTAAAGCGTCTATCTACATACGGGGTGTTGTCGCGATTTGCGTTCTTAAATAGGGTGTTTTTTTTAGAGGTTTGTTTTTCGAATAGAGATAAAACTGGCATTTTATGGTCAAATCTGGCAACTCTAATGTCATTTATGTTCAGTTTGGTTTGCCATTTCATCATGAACAGGTTGACAAAAGAACAACGCTTGCAAATCGTGCAAATTTATTTCGAAAATAATGGTTCAGTTCGCGAAGTTTACCGCAAGCTCCGTCGCAAAATTTTGTTCAGTGATGAGGCTCATTTTTGGTTGAATGGCTACGTCAACAAGCAAAATTGCCGCATTTGGAGTGAAGAGAATCCACATGAGACCCTTGAGACGCCATTACATCCACAAAAACTGACTGTTTGGTGTGCTCTATGGGCTGGTGGAGTCATTGGGCCATACTCCTTCCGAAATAATGCTGGAGAGTCAGTTACCGTTAATGGAGACCGGTATAGAGCCATGATAACCGACTATTTTGTTCCCGAATTGGATGGCATGAATGTGGATGAGTTGTGGTTCCAACAAGACGGCGCTACATGCCACACAGCGCACGTCACAATCAATTTATTGAAGGAAACATTCGATGAGCGCATAATTTCGCGGAATGGACCTGTCAATTGGCCACCAAGATCGTGTGATTTGACGCCATTGGATTATTTTATTTGGGGATATGTGAAGTCGCTCGTATACGCCAACAAACCAGAAACGTTAGGGGACTTGAAGCCAACATTCGTTGCGTTATTGCCGACATACGGCCCCATATGCTCGAAAAAGTGGTTCAAAATTGGACCTGTAGAATTGGCTTTATTCGAGCCAGCCGCGGCGGCCACATGCCCGAAATCATATTTAAACATTAATGGCATAAAATTATCCTTCCAATAAAGCCAAATTGATGGACATTAAAACGATTTTCTTGTGTTTTATTTCAATTCGAAGCTCTATACCTCTAAAAAAAACATCCTTTACAATACAATTACCAAGCCAAAACTAAAGCACACCCTGAGTACATTTTTTTCACATCATAATTTTTTTTATGAAAACAACGTTATTGAACCATGTTAAGTACTTATTTTATTTATCTATACTTTTATTATTGACAAACAAAATTTAAAAAATTCTGCGTCTCATAAATAAACAGTTAACATTAAAGGAACATTTTAAACCCGAAAACTTAACGGACAAAACTAAAGCACCCCCTTTTTTATGGTAAATAAAAACTTTTAAAATTAGTACTTAGTTGCGAATCCTATATTCTGGACGACATACGCACCTCTTTAAGGCATAGAGGATATTAAATTTTCAATGATATCCCTTCCCAGAATATTTTTAAAAACTGAATGGATCTTTCGTGGTTTCTCAATTTTTTCTGATGCTATTCATGTTAATAATATCCCACAGGATCTCAAGAGGATTCAGGTCGAGGCAGGCCAACCAAACCCTTACAAGCATTAGAGACATATTTTGGATCATTGTCCTGATGCAACCTTCATTCAAGTGGTTTCTCTGCATAGGCATATGGCAGCATCACGTCTTTTAATATGTCAATGTACATGAAGAAACCCATAATTTCTTCAATCCTATGAATTGGCCCAATCCCTTGACCAGAAAAGAAATTTCAGACCATTACACTGCCACCTCCATTATTACAGTGGCTTTGCAATACTTAGAATTCAACCTTTCTCCTTTTGGCCTGCGTATACGCCTTATTTCATCCGAATCTTTCAAGTTATAATTGAATTTGTTAGAAAACAATATAGTCTCCCATTTTTCGACACTCCAGTTGAGGTGGGCCCAAAAGTCAAAAAATGTTTTCCAATAAAAAATCAAAATTGATGCATATCCGCAGGTATTTTGGTGCACTAAAACTCATAATTTAGATAAAAATTTTTGAGTGTAATGGGGTACTGGGTGGTTTTGGGTGGGACCAAGTGGTTGAAATCAGTTTTTATCTACATATATTAACAGCTTTAGTCTACCAAAATACATAGGAATACGCATTCATTTTGAAATTTTACAAAAAAACAGATTTTTATGGGGGAAAAGTGGGTACCTAAAATTAATTTTTATTGTAAGATAGTTTTATAGCACACCTAAATACGTAATATAAATAAGGTCCACATTCTGGATTTTGGTTAATTTTTTTTTAAGTACTTTCTTTTAACGTATTTTTAGGTGTAATTTTGAGGTTATGTCGAAATCTGAGGGTGATGGAAAAATTCTGATCTCGGATTCGTGTTTAGGAGGCCAAAATACATACCGTATGATACCTCACGTTCCAACTTCTTGACCTTTTTTTTTTTGTGGTCCTGTGTTATTTATTAAGGATATTTTTCAAAAAATGTTTGTGCTACATAACGTTAAACTTGAGTATTTATTAGTTCGAAAAATGATTTCAACATTTTCTTGGGGTCGTTCACGACCGCATGGTGCCGCTAAGGGTTGAATAATATTTATTAATTGGCTTAAATCTATTAAGTTTCTACAGTGAAAATATTTATTACAAGTTTTATGCCCCAATATTCCTCACCTCTATAATTTTGTACCATATATTTTGCTTTTAAGTTTATATATTTTACTGTATAATTGAAAAGCATAATTTTCAGAAATTGAAAAAGTTCAAACCACTGGTCGTATACCATCAAGGGAACAAAAGTATGCTGATATATATCGAGAAAAACCTTTGCGTGTTTCACAGAAAGTGCTTGTGCCTATAAGAGAACATCCTAAGGTAAATAAACATGCCAAAAATGTTTTAAGAGCAGTAGCAAAAGGCTTCTCTATTGCAAAGTCCGACTACCTCATTCTGATGATGGTTCTGGAAGTAATTAATGTTTTGAAGGCTTATCACGTAAAAAAATGTCGAATTTCTGAAATATCCACTGAATTGATAAAATTCTCTGGACTATGGTAGTACTTTCATAGCCAAGTTTTAAAGCCTTTTTTCTAGAATGATGCACATGTGTAATTCAAAAAATAATGGCAAAAATCTTCCGGAACCAAAACTTCCCAACAGAATGAGTCCATCGGAGCTTGTATAAGCCTCATAGTGCGCGATCTAAATCAAGATTATTAAAATTATCTAGAAAAATAAAATAATTATTTTCTAGTTTAATTTTGTTGGAAAACTTCTTGGCCCAAAAGGAAATTCTTTAAGACGCTTGCAAGAAGAGACTCTTTGTAAAATGACCGTGCTAGGGCGTAATTCCATGCGGGATCGTGTTAAAGAAGAAGAATTGCGTGCTTCAAAAGATCCGAAATACGCACATTTAAATAGTGATTTGCATGTAGAAATTTCCACCATAGCGCCTCCAGCTGAGGCTTACGCTCGCATAGCCTATGCTATGGCAGAATTACGTAAATATTTAATACCAGACAGTAATGATGTCATACGTCAGGAACAGTTGCGTGAACTAATGGATAATACAGGAATCACAGACCATGATGGCGCCAAAACATCTTTCAAAAAAATACCTCACCAACCATCAAACATTACAGGTGGAAGTGTAGGTGTTGGCTTGGGAGCAGTGACATCGACTAGCAGTGGAACAGCACAAATTGGTAAAAATATGCCGCATCACGGATATAGGTAAATAAATTATATACATATTTGCACTTATTTTAAATAAATTATATACTATATTAAATATTTAAGAGCTCCATCACAACCATCTTTTACTAAAAACACAATTCCTCCAAAGCAAAAGGTTATGTCTATTTTAGAAAAAGCTAGAACAGCCATGGATGAAACGTATGGGTATGTTATTGAGTTATGAAGTATGAACATATTTGCTACAATTGCAGGTCACCTATTTTTTTTTTTACAGAAGAGGTTACGAAGAACACTCTGCTTACGAACAACAAGCATACGATAGTTACAGTTATGGTCATGTACCATCACATGCAGCTCCTCCACACGGGCCGCAAAATAGCAGCGTCGGAGTAACGGGCATAGGCACACGAGGTCCATATGAAACTCCGGAATATGAACCAGAATATAACCGCAGAGATTATTATCAGCATTCTCCAAACTATGGAGGTAAAAATTTTTTCTATCCGGAAACAGTACGTAGTAGTTTTATATATTATTTTTTTATTTGTAGCATCTGGAGGCACTGGTCAAGTTAATCCAAATAGCGGCTTAAATCCAAATCACAATCGAAGCCATGTTAATAGGTGAAACTTGTTTGCAACCGGACATCTAAACTCAAATGCCGCAACGGCACAAGCAACCACCAATAATAATTCCACAATCCCCCTTCAACAGCAGCAACCATCACATCAACAGTTTTCTGTTGGCGGCGGTGGGAACGGCATAAATAAAGTAACATCTGCGAATACTACACCGGTAAATACAAACGCAACCCATCAATATATTAATGCATTGAATCATCATGGTCCTCCTTCAACACATCAACAGCAGCAACAAACACATCAACATCAAAATCTCCCACCGCCTTCACACGCCGCCAACAATATGAATGTAACCTCATTGACAACCAATTTACAAAATGATTCCAATCTACAAACGCTTACTCATCTCACCTCAATGTCAGCTCTAAACTCCCAAAAGACTCCACAACAACCCTCAAACAATCGTATTCAAGGTCCTGCTGCAGCTGCTAATTTGCTTTTTGTAAGGTATTAAAGCTTGATCACATTTATTAACATACAATTTCAATAACACTATCTCACATCCAGTACACTAGACTCCTACTTATTTATGTTCAAATGTTTGCGTACTTTATTAAAAAATAAAAATGAATACAAAGCTTATTCAAGATTTTTTAATAGTTTTCATGTGATTTACAAAACAATGTCTGCAATGTACCTCAAAGTATAAATGTCTGGCAGCATCCTAGAATCTTCGGTTAAATGATAACATCTTTTGCTGATTTTTTAAACTCTTCATTCATTTGCGTAACATTTTATTAATAGTATACGGCTATACATTTGTTTTACAATATGTATGAATAATTATTTGATGTTTATTATGTTTTGACCTTTTTTGCAGACCTGCCAATCCTTCTCTTCATGTTGGTAAATTACCGTTTTTGCCAGTGCAGTTTCTTTAAAACTAAATTTGTAGCTACTGAATTTATACAACTAATGCACAGAATAAAATTCAGAACAGAAACAATAGCATCACCACAAAAACATCAGCAAAACAACATTTAAATCTTTATAGGCTCTATAATTATTATTTATAAATTTTATTTATTCAAATGTCTAATAAAAAAAAAAAAAAAATCCAAAAAGAAGTTTGTAAGATCAAAATCGATATTTAAAAAATGTGAGATTTAAAAATAAATAAAATATATTTACAAAGGGTTAGAAATATCACTGAATGAAATTATTGATAACAAAACATAAATTTGATTTAGCATAAAACGTGTAATTGATTACATACTGAAAATTTAAAAAATAATGAAATAAGTACTTTATAAAAAAGTAACAAAATTTTAGAAAGGGCACATTTTGAAATATATGTATGTATAATGCAAGAAAGTTTGAAATTTGGCAGTTGTGTGATTGTACACAAGAGAGTAATTAAAAAAAGAAATTTTATAAATTAATATTATACATGTTTAAACTTATATTATTAACGTAACAAAATAAATAAAAAAATAACAATTTTAAGCAATGAAGCAAACGTGGAAATATTTTTGCCAATGGAAATGGATAAAACCCAACTGAAAATAATTACTTTATTAATATATTAAAAAATACATAAAATTAAACATAATAAAAAGCATATATTCATACATATAACTAACTTATAAAAAATATGTTATTTTCTTATATTTATTTGCCTTTAAGCATAAACTATTTATTTTTTACTCCAAATTAACTACCGCGAACCTCAATTTATATAGTTTCTTATAAGCTTTTATCAGGATCTACGATTTGACCATTTAATCAGATTCTACACTGGAACGGAATAAAATCATAAACAAGTTTGAACTATTGCCAGTGCTCGAAAATACATATGTAGATGTTTCGTATTCAGTTTCTATACAAATGGAGAAACTTTCCTTGCTTTAACCTTTATATTGGAAGTCCAGTTTACGATAAGATATAAACGTACACAGGCTGTAAAGTTGAATGTATATCTAATTAATACTTGTTTGCAACGCGTTCACTGACATTTTATTCATATGAATAAAAGGATACTACTTTGACGGACAGACAAATAGCGCTCGCTTGCATACGATGGAAACTCCTGTACATATGGGGCCAAAAACACAAATGAACATCTGCTTATAACTTTACACAGATATGTATGTGGCTAACGTTACAGTATTGCGATCCCAATCATTGTATATAATGGACTTGCCTTGTATATGTCGACATACTTTTATTTATTTACACATAAAAAGTAATTTATTGAAAATTTGAAATACGTTTTCCTCCAAATTAAGTTTTTTTGAGTTATGAGAGTTATGACGGTCTTCCAGCAAAGGTTCGATATGTACATATATACGGCAATTGATACAAATTTTGATAATTTTCATGAAGAGTTCAAAACTTCTCCCGTACCAGCCCTTTAAGGTCAAAGCAAGTAATTAAACAATTATTTTGTCATTTTGAACGTAACGAAAATCTTTGATATCATTGTCGAGTTGTGATAAAGATGGCCTTCGAAAAAACGAAGCTTAACATAATCTTTAATAACCAAATGCCTATTAAACTAAATACAAATTTTATTGGGCATATTAAAATGTATAAGATCAAGGGCCATTTCCTCAATATCCAATTAAATTTAACACGTGAAACTGGTAATGTGATGTTTTGAGAAAACGGTGCTTAGTGATATTATCGCTGTCTCCGAAATAAGAAAGTCGTGTTTAAAAACTCATTATAAGAAACTTAATAAATTTAGCTATGTTGAACTTTATCTTTTATAGCCATGTTTAAGATAAAAATTTGTAACTCGATTATTAAGAATTTTTTTTTGTATCTTTTTTAAAGCCAATTTCTCAAACTTAATAAAAACTTTATCAGACTAATAACGTTTTCGAAAAAAGACTATATTTATACATGCAGAAATGTGTCAACAATTTTTTTAGTTTTTCAAGATTTACTCGGAAATTGTTGCTGAGCATAAAACATCCCAGTTTTGACTGGTGGGTTTGAATATGGTACGTTTTAATAAATTAAACTTTGAGTTAGCATGAGCATCGTCGATGTTTTTTCTCTTTAAGACTTAATAATACATTTATGGATTAAACCCATATTTTTTAAGTAAATCAACACCAACTTAAAAAGTCAGAAAAATATAACATTTTTTGTGAAATGAAAAATTTTTGATTCCAAAAAAAATGTTATAGTAGGCGGAGAATTCACAAGAGCGGGCGCGTTTTTTTTATAGCTTATCCAAATTCTGATATGATCTGTCAAAAAACGCGAGCATTAGTACTATTGTTGCCCTAGCCTCCTACTAAAACTATCAAATTAAAAAACAATATCGAATTTTTACAGTGACTATCACAGCCTTAATACTCAAAACAGTCACCTAGGTCAGACAACTTCCAAGCTAAAATTTTGTATCAAACTGCTGGTTCAAGTCACGGTAAAAATTAGATAACGAGCACACAGTCTTATAAAGCTTAATTAAACATTGATAAATCGACAACTGGTAGTTGAGTTGAACTGCTGGTACAAGGATTTATTTTTCTTATCAATGTTTAAAAAGACATTTAAAATTAACTATTGAAAAATAAATTTTTGTTTATGAAAGTCTTATTTTTAATTTTGATACATGAAAATATTTTATAACACTTTAATAATAAACATTGTTTGATAAAAAAAACCTTAAATTTATTATATAATATATAAATGATCTAAAGGCAAAGTTAAGAAAAATCATAATTGTTAAACAATAGTTTAAAAATATATACATCTATGTATTCATAACTATACCCGCCCCTCAACAATAAATTGAAAAATAATTATAACCAAATACATAACAATAAAAGTTATTCTTATTTAACAAAATAAATTTCTTTTAAGTAATTTAGAGTGAAAATGTATTAAATATGCCTTATTATTGATTCCGTTTCGTAAAAATTTCATATTTTTTGTTCGGATGTAACATATTTTGATCAAAGTCTGCGATTGAGTTCCATACAGAAACTTTCAATGTGAACTATTAAAAGAATTTTTATATGAATAATTTTTTAGTGCAAGTGTAAATTATGTTCAGTTCAACTGCTATTTTGAATTGCGTTCAACCATGGGCTGAGCTCAACTCAACGCATGGCATTCTGGTATAGCACCTCCATAAATTGACTTATAGTTGAACGCGGTTCATCAAGTGTGGATGAAATCATCAAATACTTCAATTGAAATAAAGGATGCAACAATAATTGCCATATTTGCAGATTCTAAAAATAACTACAGAAAATTAAGCGATGTCGTTCCATTTGTCTTAACGGCTTGTGGTAGAAAAGGCAACAACAATTTATGCAATTTGTTCCGTCATTCGACTCGCCCTTGACCAGAGCTGGGCACCACTACACGCGTGTTTCTCTTCAATGTTCTTCAATGCATGTGTAGTTGTGCTTTGTTCGCTTTTCAAAGCAAACTAAATTAAATTTTACGCTCTCTGCTTTATATACGTATATGAAGTTATAGCGAGAACACAATTGGAGCAGCAGCAGCAAAGCAGCAAAACGCTCTTGGAACACAATTGAGGCAGCAGCAGCAAAATCTGCCACAACTCCAAAAATTGTAAACAAACAAACTAGTCAAAATAAAAATTTTCTCGGCTTAAGTTTACTTTAGCTGACATTCTCCAAATCAATTTCTTTTTTTAGTGGTGATAGAGGGTGAAAAATAAAAAAATATAAAAATTTCAAAAAAAGTCGCTCGGATCTAGTATCGGAGATATAGACATCGGAAGTTGCGGATATAGCTTTTGGAAAAATGGTTATAAGTTGGGAACCCCTGAATGGATTTCAAAAAAATGGGTGTCATAAGATAGATAATTTAATGGCCTACAATAATGGAGAGTGAAGTTTTGAAATTTGACCCATATTTTTGGAGATATTACGATTTTTGTGAAATTTCGACCAATTTTTTTTTGATAAAACATTTTTTTTTCCAAAAAATGTTTTAATGACCTGAAACTTTTTAGCATTTTAAGAAAGCTTATTTTATTCCCTTTAAAATGGTATATAGCTTGTTTTAAATTTTTGCGTATTTACCCCCTTTTTTGTCGGAAAATAAAAAAAAATATGCAATAAATTCTTATGAAAAGTCTCTATTTATGGACAAAAACAATAAAAAACCAACAATAACAATTATTGTAAGACCATTTTCATTTTAAAACTTAAAAATTTTTATTAAAAATCGCGCGCGCGATTTTTTTGAAATCCAGTCAGGGCTTCCCAACTTATAACCATTTTTATAAAAGATATATCCGGAACTTCCGATGTCTATATCTCCGATACTAGATCCGAGCGACTTTTTTTGATAATTTTATATTTTTTTTGTTTTTAACCCCCTTTTAGGAAAAAAAAAATAAATAAAATTGGACAATGTCAGCTAAAGTAAACCTGTTCCTTCTGTTCAGTACTGTTAGTGTGAAAAAAACACAAAAAAAATTACAGCGCAAAATGCATAAAAAGAAACAAATCATTTCTTTTGGGCAAACCAGCAGCTTATACTAGTTTCGATGACCGCTACGTCATCATCATCAGTAAGCTTTGTTCGCCGAAATTTAATAGTCTAACTAGCATACTATATCTTACTTCTTGCGTTGACCATTTAAGAATCATCGCAACAAATATAAACATAGTGCGCTAAAAACTACATTTCCCTCTTCATATGCAAATTGTTCTTGTAATCTTTTTGATATCACACATTTCTTGACTAGCGCTCCGTCGAAGGCTTATTTGGCGATACGAACGAAGGTGCAAGTGCTAATATGTAAAATCGGCAAGCTCACCGAAGGTAATTTTTTTGTTTGTGTTTATAGAACAGATCATAATATTTTAATTATTATTTACTGAGCCTTCTAACAGTACTGAACAGAAGGCTCAGTAAATAATAATTAAAATATTATGATCTGTTCTATAAACACAAACAAAAAAACCTGTTCCATTTGCTCTATTTTCAAAAAGAAAATGTTTGATATAAACTTCATTATTAGTGCATGATAAATTTAAAAAAATTAACAAAAACATAATCACCCTTATTATAGTTGTCGTCGTCGACACGAATAATATTGACTGCGCCTAATTGGCATCGTCGTTGTCAATATCGATAACAATTTGTTTTTAACCCCCTTTTAGGAAAAAAAAAATAAATAAAATTGGACAATGTCAGCTAAAGTAAACCTGTTCCATTTGCTCTATTTTCAAAAAGAAAATGTTTGATATAAACTTCATTATTAGTGCATGATAAATTTAAAAAAATTAACAAAAACATAATCACCCTTATTATAGTTGTCGTCGTCGACACGAATAATATTGACTGCGCCTAATTGGCATCGTCGTTGTCAATATCGATAACAATTGACAACTATTGACATATGTTTGGTATCGGCTAAACAATATTGATGTTGAGTAGAAACGACGAAATGTTTGGAACATAAGTTTCAAACCCGAGCCTTGCAAAAGGTTTTCACAGAGGAAACATTCCAGTAAATTTTAAGGGTGATTGGGATACCATTTCAAAAAAATTTAATGCTTCAGGTTCAGGGATGGTGATGATTGGCAAAAGGTAATAAATAAAAGTGTATAATAGTACTCTATTTCAATAATAACTAATTTAATTTGTAGGTGTGCAAGACAAAAAAAAAAAATACCTACAACAAGGCTGAGTGTCGTGCAACAGGCGGTGGAGCACTTAAACAATTTATCCTAAGTCCACTGGAGGACGCTGTCGCTAATTTGCAGCAGTTTGAGAAACAGCTCAACCCTGAAGGGAGTGGCACCTCTTACAGAAAATCTAAATGATGAAAATGTTCCACCACCTGTTTTTGAAATCGACATGGACGAGCAGCCTTCAACATAATCAGCTTAGCCTCTTGTTCAGCCTCTGCAAGAAATGGCAAAAAGATGTAAAGGATTTATCAAGATACCAACAAAATCTTTCTTCTGTTGGTAGAGGCGTCTTAATAGCTATAAAAAATCATTTAACCAGTTCATTAGTTGAAATTGCCTGTGCATCTAATATTGAACTGTTATGTGTTAAGGTTACACAATGTAACTCTAATTTATACATTCTTAACACTTATGTTCCTCCAAATAGTAGCGCAGATGTCTACGAATGTCTTTCGATGGCCGTAGAATATATTATTAATGAACTAGACACTAATGACGACATTTTGTTGTTAGGTGACTTTAATCTGCCTGACCTAAAATGGACTCCTTCGGACGATGGTACATATTTTTATGCATCTTGTCCAAAAACTCGACAACAACAAATTTTTGTTGACGAATTACTTTCAAATTTACAACAAGTAAGTTGTATAACTAATTGCCATGGACGACAACTTGACTTAGTCTTGGCTACAAATAGTAGCAATGTTATTGTAAGAAATGCTATCCATGCTCTGTCTACGGTAGATTCCTATCATCCACCTTTGAGTATTGTGTACCAATCTGACAATGAAAATTTGACTAATGCATGTTCATCCATTAATATTTACGAATTCAATTTTAAGAAAGCTGACTTTTTATAATTGAATGAAAACTTAAGAAATAAATTAGACGACTTACTCATTTTTTTTAATAACAATACATTTGATGATTGCATTAAATTTTTCCATGGTGAACTTTTTTCTGCCATAGCATTGTCGGTTCCATATACAAAAAAGTACGTCAATAATTCCTCGTACCCCTGGTATACAAAGGATTTGAAAAAAGTTCGCAATGGCCATAATAGGGCATGGAATAAATACGTTTGTAGCCAGGACCGTAATGACCTTGTTGCTTATCAGCGACTGTTTCTTGAATTTAAAGATATGTCAGCTTTGGTTTATTCTGAATATTTGAATAAAATAAGGCTGAATATTCTTCATGACCCCAAAAATTTTTGGGGTTTTATTAATTCTAAAAAAAAATCTGACGGGTTTCCATCTGAGTTTAAAACAGTTGATGGGCTCACTAGCGACCCACAAGTTATAGCCGGGTTGTTTGCTAATTTGTTTAATGAATCGTTTTCTACGGATTTATTTAGCCCTGAAATCAACTATTTTGAATATATGGATAACGACTCTTTAGTTTCGGTTAATGAGATATCTTTCTCTCCTGACCTCATAGAGAAATATATTTCATCTGTTGATGATGACTTCAACTCCGGGCCGGATGGTATTCCTGCGACAGTTTTAGTAAACTGCAGCTCTGTGCTGAGTCAACCCCTCAGTATTTTATTTAATAGATCAATTCAAGAAAGCTATTTTCCTAAGTTTTGGAAAAATGCATACATTATATTATATACGATCAGGTTAAGGTGTGCTGTGGTGAAGTCATAACAACTCGTCAGCATGGTTTTGTTAATGGCAGATCTACAGTTTCTAACCTCCTTGATTTCACTTCTTTTGCATTAAGCTCTTTAGACTCTGGTGGGCAAGTTGACTGCATCTACACTGACTTCAGTAAAGCATTTGACAAATTACCACATAATTTGATTTTGTTTAAGTTAAAGAAGCTTGGATTTCCCTTAAGTTTTGTCAGCTGGATTGAATCTTATTTATCTGATCGCTCGTATCAAATAAAATTTAGGAGAGTGTTTTCCTCCCCATTTAGCGCGACATCAGGTGTTCCACAAGGAAGCCATCTGGGGCCGCTCCTGTTCATTTTAGCAATTAATGACGTTACACATGTTATTAAAAACTCCCATCTGTTAGTATATGCAGATGACATGAAAATTTACAGGAACGTAAAGGGGGTTGGTGACACTATTCCACTTCAGTCTGACTTGAAATCCTTTGAAGTTTGGTGTTCTAAGAATAACTTACATCTTAATCCTGATAAATGCCAAGCTATGATTTTTACCAGGAAGAAAACTATTGTGGAATTTGATTATAAATTAAAAGATAAAAATATTTGTCGTTTCGATGTAGTCAAAGACCTAGGTATACATTTTGATACTAAGTTGACTTTTAATGAGCATATTAATCAAATTTGTAAAAAATCCTCATCTCTGCTTGGCTTTATTAAGAGGTGGGCAAAAGAATTTAATAGCCCTTTAGTAACGGTGACTTTATATAATACAATAGTGCGCCCTCACTTAAGTACGCTAGCCAAGTATGGTCACCATTTTATAATATTCATATAAATAGAATTGAAAGAATTCAAAAAAATTTTATTCGTTTTGCTCTCAATGGCTTAAATTGGATTGACCCTTTAAGCCTTCCTCCTTATGAGGATCGTTTAAAGTTATTACATATGCAGTCTTTGAGCTCGCGTAGAAATATTGCGGATATACTTTATCTGCATCAACTTGTAACTGGGTCTCTTGCTGCACCAGAGCTTCTTAACTATATACATTTTAATAGTAATCGGAGGAGTACTCGTAACTCTTATCAGTTATTTTATCAACCGGTTAGTAGAACTAATTATATGGCTACAGCTCCTTTTAATCGCATGACAACTCTTATTAATAATTGCGAAGTTTATAACATTAGCTTGTCTAAAGGTCAACTCAAGCTTAGACTGAAAACTAACTGTAGCTAAATTTGTAGCTTAATGGTGGTATGAATTTTTTTGTTTGTGTTGTCCGAGCCCCACAGCATGCTGGGTAAATTTTTTCTAACATTTATGCCTTGGACCACGTAAATTTATACATATAATTATTTTAATATATATATGTCTATTTTTACATGGTGTGAGTGGGTATGTTGAGAAAGTGCGATAAAGCTAAGAAAAAATTATAAAATAAATAACAAATTAATGTGCATGATAATTTTTTCTATTCCATTTTTTATTGAATAAGCTTTTTACTTGGTATAAAGCTTCAATGCTAAATAGCTAAGAAGGCTATAATAGCTGTAGTAGCTAAACTCTATTATTATATAAAATTGTGTGAGGTTGAAGAAAAAAATTAAAATTAACGCAAAGAGCACAAGAAAGTGAAGAACAACTATAAATAAATTGGAATTGTAAAAGAAATTGAAATAAAATGATATAATTGGCGTAAATAATTCAAATATGACATTTATTTTTTTTAAATTATCGATAATTTGTCAACGTCGACACAACTTCCTTAGTAAATACAGATTTAGCATTGACGTGATGTCGATGTCGACATTGAGAAAGAATTGACAACAACGTCGACGACGCCAACCGTAATAAGAGTGAATATTTATTCACGGCAGCTTGACTACAACACTGATATTTTGCTGCTTTGCTGCCGGATAAAAAATAGAAGATTTTCTATATCGGCAGCAGTGCAGCACGGCAGCAAACTGCACGATTATCTATTTGTCTCATTTTCACCTCCATAGTTCTCTATAATTTTCATGTTGACAGATTTTGCTGCCCTGCTGCTTTGCTGCTGCTGCCCCAATTGTGTTTCGCTATTATTCTCATTCTGCCGCAGTCCCGCGCGCGGTACGTTTTGCCCAGTCACACCCTTAACTATTGATCTTATATTAAAAATAAAATTCATTCTAGTTCTTAGTTTAAATATACCCTTTTATTTATTCCAATTTTATAGTCCGAGAGGTTGCAAATCACAATCAAAAAAATGTCACTCAATAACTGTGAAAATAAGCCACAAGTAAACAAATATATTAAGATCTATGTTGTAGAGGAGAAAAAAGCACATCGATTTCATGCCCGAAAAATGTTCATACGTAAAGATTTGATCGTTTTAAAATTTCCAATTAGTATTGCAATTTTGAACAAAAATAGTGTAACATGTTTACTTTAGCTTCCATTGCCCAATTTTTTTGTTGTTAGAGGTAATAGGAGGCTAAAAGCAAAACAACAAAAAAAATGTCGATTTGATCAAGTTTCAAAGATATAGCCATCGGATATAACTTTTTTAAAAAGCCTTATACAATGTTAGGCAGTTTCATACCTACATGATAATAAAAGTATTAATAGCTAGCTAGCTATTTTCTAATGATGCGGGCATAAAAGTAACAAACAATACTTTTCAGTATTGAAAAACTAAACTGAAAAGAGCTATTTTTGTATCATGTTGTTTATCCCTACCTCATACTCTTCCTTAGGGTGCAATCTATCTCCATATCGAATTTCACCAAAATCGGTTCATTAGCTTAGCTGTAAAAACATATTTTCCTATTGGGGAATTGAATTCTAAGTATTGCAAAGCCACTGCAATGAATGGAGGTGGCAGTGTAATGGTCTGTGACCTCTTCTCTGATCAAAGTATTGGGCCAATTCATAGGATTTAAGAAACTATGGATTGCTTCGTTACGTTGACATACTAAAAGATGTGATGCTGTCATATGGCGATGTAGAGATGCACTTAAATGGAGGTTGCATGAGGACAATGATAAAAAAAAGCTCTAAATCTTGTAAGGGATGGCTTCAGAGCAATAGGGTAGAAGTTTTTGGCTGGCCTGCCTCGACCTGGGGCCAAATCGCGGCAGTCGTTATCGAGTAAACGAGTTCGAAATTTCTTCGTTTGAGATTACGGCACTCGTTATCGAATGAAAAGTATCGAAAATTGAGATTATGCCATTCGATAACGAGTAGTCGTTCGAATGCTACCATACGAAACCTCACTCGTTAGATCAACTGTGAACGGAATTGTTTGAAAAAAAATTTTAAATTCCAAGAATTCTTTGAAAGAAATAAAATTTAAGGATATTTTTGTTTTTAAAATTAAATTAAATAAATGAACTAACTTTTTACCCCTTTTAAGGACTAATTCAAAAATAATTAACGCTCTGCAAAAAGGTATGATGGCAGAATTTATGCTGGAGCATTAAAATTTCAAAAAAATCGTCTGCCAAACTGCGCGCAAGGGAAAGCCATGTCCCAAAGGCTCTGGGAGCAGCTAACTAAAAAATTAAATTCTGCAGGTCCTCCCATTAAAGATTCGAAATTAAGGCGAAAGGTACGTTTGTTTAAAATTCTGCTTTTCCCTGTAATGTAAATTTTCCTCAATAATAAGTGTTTTCTGACCAGAAGCACAATACTAAGAAAAAGCTTTCTTTCAATAAGGCTTCAAAAAAACATACTGGTCGAGGACCATATGAGAAAAAGCTGTTGAATGCAGCAGAAGAACAACTACTACAGGCAACCGGAATGGATATGGTCGAAGGTATTTCTGTAAAGTCTTTTGGAAACGTGATTGAAACCGAAAAAGAAGCGAATGCCGAACCTGCATCAATGGATGAGCCTGACCCGGTAGAAGAATCCTTAAAAAACCTGCTAGAAAGTGAAAATGAAAGCAGCGATAACTCTACAACGATAAGCAATGCTTTAAAAACAGCTCAAAAAGATGTCCCGAAGAAAAGAAAATATCAAACGCCAAACGAATCAAAATAGTCACTTTTGAAGACAAATATCGAGGCACTTGAAAAATTACAAGCTACAATTACATATATGTAAGCTTGATAAACTTATAGGATTTAAGTTATCATCTTTGGGCACAGTTTGGTTTCAGTTTCACACACAACATTTGCAACGATTTTGCAGACTGTGCTTTGGCACATTTCAACTAAATAATCATTCCCAACTGTGTGTTGAAAGCTTCCGTCGGCCAATAGTGCAAGTGTTACTGCTAGCTGAAGCGTTGGCGGCACTGCTGTGAATAAATGACCACTGAAGTTGAGCTCTGGGAGTACATAATTAAAAGCTTCTTTAGCTAACCTAAAACGTTTCTTAAATCTGCAAATAAATCACTTTCAATATTTCTATGTATTTTTAACTTGTATGTGGGCTATCGGCCATTTTCACGAAAGCGATTTCACGAATGACCATTTTCCCGAATGACCATTTTCACGAATGACCATTTTCACGAACGACTACGTTCACGAAAATTATTTATCAGTTGTTGGTTTATTTTTCTGTTGTACAACATTAAATACATACATATAACAGTTTACAGTAAAATATTGGTTTATTTTTCTATTGTAAAGCATTAAATATTGTATGAAATCATCCGGAAATATTCCAACATTTTATCTTGCTCTTTGTAAGTGCAATCGTGAAATCGCTTTCGTGAAAGTGACCATTCGTGAAAACGGTAATTCGTGGAAATGACCATTCGTGAAATCGCTTTCGTGAAAATGGTCATTCGTGAAAATGACCATTCGTGAAAACGGTCATTCGGGAAAATGGTCATTCGTGAAAATGACCATTTGTGAAATCGCTTTCGTGAAAATGACATGGAATCTGTATGTGTCTTACGCTGCAGTTCGTAGCGAAAAAGGACTGCTTTTAACACGAAGTTGTCTTCTCATCCGCATGTGCCGGCCTTCCTCTTCCGACCGATCAGGTTTAATTTTTTTTAACACAAATTTTACCAACTGCACTAAATTTAAATTGAAATCGATAACTTTATCGTAAAATTTCGTCTCGTTTCGAATCGAGAGCCGCGATCCAGCAACTCGTTTCGTTTCGAAATTTTACGATTGCTTACTCGATAACGACTGCCGTGATTCGGCCCCTGAATCCTCTTGAGATCCTTGGGATATTGTTGACATGAATATCATCAGAAAAAATTGCGATACCACGGAAGATCCATTCAGTCCTTAAAAATATCCTGGGGAAGGATATCGCAGGATATAATTAATAATTTAATATCTTCTACGCCTTAAAGAGGTGCACGAGTCGTCAAGAATAAAGGGTTCGCAACTAAGTACCAATTTTAAAAGTTTTTATTTACCATAAAAATGGGGGTGCTTTAGTTTTGTCCGTTAAGTTTTTGCGTTTAAAATGTTCCTTCAATGTTAACTTTTTATTTATTAGACGCAGATTTTTTTTAATTTTTGCTTGTCAATAATAAAGGTATAAATAAATACGTAATATGTTTTAAAAACGTAATTTTCATAAAAAAATCATAATTTAAAAAAAATGTACTTAGGGGGTGCTTAAGTTTTGGCCAATGCTGTAACTTTTTTAAAAAGTCTTATACAGTAGCGAGCAAAACTGTAACAATGTTAGAAAGTTTCATACCTACATGATAGTAAAAGTATTAATAACACTAGTTTACAAATTTGGGGTTCATCTCGAGATCTGGTTTCTCATAGACTTTTTTCGATGTATTTTGGGGCGTAGATTCCAAAAATGGCAGCCATTTTTTTTTTCTTAAGAATCTTTTTCGAGATATCCCCAAAAAACCGCTTTTTCGGCACTTTTTTCATTTATTTGACTATATCTCCATTAACTTTTTTTCGACTCAAAAACGATTTTCAGCATTCGAAAGATTTGATGGAGTTACAAGCGCTCAAAATCCAAAAAAAACTGACTTTTTTGTCTTTTTTGAAAATCACTCAATTTCAATTGCTCCGTTTGAATAAAAAAATTTTTCTTTTTCATATTTTTAAAATTTTTAATGACAGACTATTCTTTTGCAAATATTTTAAGTATAATTTTGCGAAAATCGGACAAAAAATGTAGAAGTTATTCGAAAAAACAGTAAAAAACTTGCAATAAAATTAAACGAAAATGCATATGTTTTTATTTAAAAAGAAACAGAGAATAAAAGTAAAGAACCACACACAGACACAATCGTATGTATTTTCGTTTAATTTAATTGCAAGTTTCTTACTGTTTTTTCGAATAACTTCTACATTTTTTGTCCGATTTTCGCAAAATTATACTTAAAATATTTGCAAAAGAATAGTTTTTCATTAAAAATTTTAAAAATATGAAAAAGAAAAAATTTTTCATTCAAATAGAGCAATTGAAATTGAGTGATTTTCAAAAAAGACAAAAAAAGTCAGTTTTTTGGACTTTGAGCGCTTGTAACTCCATCAAATCTTATCCGATTTAAACAAAGAGCATATCGTAAGAAAGGGAATACAAATATCTTTCGAATGCTGAAAATCGTTTTTGAGTCAAAAAAAAATTTATGGAGATATAGTCAAATAAATGAAAAAAGTGCCGAAAAAGGGGTTTTTTTGGGGATATCTCGAAAACTATTCTTAAGAGAAAAAAATGATTGGCATTGTTGGAATCTACGCCCAAAATACATCGAATAAAGTTTATGAGGTATGAAACTGCCTAACATTATCCCAGTTTTGCTCGCTACTGTATGTTAGGAACCCCTGAGTGGATATCAAAAATATGGGTGTCATCTATAAACGTAAACTCTTAGGGTGCGGACGTGTTTTAAGTGAGCTCTGGGTTCTTAAATTCGTTTTCAACTTCGCTCATATTTTTTATATTGTAGCGAAATTTGGTTTATGCTAGAAGACTCTTGAAATAAATACCAACGAAAGAAACTAAACGATACTAGCTAGCATACACCATCTAGCGTAGTGGTGTAAAAATAATAAACCGAACAGACGCTGCAGTACACTATTAAAGTCAATAACATAGAGACATCTAGATTGTGAAATTCATACAACGTACAACGCCATCTAGCATCTAACATTCTGGATAATTGTGAGCTCAACGTCAGTGCGCCATGCTGGTGAATTGTGGATAGTGGTAGAATGCACGCTACAAAGTAGCACTGGTGGGTTGTAGATAATGGTAGAATATACGCCACTTAGAAGGTACTGGATTATTCGAGAGAGTGATGACTGCAGTATAAAAGGGTTGTCATCTGAGCTGAGTGACACAGTTGAGTTAGAACAGCGAAGCAATAAGCAATAAAGTGAATACAGTGTGATCCGTAGTAGAACAAAACAGTTTTCTATACAGTGTTAAATTAATATTAGAATTTGAACGTTAATAAAATAAACCATTTTATAACTAAATAAGTTTGTGTGTTTTTAATTGTTACACAATCCAGTGATCGAACTCAGAAAAGTGTGAGAGATCGAAATTATCGTCAAAGAGACAGAAATTTCGTAACAATATGTTATTTCCTTGTGAATGTGGGCAAAAGGTTTGTCGGGGTCAGCCATCAACGCAGTGTGCCAAGTGCGATGAACTTTTTCATTTGGTTTGTATAATGCCTAGTTTTCATGTTATCTTTCTTGACCTTCTTCTATCCCATATCAGGGAGGATATCAAAAAATCGCTATGGAATGCCTATTCACTCTCGCGTTCGTCAAGTGCATTAGACGCAGCTTTAGGTTCTGCTCGCGATTCCGATGCCGTCCTTCGGACGATGAACAACAGGCTACAATGCCGAACGTGTTCTTTTAAAATGTGAAGTTGTTTTTTGTATTTTTTTTTTCGAAAACGTTATATTTTGTGTGAAAGTGTCAGGGACACGAGTGAGTGTCGCGTATATGGGCATTTCCACAGAAAAGTCTACCCTGACCGAAAAATTTAAAGTTAACCAACAGTTTTTTCTTACTTGTATTATTAAAGAGAGATATTCAAATTTAAATATATTAGGGACATAAATGCTGAAAGATTGATTTAAATATATTGTGAACATTTGATTTGAGTGCGTCGTGGAGCAAATCAACAATAATAAAATTTTTAAAAAAGAGAAAAAAACCAAAATCATAATATCCATAAAAAGGGAAATAATCTAAAATTTAATAATTCAATAAGAACCTTTTACTATATGGGCATAAATGCCGAAAGATTGATTTAATTAAAAAAGAACAATAAATTTTATCATACAAGCCTATTACTAAGTGTTAGTTCCTATTTAAATTACGAAACATTCGAGAAGTGCATAAAATTTTTTTTAAAAAAAAGAACTTAAAATATAAGCTTGTTACTATGCGCAATCAATATGGCGGTTTCTATTTAAAGTACGGAACATTCGAGATGAAGATATTTTTATTTTTTTCGAAATTACATTACAATTAGTGTTCGAGGCAATCGTTGCTATTATAGCTGAAAATGCGCTCGCGTTATCTTTGATAAGCTCTTTAAAAGAAAATAAAAAATTGCTTGTTGGAAAAATGGATGACTCGTAGTTGGAGCTACATTCGCTGAAGTCTCAACTTGGCAACAATGACATTACTTCTGAACTCTCTCCTCTTTCACAAGACGTTAAGCTCTTAATAAATAAATCCGGTACTGTGTTGAATAGCCCTAAAAACAAAAATTATAAAATTGTTATACTCTCAAAGATCAATCACTTGTATGCTCTTAATGCAGTTTCGCCGTCATTTATCTCAGCTAATCTTTGTTTTGATGACACTGTTGTTGTTGTTACCGATGTTTCTAATGCTTCCACATTTTATGCTGCCGCTGCAACTTCACCAACTCTTGCTGTCTCCCATCATTCCCATGCTTCTAAATTCCTGCAAGCACCGATATCATATGCTGCTGCCTCTACTGCTAATGCTACGTCAACTTTGCTCTCACTTGTTTTTTTATCAACTGGTTTAACTACTAGTGTTGGTGTCGCTGCTATGAATGTTGAATTCCTTAATGCGGATTGTGTAAAAGATAGCAACACTGCTAATGCTACTGCTGTTGATGAATTTACTCTTAATGTTCCCCAAAATGTTAATCAGATTTCTGAGAGTAAAAACACATGGATCTCAATAAATAAATGAAATTAATAAATAAACACAAAGTTGTTGTTGGTCAAAAAGTATGTGGTGACTTGAGTGTTTCTGAAGACGACATTATTGCGTATGTAAATTTATACACAAATATTGATAAAGGTCACTTTATTTGATTTAAACTCGTAAAGAAAAATGCTGCTCAAGACAATCTAAAGAGTATTAATTTTAAGCTTGGTGTTTCTGGACTATTTTATAGTAATATTCTTGATGCTTCTCTTTGGCAAGAGGATGTAAAAGTGAAGACGTCCATAAACTTTCAAAAAATGGGAGCGAATACAAAAGAAAAGTAGTTGAGGCTACTCCTATATTAATCTTAAAAAGCTTAAGTTGTACTTTCATAACTTATCTGGAATGATGACTAAATGTCTAAACAGAATTGGGACGTGCCATATCGTCCAGATTTTTCTTATACGTTTGTAGTGAGTACAAAATTGACACTACAATTCTGTTTTTTTGGTGCGATTTGACACAGGAGATAAATCGCACGTCCCAATTCTGTTAAGACATTAAGTCTCATGTAATTTTAAATTGGACGTCTCAAGGAGATTTTGACGTTATTGTATTTGTTGAAACATGGTTAAGAGGTCAGAGGTCAACTTTAAAAATATAGAAACAATATGCAGCTCTGTAATTCATAATATGCAATATTCGCGAAAAATACGGGATCAATGACAAATCCAGTGCCACAAAAAGAGATGCAAGTAGTAGGATTTGGTTGCGAAGCATTCGATGAGCATGTTACAACATGATCACAATGGGTACGGCGTTTTGAGACAACGTTGGAAACATTCGACTGCGATACAGCTAAGAAGCGCAATTTTTTTACATTTTATGGGCGCTGCGACTTACAACATATTATGCGATAAACTGCAGCCGGATACACCTGAAGGCAAAGAATATGTGGAACTTATAAAAATATTAACGGAACAATTTGATGCAACACCCAATGAAATTTTGGAAAATTATCGATTTCATTTGCAAAACAACAAATTGATGAAACTTGCGCTGACTACTTGGTGGCGTTGCTAGGGTATCGGCCCACTGTAAGTTTGGAAGTTATTTGAATACAGCTTTAAGGAATAAATTTGTATTTGGTTTAAGAAATCAAAAAATTCAAAGTTGCTTGCTCGAAAAAACCGATTTAACGCTGGAAATGGCTATTAGAATAGCAAAATCATATGAGCTTGCAGAAAAGGGGGGTTCGGAATTGCACCAGCACGACAGGAAGGGAGATGCAGTAGATCTAATAGCAGATAGGAAAAAAGGGCATACAATTCCTGAAATGAAAAAGAGTGAGGAAGACGGAAGGAAATGTTGCCGATTTGGCAGTTCAGCGCATATGGCTAATCAATGTAGTCATAAAGAAACTATGTGTGGATTTTGCAAAATTAAAAGGCACCTGCGCCGGGTGTGTATTAAAGCTAAACGGCAACTGAATCAAATTTCAGAAGAAAAGGATGACACGCATGCGGAAACAGAGGAACATACGGTACAAGAGTTAATGCAAATCTACGATGAAAACGTAAAAATATACAAAATAATCGAAAGTTGGTAAATCGTTCCAAAATGCTTTGCAATTTAATAGTTAATAATTCCTTTTTATGGTTTGAAATTGATACAGGGGCTCCCGTGACGATCGTCAGCTTGACGGATGCTAAACGGTACTTCGGCAAGGCAATTATACATCGAAATGACATCGAACTTTTTAGTTATTGTCAGACACCACTCGAATGCGTGGGCTACATAGTGGTAGTGGTAAAAACTACTACGCCTAGTCCACTTGTAAAACTTTTCATTGTTCGAACAGAAAGAAAGCCGTTGTTAGGCCGGGAATGGTTACGCTCCAATAAATTAGACTGGGCCCAAATACTAAGAAAACAGATACGAAATCCTAATAATTCCGTAAATGAGCTTACAATGCGTACACCGGATGATCAATTAAAAATTATATTCAGTAAGTATCCAATGCTGTTCGCGAACTCAATGGGAAAAATAACGAGATACCAGACACGATTACAAGTAAAGGAAAAGTATACACCGAAATTCTTTAAAACAAGCCGTTGAGGAAGAGCTGGAAAGTCGAATGAATGAAGGGCTCCTCGTTTACGTGAACACCAGTGAATGGGCCACACCGATTGTCGTGGTACCTAAAAGATATCAACAAGTAAGAATATGTGGTGATTATAAAATTACATTGAATCCGGCACTGAAAGTTGATCAATACCCACTACCCACGATTGATAAGTTGTTTAGCACTATGGCAGGCGGAAAAAAAATTGACGAAAATTGACCTTTCAAAGGCATATTTGCAACTTGAGGTTCACCCAGATGATCGCCATTTATTGACACTGAAGACTCATAAAAGTCTGTTTAAGTAATGTTCGGAATAGCGTGTGCACCCGCAAAATGGTAACAATATATTGAGCAATTACTGAATGGTATTCCGGGGGCGGCGGTGTTTCAGGAAGACATTCGAATTACTGCAGCAACGCATCAAGAGCATTTAAACAGAATCGATGCGGTTTTGAAACGATGAAATAATCACAACATGCGTATAAATCTAGATAAGTCAGAATGGATAAAAGAGCAAATTGAATATTGCGGTTATGTCATCAACAAGTCGGGTATACAAAAAATGGAAAGGAAAACTTACCCGATTCTGGAAATTAAACCCCTTACAAGCAAAGATGAAGTTCGCGCCCTAGTTGGATTAATTAATTAAGTATTATGGAAGATTTATAAATGATTTAAGTACTGTCCTGTTCCCAATAATTAAACTTCTGCAAAAGAATATACCGTTTTTATGGAACTCAAATTGCGAAAAATCATTTGTGGAAATAAAAAAATTAATGCAGTCAAAAACGATTCTAGCACATTACAACCCTAAGCTGCCATTAACTCTAGCCATAGGTGCTAGTCCCTCAGCGCATTTTGGCATTACCAAAATGAAAACTCTGGCACGAAGTTATTGTTGGTGGCAATCAATGGATAAAGAAATTGAACAATTTGTGTTGAATTGTACGGCATGCCGGTCAGTACGACCAGAGCCGACTAAAGTGACACCAATCCATTCTTGGAATGCAGCAAAAAAACCGTTTGAGAGGGTACATGCTGATTTTGTTGGACCTTTCCTGGGAAAATATTTATTCATATTGGTGGATACATACAGTAAGTGGCAAGAAGTCCATGTAATACTGTCGTGTGTACCCTAAGCTGAACGATGCCAATCGTACAACCAATTTCAGTTGGCAAACACCATGATTGGATCACGCCCAAAAACACCAACCTAAAAGTGCGAATTTCTGAACTGACAACCAGGAGGAAAAGAAACATGATGACAGCCAAGTTCACAGAAAAGTTTTGGGACATGATCAGGCGATGGGTTTTTTTTTTTATTGCGAGCACTGATTTTCCCGCCAAAAAAAGGGATATAAAAGCAAATTGGGGATGGCAACGGCCCTCTTTTTCTTTCTGAATTTGGACAAGGAGTGAGGAACAAATAAAAAGGCGCGTGTGACGAGAAAAAAATCTAAAAAAATAGGAGTACAATATAAGAAACAAAAATTTGAAGAATAGATTACAATACAGCAGCAGCATAGCGACGAGAAAGTGCGTGAAAAAGACAAATAAGCGTAGCAGAAACTATAAAATTGAATTGTTCGAGATTTTTGTGACAAATACAGGAGCGCGCCGTATTCGAGCGCATACAAGTCTTTATCGAAGATAAAGAGGAAGAACCGGAATTGAAATAATACCAGGTCGACCACACATGGGAGCAGCATGGTGAACACCGGAACCACACCATGTCATCATCTGAACCACACCACGTCATCATCTAAGCCACGCCACGTCATCATCTAAACCACACCACGTTATAATCTAAATACCAATAAAATTAATTTCACCAAGGCACTTTTTCCTCCACCCCAACGAACAACAAAGTCATCAGCAAGCCGTGGTAATCCACGCCGAGAGAGCAGCCTCACAGCCTAAGACCAGCACAAACGTCATAACGCCAACAACAATAAGAGCAACTACATCAGCATCGGCAACAGCGAACGGGGCAGCGGCCCGGCCAAAAATGAAAGGAGGTCCAGGTATTTACTGGTATCATTATTTGTATAATCAACAAAAAAAAATAGTTAAAAAGTAGTAATTTTGTATGAAATTATAATTTTCCATAATTTAAGTAAGGACAAAACATTGTCATGTTGAAAAAGTGGCAAGGAAAATTAGTTCAAAGTTAAAAGAGAAAATGTCAGCAAAGATTTTCCTCGTCTAACTTAGTCCGTTCTCTTTCTGAGGGCGAATAGTTTAAAAGAGGTTATCAGATTAAAAGAAAAAAAAAAAATAAAAATCGGCCGAAATAAGATAAGGAAATTTTGTATTAGTAAAAGCTAAGAGATTATTATATATGAACGAAAGAAAAAGTTAAGAAAATAAAACCATTTAAAAGATAAAAAAAAAAAAAATGGAGACCTAAAAGTTTTTGTCCATGTGGTGTAGGTAGGCGGGGGTCGGTAGTGGAATACGTTATAGGGGGTGACCACAGAAATCGGGCCAAAGGTCACCCAGGAAAGCTGGTCGACACCAGTTGAGGGAGGGCTGCCCAGGGCCGATACTCGATAGCGGGTATCGGTACATCAAAGGAATTGAAGAGGTTTTCGGCACCAAAGTAGGTATACCCATAATGTTTTTTTTTTGATTTCGAGTCGTTTTCGTTTTTGACAGCCTGGTACTTTAAATAAATTTTCTGTCAATACCCCTGTTCCATGAGACTGACAAGGACCGCGACATCCGGCGAGCTATAGCCGCGCTACAGCCATAGTACCAGCACAGTCAGGAAGTGGAACGAGGTGCGCTACATCCGGCACCACAGGTCATTGCCAGATCACAATAACATCCGAGCGAGCGAGCACAGGGTAACACGACAGAATGGCGCCCAACTAAGGGGCTCAAGTTTTTGAGTTCCTTCAAAAAAAATTAAAGATTCTTTTCTGTGAGGAGGAGGGGGATGGCTGGATAGCTTTTTGTGAGCGTAAGTCCGTCAGCGTAGAGGTCTCTGCACCGCGACTGCCGTTGCGACGTTTCACTCGAGGTTTTCAGAAATCCTTTAGTCTTCTTTACAGATGTTAATTTTTATTGAAATACATTTCCTTTTTGCAATTTATTTTCTTTTTGCAACTGTGTAAGTCATGAACCATTAAAGCCTTTGTGTTTGAGTTCATTTGCAACACAGCAGCAAAAGTAAAGTCTTTTAAAATAGTTTCAGTCATTGATTCTGTAGTTTTTTTTTACTTGCTTTGGTGCGCAGGAAGCCTTTCGTTTTTTCTCTTCGGTTTCGGCTTAGGCAATAATGGTGTTGAAAGTCGATCATGAACGTTTTTGTTTTTTAGTGTTGTAAATTTGGCGCAAGCCAATACATGGTTGCGGCAAGTTTGTTTCAGAATTTTTGGGCAAATGACAATTTTTTTTAAAAAAAAAAACATTTTTCTTTCTGAATAAAACTTTACGTTCTGCAACTGTGTAAGTCCTGGCTCATTTAAGCCTTTGAGTTTGGTTCCAGTTGCGACACAGCGGCAGAAGCTAAATTTTCCTAAATTATCAAATTTTTTTTCGTGCTTTATAAAATATATAATTTTCATTCAATTCAATTTTCAAAAAAAAAAAAATAAAATATTCTCGCTTGGGAGGAGGATGTGGATGGTCGGATGATTTTAGAATAAACGTAAGTCCGTCAGCGTAAAGGTCTTTGTACCGCGACTGCCGTTGCGACGTTTACCTAGGATTTCCAAAGATCATTTTATTTCTCTTTGCAAACGACAATTTTTTTTGATAAAAGAAAAAGAATTTTTGTTTGGACTGGTGAAGGGTACAGGTGGAAAACCTGATTGCAAATGTAAGTCCGTCAGCGTAAAGGTCTTTGTACCACGACTGCCGTTGCGACATTCACATAAGGTTTTTAAAAAACCACTTTGTATTTTTTTTTTGGCAAACGATAAATTTTTTTAGAAACATTTTTTTCTTGGTAAAATTTAACGTCCCTCAACTGTGTAAGTCATGAACCATATAAGTCTTTGAGCTTGAGTTCATTTGCGACACAGCGGCGGAAGATAAATTTTTTTTTAATAATTAATAATAATAATAATTTATTTTTTTTTAGCAAACAACTTATTATCGTTCATGGTCGAGTGAGGCACAAGATGTCTGATTTAAAGTTTTGAAAAAAAAGGAAGAAAATAAACTTTTTTTTTTTTTAGAATTTTTTTTGCTCCGACAGTCAATAAGCAACAAACAGATTTAAACTGAAGCGTTTAACATACGCTAAAATATGAGTTCCTTTGATAATTTTTTTTTACGTTACACTACCGATCCGCTGTTCTACACCACGAGGCATAGCACCAAATCAATCCGTTTTTGAAAAAAATACAAAAACAAAAAAAATTTTTTTTTTGATTTTAAAACTATATTATAATCATTAATTCATTTAAAATTTTTAATTATTATGGTTAGTACTAGGAATCAACAGAAAATGAATACACCCACTTTAGACATTGAAAACCTTGCAGGAGGAGTGACCTTGACACCGACTACGACTTCGACAGTTTTTACAGGGACTCTCCCAAAAACAACTACTACTACAACATTAACGACTACAACAACAACATATAACCAACCGATAACAACAGCTAGCGCAACTGCAGCGCGAGAGTACCATCTTTCCAACGACAGTTCTCTAACATCTCCAGAGTTCAGCAGCTATACAGCCCTTGATGTACGCAGATTGTTTCAACAACAACAACAAACGAAACAGCAAAAAGCTCAAAAATCCTGGTGGCCTGTACGAGGACCTAGTCAACAACAACAAACAGCATCACAGGAAATCAACTTACGCGATTACGTAAAGTCAACAGTGGGATTAGCGCAAATTGAAATGATGCGCAAATTGAAATGATGCGCAATATGGAGGATCGCTTACGCGTGATGTTATCTGAACTAATTGCAGAAAGCCTGCAATTATTGACGTCACAACGTTCAACTAGCGTACCATCCACAGACAATCTTCAGCCACAGAATTGCAACAGAGCAACCACCAGTGCAACAGGCATCACAAGTAAGTGCGTGTTCGCAACCGGCGCCTCAACAGATACAAAACACACAACAAGCCGAATATTTAAATCCACCACCACCAATGCAACAGCAACGCGTAATAAACATGGAGCAAGCACAACAACCATACAGTGCACCACAGCCGCGAAATTCATTCCAGTCAACTTATCATCCGAATCACATTCGAAATGTCCACCATAAGCCTTTTATACCACAACAAAATTTTGGATTACCACAAATGCACATGACGCAAGATCCGCAGCGACGAGCTGATTTGGACAAATGGGGATTCAAATTTGATGGCACCTCAAGGTCAATTAGCGTGGACGAATTTGTGTTCCGTGTCGAGACGTTGTGTGACGATTATAGGTATCCTTGGCCCGAAGTGATTCGAAACTTTCATAGTTTACTAACTGGAAGTGCAGCTCAATGGTTCTGGAATTATAGACGCTTAAACCGAATAACGAATTGGTATCCTCTGCGTGAAGCGTTATTATCGCAGTTTAAGCGGCATGAAAGTGATTTTGACATCCAACGCCAAATAATGGATCGTCGACAACACAGAGACGAGTCTTTTGATGATTTTTATCAAGCGGTGCTGTCACTCAGGAATCAACAACGAAATCCAATGGCTGAACAAGATCTGATGGACATTATGCGAAGCAATCTAAGGAAATAAATGTCACAATTGCTGTTTGCAATGCGTATCCATGACCTCAACGAGTTTTGAAAAGTGAGCAAAAAAGCTGAAGCACATTTAAATCACCAGAGACAAATTTATCAACCACCACAGCGAGTATATGTACCACGTCCAGCGCAAGTGCATGAGCTAGCATATAAAGAAGCTGCTCCCGACCAAGAATTTGAAATCGACGCTATTGCAGCAACGCGTAGCATCCAATGTTGGAATTGTAAACAGCATGGACATAATTTTGTTGAATGCCCATCCAATGTAAGGAGAATCTTTTGTTTCAAGTGCGGTATGGATAATGTTGTAACCCCGAAGTGCCCGAAATGCCAGGGAAACCGCATGACGAACGCGATGAAGGTAGGGTTGGACTCGCGTTCGACTCAAACAAACACGAACTGAAAACCCAAACGACTCAGACTGAAAACCAACATAACGAAACAGAAATTAAATTTAAAATTTTAGAAAGAAATAATGAATTGATGAACATAAATGAACCTAGAATTAAAGAAATTAAACCTTTTCATATTAAATTAAAAGAATATGAAGAAACTAGAAATAGAATATTTTCAGACAAACCAACAAAAATTGAAATGACTAGACATAGATATAAAATAAGAAAAAATAACAGAAGTGAAATAGCAAGTGCAGAGTTGTATGAAGGCGATGACAGTCGGTTTTATGCAAAAATAGAATTTCAAAATCACATTGTTGAAGGGTTAATAGACAGTGGCGCAACAGTTTCCTGTTTAGGAAAAGATTGTGTAGAGTTTATTGATAAAATTAATGTGCCAATTTTCAAGTTTAAGTCTTTCATCAAAACAGCAGATGGTCGGTTTCACGCAATTGTTGGTCGTGTAAAAATCCCTTTTAAATTTAATGGAAAACAACAAGAAATTGTTTTGTATTTGGTACCATCTCTAAAACGCGAATTATTTCTAGGAGTTGATTTTATCAAAATGTTTAACCTTTTGTCACTCAGCATCGACAGTATAACAACTAATAATATTATTTTAGACGAAGATTTTCAGGATGTAAATTTACCTAAAATGCATATGTTGACATCGGAACAACAGCAGCAACTCGATAACGTTATAGCGAAATTTCCATGCTTCACGAAGAAAGGTCTAGGCAAAACTCCATCCGAAGAGCATCATATAGACACTGGGGATGCGGTGCCTATCAAGGATAAGCATTATCCTGTCTCGCCGGCTGTCCAAAAACTCATGTTTGCAGAGTTGGATAGGATGCTTTCATTGGGAGTCATTGAGCCAAGCAAAAGTCCATGGAATAATAGAAAGGCTTTTGTCCGCAAAGGCGAAAAATGTAGACTGTGCTTGGACGCTCGCAAACTCAATGCACTCACAGTGAAGGACGCCTACCCACTCCCACACATTGAGGGACTGCTCAGTCGACTGGGCGATACTCACTACATCTCAAGCGTTGATCTGAAAGATGCTTTTTGGCAGATTCCGCTTGCTGCAAACAGTAGAGAAAAGACAGCTTTCACAATCCCAGGACGACCGCTTTTTCATTTTACCGTCATGCCCTTTGGATTGTGTAACGCAGCCCAAAGGTTATGTCGGTTGATGGACAAGGTGGTGCCTGCCCATCTTCGTGAAAGCGTTTTTATATATTTGGATGATTTGCTTGTTGTTGCGTCCGATTTCCAAAGTCACTTGCAAAAATTAGAATTGGTAGCTAAACTTTTAAATAAAGCAAATTTAACAATAAATGTTGCTAAATCAAAGTTCTGCTGTCGAGAGTTGAGGTATCTGGGTTACATAATTGGTGAAGGAAAATTGCGTCCTGATCCCAAAAAGGTTCAAGCAATTGAAAAATACACGTATCCGAAAACTCCAAAACAAGTCCGAAGTTTTATGGGAGCCACCGGGTGGTATCGACGTTTTATCCAAGATTACGCAACTATTGCGGCTCCGATCTTTGATACCCTTAAAAAAGCCAAACAATTTAATTTCAATGATGAAGCGAAAGCAGCTTTTGAAAAATTAAAACTGGCACTGATTTCAAGTCCCGTGTTGTCTCACCCAGATTTCGTAAAACATTTTTATGTCCAGTGCGACGCTTCCAACATCGGTATCGGGGGTGTGTTATTTCAGAAAGACGATGAAGATGGAGAACATCCAATCGCTTACTATTCGCAGAAACTTACTCCAGCACAGAAGAACTATTCGGTGACCGAACGTGAATGCTTGGCGGTAGCAGTGGCGATAACGAAGTTCCGAGCTTACATTGAGCTGATGCCTTTCAGCGTAATAACTGACCATTCAAGTCTTAAGTGGTTCATGTCACATAAAGATCTGACTAGTCGGCTTGCACGCTGGAGTTTATACCTCCAAGGTTTCAGTTTCGATGTTTTGCATCGGAAAGGAACAAAGAACATCGTTCCAGACACGTTATCTCGTAACGACATGGATGAAGTCATCTGCCATGTCAAGTCCTTGATCGATCTCGAGTCACCGGAGTTCAGTAGTGAAGAGTACAAAGATTTACTGCAAACCATTAAAGAAAATCACACACAGTTGCCCGATTTGAAAGTTGTTGATGGATTCGCTTATAAGCGAACAATGCACTATGATGGAACACCTGAAGGTGAAGATTTTGTGTGGAAATTGTGGGTACCAGCTTCGCTGACGCACGCTATCATTGAAAACGCTCATCAGCCTTCCGAGGTTGCTCACGGTGGGTTTACCAAAACTTTAAAACGGATAAAAGAATATTTTTACTGGCCAAACATGAACATTCAAACTCGAACTTTTGTTAATAATTGCCAAGTCTGCAAAGAATGTAAGCCAGCAAATAGAATTTTAAGACCACCAATGGGTCAAGAGTCACTGGTCGAACGACCTTTCCAAAAAATTTACCTTGACTTTTTGGGACCATATGTCAGGTCAACAAAGAAAAATACTTATATCTTCATAGTTCTAGACTATTTCACTAAATATACCCTTTTGAAAGCCATGGCCAAAGCAACGGCCAAAAATGTTGTACACTTTTTGATTTCGGAAGCTTTCCACAAATTTGGTACTCCAGAAATAGTCATGTCAGACAATGGTGCGCAATTTATAAGCAAGGAATTTGCGGAAATGATCGACACATTCGGTATTAACCATGTCCGCACGGCTAACTATGCTCCCCAGGCAAATGCTTCGGAGCGAGTAAATCAATCGATTCTCGCCGCCATCCGTTCATATTTGGACAAAGATCAAAGCCATTGGGACAAACATTTATCTGAAATCGAATGTGCATTACGATCCTCTGTACATTCCTCGATAGGAATGACTCCTTATTTTGCTCTGTTTGGCACCAACATGATAACCCAAGCGAGCACTTATAAACTGGCTCGAAAACTAGGAATCCTTATTGATCCCGAAACATCGGTAATACCAAAACCTGTAAAACAAGACTTGATCCGTGAGACGATCCGTAAACGTTTACATCAAAGTTATAAAAAACATGCTAAAAGTTATAATATAAGAAGCCGTAAGACTAAGTTCTTGGCCGGGCAAGAAGTGTATCGACGAAATTTTCAATTAAGCGATTTTTCAAAACAAATTAGTGCCAAGCTTTCAAAGAAATTTTTAAAATGTAGAATAGTCAAACCGGTTGGAAACTGTTTGTATGAGATAGATGACTTGAATGGCAAATCGATAGGCATTTTTCATGCTAAAGATTTAAAACAATAGAAAAACTAAATAAAAGTTAGGTGTTGGTATTCCTTTTTCAGAATACCAGTAAATACATACATTCCACTGTTTTTGGCAAGTTCTATAATGATACCGACTGCAACGATTTGGGAATTTGTTTACGAATACATTGTTTTTGTATTTGTTATTTTTTTCAATCGCAGAGGCATCTCCTACAAAGGGGATGACGGGCTTAGCGACCCCGCGTTCCTCAGCGAACCCAAGAAGCGTCTGTTTCCCATATTGGGCGGCTTCTTGGTCAGCGTCTGTTCCCACATTGGGCGGCTGTTTACCAACACCGACCACGTTTTTTTAGAGCCGCTCTTGTGCTTGGATTGCGCTTCGTAACCGGGTGGAGCCTCGCACCAGTCACAGCAACTGGACCCGTTCAAACCAATGCTGTGAACTGTGCGTGACTCGGCCCGGGTGTGAAGTGGTATGTCTAGCGTAACTGCAATTTCGCCACGACTGCTCCCCCTTTTAAAACGAGCATCGGCGAACAATTTGGCTATGGAAGTCCTGCTTAACGGTGGGAAAGAAATGGCCAAGAGCAGAGGTCCAAGAAAATGTGATCGGTAACTTGAGGCCATGAAATAAAGGGGTTTTTTTTTTTTAGTATTTATTTAAAAAAATATCTTTTTGGGTTCTCCTCGCGTGTTGGCGTAGCCATCGCGGCGAGACAGCAATCTGGAAAGATACTCGCGATGTCGCCGCGATGGCTTCGCCAAACCGCAGGGAAAAAAGAAAAATATATATAAAGTGAAATTTGTTTTTGAGTATTTGTAAAGGAAGGTCCCGGATCTTTAGGTAGGTGTGCTAAAAGAAAGTGGAATGGCGGCTTAACTGTCATCGACACACAATTTAAAACTGCGACAACGGTTGGTAAAACTGAGGATCGACCCTGAAACAAAAGTGTTTTGAAAAGACGAATTTTGAGCCTCTCACTCTGTACTTTAAAAATTTAAACTTCACCTCAAAAGAAAAAAAAAACGACAACTGTGTTTGAGTTGGTGCTAGGTCTCCATGGTCTGGAACTTAAATGGTTGATTAATAATTACATTTGCAATTGGTTTTTTTCGTTGTGTTTCTTTTGAAATTACTATCTGGTTACACATATGAAAGCAAATTTTGTCTGTATTAAAATATCATCAACACTTGTAATATTGAACCTTATTCAGAAATACTTATTGTACTAAGTTTCACTAGGCTTAAATATGATTCTTTGAGAGAAACTACGGCTCCATTGGTTTTTGGCTTGCATTGTCCTGTTCGCTGCGCCGCACTTCGTTATATGGTTCGATGCACTAGCACTCTTAAAGAGTTATAGCAGAGACGACTTAAGTGGTACGATATAAGAGATGTAGTAGTGGATCGATGGAGAGGAGAAGGGTACTGTTTTCCCATTCATCTCTCGAACAAGGATGCTCTTCAAGATCACTGGGTTTGTCGTGTGTACCCTAAGCTGAACGATGCCAATCGTACAACCAATTTCAGTTGGCAAACACCATGATTGGATCACGCCCAAAAACACCAACCTAAAAGTGCGAATTTCTGAACTGACAGCCAGGAGGAAAAGAAACATGATGACAGCCAAGTTCACAGAAAAGTTTTGGGACATGATCAGGCGATGGGTTTTTTTTTTATTGCGAGCACTGATTTTCCGGCAAAAAAAGGGATATAAAAGCAAATTGGGGATGGCAACGGCCCTCTTTTTCTTTCTGAATTTGGACAAGGAGTGAGGAACAAATAAAAAGGCGCTTGTGACGAGAAAAAAATCTAAAAAAAAATAGGAGTACAATATAAGAAACAAAAATTTGAAGAATAGATTACAATACAGCAGCAGCATAGCGACGAGAAAGTGCGTGAAAAAGACAAATAAGCGTAGCAGAAACTATAAAATTGAATTGTTCGAGATTTTTGTGACAAATACAGGAGCGCGCCGTATTCGAGCGCATACAAGTCTTTATCGAAGATAAAGAGGAAGAACCGGAATTGAAATAATACCAGGTCGACCACACATGGGAGCAGCATGGTGAACACCGGAACCACACCATGTCATCATCTGAACCACACCACGTCATCATCTAAGCCACGCCACGTCATCATCTAAACCACACCACGTTATCATCTAAATACCAACAAAATTAATTTCACCAAGGCACTTTTTCCTCCACCCTCCCCCCCCCAACGAACAACAAAGTCATCAGCAAGCCGTGGTAATCCACGCCGCGAGAGCAGCCTCACAGCCCAAGACCAGCACAAACGTCATAACGCCAGCAACAATAAGAGCAACTACATCAGCATCGGCAACAGCGAACGGGGCAGCGGCCCGGCCAAAAATGAAAGGAGGTCCAGGTATTTACTGGTATCATTATTTGTATAATCAACAAAAAAAAAATAGTTAAAAAGTAGTAATTTGTATGAAATTATAATTTTCCATAATTTAAGTAAGGACAAAACATTGTCATGTTGAAAAAGTGGCAAGGAAAATTAGTTCAAAGTTAAAAGAGAAAATGTCAGCAAAGATTTTCCTCGTCTAACTTAGTCACATATATCCGTACGTTCTCTTTCTGAGGGCGAATAGTTTAAAAGAGGTTATCAGATTAAAAGAAAAAAAAAAAAGAAAAATCGGCCGAAATAAGATAAGAAAATTTTGTATTAGTAAAAGCTAAGAGATTATTATATATGAACGAAAGAAAAAGTTAAGAAAATAAAACCATTTAAAAGATAAAAAAAAAAAATGGAGACCTAAAAGTTTTTGTCCATGTGGTGTAGGTAGGCGGGGGTCGGTAGTGGAATACGTTATAGGGGGTGACCACAGAAATCGGGCCAAAGGTCACCCAGGAAAGCTGGTCGACACCAGTTGAGGGAGGGCTGCCCAGGGCCGATACTCGATAGCGGGTATCGGTACATCAAAGGAATTGAAGAGGTTTTCGGCACCAAAGTAGGTATACCCATAATGTTTTTTTTTTTGATTTCGAGTCGTTTTCGTTTTTGACAGCCTGGTACTTTAAATAAATTTTCTGTCAATACCCCTGTTCCATGAGACTGACAAGGACCGCGACATCCGGCGAGCTATAGCCGCGCTACAGCCATAGTACCAGCACAGTCAGGAAGTGGAACGAGGTGCGCTACATCCGGCACCACAGGTCATTGCCAGATCACAATAACATCCGAGCGAACTGGCAATGATCTGAAACCCCAACACAGGGTAACACGACAATACCTTATATAGCAACAGAAATTACCTCAAGAAAATAAGTATATGTGCATTTTTGTTTTGATCGTTTCTTTCTCCATTTGAAAAGGTATATTTTTTTTGAGTATGCAACTTTTTTTCTTATTGTATTATGTTTAATAACCCTATGCAAAAGTCTTTCATTATCTTCTTTCTAAGTACCGTTATATTGAATTTGTGCTACTGATCGTGATTTTCGTATGAAATAAGTATATGTGCAAAAACAGATTAGTATCATTCGACTGCGTAGAAGGTGAAGTGGTGGTGTAGTCATTGGTATAAGTAGTATAATTTAAATAAAAAACTTGTAAGTAAGTAATTAGTACATTTAAAATGCATAATATTTACAGAAAATGTGAATTTTAGGTTAAAATGCGACGTGCAACACATTTGTCAGAGGAGGAGCGTGGATTCATAACGGGCTTACATGAAGCAGGTAAAAAAATTTCTGATATCGCTGCCAGGATCAATCGTCATAGGAATACGATTCAAAAAGATCCTTACAATTATGGCAAAATTAAGCGCTGTGGCAGACCGACTAGCATTGATGATCGGTGTAAGCGAGAAATTATCATCGACCCTAGCTATCGTATCCAATTGGCTTTTCCCCGGCTAGCTCAAATTTTTCGGGGTGGTTCTCAACCCAGCCAATCGGATCGAGGTCGGACAACAAAAAAAAAAACTTCTCAACTGATAAATTTTAAGAAAATCTAAAAACAAGTACTATAAAAAAAAAAATTCCCAAATCCCGGGAAAAATCCCCACACACACACACAACCATCGACATCTTACCCTTCTCGCGCTGTCATGAGACCAAGCCATGATCTCCTCTCGCCTTGATTCTTACCTAAAATTCCATAGTAAGAAAAAAAATAAAAAAAAACTTATATTTTATGATATATTTATTTTGGAGTTCAAATAAGCCCCCCCCTTTTTGCATACAATAAAATCCTCTTTTTTCTTTTTTTTGTTTTTTTTTTTTTTTTTTTTTTACAAATTCAAAGAAACTTTTGCATTAAGAATAATAATACGCTACATCTAGATATTTAAAGGTAATTATCGATCTATAAAATAAAATGTTTCCCTGTTTTTCCCTACCACTACTCAACCAATTCCTCCTGGTGAGTATTTTGCATTCTCTACCCAATTATCCCTACACAGGCCATGGCGCCATTTCCCTATCGGGTTATGAAGAATTTAGTGGGGGGGGGAGGAATAAACGGGATAAGGAGACTAAAAAAAAATATTTAATTATGATTATGAAAATTTAAGAAAAACTTTAATTCTTCTGTATAAAAAGAAAATTTTGTTTTTATCCAAAATTTTCTTATTATTTCCTCTTTTTTTTTTTTTTTGTTTTTGCTTCTTTAGCTTATTTACTATTTCTTAAATTTATTATATTTTTCTCTTCCTTATTTTTTTTTTTTTTTTTGTAAAAATTTGTATTCAAAACTTTGCCTTACATTTATATATTTTAAGATATTTTTATTTATTTTTTTTTTTTTATCTTTATATTCTTATTCTTAATTTTCTTAATAATAATAATGAAATAAAGGTAGCTCACATATTTCGTGGTCGTTGGCTTTATGATGGTTCTGCTGTTGCTGATGCTGTTGATGTTGTTGTTGTTCCTGAGACACCGTCATTGTTGGCTGATGTTGCTGTGGGCATGGCGCAGCACTTGCTGCTGATGTACTGGTGCGGTCACTGGTTGATGATCGGATGCGCTCCGGCCGCTAGTAGCCACACAATAGATAGAAACGGCTGTTGAAGCTAAGTTTGCCGGCGTTGAAGATGGTAATGGTGCTGGTGATGTTGGCGAGCTTACCATCTTATCGAGCAACAATGGCGTTGGCTATAGCGATGGTGTTGGAGTTAGTAGCGTTGTATGTTGTATGTGTTGTTGTGGTCGAACCATGCAAATATTTGAAGTAATGGAAGTTGATTTTGTAATTTTTTTTAAAATTTGTTGTTACGGTAGTTGTAGAAACTTTTATTGCGCGAGCGGTAATTTATAATTTGTTAATTTTTTTTTTTTTTTTTTTTGATATTGGCGACTTTGCACGAGATTTCTGTGTGTTAACAAAAAATGCGAGGCGTAGTTGGCACGGTTTTTGCTGACATGACGTGTCCAATTTGACAAATTTCTGATGCGTTGTATTTTTTTTTTTGTTTTATGGATAAGCTTTGCTTTGCACGTTGTGCGCTTTAACCCATAAAATTCTACTTCTAGTTGGTGTTCGTTTCCTTCGCCTCGTTTAATAGTTTTTTGTTAGTTTTGTCGGCGCAGCACTAGCGCTCCCCTAGCACTCGGTATACAAATGTTTTATCCGTCGGAAAAATGTCTCCTTGTCCAACACAATATTCGACATTTTTAATAGATGAGTTTTCACGCAAATCACTTGCAATTTTGAACACACCTCAACCACAATACAAGGAAAATGCCGGCTTTTCTTTTTTTGCAAACTTGTCTAGAAATGAGTTTAAATTTTACTTTTTTGCAATTTAATGAGTACGCGCAACGCAGATGACCGACCATGAACGAATTTCAAAACCAACTCAACTCCACGCAGCAACCAACGACCGCACATCGCCTCAGCCCAAAAACCGAACATTCCTCTTTTTCACACATCATCGCCATCTTTTCTCTTCTCAAGTACTTGTTCTAGAAAGTTCTTTCAAGAAAAAAGATGGCCACCCACGAATTTGGCCCGCCAAATTTGAACATTCGTCATTGTTAGATACTAGAGGGAGAGGAACAACCACAGATAGCCGATGTCATAACAATTGTCATGGCCTTATTAGGACTTGTTGTTTCTTATTTCTTTTTGTCCCTATTTCGACTCTATGTAAAAAAAAATATTCTCTTTCCTCTCTTCCCTTTTTGACATTTGCAGATTACGATCAAATGAGGTGGGCCTCATTCAGGGTGGACGTCAAATGTTCTTTGCGAAAATTTTTATTTTATTTCGGTCACACGCTACAAAACTCTAGCGTTTCGAAAAGTCGTGATGAAACACTAGCGGGCGGTGACTAAGCTTAATCTTCTCCCTCTTCTCTCGCTACTTAATTTACATTATTCTCTTTTCTTCGACTCCGTACAGGCGCCCATCGTAGGCCACGCCCACACCCTGAGAGTTCAAGTCTCATGCTCTACCGACTGAGCTAGCCGGGCACAGACAACCTCCCACACCTCTTAATCTCAAACGCATCGGTAAAAAAAAAAGAGAAAAATTATTTTTTTTTTTTTTCTTTTTCTTTTTTTTTTTTTTTTTTTTTTATTAGTCAATGCTTAGGTTCCGTGTTGTAGAAAATGAGACCAAAAACAAGCGAAGAGAGAGAGAAAAAAAAATTCTTTCTTTTTTTTGTTTTGAGCGGGGAACCCTCCTTAATTGTAACTTCCTTTCTACCAACCATTCCGTCTAAAGCAAATCCTTTGATTTTTGATGGGCATACGGAGTAGCTCGGGACCTTATTAGTTTTTCAGCCTCTGACGTGGCGGTATTCGGAGAGTTAATTCCCCACAGCCGTTATGCCTCCTCCTGTGTCAACACACTCATCGCGACCAACAAAGCAACTGACCTTATTCGAAACAAAACGCAAAGTTTCCGACCTTTAGCAGGCTTATACGACGAAAAACAAATTTATCAAATTTTTGGCGCCTTTCGGCACGAGACTAATTTTTGTTTCCTCGCGGTTTGGCGAGGCTGTCGCAACGGAATACGAAGCATCTTCCCTGATTATCGTCCCGCCGCGAGATCCACGCCAACACACGAGGAAGGACAAAAATAAATAAATTATATAAAAAAAAACCCCTTTATTTTGTAACATAAGGTACCGATCATGTTTTCTTGGACCTCTGCTCTTGGCCACTTATTTCCCACCGTTAAGCAGGACTTCCATGACCAAATTGTTTGCCGATACTCAAATTTATAGGGGGAGCAGTCGTGGCGAAATTGCAGTTACGCTAGACGTACCGCTTCACACCCGGGCCGAGTCTCGCACCGTTACAGCATTGGTTTTGAACGGGTCCAGTCGCTGTGACTGGTGCGAGGCTCCACCCGGTTGCGAAGCGCAATCCAAGCACAAGGGCAGCCCAAAAAAAAATGATCGGTGGTGGAAGACAGCCGCCCAATCTGGGAACAGACGCTGACCACGGAGCCGCCCAATCTGGAACAGACGCTCCTTGGATTCGCTGGGGAACGCGGGGTCGCTAAGCCCGTCATCCCTTTACAAGAGATGCCCCTGCTGTTTAAAAAAAATTGTTCGTTAAGAACAACGTGGAAAACACATTAAAAAAAAAATTTTTTTGTTGTTTGGAAGTTGGCATTTGCATGCCGCCACCTATGGTAGCTGAAAAATCGTGAATCCCATCCCCGCTCGCGATGTTCTTTGTCTTCGGTGTCCGACCCAAAGGCATGTTTTTTGGAAGTTGGAGTTGGTTTTTACCACGACCGCTCATAGCGATACGATATATTTATCAAAAAAAAATTTTTTTATCTTATCAACTTCGAATTTACTATTAGAAATACTTTATGCGTTACAATTATAGTAATTAATGGAATTTTAGGTGAGAGGGACCATGGCTGGTACCCGACAGGCGATTATGGGAACTCATTCTTGCTCCGTTGTGTGTGTTCACTAAAAAAAAATTTTTCCCTGGACTGTACTGAAACTAATTCAAAATTATTACTTTAATGCATTGGATTTCTGATCAGAAATGATAGCCTTTATACCATTTTCTATCAGCGATCCAATACTTATGCCTCATATAAGCAAGAACTGCTATGTCTATGCAACGGTAGATATTTACTACTATACCACCGGCCATCTACATGGCACACCTCAGTCCAGCTCTGATGCAACATAGATGATATGTCTATCTCTTCGGCCATCCGAACTGAGCCCTAAGGTGCCCCGCCTATTTAGCATTTCAAAAAAAAAATTATTTCATCTAATTGAATATCCAGTGTTAAGTGCAACACAGATGGACAAAATGCATCTGCGGCCACTGAACCACTTTATAAATCAAGAAAAAGTCAAAATTACAAAAAAAAAATTTTATAGTGCAGTTGGGCTATCCTCGAGATAACCCCAGCCAAATGCAATTAGAGTAGAACCAATTGCTCTCTAAGCCACTTGACTGGAGTTACATCCAGGAGACCCAACTGACTCCCCATTTAATTTTAATTTGGGCGCCATTTATTGATGGCGCTACCTCGCGTCATAAAAAAAAAAAATCTTTTCTCAAAGTTTCGTTAAGTTGTCCTTGGCACAACTTCAGGCAAATGCAATTAGGGTAGTCATCATAGCTCCCTAAGCCACTGGCAAGAAGTTGCCCCAAGGAGACTCAACGGAGCTCTCCTTCTATTTCACTTGGGCGCCATTTATTAATGGCGCTACCTCGCGTCATAAAAAAAAACAATCTTTTCTCAAAGTTTCGTTAAGTTGTCCTTGGCACAACTTCAGGCAAATGCAATTAGGGTAGTCATCATAGCTCCCTAAGCCACTGGCAAGAAGTTGCCCCAAGGAGACTCAACGGAGCTCTCCTTCTATTTCGTTTGGGCGCCATTTATTAATGGCGCTACCTCGCGTCATAAAAAAAAATCAATATTTTCTCCAAGTTTCGTTAAGTTGTCCTTGGCACAACCTCAGGCAAATGCAATTAGGGCAGTCATCATCGCTCCCTAAGCCACTGGCAAGATGTTGCCCCAAGGAGACTCAACGGAGCTCTCCTTCTATTTAGAATTGGGCGCCATTTATTAATGGCGCTACCGCCTCTCAAAAAAAAAACTTGCTTAACTCAAAAAAAATTGCCAAGCTTTGTTAAATTGTCCCTGGCACAACCTCAGGCAAATGCAATTAGGGTAGTCATCATAGCTCCCTAAGCCACTGGCAAGAAGTTGCCCCAAGGAGACTCAACGGAGCTCTCCTTTTATTTCCCATTGGGCGCCATTTATTAATGGCGCTACCTCGCGTCATAAAAAAAAATCAATATTTTCTCCAAGTTTCGTTAAGTTGTCCTTGGCACAACCTCAGGCAAATGCAATTAGGGCAGTCATCATCGCTCCCTAAGCCACTGGCAAGAAGTTGCCCCAAGGAGACTCAACGGAGCTCTCCTTCTATTTAGAATTGGGCGCCATTTATTATCATCGACCCTAGCTATCGTATCCAATTGGCTTTTCCCCGGCTAGCTCAAATTTTTCGGGGTGGTTCTCAACCCAGCCAATCGGATCGAGGTCGGACAACAAAAAAAAAACTTCTCAACTGATAAATTTTAAGAAAATCTAAAAACAAGTACTATAAAAAAAAAATTCCCAAATCCCGGGAAAAATCCCCACACACACACACAACCATCGACATCTTACCCTTCTCGCGCTGTCATGAGACCAAGCCATGATCTCCTCTCGCCTTGATTCTTACCTAAAATTCCATAGTAAGAAAAAAAATAAAAAAAAACTTATATTTTATGATATATTTATTTTGGAGTTCAAATAAACCCCCCCCTTTTTGCATGCAATAAAATCCTCTTTTTTCTTTTTTTTGTTTTTTTTTTTTTTTTTTTTTACAAATTCAAAGAAACTTTTGCATTAAGAATAATAATACGCTACATCTAGATATTTAAACTTAATTTAAAGGTAATTATCGATCTTTAAAATAAAATGTTTCCCTGTTTTTCCCTACCACTCCTCAACCAATTCCTCCTGGTGAGTATTTTGCATTCTCTACCCAATTATCCCTACACAGGCCATGGCGCCATTTCCCTATCGGGTTATGAAGAATTTAGTGGGGCGGGGGGGAGGAATAAACGGGAGAAGGAGACTAAAAAAAAAATATTTAATTATGATTATGAAAATTTAAGAAAAACTTTAATTCTTCTGTATAAAAAGAAAATTTTGTTTTTATCCAAAATTTTCTTATTATTTCCTCTTTTTTTTTTTTTTTGTTTTTGCTTCTTTAGCTTATTTACTATTTCTTAAATTTATTATATTTTTCTCTTCCTTATTTTTTTTTTTTTTTTTTGTATTCAAAACTTTGCCTTACATTTATATATTTTAAGATATTTTTATTTATTTTTTTTTTTTATCTTTATATTCTTATTCTTAATTTTCTTAATAATAATAATGAAATAAAGGTAGCTCACATATTTCGTGGTCGTTGGCTTTATGATCGTTCTGCTGTTGCTGATGCTGTTGATGTTGTTGTTGTTCCTGAGACACCGTCATTGTTGGCTGATGTTGCTGTGGGCATGGCGCAGCACTTGCTGCTGATGTACTGGTGCGGTCACTGGTTGATGATCGGATGCGCTCCGGCCGCTAGTAGCCACACAATAGATAGAAACGGCTGTTGAAGCTAAGTTTGCCGGCGTTGAAGATGGTAATGGTGCTGGTGATGTTGGCGAGCTTACCATCTTATCGAGCAACAATGGCGTTGGCTATAGCGATGGTGTTGGAGTTAGTAGCGTTGTATGTTGTATGTGTTGTTGTGGTCGAACCATGCAAATATTTGAAGTAATGGAAGTTGATTTTGTAATTTTTTTTAAAATTTGTTGTTACGGTAGTTGTAGAAACTTTTATTGCGCGAGCGGTAATTTATAATTTGTTAATTTTTTTTTTTTTTTTTTTGATATTGGCGGCTTTGCACGAGATTTCTGTGTGTTAACAAAAAATGCGTGTCCAATTTGACAAATTTCTGATGCGTTGTATTTTTTTTTTTGTTTTATGGATAAGCTTTGCTTTGCACGTTGTGCGCTTTAACCCATAAAATTCTAATTTGGTATGCCGGAAAGTCTCCGTTGTCTTTATTAATAAAGGAAAACATATTAACTATTAATTAACAACAAAAACAAAGTTTGGTTACAAATAACTCAAGAAGTTTCTTTGTGCATTATTTCATAAGAATAGTTTACATTTAATTTGTTATTTTTCTATTAAAAGCTTTAATTAAACTGAATTGTTTTGTTTTTTATTCCCTTTCATTAATACTATAAATTAAAAAAAAATTTGAAAAGAATCCGATGGTTTTTAGTGGCTTTATTTCAAATTAAGTCTGTGCACATATACTTATTTCTTTGAGGTACCATACAAATATAAACTTGAAGCGCCCTATCATCCGGCAACTAATGGATTTGCGGAACGTTTTGTACAAACCACAAAAAAATATGAAAGAAAAGGTTTCCAAGATTCTTTTGGCGTATCGGCGTGCGATACATTCGACAACAAGAAAATCTCCCGCAATGCTTATGTTCGGGTGACAGATTCAATCACGTCTAGATTTAATCATACCGAAGGAATCAATAGCAGAACACTTGATACCTAAAAAGCAATTAATTGAGGGGGAAAGGGTATCGGCGAGAGACTACATGTCAGAAGATAAATGGCAGTTCGGGAAAATATTGAGAAAAGTCGGCGACTTACATTATGAAATAGAATTAGACGATCAGCGAGTTTGGAAACGGCATGTAGATCAAATACGTAAAAAGGGAGAGAAATTGCGTTCTTCAGAAATAAAAATTAATTTACCGGTTATTGAAAATTCTCAAACATCTGTCGGAAATTCAGAAATACAAGAGAGAGAGGCGAATATGGGTGTCGAAAGTGAACAGGAAGGTGCGTTGGATAGGGATGATTTGCCGGGGTGCCTGAGGCAGCAGGAAAGCGAAGCGATCGTTCCGGATGCAACTAATATTGAGGAAAATGGAATTCCTAAAGGAAGTTTATCACTTCGACGTTCGAAAAGAGAGATTAAAGCGCCAGAACGTTGAAATTTATAAATATTGAATGAAATCAAAATTATAAGGGAGGAAGAGATGCCAGAGGTTAACTTTAAAAACATAGAGGCAATATGCAGCCCTGTTATTCATAATATGCAACCCTGTAGCTTATAAGAATATATATTTAAAAGAGAATAAAAAACTATGCACTTTGAATTCAGCATAAAACTTACTACACGCGTTTTATTGGAATACGACATTGTTGAACTCTGGTTTTTTCAATGCTGAATTTTTTAATTTGAATGTGTACCAAGTCTGTTAAAACTGGAATGGATCGTGGTGGTGGTGTTCTCATAGCTGTTAAGCGATCATTGAGTTCAACTTGGTGCAGAATTTTAATTCTTTATTAGATCAAATATGCATCGTTATAAAAAGTCCTTAGGGATCGCTTTAAGGCCCAATTAAACCATGCATCGCTTAGCGTGACCTACTGTCAAATTTAAACGAAAAGCCTGTCAGATGCTTAAGAAACTCAGAGTAGACTTTTTAGTGGCAATGTTGTAGAGGTGGGTAAAATCGTTAACTATCGATAGACATCGATGTGAGTCAAGCATCGATAACTATCGATGTCTCTTTGCGAAACATCGACATCGATAAGAACTGATTTATTTTGAAATATAATATATGCATAATATATTTTAAAATAATAAATTTTTCATAAACAATGGACAATAACGTATTGGATAAATAACTACGTTATGTGAGATCAATAAACGCTTTGTGCGAATCACTATATGATATAGTAATTGAATGGTGCTCGAATCAAACGTAAAATTAGTGAAATTAAAATAAGACATGCTCATAATTTTGTTTTAGAAACACAAGTCGTTCTGCCAAATCAGCTGACAATTGGGATCTTCGTTCAGAAATTATGTTGCCGGCAGTAGAGTTAACTCTTTCGGAGGAGACAGAAGACGATGGCACAATTAAATATTTTAACGCAATTGTTTGCAAAGCTTTGCATGACGAATAATTCATCCAGTATTTGATGATGTCCGTATTTTCATCAACCAGTGGTTCCTCCATATATGTATTGAAATTGACAATTGCCTGCGAAGTTCCAGGGATCGTCGTAGGGACACTCGTGGTCCGATATTTGTGTAAAAACGAAAAACGTCCCGTTGTCTGCTGCGAAGATATCTGCTCCTTAATTTGTTCGGCCATCATACCTAATTATACCTGCAATCAAAAAACTTGTCAAGAGAAATAGAATACAAAATTTTATTGTCACATCTACAACCTCAAAAGCGCGGCAAAATCGCGAATATTGTCGTGAAAACTCTAGGATATCGAATTCGAAGAATTGGCATACTTTTTACAAATAGAAATATAAAAACATATTCTTGGTCTTATCGATGTACTATCGATTATAATCGATAAATTTGGAGAAACTATCGATGCATATCGATATTTTTTCTTAACGATTTTACCCACCTCTACAATGTTGTACTTCGTTGAACTTTAGAAGCGATGCTGCCATATATGCAAGCGTATGAAATATTTCCACAATTGCATAAATTTTATTTCTTATATTTGCCAAGTAAATTGAATTCATTCTCAAAATGTTATTCAATGACATTAATTTAGATATTTAAAGCAATAAATATGCAATCCCGATATTGTTTTTACTAATTTTAAGAAAAAAATAAGAAAACAAAATTGCTTATTTTGCACTATGTGTGTAGATTGTAGGGAAAAGTATTGGCAAAAGCAAAGCGTGGCATCACTGAATTGTCAAACAAATTGTTGAATGCATGTGTATATTAAAATGCATATTTCTGCAATTGCACTCCAAGCCCTTTCCTTTACATTTCGATTACAATAAAATGCGTCAATTTTACTGTATAAGCCTCTTATTTATTCCACATTTCCTATTAATTTCAAAATAAATGGATTTTTCACTTCTAGCTCCATTGCAAACATATATTTTTTTATGTAAGCAATGCAAAGACAGCTGATTCCGTACAGAAAGTGCGTTCAGTTTCGCTCTTTCCTTAAGGAAATGACATTTGTGGAAATTGAACGAAACTTTTTGTTAAGTACGTTGTAGTATACGATTTGTGTGTATTCGCACACTTGCATAAGTTGACTGCAGTCAAAGCGTGCATGGTTTAAGCCCAATTTCCCAATAATCTTATCTTATCAAATATCAGGGAGGACATCACATGCTATAAAGATAGCAAATGTATACTATTCACTCTCGCATTCTCCAAGTGCATTAGGTTCGGTTCGCATGCTTTTTCTTTCTTACAAAAATTTGATATCCCTGATATGGGATAAGATAAGATAAGATCACATGGAAATTGGGCTTTAGTTGGCCCTTTACATTTGTGCGTCATAAGTATATTCCTCCGAATAGTGATGATGATATATATACGGCTCACATTGAAAATATTACATATTTGCAATCTATTTTAAGTAATGTTGATAGTCATTTTTGTGTTGTTGGTGATTTTAACCTTAGTAAAATCGTTTGGAATCAATTTGACAATGAACTGCTGCGTTCTAATATCAATCAATTGCATGAGATAAATTTTATTGATAGTTTATTTAGTATGAACTTAATGCAAATTAACTCTTTATTCAATAGCTTAAATATAATTTTAGATCTGGTTTTTGTATCTAAAAACGTTAAAACTAATATAAGTAAATGTTTTTATCCTATTACTCCATCTAATATGCATCACATTCCACTTTTTATTGCAACTTAATTTCACGAATTTACAAATCTTCAACCTCTAATAAATTGCTTTAGTTTTAGATTATGTAATTATGAAAATTTAAATATTATTTTCAATCTGGTTGACTGGAGTAAGAATGTCGCAACTTCTTTTGAAATGTTTAAGGCTGAATTATTTAAAGTGTGTAACGACCATATCCCTCGTTTGTCACCAAGACTATATATTTTACCTTGGTACACAAAAACTCTAAAAAAGGTAAAAAATTTGTGTAATAAATTTATTCAATTCTACTTTCTGGATGTGTTCGCCTATTTTCGAAATTTACTAAAATATGTGTTTCGTTCGGTAAGCAGGTGAGTGAAGGTCGATGTCTGTTCGGATCTTGCACTATAATGATATTTAATTCAAATTTAAGTACATTCTTTACATGAGGGGATTCAATTTTTATAATAAATTTCTTTATAAGCAATATATCTTGAGGTGTGAAAGTAATATTAAAATAAATCCGTATTCATTTTGGAATTATATTCAGTCACAAAAAGATGGTTGCTGCATTCCGACATCTATGAATTATAATGAAAATCATTCTTTGACTATTGAAGATACTGTGAACCTTTTTGCTGACTATTTTTAATCGAATTTTGATGCTGTAATTGATTAGTCTAGATACTCTAGTTTGAATAATATTAGTTCTGTTTTGGATCTGGGTGGTATGGTAGCTACTAAATTTGAAGTATATAGTGCTATGTCTAATATAGAGAGTTGCAGGTATTGCGTCAAAAAGTGTGGACGTGCTTTAGCTAAACCATTGTCATTGATTTTTAATAAATCTCCGGTTGATGGTGTCCTTATATAATGCTGGAAAATAGCGTCTATAGCTCATGTTTTTAAATGTGTAATAAAAAAGGATATTTCTAATTACAGGCCCATTTCTAAGCTGTCTAATGAATCGAAACTTTTTGAAAGTATCGTTAAGAACAAATTATTTTTTTTGGTTAAAAACCATATTTGTATTCAGCAGCATGGTTTCTTTCCTGGCCGCTCCACCGTGACAAATTTAGCACTTTTTTCCGAATATTATGTTTCATCATTTGAAAGTGGGTAGAAAGTAGACTGCATCTATACTGATTTTTCCAAGGCTTTTGACAAGGTTTGCCACTTTTTTGAATTGGCTTCAATCTTACCTGCTAGATAGAATATGCTTTGGTGAAATAAAAAATGTAAAATCATATCAGTATGTTGCTTCTTCTGGGGTTCCGCAAGTTAGTATCTTAAATAAAACGGTGTAAGACCCCTTACCGCTTGTGCGGGAAGCCTTAACACTCATTTTATGCTTTTACAAACGAAACTGCTAACCACTGGTGGGGGTAAAGTTTTATTATAATGAAACACTATATTTGTGGTTGGAATAATAATGAATATTTTTATTAATCTTACTTGGCTTTTTATACAGTTACTAGCTGATCCAAGAGTCATTGTTCTGTCAATTAATGCAAGAATCTGATATGTATAGAATATTGTTTAGAACCCACGATAGCTCATTGGAAATAAAAACACTTCAATTATTGTGGAAAAAGGAAGCATTTTAAAAATATCTCTGTATGAGGACCACCCTAAATAAAATGTTTAGAGCGTTAAGGCCGACCTCATTAGCTCTCGCCAGGCGCCTCTGTTTTGCGCGCGTCTTCTCCAATCATTAATGCCAAGCGTGGTTAGGGCTTCCTCAGCTTGGTCTATCCACCGGAGGCATGGTCCCCCTCTTCGTCGTTGACCGGGGACCTTCCCTTCGAATACCTTTTCACTGGAGCTTCTTTATCCATACGATGGACATGACCCAGCCAGCGTAGTCGCTGTATTGTTATACGCTTAACTATGTCGGCGTAGAGCTCATACAGCTCGTGGTTCATTCGAATGCGATAGTCGTCGCCAACTCGAACAGGACCAAAGATTTTGCGGAGAACTTTCCTCTCGAACACCCCAAGAGCGGCTGCGTCTGTTGTCGAAACCACCCATGCCTCAGCGCCATAAAGAAGCACAGGTAGAATGAGCGTCTTGTAGAGTGTTAGCTTTGTCGATCGAGAGAGAGCTCTGCAACGTAATTGCTTACTGAGACCGTAGTAGCACCTATTAGCAATTGTTATTCTCTGCTTAATCTCCAGACTGACATCATTGTTACTGGTTACGGCAGTGCCAAGGTAAGTGAATTCCTTGACAACTTCTAAGTTACAGCTGCCCGCTGTAACATGAGAGTCTAGATCCCGTGCTCTCTTGTTGTTGTTAGTAGACATCATGTATTTCGTCTTGCCCTTGTTTACCGGCAAACCCACTTTGGCTGATTCCTTTTCAATAGCAGTGAAAGAAGCAGTAACATCTCTCTTACTCCGACCGATAATATCAATATCATCAGCGTACGCAAGGAACTGAACACCTTTGAAGAAAATGGTGCCATTATGATGCACACCGGCTTTTCGTACGATCCCCTCCATAATGAAATTGAAGAGATCGCACGAGAGCGGGTCGTCTTTTCTGAAACCTCGCTCGGTATTAAAAGTTCCGGAGAGGTCATTCCCTACCTTGACGGAGCTACACGTATTGCTCATCGTCATCCTGCTGAGCCTTATCAACTTTGCAGGTATGCCGAACTCAGACATTGTTGCGTATAGGCAATTCCGCACTGAGCTATCGAACGCAGCCTTATAATTGACGAAGAGATGGTGAGTGTCGATTTGATATTCATGGGTTTTCTCCAGGATTTGGTGAAGTGTAAAAATCTGGTCTATGGTGGATTTACCAGGTCTAAAGCCACACTGATAGGATCCGATCAGCGTTTCTGTATACGGCTTCAATCTTTCACACAATACGCTCGAGAGGATCTTATATGCGATGGAAATAAGACTTATACCCCTGTAGTTGGCGCAGATTGTCGGGTCTCCTTTCTTTATTACAAGACAAAGCACGCTGAGATTCCAATCGTCGGGCATGCTTTCCGCTAGCTATATTTTGCTGATGAGTTGATGCATGTGCCTTATCAATTCATCGCCACCAGCTTTAAACAACTCAGCTGGCAGGTCGTCAGCACCCGCTGCTTTGTTGTTTTTGAGTCGCTGGATAGCAGCTCGAACCTCTTCATGGCTAGGTGATGGTACTTCCACTGCGTTATCATCGATTGGTGGTATCGTACTGCATTCTCTCTGGGCGGAATTGGTGGGATCATCGCCCGTAAGCAAGTTGGAGAAATGCTGCCTTCATAACCTCAGTACACTCTGTGTATCTGTAACCAGATTTCCATTTTCGTCTCTACAAGTGGATGCTCCGGGCTTGAAACCTTGAGTTAGACGCTTAACTTGTTGATAGAATTTTCGTGCATCCTTCTTGCCCTGGTACACCTCAAGTTCCTCACGCTCACGCTTTTCCTGCTCCCTTTTTTTACGTCTAAAAATGCGCCTCTCGTCCTTCCTCTTTTCGCGGTAGTTTTCTCGCACGGCTCGCGTTGCGGCTGACTGCAGCGTCTTCTTGTATGCGGCGTTTTTTTCAGCAGTCGCATCGCGACACTCCTGGTCATACCATTGGTTTCGAGGTTGTGGGCGTCGAAAACCAATGACTTCCTCGGCAGCAGCACGCATGGAGTGGGAGATGTGTGTCCAAAGTCCACCGGCGTCGTCGGTTCCAGAGGTTGGTTGGTTGAGCTTAACCGAGAGTTGAGCGGAGTACGCCTCGGCAGTCCGTTGTGATTGCAGCTTGGCGACGTCCAGCTTTCGTTGCATGCCCGTGCGTACATTCTTCGCATTGCATAGCCGCATGCGGATCTTTGCTGCAACAAGATAGTGGTCGGAGTCAATGTTGACCCCCCGAAATGTACGCACATCCAGAATGCTTGAAGCGTGCCTTCCGTCGATCACAACATGATCAATTTGGTTTTTCGTTTTTTGATCCGGGGATAGCCAGGTGGCCTTGTGAATGTCGAGGTGTTGAAATCTGGTACTACTAACTACCATGTTTCGCGCCGCGGCGAAGTCGATCAGTCTCAGACCGTTGTTTCAAGTGGTCTCGTGGAGACTGAACTGACCGACTGTAGCGCCAAAGATGCCTTCTCTTCCGACCTTCGCGTTAAAATCGCCGAGGACTATTTTTACATCGTGGGTCAACGGTCATACATGTCCTCTAGGCTCGAGTAGAAATCATCCTTGGTGGCATCGTCCTTTTCCTCCGTCGGGGCGTGCGCGCAAATTAGGCTTATGTTGAAGAATTTTGCCTTGATACGGATCGTAGCCAACCTTTCCTATGAATGAATAAACAATAGATCTACAAAAAAAAATTATCGCTTGGATCTGGCTTAGGAGATATAGCCATCGGAAGTTGCGGATATAGCTTTTATTGAAAACGCTATAAGTTGGGAACCCCTGAATGGATTTCCAAAATATGGATATCATATGAAAGGTAATTTTATGGGGTATAATAAAATTAAATCTTATGGATTTTTTTCGAGATATGAGGTTTTGTAAAAAATTTTGACAACTTTTTTTTTTGAAAAAAACCTTTATTTTTTCCAAAAAATGTAATATTAACTTATAGCTATACTTATATATTTAGAAAGTATAATTTATTAGCTTTAAAATGATGTGCTATTTGTTTATATATTTTTTATATAAATTAATTTTTTTTTACCAAAAAGCAAAAAAAATATTCTTTTTTTTGTTGAAAACAATGAAATATACATATATGGCTCTAAAAACTACATAAAAGTTATTGTAATTTGATAGCCTTCGGCTGCGTCGAAGGGTTTAAAACTCCCAAAAATCTGACACCGGTTTTGCGGCGGCCTGCGGCCGTGGTTTAGTCTATAACGTATCCAACACTGGCTTCGGTGGCCACAGTAATGCTATATAAAAGTTAGGATAAGTGAGCGGCCTACAGCCGCGGCTCAGTATTTAAAACTTCCAAAAATCCGATACCGGCTTCGCGGCGACCTTCGGCCGCGGTTCAGTGTACAGGTACACTAGCTTCGGTGGCCACAGTAATGCTACATAAATGTCTGGAAAAGTGAGCGGCCTTCGGCCGCGGCTCAGAATTTAAAACTCCTATAAATCCGACATCGGCCGCGGTTCAGTCAATAACATATAACTGTTGCCCATACATATCTTATTGTTTTCAACAAAATATTTTTTTCGGTAAAAACAATTGATTAATATAAAAAATATATAGTACAAAGAGCACATCATTTTAAAGCTAATGAATTATACTTTCCAAATATATAAGTACCACTATAGGTTGATTATACATTTTTTTGGAAAAAATAACTGTTTTTTTTTTCAAAAAAATAGGTCAAAATTATTCAAAAAATCTCATGTCTCAAAAACTATCCAACGGATTTAAATTTTTTGCAAGACAATTTTATACCTCATTAAATTACCTTTCATATGACATTCATGTTTTGGAAATCCATTTAGGGGTTCCCAACTTATAGCGTTGTTTATAAAAGCTATACCTGCAACTTCCGATGGCTATATCTCCTAAGCCAAATCCGAACGATAATTTTTTTTTTGCAGATTTATTGTTTATTCATAGCACGCCACTTCCAGTAAAAAAATAAATTAATTTTGAGAGTTGTCCCTAAAGTAAACTTTGTTTTTAACCCCCCTTTACAAAAAAAATAAATAAATTTTGACAATGTCAGCTGAAGTAAACCTGTTCCCCTATTTTTTCCGGCTGAAACACACGTAATATTTTGAAGAAAAAATTATTTATTTATTTACTTTTTGTGGGAAAACTTTACAAATATTTACCTAATTTCCGGCAGGAACATACTTATTATGTGCTTTCAAATAGTTTAGGTTCACTAGCCTCAAAAGCATAGCTGTTGTGCAGCAGTCACGTATTATTGTAGCTTCTGTACGCGTACATTGTTTTCATTTTGTTTTTATTTACTTTTCACAAATGTGTATTTAAAGTATTCAAGAACTTCGAAGAATAATGTGTCTAAGTTTGTAGTTTGGTGCTAACATATTTTTAAACACTCCGTTTAAAAGCAAATCCACATTCCTTTACAACATTCCTTTATTACATTCGATTTATCTCCCAGGAGAAAAGGACATGGAGGACTCTGCCAATTCAAGCTTCAACTCGTGTGTGGAAACGCCGGCTGCTCCAGAGTGGCTGTCAAAATTAGAGAATCGTCGTGAGAAACTAACGCGTGGAAAATTAGGTCACGAGGCAGGAGCGGGTGCTCCGTGTAACGAATGTGGTGTGTAGGTTGTAGACTGGACTAAATGGAAGTTTTGAAATTTTCTGTTTTATAGGTGACAAATGCCCAGGACTCGATTTACACTTTTGGCGTAAGGTTTGTCGAAACTGTAAATGCCGCAAGGACTTGCATATGTGCACAGATGACAATCTTTCCGGCTGGGCACAGTTTGAAATTCTAGGACAAATACGTTCAAAGCCAGCATGTAAGAACTAAAATAAGTCAACGGCAGAAACATCTATGTATATAGTTAAAGTTGTTCATTAGTATTATATTAAATTACTAGCTGACCCGGCAGACGCTCTGCTCTTTCTGATAAGTGTTGCGATGATTTTGTTGCTGGACAGAAAAGTTCGTCCAATTGAAGAGTAGGCAAGGGAGCGAAAAATTTCCGCGCCAATGATCAATAGTGTTGACATGCGAAAAATTGTAATTATTTGAATGAAGACAAATGAACTACTTGATGTTTAAAATGGAGGATTGATAATGATAATTCAAACGTATAGTCCGTACCTACATTAGATATTGAAAATAAAATCCTTTATTTAAATATGAGACATTAAAGTTGACATTTTTAAAAGCAACTTGAAAAACTGTGGATTAGAAACAATCATTTTAAATGAAAATCTCATCAATAATTTGTAAATTAAATATTGAAAATGAAAGTTCAAAATGCTTCTACTTTGACCACAATGATTTCATGCAAAATATGTTAAGATGGTCATAATATTAACGTTTTATATTTTTAATTGTATACTTACCGAATCGCATTTGAAAAAAAAAAAAAACTTTTTTTTCGATTAAAATCCACGAAATGTAGAAAAAATTGTGTTTTCGAAAAGTATGCTGACCAAATTTTTAACGGCAATTTAGTGTTGTACCTAAGTGCACTATATCAACTCTGCACAAAAATTGTAAATCTTCAACGTACAGAAATATCACCAAGAATTAGCTTTTCACATTAGCCAATCAACACAAACCAATTACATCACCTGGCCACGCACATAATCGCAATTCTGCCGAAGTTTTCGTTCCATTTTTGTATAAACTCATGCGATGGAATGTAAAAGCGAACAGCCCTTTATTCTCATTACTGTTTCAAATTTGTGAAAAGCACTCGAGGGATTCCTAACTTATACTGCTATTTAGAAAACCTATATTAACAGCTTTCGATGGCTATATCTCTGACACTGGATCCGAGCGTCACTTTTTTGTTACATTTTTATTTTCACCCCTACTAGATTACTTTCCAAAAAAGAAAAAAATCAGATAATTGTAGTTAACCTTGATTTTTGCCCCCAGTCGAGTTCTTTTGATTGATAGACAAATAATTTTCAATTTTATTGACTCCAGTCGAAAAAATTTTCACTTATAATAAGAGTCGATATGTATGTATGTATTTTATTGAGTCTTTATAGCAATGTAACGATAATACATCGGTAATTCACAATGAATTGAAATTGGCTGCTGTCGACTATTGACAAATATTGGCACTCATAATACAGGCATTGACTGAAATCGACAAGTGTCGATTTACTATCAACAGTTATTTTCTCCTTGAAAATAAACTTTTAAGTGGTCATCTGCGTTGTTTTCTTGCAAAGTGACATGAATTTGATCCACTACGACCCAACAATATTAACCAACCGGTTTCAAATTTATGTCACCTCAAAATGGCTTTAATTTTGCAAGGACCATTTAATAAAACTCATATTTTCAAAGTTATGTCGGGAATTTCGATTTGAATACAGATACATCCTTAGGATTGATTAAAAATAACATTACAAAAAAAAAATAAAATAAAAAATTTTTATAATAATATTTTTGTACAGAGCTTCTTGTTCAGTACTTTTAGTGCAAAAAACAACAAAAAAATTACAAGCGCAAAATGCATTAAAATGGACAATGAGCTGCTTATAAGCTCGCTCGTTGCCCATTTTAATGCATTTTGCGCTTGTAATTTTTTTGTTGTTTTTTGCACTAAAAGTACTGAACAAGAAGATCTGTACAAAAATATTATTATTATGAAATTTTGTTCCAAAAACACAAATCAAAAAAATTTTTATGTCGAATTTATGTTGAAAAAACATGATGCGCGTCATCAGTAAAAAATTCGTAGTTTCCAAAGTTATGGCGGGAATTTCGATATGAAAACACATGCATTAGGATTGATTGAGAAATAACGGAAGATGTTATATTGAAAATATTTTGAGAAAAATTTTTTAAATTAAGAAAAATTAGTGAGTTCAACAGTTTTGTTTAAACTTGAATAACTCAGAAACTTATGGACCGATTTGAATGAAGAAAACGTTATTTTATTGCTTATGAGTTGGGAAAGAGAATGAAAAACTTTAAAGTTCTGAAAACTTTCACTAGATAGCGCTATAAGCAGTTTTAACTACTTCAAATAAAAGCTTGCAGGCTCGAAATTCATTGTAGCCACATGGTGTAGTGAAATTTTTTGCTTAATATTTGACGAATTTTCAGGAAAATAGAATTTCCGAACTAAAAAATATTTCACCATACAATTTAATCCGCCTTAATATACAGTTGCAGTCAAAATAATAGAAACAAAGTGTCATTCCTGAATTGAAAGAAGATATTTCGAACAACTGACGTATTTTTTCTTCTAATATTTTGCAGTATAGTTACTTGATAAGTACACAAGATAAGCACATGAAATTTTGTTCCAAAAAAATAACGGTACTAATAATAACGGCTCCAAAAAAACTATCTTACTCTCATCGCTCCACATAATGCTTATCTACTTTGCAAGTGGCCATTTTAAGTACCCGTGCGCAAAGTCCGATATCATTGTAATATGCATTCTTTTAAACAATGGAAGTGGTTGTGGACTCTGGGCACCCAAATTAGTTTTCCTGGGTTTCTTTTAACGTTTTCTACACTCGCTGCTATATTCACTCGCTGCTCAAAAAAATCATTGGAGTATTATACAAAAATAATGGAACTTACTTGTTATGATCAAATTTTTTTAATAAAAGTAAATACCTAGTCTTGAGAAGAAAAGGAGTTGAGCACTGCTATTATTTTGACCGCTCGAAATTACACATTACTCAATATAATAGCAAACCTAGAAAGTACCGTTATTTTTTTGGAACAAAATTTCATGTGCTTATCTTGTGTACTTATCAAGTAACTATACTGTAAAATATTAGAAGAAAAAAAACGTCAGTTGTTCGAAATATCTTCTTTCAATTCATGAATGACACCCTGTATCTATTATTTTGACCGCAGCTGTACGTAGCCTCATCAGACCAGCATTGGGAAATTTACACTTTTACCGATAATTTTAATGAAAATACGTGCAAACATGTACGAGATTATAATGGTATTGGAAGGCTATATTTATAACAGAAAAGTGTTAATCATCTAAAAATATATTTGACCAATAAAATGGCCGGGCATTACTCTTTACTTACCCCTGCTATCTATAATAAATACTAATTTGTTTGCCATATCGTCCATTAGTATGCCAACATACTAATGAAAATGCACTCTTTCGTTTGGTGCTATCAAAATTCGGCTACCGATTTCCGTTCCAAAGATTTCTCGGAGTGTAAGTGTCCTAACTGCATTTCTGCCTTTGAAGTCACATTAAACAATAAAAAATCGCTCTCAGGTCAAAAGTGAGAATGAACTATAGAAGGAGAGGGTAAAATGTATCCTCTGTGATGATTTGGCCTCATTTATAGGCAAAGAATTTCTACCACAAATCGGTGCAAAAAGGCTGGATTTTGGAAGCACGAATGGTTTCTGCTTCTATCTGTTTAGGCCTCATTTAACAAAAAAAAGTTATTGCACCAATTGATGCGAAGAGGTCGAAGCTAGATTTTTGAAACAATAGATGGGAAACGGTCGAAAATGAATTAAGGACAGACTCAAAATAATTTTTAATCTCCATTTTTGATGTTATTCATGTTCAGCGCAATAAATTTTTTTTACCTTATACTTCCAAAAATTAATTTCGACGTTTTCGGATAGATTGGTGCAATATACGTACATAATATTATGTCCACGAGCTAAGATTCGAGACCCAAAAAAAGGAATGCAAGCTAGCGAGATTTTCTCTACAGTTTTTCTTCACCCTATAATACTTAGTTAAAATAAAAGCCTGACTTATTTTTTTTAGTGCTTTTCGAATCTCCGAATAAATGCAAAAATTTAGAGTTTTCGTTGAATTCATTGTTTAAGTGTCACATATTATTTTATTTAATATAATTAGCAAAAGTAATGAATTACAAATACTTAAAGGAAGAGTACTAACTGCCAGGGCTTTCGACTCTTCATATTTATTTACTTATGTTACATACAAATACTTTGGAAGATTTCCTTTTTTATCCGATTTAAAGTATTTTATTATTTGCGTACGGCGCCCTCTATGAACAGATTTTTTAAGTATTAATAGCCACATACTCTTCTAGATAATATGAAAACAATGACACTTATTTTTTTTTTAAATCGGCTCACTAGTTTAGAAGCTTTGGGGTGCCGTGAATATTAGCACGACGCGTGACGTAATGGTTCAGCTAAAAAACTTAAGCATAGATTTTTCTACATACCCGTTTTTCTATAACCCTCATCAAGCATGCCCACGATTAAAAAATAAAAATTGGTTTGGTTGTTTTGGACGTAATATACCTTTTACGTAGAGTTTTAGAATGCAAATGTCCTAAAACATCCAAATCCATATAATTTTAAATCTTTTTGTGTCCTAAGGAGACGTCTAATTACGTCTAGTCAAAACATAAATTACGTGACGTGTTTTTTTGAAAATTCGGAAGCCCCACCTCCCCTTGGTGAGATTTAGTGAGCTCTGGCGGGACTCCCCTCCTGATTTTTAGATGTAATGTATACTTTCTGCATTAAAAAGTCGACGTGAGATTTTCGTTGACCCCCCACCCCCTTGGTGAGATTTTGCCGGACCCCCTCACCCCCTATTTTACCTCACGTAATTTATGGACAGCCCGTAACTGTAAATTATGTAAGTTTGAATAGTTGTTTTTTAAATACCGTGTAATTAATTACAAAGAGACAAAATAATAAAAAAAAGAAACAATATAAATCACAAATCGCAGACTAAATAACTTCAAAATGCTGTTTTCTCCCTTTCATGTTTTTGTTGATAGGACACTTACACTGTGAGGTGATGATATACTTATGTCATACGTATGTGGACGTTTTAGGGAGCTTTCGCAGTCAAATTTTTTTTTTAGCAAAAAGCAACAAAATAAAGACCTTTTTATAACGAAATAAGTTTGTTTCGTCTTATGATTATAATTAAGCTTATAATTTTATAAGTTAACTTGGTTTTATTTTTTTGCTAAAAGCTGATGCTTCAGTGAATTATTTTCTAAGGGAGAATTGGAAAGTCTCAAAAGTCACTGATATGGGCTATAAAATTATGAGACCTTGCAATCTTAACAATACATTCGGCGTAAAAATGAATATTCGTTTCCCTCCATCAGATCACATATCGCTCACTTACTTCAAGACTGACATAACTCAAAAAACATGATTTTTGAGTTAATGATGCAGAAATATCCGCCATTTGATGTTTTATTTTGTGTGAATAAATCAGAAAAATATCTCATAAACTTGCCTTGTGAGAAGAGTTTATGTAGACATACTTTTCATTATTTTAATATAAAAAGCAACTTATTGAAAACGTTAACTGCGTTTTTCTATCACTTTATGTTTTTTGAGTTATGGGGTCTCAGAATTAGAGATATTATTAAGATGCAAAGTTTCGTAAATGTAAACTTTGATATATAGAAAAACGAAGCACACCTACCGCGTACCCTAAAATCAGGAAAGTATACTTTAATGACAATTTAAGACTCATGGATATCTTTTCAACTGCTATTGCAGTGTAGGATAATTAATTTTTGGCGTGCGAAAAGTTAACACCCTCGATAGGTACTATGGTTTTTTTTTACATATGCTTTACTTTGATTTTTATGACTAAACAAATTTGATATTTTTAAGGGAAACTAATTATCTAAATGCATTAAATTACTTATTTAATTAAATAAATTGTTGCAGTTATAAAAATTAAAGCTTTGGCGAATCAACCCGTGTGTCTCGAGTGGGTACCACCAAACGCTTCTCCTGATGTTGTATTAGACTATATGGAAAAGTTAGGTACTATTCAAATGCCCATAACTGGAAGTGAAGCTGCAGCCAAGCGAAAACAACAATTAGCGTTTCAAGTTCCACTACATGATTTAGATGCTTCATTGTGTGACAACCTTACAGAATCAGAAGCTAATCAATTAGTGCAATACGTGCAAAAAATTCGTGAGAATTGTGTTGGACAAGGAAATGTTGTTCGTATGGGCCAACCAGGATACGCTCTAAAGGGAAATATTGCCCAAATAAATACAGTAGATGAATTTACTGAATTTAAACCGGACTACTTAAAAGTAATAGAAAAGCTTGGTATGACACACGTATTGGACCCTGTACTATACGCATTGTTGTCAAAAGAAAAACTTAAGGATGCCATTCTGGATAAAACCAGTTTCAAATTTCCAAAAATATTTGTCGCGTTTTCGGAACCAATTTCAGAGCTTCCAATGAATCTCGATTCATCAAAGCTTTTATCTAAACCGACACAGATGAAATTATGTGGACTGGATAAAGAAGCAGTGCAAAGTCTAATACAGAATGGACTCATATATGACAAAATTATGGCCGTTCTAAAGGTTTGTTATTAAAAGTTGTACTTTAAAACACTTTATTTTAAAATTATAAAACTTAGGTCGAGTTTCATTTTCAGTTAAAATTCAAGAAAAAACAATATTTAAAAATTAATATTTCATCGCTCAATAATTTTTTCATCTCTCATTGAAATAGTTACGAAAATAAATATGTATTTTAAAGCAGAAAAGCTACTGCATTATTCATTGAATTGAAGAAATGTTCACTGTGTTCAAATCAAACCTTGAAACTTTTATTCAAAAAGTCATGAACATAAAAGTTTCTAAAAAACTTTTTGCTATCAAAGTTTTATAAACTTTCTTAAAAAACTTTTATTGGATAACAGTTTTTCCAAAAAACTTTTTCAAAAAATTTTAACATACAGATTTTTTCTAAAAAACTTAAAAAAAAACTTTATTTTATTATGAATAATCCAAGTGTTCCAAAAGTAAAAAAAACTCTTTGCATGTAACTGTTAAAAGTAGAAGTCAAAAAAATCTTTTAATAATAAGTTATTTTTAACTTTTATTAATAAAAGTTTTTTTTTTTGTCTTTTTGAAATAAAAGTCAAAAAATACTTTTATCTGCAAAAAGTTTTAAGGAAACTTTTATTTTTATTTCAAAAATATGGGAGTTTTAAGTTAACTTTTCCTAAAAAAAAGTTTATTTCAAGCTCTGGTTCAATTAGGAAAAAAAAATGTTTGATCATTATTATGATCACCGAATGTAACTAACCGGAGTTATTCTTAAAAATAAATCAAAATAAATTTGAAATAAATGCTAAAAATGTAAATATTCGGCTCAAACTCTGAAAGCAAAAACTAACAAACTAACTAATGTGTTTTCAACACATCGTTTGAACAGGTTTGCTTAAGTAGAAACATTTTTTCTTAGGAATCATGATCGAAACATGGAAAAGTAGATACATACCTCCTGGTATTTTTTTTTTTCATTTTTACATGAACTCTTTTGATGACCTACTTACTTTTTTATCGCAATCTGTTCAAACTGATGAACCAAAAAAAAGGTCCTTCGAACAATAGTCTAAAAAAGCGCAAGTCCATTCGAAAGACAAATGTTACTAAGCGCGTGTCCTTAGGAGCTCGAGGCCTGTCCACAGGAGTGAACCGCCCCACTCACGGTAAGCCTCTGCTACTTCATGCAGCACTTTTGCTATTTGAAAAATGAGTCGTTTACTTTTCCAAAACGAGAAACGATGTAAAAACGATTTTGTGAGAAATACATTATAAAAAGTGATTAAGTGAAAAGAACAGGCAGCTTATAAAAATAATTTTTGAAAAAAGATCTAAAAAAAAGTCATGTTTTTTAAAAACAATTTTAAGTCCTAATATTAAAATACAGTGTGGCCCTTAATAACTGTCACTAAATTTCACTGTTCCGAAGAAAATTGAAAACCTGATTTTTTTTTAACCTAAGGATGATTGCTTTTCACAATTTAATTGTACACAACGAAAGTACACGGCAAAAAAAATATTTTTTATATTAAACTCAGAAGCACCATGGAAGGTAAACGTGACTTAGTTATAAATTTTTTTAAAAAAAAATTACAGAAATTGTGACATCATAAAAACACTAAAACCACTCGGAATAGCAGAAAAATTCATACATAAGACAATAAAACGATATAAGGATACGGGAGGCTCGAAGATTAAAAAAAAATTGGACGCAGTCGGAACAAATGACGTCATAAAACAAGTGAGAGGACGATATCCTGCTCAATCAGCTTCTTCTGTAGAAAAGGATATAAAAATATAAAAAACTTCCAAGCAGCTTCTTATCAGGAATGATCTACGACTCAAGGCCTATAAAAGCTAACGCTTTCATGGGCTAAAAAATAAGCAAAAGCAATTACGTTTTTTTCGGATGAAAAACTGTTCTTCCTGCAAGACAGCCACAATCAGCAGAGTAACCGTTTGTACGCAAGAAGTTTTGCAAATGCTCCAGAAGATGAAATGACTGCTGAGCGATATCAAAACGTAACCAAAATCAAGGTGTAGGGAGTAGTACCTCATATAGGAAAAGGGCCGATAAATTCGACTGATTTCATCTCTGCGGAAGATTGGTCAGCATCATAACCGGATCTCAAGACATTGGATTTTTGAGTATGAGGCCATATGCTAGGTAAAGTAAGGTCAACAAAAAGCTTAATTGATATGTTCAAGCAGCGTTTGACAAGGATTTGGGTCGAAATGAAGCAGAAAATGGTGCGTGCCACCTGTGAATCCTTTTTCAAACGTTTACGTCTTGTAAGCAAAGAAAAGGGTGGTAGTTTCGAACTTCATCATTAATTTAATAAATTTTGGATTGTTATTAAACGTTTGTGATAAATAAAAAAAAAAATATTGTAGACGACTTTGATTTTTATAACACTTTGTTTTAGTGACAGTTATTATGGGCCACACTGTATATTAGGGATACTTTTCATACGGTTACATGCGGAAACAAACAATCATAATTGTATGTTTTTGAACTACCGCTCATCGCTGTCTGAACTTATTCATTGCATTTTGAATTTCACTGTTGGCAACTGTGTCCTTACAAATAATATATAATACCAGGAAAGTGACCATAGTTCGGTTTTTCGTTTTAGGATTAAAGCAGTTGAGAGAGGTTAAAAAACTCGAAAAAAGTTGAATGAGGTTGAAAACGTTCAAATAAATTGAAAGAGGAAATGTTGAAAAAAATTGAGAGAGGTTGAAACAGGTGAAAAAGGCTGATAAAGTCGATAATATATGAAATACTGAAAAAGTTGAAAGAGGTTGAAAATATTGAAAGAGGTTGAAAATCTCCAAAAAGTTGAATGCGGTTAAAGAAGTCGAAAAAAGTTGATTGAGGTTGAAAAAGTCGAAAAGATGTGGAGAAAGTTGAAAGAGGTTCAAATACTCTAAAATCGCTAAAGAAGAAAGTTGAAACGGTTGAAAATAAATGAAAAAAGTAGAAAAGAATGTTGAAACAGTTAAAAAGGCTATAAAGGCATATAAAATATGGAAAATGACAAAAAATTTGAATACGGTTGAAAAAGTTGAAAAAAATTGATTGAGTTCATAAACTGGTTGATAACATCAATAAAATATAAAAAATGTTGAAAAAAGTTGGAAGAGGTTGAAAAGCTCGAAAAAAAGCAGTCCAAAGCAGGTTGAAAAGTCAAGTTGAAAAAATCTTGGTTAATTTACTTAAGTTGAAAGGGGTTAAAAAAGTCGAAAGGAAAATGTTGAAAAAAGTTCAAACAGTCAAAAAATATTTTAAAAAAAACCAGCATTTCTCACGCTTATAACTTTTTGTTAGCATTGGAGGTGCCACGCCCGCCGATGCAATCCCGCCAAAACCCATTTAATTTCAAAGCTTATAGTTACCGAAGTCTCATGATAGAAATTCTTGTCTATTTTCAACCCTTTCGTTTTTTCGCTCTTGCCAACAAACAAGAAAAACTTTCCGAAATAGCTTCTGTTTCTGCGTTTTCTCTAGAGATTTGGTTTTTAAATTGGGAACACTGTTTCTAATAACAGTTGATTTTTATCACAATCAGTATGTTTTTCTATTGCACAATGACTAAGTAGGAAATAGTATGGAAATTTACAAAATTCACTAAAATTTCAACTTTAAATTCACTCAAAACTTTCTTGAAGTTTTGCAATTAAGAAATCAATTGGATTATTTATTGTGGCAATATGTGGAGCCTCAGGCTTATACTGATAAACCAGCAATATTTAAAGTTTTTGTTATTTCAGTAATAAGGCCTCTTTACGGAATAGGCAATTGTAAGTTTGACCTTCAGACTGCGCTAAATATTGGCCTATATGTACAATATCATATTCAAATGCGGAATGGCATAAATAAAATTCGCTTATAAAGCCAATTTCAATTCGAAAATATGAGTCTAAAACAACATCCTATAGAATCAGCTCAGCACTGTATGAAACGGTAGATCAAGGGGGAAGATTGGAGTTAATTCAGATTAAGGATTATCACTGGCTCTTTATACTAAAATCACGTTTTTCTTAAAAAAATCGAGTTTGCTTGAAACATAAGTTTTTAAGATTTTTATTTAAATTTTTATATCATTTTCTATGATAATTTTGACGCTGAATTGAAATGTGGTTTTAATTACATAGTTTTTATCACACCTGGCTTTTCAAATAAATCTGGTCAAATACGAGTATGTCTAAGGTACTGAATTTTACTATAATCAATCACAGGACACCTACTGCTTTGGAGAATTTCACAAAAATGTAGATATAAAATTTATTTCAAATGCAATTTTTCCCTTGCAGTTTTTGTTGTTCTAAGAATTATGACCATGAATAAGTATAGTTAGTATCAGTGCTGATTTGGTACTGTGTCATTACTGTTTTTAATATATTTGGCTGTAACATTATTTTGATACCCGGTCATAACCCCAATGGTTATAGTCCCCAAAACAATTTTGAGCCTTATGTCCGCTTTTTTTCGGTCATAATTCCTATTTCTTTTTTGGGCTTATCACAACTTCAATTTCAAACCCCCCCGAAATAAAATCCTGGATACGGCCTCGCCTGGATGTTTAAGTTAATTTGTCATTTTGGAACCAAATAGCCTCTGTTCAGGTTGCGTTATGGAAAGAAGTGTATTTTTTCAAACCACTTTATGGCATTTGTGCTGAATTTGGAACAGAATAGCCAGTACCATTGAAGTCCAAGAGCCGCCTGTAGAAAAGTCTAGTGTATAAGATTACAAGATGGGATGTATGCCAAATGATAGAACTCGAAAAGGCCTAAATATAATACCTGTGATTGCATTGTTGAATCCTGTCCCAAACATGGGTTTTCACCGGTTTTTTGGGTCAATTTTCATTAACGAAGATAACAGCTTGAAATTTGTGCCAAACGGTAGAGATCTTCGAAAATTTTGCGAACATAACCAAAATGGGGATGGGCAACTTTTTATTCTTCATTATAAGTAAACCCATTTAAATATGTTTTTATCTTTGCTTCCATTATTCAAAAGGTTTTTTTTTGTGCTGGAGACCCTATAAATCAATATTTTGAATATGGCCGGTTGTCGATTGCGATAAAATCGATAACCATCGATTTAATAGAAACGATGCCATTTTGGTATTACGAAACTCAATAGAAAAAATTGCGTCATCATGACTTGAAATATTTTTCTTGAGACAGCCGTTTAGTTCCCTTCAGTTTGAAATATTTTGTATGAAAAATTTAAAAAATAAAGAAATATCTGCTAAAATAATAAAAAATCTTATCTACCAAAACAAAATGATGGAACAGCTAGCGATTGTGATCGATAAACACAATACCAAACAAAATCACTAATAGAAAAAAAGCGTTTATCTATTATAAATCGACAACCGCAATAGGGGCCTATATTAAATATTTTTCACATTAAAAATAACAATCAGGCGCTTCATAAAAAAATGTTTGACACTTTGTTTATTGAAAAATAAATAAAAACGGCTTACTTTTGATTATAATGTTATAAGATAATTACTGTTTTTTTTTGCAGGAAAAAAATATCGATGTCTCACGCGATCCCACATTGGGTCCTATGGCAGATTTTCGCAAGGAGTATTTACAAAATGTACGATTTAAAGAGGAAATAGATGCAATTTTCAATAAGGACAATCATAATAAAGATCATTTTATTACACCTATAAAAAACAAGTCAACATCAGAGTTACCATTCAATTCGCCTCTTATTTTAAAAAATCCAATTCAGTCACGCTTTGGATCACAAATTAAACAGGACACTCCCATTAGAAAGGTTAAGTTCGGTGGAGTTTCAACAATTGCTTATGACTTCGGCTTACCATCTAACGTAGAATATGCGAAAGATCCGATGTTTGCACAAATTATAAATTCAGATCAACTAAATAAGGCATTGCACTCTTCTAAATTGGATGAGTCTCCTAAAAGTGTTGTTCTATCATTGCATTCCTTAACACCCGATTTTATCGATAAACCTATTTTAAGTGATTTATCAAAAGAAATATTGAACGATCTTGGTATAAACAGCGAATATTTACAAAGCTCCATTTTAAATGGTTCTTACTATGATCAGCTTTTTAATGTCCTGAATAATACAGGAATCGACATTTCCACATGCAAGTTATTAAATCCGTTGAAACATTTAAGAGAGAAACTATTTGAAAATAAAACGCTTAGTTCAGAAGCATGTCAGTTTGTTTTGCAAATGCCTAATAGTTCAAACATGGCATATGACTGCTTGCAAAATCCTCTAACACTGACTGCTTTAACAGGATCAAACAGCACAGATTCTGGATTTGGCTCAAAACCCTCAACGCCTATTTATGGCCGTAATCCACCTGCAATGAAAATTCATGATAATTTAAGCGCTGATGCTGGTAAATTTTCTTCGATACCATTTATTGAAGAAATGAATATGTATCCAGAGGTAGAACCTTCTTCCTCTTTGCTGTCACATGCTTTGCAAAATCTCAGTTTTTCGGAAGCAACTCCAACTGATTCAGGTATCTATACTAGTGTTTATTTTGAAAATTTTGTAGATTGTTTTCGTTTTTTTTGCCTATGTTTTAGCATGTGGCTTAAAAATAATTGTCAAATTATTCATTGAAATTTTACGAAAAAAATGGTTTATTAAAACGAAAACAAAATTTTGTCTTAGATGTCAAGACATAGCGTTTCAGTTGTATGGGTGATGCCACCCCCTGTTGCCAAACCACGCCCACATTTTTCGTGTGGCTGAAAATGCGAATAGTATACATCCGTTTGAAGAAAATTCTCCGAAAATTTCAGATTAAACCTGTGAAAGGCGCAAACAGTTTGATTCTTCTTTCAATTCATATTTTATGTACAACAAATCTGCCATTCGTTTTTCCGCTTTATCGATTTTTCCATGTTAATTGTAATATGAAACAAACTGTTTGGCCGTTCACAGGTTTGATGTAGGTATCAAATACAAATTTTTCAAAATAAATACCGTGACTTATACATTTGATTGCTGAGTAAGTTTTTTAATGCTAATGTTTTATAGGAAATTTGCAAGTACTTCCTCCTGTACTAAATTGTTGTGATTGTAAGCTACCTATAAATTTCGGAGAAGTAGCGGTAAAAGCTGAACGTGCTGGAAAGGAAATTGCTTGGCATCCAGAGTGTTTTAAGTGCCTAACGTGCCGAGAATTGTTGGCAGACTTAGTTTACTTTTTCCATGGTGGTAATATTTATTGTGGACGTGATTTAGCCATAAAACTAAGGATTCCACGTTGTAAAGCATGTGATGAATTGATCTTCACCAAAGAATATACAGCTGCTGAAGGCGCAACGTTTCATATAAAACATTTTTGCTGTTATCATTGCGATTCCCCATTGGCGGGTCAGCAGTATATTCCGGATGAAAGTTCAAATATGCCACTTTGTTTGAAATGTTATGATGAATTCTTTGCCGCCGCATGCCAACGTTGTCGCCGTCCAATTGGACCAGCTGATCAAGGAGTAGCTTGGGGCGATGTGCATTGGCATGGTTCATGTTTTATTTGCGATGGTGTAAACTGTGCCAAATCACTTATTGGTGGTAGATTTTGTGTTAAAAACAATATGCCATTCTGCAGCCCTGCATGTGTGCGCAGTGTTATCAATTAAAACATAGGAATTACAAATATTTTATTGCAAATAAACTGGAATTAAGCACTAAAATTAAACCTGGCAGCAATAAATACTTTTTTATATTTAAATTTAATATATTTTCTATCTGAAGCAGTGGTCACCAATTTCACACAATCACAAGAACAGTGCAAATATGAGCATGTATTTATGCGTTGCACTGAAAAATATCTCTCACTTTTTGTAGAAATTGAAGCGGCACGCCCCTATAAGACCTTTTGCATAGTCGAAAATTAGTCCTAACTTTATTTTGCCCTCATATGCACCAACCAACTCGCCAAGTCACAACAATCGTTTTCGTTATGAAATTTAGTCATATATGTATGTATAATGTGGTGATTCATTAGAGTTAAAAAAAATAAATTTTATTTTGTTATACAAAGGAACCATCCTTTATTTATTTTTTAAAAATAATTTCTTTTATGATTTTTAAAAAAAACCAAAAAAGTCAGTTTTTTTGGACTTTGAGCGCTTGTAACTCCATCAAATCTTTTCCGATTCAAGTAAGATCATATCGTCAGAAAGGGAATACAAATATCATTCGAATGCTGAAAATCGTTTTTGAGTCGAAAAAAAACTTCAAACTTTTTTACATCGTCTGCAAGGTGCCGCATATTATGTACATTGTGTAAAATATATCTCTTTCTATATAACGATTCGAATTGAGGCACAAAATAGTACTGCGTGTAGTACATACGCATGTATACTATATAAAACTGGACTAACCCAAATAATTATAGCAACGTGCAGAAATGTGAAAAATGGTTGTACAATTCGTTTTGTAAAACTGTTCGCAAAAGCACAGGTCCAAAATATAACAAAAATGATTGCAATTCGTTCGCGTTCTAACATTTATGGTACATTAGAGATCTCGGTTTCCTAAATTAGCATCAGCTCTGGATCATAAATCTGCTTTTTCCTAACATAAAACACAGTTCATACGAAAACTTTTGAAATCAAGAGGAACATTAATTTACATCGTTTTTTTTTTTTTAAATTGTCAAAGAAAAGTCTACCAAAATGAAAAAAATAAATTTTTACCCAATTTGGTAGAAATCAACCAAATGTGGCAGCGCTGGTAAATATCGAATTCTATAAATCCGATGAAAATTTTTTTCCGCAGGATTTTGCTGAAATTTTACTGTTATGTAAAGTTTTTAAGTGTATTAAAAAATTTTTTAACTCTCAACAAATGAAAAATACCAATAATTTAATTGCTGTTCTTCCGACTAAAATTTATCTAAAAAAATATTCTTTTATTCCTTATCCTTTTATCTATAAAACTCATTTTTAGAAAAAGTGGAGTCTCTAATAGATCGAAATTTACACATTTTTGAAAAAAGTAGAGTCTATTAGATCGAAATTTACACATTTTTGAAGAAAAAAATATTTATAAAAATTGTTTTCGGCTTTAATTTTAAGCGAAATTTTTTTGTTTGAATTCGGGCTCCGACGATTTATTGATATTTTGGTAAGCTTCATGATTTAACTAACCATGGGTAAGCTTTAGTAAGGTAAGTACACTAGCCATTTTAAAAAAAATTTTTTGTTGGCCTTTGACTTGAAATACAATTGTTGGCATTTTTGTTAGCTATAATTTTAAAAAAACTGTTAATTTTTGACAATATTTGCATTCTCTAGCTATTTGCGATCCAAAAAAAAAAATCATGTGTACAGTTCACACGTGGTAGAAGTGAAACCTTCAGAAAACTGAGCTGCGTTAGAATGAGATGAAAATGTTTTATTAAAATGATGGAAATAAAATATAAATAGCTAATCTTTTGAAAAATATGCATCACAAAATAAAAGTGTCCAGACCACATAACACGAAGTTATTTTTATTTTGCTCTTTCTTACATACTTATATCAAGCACCACTGAAGGGAAATACTTACTTGCATTAAGCCCAATTTCCATGTGATCTTATCTTATCCCATATCAGGGATATCAAATCAAATTTTTGTAAGAAAGAAAAACCATGCGAGAGTAAATAGCATACATTTGCTATCTTCATAGCATGTGATGTCCTCCCTGATATTTGATAAGATCACATGGAAATTGGGCTTTACGCACATATACACTTATTTTTTACTGTTGCTTTTCATACTATATATTAATTACAACAACGCTTATATGGCTTTTGCAGTTGATCAGTGCAATGCTTGAAAAAAATGGGACATTTTCCCACGCATATATCTCAGCTCATGGTCCACCGATCTCGAAGCTGATAATTTTCGAGTATTCTGCTCGATGAGTACTTTAATTTGATGTGTCATATATGTATATTAGGGTGATTCAAATTTTTTTTTTTTTGTTTTTTTTTAAGGTGCTGTTGCTTAAAAAGTAAGTTTATGATATGAAGAAAAAGTTCACGAAATTTCGGCTCTGTAACTCAATTTGATAAGGTGGCGCCGGAGCCTGTTAGTTTTACATGTAAATTGTATGGAAAAATTATTTTTTACAAAAAAGGTATCTAAATGAATAGGTGATTAGTGTTGTTGAGCTGAAAAGGGTCGTTTTTCGACGTAATTTTTTACGCTGAATCCGAATCTGGCCTCTGAATTGACCCATCATGTCGGAATCCTGAAATATTTGAGGTTAATTACCTGAAACATGATGTTTTTTGTCTACTTTCGAGGCCATGTATAGGATTCAAAGAAAGTTGATCAGCTTATTTTTAACAAAAGCATCATTTAGTACCATCCTTGCCCTTTAAAATGAGCTTTCAAGTGGTGATCTGTGATGTTTCCTTGCAAAGTTATAGCCATTTTAAAGTGACATGAATTGGATCCCCTACAAAGGGTTGCAACCCAACAATATTAACCAACGGCTTTCAAATTCATGTCACCTTGAAATGGCTGCAACTTTGCAAGGAAGCATCACAGATCACCACTTGATAGCTCATTTTAAAGGGCAAGGATGGTACTAAATGATGCTTTTGTTAAAAATAAGCTGATCAACTTTCTTTGAATCCTATACATGGCCTCGAAAGTAGACAAAAAACATCATGTTTCAGGTAATTAACCTCAAATATTTCAGGATTCCGACATGATGGGTCAGCTCTGAGGCCAGATTCGGATTCAGCGTAAAAAATTACGTCGAAAAACGACCCTTTTCAGCTCAACAACACTAATCACCTATTCATTTAGATACCTTTTTTGTAAAAAATAATTTTTCCATACAATTTACATGTAAAACTAACAGGCTCCGGCGCCACCTTATAAAATTAAGTTACAGAGCTGAAATTTCGTGAACTTTTTCTTCATATCATAAACTTACTTTTTAAGCAACAGCACCTTAAAAAAAACTAAAAAAAAAAAATTTGAATCACCCTAATGTATATACATATATATTGCTGTAGCTATTCCAGATCTCGCCCTTACCTTCGAGGAAAAAACTATGCTAAGTGGAAGTACGGCTAAAATAATAGTGTCGTTTCAGTATACGCACGCTGCGCGCTTAGATTTCTCGAGCGCTGCGTGACTTGCGCTCCAAAATATTTAATATCTTCTAATAGGATGCACTTTAAGGTAAATTTTTTAATACATTTCGAGACCTAACGTTATAAAGTATTAAATATAAGAAACCGACATTGTTCCGATCAGTACAACTGGAGATAATAGACTTCAAGTATGAGAAAATTCATATGTGAATATTTCCGAAAACATTTTTTTAAACAAAATCTAGATATAAGTGTCAATGTATGTATGTATATGTTACCAACCAAACTCGTTTTTAGGATAAACTAGTTTTTCCTAGGCCAAACTAATTCATCATAAGCGTGTTAGGATGAATTAGTTAAGTCTAGAAAAATGTTAGTAAATTAGAGTAAGTGGGCGGCCTTCGGCCGCAACTCAGGACTTACATCCTCTATCGCGGATCACTGTAGTGTTAGCGAAGGCCAGGTTGGACATAATGCAGTGAACCGGCATTGGATATATTGGAAGGTTTGGACCCTGAGCAGCGGCCGAAGTACGCAAACATACCCTAACATACTAAAATTTCAAGAAAATCGGGATTGAGGCCGTTAAAGTAAATAACAACCTAAGTTCGTTCTAGACTAAACTAGTTCATCCTAACTTAGGATTCCTATAACGCTTCGGATGAACTACTTTGGCCTAGGAAAAACTAGTCCATACTAAAAAACTTTGGCCGGTAAAATATATTTTTAATTAATAAACTAAATGAACTTGATAAAAATAATTAATTTAATCAGAGAGCCGTCTCCTGCAAATTATAAATGTTAGTAGCCAAAGCTCTGGACATCGGCGAGCTTAGACCCCCGGCCGTAGGTTCGTTACAACAGTTTTTCTTTTACTTTGCATCAAAAGGTTCGGCCTAAGTTTTCTTAGTACAAATCCACCAAATTTTTTAATTTTTAAGGGAATGTATAAGAATAAAAAATTAATTTACAAAAAAAGTGTCGGTCGGATCTAGTTTCGGAGATATAGTCATCGGAATTTTTTATTTTTTTTTAGAAATATTTGATATGTTTTTTATTAAAATGATGAGAAACTTTTCATTTCATTCATTCATTTATTATTTCTTTGTATACAAAATGGTTCAAGATAATATATCTTATAAATAAACATAAATATCATTTACAGAGCAAAAATGTTTACTTAAAAATTTTTATAAAAATTAAGTTTCCTAATGTAAATCTTTTCATGTACTTGTATTTTTAAGGTAATCAAAAAGTTTTTTTCCGAAATTGCGTTGACGATCCTATAACCTGCGATTCGTGCGGAAGATTATTCCACAAGCGAATTGTAGTAACAAAAAAAGAGCGTTCCATAACTGAAAAACTATCGTGGTATGTATATCTTTGAACCCCTACGAGACTGCACGAAACGTAAAAATTCAAACAAGTAACCAGGACAATTGCTATAAATAATATTATGCAGTTTGATTATGTTCCTATAAGCATAGTTTTGGTCAAGATCCAAGCCTAGTAGCGAGTCCTTAAGATGAGTAACACTAACGAACCGTGGTATACCATATATAAATCGTATGCAATCATTAAATGGTACATTTATTTTACGCTTGCAGACTGAATCCATTCGAGGATAAACTGAACAGTTAAAAATAAAAAAAGGCAATAATAAGCTTTTAGCAAGGAACATTTTCATATTATATGGCAAAGAGAAAGCTGATACTCTGAGACTTTTTAGTCCATAGTATATTCGCCTAATAGTTTCAGATGTAGCATCACAGCAATTTGAAGAGCGATTAATTTTGTACCCTAAGTACTTGATGCAGTCAACATATTGAAGCACATTACCATCAAGAAAGAGTTTTGGAAAATCAGTTGAGACCACTGCTTGTTTAGAGCAAACGATACTCGAGCATTTTGATGGATTAAGCTTAAGTTTGTTATTAACTGACCACTCATGAGTACTATTTAAATCTTCATTAATTCTTGCGACACAGTCCTAAATTAGCACATCATCAGCATACATATGTGTGCTACAACTTGTAACTACACTTGGCAGATCATCAATAAATATTGAAAATAAAAGGGGCCTTAGTACGGAGCCCTATGTCACACCGCAATTAGCTATAAAAGGATTTGAAGAACCTTGAAGTGTTACTATGGTGAGCGTCCTGTCACGTAAATAATTATAAATTTGCCTTATCGATGGCTTGGAAAAATGAAAACTATTTTCAAGTTTTTTTAATAGTATTGTATGATCAACGCAATCAAATGATTTGAAAAAGTCAAGCATAACCAAAATACAGAGATTTTCATTGTCTAAAGACAAACGCATATCTGAAGTCATTTTAATGACAGACGTTTCACAGCTGTGCTTTTCCCGAAATCCAGACTGCCATTTACAAAGCAAATTATTACGTGTTAGATAAAGTTGCATTTGAATAGCCAAAATTTTTTCAAGAATTTTTGACATAAACGGCAGAATACTTATAGGTCTGTAACCAGACGGACAAGTTGGATTCGACTCTTTGGGCAAGGGCACAATCCGAGCTGATTTCCAAATATGAGGTAACTGACTCTGAGTTATACACGAATTAATTATATGGAAGTATGACTGGCGGGATCAGCTTTAAAAATCTTGGACAAATATTATCGGGACCCATAGACATTGATTGAAGTTGCGTATATAACTTTTATTAAATGCGGTATAAGTCGGAAATCAATGTATAGATATCGAAAATATTAGAACCATATAAAAGGTAATTGAATAAGGCATAAAATCAACACATAAATATTCAAAATTTGTTGTATAGTTTTCGAGATATAAAGATTTTTTTAAATATCGACATTTTTTTGGAAAAAAAATGATATTTTTTCCAAAAAATTTATTATTAGTATATAATTTTTTTAGCACCATAAGAAAGCTCAACTCATTTGCTTTAAAATGATGAATCAGTTGTACCAAATTTTTTTATATTAACCCATTTTTTACCGGAATGTAAAAAAAATTAATCAATAATTTTTTTTTAAATATATACATATATTTATTTATATAATTTGATTATTTAATTATTTATTGACAACTAAAACTTCAGTGACATAAACAACAACAACGATACAATAACTACAACTGAGCAGTGGTTGAAGGCTGCCCACTTACCCTTACTATTATGTAAAAGTACTGTGACTAGTAAACCAGGTGTTGGATACATTATAGACTGATCTGCAGCCGAAGGCCGCCGCGACCCTGATGTTAGAATTTTGGGAGTTTTAAGTCCTGAACTGCGGCCGAAGGCCAGCAAACCAGGTGTTGGATACATTATAGACTGTTGCAGTTGTCCATAAATAGTTTTCAAACATATTTTATTAATATTTTTACCTTCCGGTAAAAAATGGGTTGTTATAAAAAAACTTTGCACAATTGATACATAATTTTAAAGCAAATCAATTGAGCTTTCTTACGGTGCTAAAAAATTATATGTTAATAATAACTTTTTTGGAAAAATAACGGTTTTTGAAATTTCACAAAAAATCGTAATATTTCGAAAACTGCACAACAAATTTTAAGTGTTCATGTCTTGATTTTATGCCTAATTCAATTACCTTTCATATGGTACAAATATTTTGGATATCTATACAGGGTTTTTATAAAATTTATATATGCAACTTCCGATGACTATATCTCCGAAACTAGATCCGACCGACACTTTTTTTTTGTAAATTTATTTTATACAAGAGTATCGTAATAATTTTAATTGCATTTTGGTCCAGTAGATTTTGAGTTATTAGCGAACATCGAAAACGGCTATTAATAAGGCTATCATTTTATTTATATAGATTCTTATAGCGCTACTTTCCCTAAAAAAATTGGAGGATTTGTACTAAAGTAAACCTGTTCCAAAGGTTCCATTTTTCACTTTATTTTATATATTTTTATTTCGGACCTATTGCGATTTTAGAACTGAAATTAATGATTTTTTTATAAAAAAACTTTAAATTGTGGTTTAGTCCTGAACTAAAAATACAGCTTTGATCAACAGAATTTTAAACAGAAAGCTTTGAGAGACCTAAGGTTTGTAATTTAAAGCTACATAGAAAGTTCTCCTTGAAATAGCAAAGTTTTCGATTAAAATAAAGCTTAAATAACATTTAGTTAGCAACTTGAAAATACAAAAAAAAGTATTAATTAAAATAATTAAGTTTACAAGTTTACCGTATAAAGCTTTGATTTAGAATTTGTTAGTTTGAATTTTAAAGACACAAATCTCGCTCTCCCAAATGATGACATTGTATTTGCCAGCTTGTGGAGACGGAAATCTATGTATTAAATACTTATTTTAGGCAATTTAGGTTCACAAAAATGTGCTGGCACTATGTCTGCGTTTTTGTGTGTTTATGTTTTAATTTGTTTCATAAAAAATTATTAGATTTATGAAAAATGGTTGTATGGTCACATGACTATATAAACTGGTAAAGGATAACCAGAACACTAGTACCATGGCCATCTGCGACCAGATTATGTGGGCACGATGTATGGTTGCAATTACGAATAGCAATACCGCCGCTGGCTCTGTGTACTGAATTGATCAGGAGCGAGAATCGAATTTTGCTCTTCGCAAGTGAAACAATCGCTATCAACGACGTCCCAGGAGCAGTAGTGGCGGATGAAAAGGAAATTTTTTCTGAAAAAATTAACATGTCTAATAATATTCAGAAAAAAGCTTATTATTAACGGAATCCTGTATAAAGAAATAAACAAAGTTGTCAACGAACCCATACCGCCAAAGCTGATATTATTGAACTTACCGAAACATAATGAAATAAAAACCATCGGCTACCTCCACAACTTGCGCCTGAAATACACGAAGACCCTAACAAATATCTCCGGATAGTAGAACATCAGCAACAGCAACATGGAGTGTCATGTTAGTGCTATCCTTAATGGTAGTTATCGTATTGACAGCCCTCATAAAAGCATGATTTAGTTCGCCAACTAAGGTCACGGTGAACAACTTAGAGCACGATTGTCTAATCAGGATATGTAGTTAACAAAGTGTTACAAAACGCCACACGAAACTGTGACGTTTCAACTTAAGTGGGAGGATTCACATTCATTCCTTCCAGTTTTACTTTACATTTACATAGAAAACAATATCGATTTGATTTCACTTCCAGTTTTCAATTTATTTTACACTAGCTCAGAGTTTTGCAAACTTTTTTTTCTCATAGACCACTTTCAAAATTTAGCTGGTTCCGGTGGACCCCCTGCAGCTACATTTCCACTAAAAATGTGAAGATTAGATCTAACTATGGAAATTTACGTTGCAGCTGAGTTCCGACACGTTGTACTGAATATGGAAGTGTATGGAAAGTTTTTACAAGTAACAGTCGATGAACTTCTTAAAATATTATCTGCCTACATTGATAGGTGAAGTCATCCCAACATTTTAGTTCTCCACTATCGAAAGCAGATAAATTTTCGTGGACCTCCGCTTATGAATTGTGAACCCCCATTTTTTTGTCACGCCAACGTAGACCCCTGTCGAGTCTCCCATGGACCCCTGGGGGTCCACCTGGACCACTTTGGGAACCAATGCACTAGCTGATGCCCGCGACTTCGTACGCGTAGCCTGTTTTAAGTTTTTTCTTCGAATACAAACAATTTAAATTTTTTTAGTATACCTACTCTCTCCTCAGAAGCGAAAATTCGTATCTCAAAAAAATTCATATTCGTGATTCTTATGGCATCGGATAGCTTAAGAAATTACACGTTTAATAAACACTTAAAATGTTCAAAAATAGAGAAAACTCTCTTTGGAGTCTTTTTAGATCTCAATTTTACAGGCATTTCAACAAATGGACATAATTTTTGAGATACGCCCTTCGCCCTTTTCGCTTCAGTACTGTTCACACTGTTATTTTTGATCATTCTTCACACATCCCGCGTAGTTCTGGTTTGCAATGTAAATTGGCAGAGTAAAATTTGAATATTCCGCTGTTTCTCATCTAAAAATATTTCATTGTATTGCCATGGGAAAGCCAAAAAAAAAAAAACACACAAACACATTAACTACCCATTAATAGATTTATGTTTGCATGCTTGTTTCTATGTGTGCAATTAATTTTTTAACCAATTTCAAAACTTAAATATTTTGATTTCGAGACCAAGCGTCTAATAAATAAAACCAAGCAAATTTAATCGAAATTGGTCCAGTAGTTTTTGCGTGATGCGCGAACATCGAAAACGGCTATAGTTTTATTTATATAAATTTGTTCATACCATATTCATATGTTAGCAACTTTATTTAAATTTTTTTGTCAGCACTTAAACGAAATATCTCATATGGGCAGAATGGTACACCGTGACATGAAACCGCACCAAACTCATATCATTTCATATTAGTACAAATCCAAAATAACATTTTAAGCGAAAAAAAAGGTGGGGTTTTTCAGAAAATTAGCTTTGTTTTTTCTCATAAACAGCGCTAACTATTGATATACTTTGTAAGAAAAAAAAATATTATGATATTATTCCATGGCATTTTAAAATAAGTCGCATTAAAAAATTTTCCCAGGTTTCGCTGACTTTTTATTTTTCCCTTTTTCATTTAAGCGCTGAATGAAATATATTAAGTTGAGTTTTACACGCTTGTGAAGTCGCGTTTTTTATTTCTCAAATCTGGTCATAGACTCAAACCGAAAAGTAATTTTTGCAGACGCTTGACAAGTTACATTAACTTATATGTATCTAGCAATTTCTGAAAAAAAAAAAAAATATAATAAGCAATAGGATAAATATTACAAGCCAAATAAAACAAAAACTCAATTGCTATTGTTTTACGTATTTCTTGTTAGTTTTATTGATATCATTAAGAATTTTTAATTATATAAGCAAAAAATCACATTTTTGATTTAAGTGTTTATTATTCCTTTGAGCTTAACATAAATTGATTAAAGTGGATTATTTCTGAATTTATTCGCGTTCGATCAGGTCGTTAACATTTTTTATAGAACATTTTACAACACAATGTGTATTTTATTTATGTTTTGGAAGTAATAAGCAAGCATTTTAAATTTACTAATAATTTTTGAAATCTGCAAAAGTATTGACAAATCATAAAAAAAAAATTAATAAAAAAAAACAAAAATAATTTCATTCAATTTGTTCCGATTTTCAAATTTTCACATTCAATGACTTTTCATAATACTTTGACTAACTGTGATTTAGTTATTTCTATTAAATCTTTGTTCGAACTATTTTTAGTTAACTAAATAAAAAGCGCAAGTAACATACATACACATAAGGTAATCAAAAGATATGTTAACTATTAGAAAATAAAAGCTTGGCTAGCAAAGGTGCTAGTGTTTAAGTCTAATTCTTATCATATCTGCTATTTTCGAATTTAAGTGCTAGAATGTAGTTATCATATAAATTGTATAACAATCTTCAGTATTGTTCATTAATTTCTTTGCTTTTTATTGTTGTACACCTTAGAGCTAAAGTGAGCTTAAAAATATATAAACAAAATCAAATAGCAGAAACTGAGTCGTTTGCCGTCCTTAAGATACAAATCTCGAGTCCCACTCAAAACTGTTTTAAGCTTAAAGATGTGACCGTGATTACATCGTCACTGTTTCAAAACAAAAAACAAATTTAAAGATACATAGATCAAATCACACTGGTCCGGAAAACTAAAGCATTTTTGTTTTTCTACTCACTTTCATAGTGTATGGCACTAAGCAATGAAAACTATGACATTTCTACAATAAACATAACGTTTTCTATTAAATTAAGCTCAGATCATTTATTAAGATTTATAAAAAAAAAAATTGTTAAAAGTTAAATTTTTTACAATAATTATGACTATAAAGGAAATTAAGGTTGGTTTCATAATAAAGAATTACAGTATCGAACACATTTTGTGTTCCGAAGTTGAGTGAAAATGATGCGAAATCGTGTTTTCGCGATCGATTTGAATTAAACGGTAAAAAAAAATAGAATAAGTCAGTTGGTTTGCATTTCCAATGAATTATTGAAACAAATATAATGAAATCGTGCTTGGAAATAGGTTTTATCGAATCTTCGAATCAAAATATAACAATCGCCATTAAAAAAAAAATTGTATTCTTGTGGTGGTTGTGCTGAATATTAAATTGACTTGAACCTTTTTCTTCAAAATAACTTTATTCCCACCGGGCCTAAAAAAACTGAAATAATACGGAACACATAAATTTCTATTTGAAACTACACATCTGCATTTCACTATAATCATTTAATAGACTGGACCTTATTCGGATCATGAATCTAAGTGGATTTTAAATAGAGTTTTAGAACTTTTAATTCAACTGATTGTTCGAAGATGTTTGCAACGGTTTTATTTGTTTGGTACTCTTTCTCTTCTATGTTCTATGAATAATTTTTTTATCGGAAATTAGGTCCGTTCGTTGAACTGAAAAAGTAAAGCAAATCTATTCAAATACTCATAGGCTGCTCTAGAGTACTCTAAAACAAAAAGTATGTAGCAAAAATATTTTAAAATCTATGACAAGCGCGAACACTGCATTAATGATCCTCATTCTCTTTTACTTTTATTTGATTTTAATACTCATGTAAGTTGCAATTAAAAATACAATAGTCGGAGTGGGTTTTTAATGTGTGTCTTCGTTTTTTTGAGACAGAAGTAACAAAATAAAAGTATCAAATAAATAAAAATTAAGCGCAATCAACAATTTGTTTTTATTTTAGTTAGTTGTCTCACCTTTATTTGCCACACAGTAGTCTGAAGCCGATTCTAATTATTCTAACATTTTTATGGTATAACAGTGCGATACTGTATGAAAGTGTGGCATAATGAGAATTTCAAAAGATTTACTGAATATTTATATCTATGAGTTGTTCGCATAAAATCGTTTTCTTGATATACTGCAAATGTTAGTTAACCGTTTGGTGCAAACCAAGAGCATCTTCATATGTTATTTCAAACGTACCCAAAATAAATGTGATACATGCTTTCTAATATGATTCAGATATAGCAAAATCATTAAGAAAATCTAAGTTTTTTTATGAATTTGAATGTCTTATGTAATCACGCAACATTTTTAAAACAGTTTTGACACATTTATCTTTAACACAAAAAAAAAAAATAAATTGTCTTAAGTTTTTGTATCGTTCTTCCATGTTTTTAAAATATGATAATTACGAAAAAGTATTATGAGGTTAAATTTATTATAAATGATATCAAGTTGATGTATAAACGGAAGAAAAATAAAAATGTCGATTTTCATATTCAAAAACTTATCGAGAAACAATTTCCTAACATAATTTGAATAACTAGGAAATCATTCTTGAAAATTGAAAAATTTCCGGACCTATTAACTATTCCAAACGGTTAACAAAACTTGATTTGAATTCAGTCTTTGTAAATTAAAGCTGTTTTATTTGTTTGCATGCTCTTCCAATTTTTATAGTAGGTTTCTGTTTCAAAGGGGAAAACAATTATCGTAAGTTTTTTTTTTTTTTTGGATACAAACAGTCTTATTAAATGTAAACTTTCGATGCAATTTATTAATTCTATACGTATTTAGAGTAAAATCAAAACTTATATAGCAAAGAAACTGAAGTCAACCAAGCTTACTTAAAACAGGAGACCACACATAATTCTTAAACGAGCAACTTCTCAATATCTTAGTTCTTAGTTTATATTTACAAGTGCAATGACATGCAGCATAACTTTAATTTTCAACGCTACAGTTACCGCAAACACGAAAATGTAATTTACCACTAATCGTCAACAATTTGTGTAAACACCGCGAGTATAGTACAGCTCTGTAATTCGTTCGGGCAGCGTACTATATAAGTTATAAACAAGGTCTATCGGTAAACGTGACCAAGCTTCACGTATACGAAATATCAAATCATCTTTACGCGAAAACTTGCGTCCACCTTCATATACTTCACGTATAAGCCAACCCCAAATGTTTTCCATTATATTCAGATCGTGTGCTATAGTTGGCCATTTTTGTGTTTTAATACCTTCTGAGCTGAGCCAATTCTGTGCAGTTGGCATCGTATTTACTGACCAATTATGATCTTGAAGGACAAAATCTGAATTTCCGCCAAGCTTCTCTACAATGTTGGCACGCTCACGCAAAATTGTTTCAATACAGGTTTCTGGCTTAAGTTTAGAAGTAGATACCTCAATATGTATTGGTCCACCTGCCGTGATTACAAAATAAATATAAACTGAATTACCTCTTGGACGCTGAGATAATGTGCGCTCATAATTGCGTAAATCATGGAAATAGTACGAGAAACCGTCAGGTCCATCTAGATTAAACTTTCGTTCATCCTGAAAGATAACCCGCTTCCAGTTATCCTCGCTCCATACCATATGAGTATTCGCAAAGGTATAGCGTTCTGTTTGGTGAAACTGTGAGAGAAGCGGCTCTGTTTTCAACTTTTTGGTGCCACTTACTATGCTGGTGCGAACATTTGAATTGGCAGGTGCATTGGCATAAGCGCTGGAGCCGGATTTCGTTTTGGCTGCACCAGGAGAGATGCTGGAGCCTGTGGTGTTGGATTGCTGAGTAGGTGCGTTACTTGATGAACCACCGGTGCTCGAGCTTGCAGCTGAAAAATTTGAATTTTGGTTTAAAGCATGCACAGGAACTGACGATGTGTGGGTTGTTGCTGCTACTGGTGGTGGCGCCGGTTGTTGATAGTAGGGGTGATGTAAATAGCTTGAATGCTGCTGATGTATGGTGGGTTGCTTTAATTGTAATTGCTTGAGTTGTGTTTGCGATTGCGCTAGCAATTGCTGTTGTTGCTGATGGTGCAGTTGGTGAAGTGTATTTGGTTGCTGTTGCTGACTATGGCTGTTTACGATATGCACCTGAGTTTGTTGATTCGCTGACGATGGGTAGTTTGTTGGATGTTTAAGATAGTACTGTAACGCCATTAAATTACAGCTGGCGGCTTGAGTAGCGTCTGTTGCTAATTGGACTGCCTTTGGGTCATAGATGAGCTTGCTAAAGTTTTGAATATCGTCATTGCTAAGGAGTAGGGTTTTCATTTCGAGAATGTAATTTGTTTAATTGCCTTTTCAATAGTTGAATTTAGTTGGCAATTGGCTATTATGATTTATAATAGCAAATTATTGATTTTCTGTATGTTAATTCCTATGAGGTTTCAATGGTTGAAGTATGGTTTGAATGAATTATTTATAAGTTATTTGTTGGCACTATTAGTAAACTTGTATATTGCTTCTTTTAGGATGCTTTAACTTCTTTTGTCGATATCACAATTCAATTGATACAATATTAGTGATTTGATTAGTTATGTTTAATTTATGCTCTGAATTCATCAGTTGATCTCTTTAAATATGAGTTTCACATACGCGGAATGTGATGATTCGTGTATTTCCCATATGTCACTATAATAGTGTTGCCATATTATTTGCTTCTTATTATTTACTAAGGTAAATGGGTGTTTCTTTGTTGGTTTGCTACTAAGCCAAAGTGACTTATTCTGATGATGCGATGCTGCGAATGAAACTCATGGATTTGTTGTGTGAGTTGTCTGATAAGCACGACTTATTAATTTATAAATTAGGTTTCAGTGGAGTTTTTGTTGTCGGTCGGTTAAACATCAAAGACCCAGTAAAACGACGAAAAAAATCTAATTTTTCTTCTCTGCTTTATTTCTTTCTGTCTATCAACGAGTAATCTCTATATTTTATGTAGGGAGTAGAACAGTTGAGATGCTGCACGTTGTTAGTTTGTGTCCAATGAAGTTACTGAAGCTACACGGACTTAATAGAAGGGTTGCTTCTTTCTTTTTTGGTTCTTTTCCAAACGTTGTTATTCGTACTTTTGCAAAATGTTACTAAACTCTGCCAATACAGTAGGTTTGGTTGTATGTTTGCAGCTTGCTAAATTGTCCAAGCAAACGTTAAACAAAGGATTGATTTTTTGTATTCTGCTTCGGCCGATAATTTATCCTCGCTAGTAAATATCCGTATTTACCTGAAAATAAATAGGAAAAATATATATTACATTAAATTCATGTGAGTCTCAGAAAATAATTTACGAGTGTCTTATATATTGGCAAAAATATTAAGGATACATAGCCAATGAGCAGATGGTAATGCATTCAAATAACCTATAGGATTATAACTTTTACCGTAATAAAAGCCAACTTAAAAAAATGATTTTAATGTTTGCAAGTGGCTATTCCAAGTACGCGTGCGCAAAGTTCGATCTCTTTGTGATATGTATTCTTTTTAACAATGGAACTCGTCGTAGACCCCGGGCACTAAAATTATTTTCCCTGAGTCTTCTTTTAACGGTTTCTACACTCGCTGCTTCATTTCTTTATTTTCGTAGCCGGCAAAAACGGATTATGTTTTGAAAGCCTTATTGCATGATTCACACACCGGGGGGACATGAAAGACGTTCTTCCTCATGTATTTCGTATTCAAAACCATTTCCGCCGGACATCCGATAAAATTTTTAATTTCCTTATAAGTTTTGCTTTTTGAAATGGAATTTTTAATAATTTTACACGGTTCTGTGGCGTACAATGCTTTCCACGGCCCACTAACATGCAAAAACTTGAAAATCATTGCAGTATTATACAAAAGTAATAAACCTTTCTTCTTACGAACAAATTTTTTTAATAATAGTAATTTACTAATCTTGAGAAGTAAAGGACTTGAACACTGCTATTATTTTGACGCTCGAAATTGCAAATTACTGAATATAATAGCAAACTTAGATGGTACAATTATTTTTTGGAACAAAATGTCATATGCTTATATTGTGTACTTATTAAGTAACTATATGTATTTTAATAAAAAAAGGTAAAAAAAAATTTAATTTGTTCGAACTGTTTTCTTTGAATTCTAAAATTTAACCTTACTGTTATTATTTGAACCATAGCTGTACGTGTGAAACTAAAGAAGCATACGAATTTAGTAGTGTTTTTCGCTAACTTTGACCTAACAGTACTCAGGACCCCGCCCACCTAGGGAGCTGAAATTTGATCTGTAGTGCTATGTGATTTGAGCAAAACGTTTCTTAAATCTTGTATTTAAATATGTAAAATCATTAAAAAAACAGTAAATATAAAATAAAAAATAGGTAAATATAAAATAAAAAAACAGTAGGTAAATATAAAATAAAAAAAGCTCTGGGTTTTTTTTTTCTTTTTGACTCATTAATTACATCCCAAATTGTTCCCCATTTAAGTTTTTTTTTTGTAACTCAAGAGTAATTTTTCTTAAAATGGGAAGTAATCACTATTATGACGATCGTCTAGTGTCCAAGATGTATTTGGAAGTAAGCAAGGTGAACATAGAGTCAAGTCAATGTTTGTAAATGTTTTGTGTGTGGAAAAATGGGTCGGAGGCCCCTCGTTTAGAACTGCAATGTTACATGTTAAGATGAAGCCGTCTATTATTTGACCAATGTGACTATTGGTGGATGAACCTTAAAGGAAACTCCAACCATTTAGGTCACCTGCTAAAATTATGGGAGTATTTATCCATCTGATAAATCTGATGGTTATTGACTGGCTTGAATGAATATAGATAGAGAGAATTTAAGGTTGACTTCTACTGTGACCACTGATGTTTTGGATTGGATGTCGAAGAGTTTGGGAGGAGTGTTTTTATGTACAAGATTTACAAAATAGTTCTGTATAAAATTATGAAAGTATACAGTATATTGCTTGGGGTCTGTTGTTTGACTTAAAATGTGTTTCTTCGAAACAAAAAATATGAGGAAAGTGAGTTTTTATAATTGTTGTAACAACTTTTCATATTACATTGAAAAATACTGAGTATCATAACAATTTTTTTGTTGAACAATGACAATTCCTGCTTAAAAAAAGAGCAATGCATATGATCAAATATCATTATCGCGAGAGTCTATTACCATTGTATTGGCGCTTATTTACTTTTTTTGCATCTTGAGTTTATTGAAATTTTCAAATTTTCGTTTAGCGTTGAAGTTTTAGCAACTTCAGAGGAGGGTTGCAAGTTACATTGATATTGTTGTTTGTAAGCCTGGCGTGCTTCGCCAATACTGTAATTTTTTACAATATTTTTACTAAAAGACAAAAAGTGTCCGATTTAGCCCCACCCTCCCCTACATATAATCGACTCTTAATTATATCTCAAATAATTTCCCATTCAAGTTTTTGTTTTAACTCTACCTTCTATTTAAACATGGTTAAAGCCCACCGTAAATTGATTTATTATATTCAGTTAATGAGTGGAAAATGTTTTTCTTAAATGGATAGTGTGAAATTTTGCATTTTACGCAGATTTTGGAGGAAACATGCTTCCTTAGGATATGATAAGTCCTGAAAGGATCAACTATTCCAAGTTTCAAGATATAAAAATAATTCCTCATTGAATAAAGTCTTGAAAGGACCATATATTTTAAATTTCATTCCATTCCAAACCAATTTCGCCACATATGTGAAAAACACAATTTAGTTTTCCGACGCCTCTGAAGCCCAATACATACCTACAAAAAAAAAAGTACGTGGCCAATCTTTCTATAACGGATTTCGGTATTATTACAGAATACTTACCCTTTTTTGCGGCGCTGCTTGGAAAAGGATCAACCAAATGCTTTTAGAACTAGCGACAAGGTTGATATCGCAAATAAGTAATATTGGCAAAACAATTTGGTTATTGAGCATGTGATTTCAATTTCAATTGCAACACAGTTTGGATTCTCACTTTAAGAGATCAATGCTGTGAATGGTGCCATATGGTGTATTTCATGCTAAGGGGAAGTGGACAATGTTTTTTCATTTTGTTTCAATTTAGGTACATTATATTTGAATGAAAGCTTAGGATAAGTTCCATTAAAGCTCTATTTGGTGATATCATACTTTCATTAAAGTTCTGTTGATATCACACTGTGTAACGTGTAAATGCTAATGTAGTTACAAATATTTGTGATATCATATTGCTCAAAGGAAACTCAAAAACAAAAATTGAGTGTTTTTTTTTTTGCTTGGTACTCTAGTTAATAGCGTTGTTTTGGTGAAATCTTAGGTTATATCAATATTAAAGGATAATTAATTTTCACCCCTATCCTACAACTTTATTAGGAGCGTATAGCCTGAACAAAATTTTTCATCAGAACAGTTTTGGTTAATTTGTACTGAGATTTGAACACCTACCAATTCATGAATTATATGCAATTACCAATGAGATGTACATAGTGCTGTTTTTATGCACACAATGCGCCATCTGTCATTTATTTTGTCATTCCTTGTTTGCTCCATAGTTTCGTTGAACCATCGATACAAAGACTTGGCGGAAAAGCAATGACATACGAAAAAGCTTCATCTCGTAGAACATGCCATTTATTTGAATATGTCTAATGTACATAAATTCTAAATATCTGTAGGAGCTCATTCAGATGGGCAAAGACATTTGAGAAGCGGGCGGGAACATTAATAAACAGTAAATGCCTACGATTTAGGTAAAAAACGCAACAAGGACAACACTTGTAAAATTTGATAAGCAAACAACACTGACTGGACGAAATACGACGAAGCGTCAGCTAATTTAAAAAACGGAAAAACAGAATAGTTAGTTGGCGACAAACACTAGAAGCAGACGGACAAACACTAGAAGCAGAGTGATCGAACGAGATAAAATTTGAAATAACCAAAATGTTAAACTAAATGTTAAACTTTATTCTTTATTTAATTAACTTTTAAAATAAACTAAACGTAATTGAATTAAAAGTGTTTTAATTAAAAAAGGATAATCCTACAATTTGGGGGCTCGCCCGGAATACTCGGTAGTGAAAAAACACAAAGAAAAAATAAAGAAAAGAAAAATAACAAAATAAGCCCTAAAGTGGAAGAAAAAACGAAACTTTTAAAGTAATTTATAAACAATTTAAATAAAAAAACTAAAGTGACGCCAAGCAAGCTATTGCAAATAATTTGCGTATACATACAAAAATACGCAACTACAAAAGCAAATGATCAACGACGTCATGCCATGAGATGATGAGCTACAAAACTGCAGAATGCCGATAAGCAGCAAATGTTACGAGAAGAGAAGAGATGAGATGTACAAGGAGCCAACAATCATAAAATAAGGGTTGAAAGCGAAGTTCCTGAGTAAGAAGTATTTACATATTGTAAGAATAAATTGTTAAGAAATAAGGAAGAATTTTTAAAGTGAAAACAAAATGAATATATTAGAAAGATAAGAAATAAGAATGAAAGAAATTTTGAAATGAAAACAAAATAAAATATTAGAAAGAGACAACTAGTTATACTTCAACAGAAGGAAATAATAACACAAAAATCCAATAAGATTTTTAAGTTGTAACTGTGCTGGAAATTTAAATTTTTACTATTGCAATTGCAACTAAATGTAAACAAACATTGTCTTAAAGCATTTTTTTTATATATTTATAAAATTGAAACTAAAAATCGTAAAAATAATCATTTTTGAAACTATTTACAAAATATTTTATTATCATTAAATAATTTTTCAAAATGGATGTAAATCAAATTCGATCACTTAAGGTAGAAGAATTGAGGAAAAAACTTAAAGAGTTGAATCTAACAACAAGTGGACAAAAGATTGAATTACAGAATAGGTTACTACAACATTTTAATTTAATTGAAGAAGAAGTAGATACAGCGGTAAGCGAGGTGGAATCGCTAAATACCAGCTACGCTGATGCTGCAAGTATAGTGCAAGAAGGTAACTTTAATTCGCGTATAGTAGAAAAGTGCCATTTCACGTTACGAGACATTGAGGATAGTATTAGTCCATTTTCGGGAGACGAAACCCATGATGTCCGCCATTGGGTGGCAGAATTCGAGGATGTTGCCGACACGGTAGGTTGGAATGACTTGCAAAAATATGTATACGCAAAACAATTGCTGACAGGTGCAGCAAGGCTTTTTGTCAGAGGCTTGTCAGGTATAAGGGGATGGAATTTGCTCAAAAAAGAATTGATTGGTGAATTTGGCCAGAAGCTGTGTGCTTCGGAAATACACAGAGCCTTGAGGAGTAGGCGTAAACAAGCAAAAGAGAGCATGTTGGAGTACTTATACACCCTTATAGAGATAGGTAGGCAAATCGACTTGGATGAAGCAAGTATCATAGATTATTTTGTTGAAGGTATTCCTGATAGCCGGTCCAACAAATCCATTTTATACCAGGCCACTAATTTGAAAGAATTAAAAGAACAAATCCGTGTATATGAGAAAATCAGGGGGTCGTCCTTTTCGTCAAATCGTTCGACTTATCAGAGTTTCTCAACGGATAAATCCAATGAAAACATAAAGAAAAGGGAAGACATAAAAACATGTTTTAAATGTAAAAAAGAGGGACATTTGGCAAGGGACTGTCGACCTAAGGAAGTTATTTGTTTTAAATGCAAGCAAAATGGGCATTACTCATATCAATGTACTTTTAAACAGGCAGCGGGTAATGAAAAAAAGCAAAATAATGTAAATATGATGAGTCTCGATGCGGATGAGTTCCATTTTGCTGACGTTGAATTAAATAATTTTATTTTTAGCGCCCTTATTGACACTGGCAGTGCCTTGAGCTTTGTGCGATATGATACGCTCATGTTATTAGGAGACATTGAGCTAAGTAAAGAGAAAAGATACATAAGAGGCGTTGGTCAAGGTGGTTTTACGACAATGGGTTCTTTTGAAAGCGACATTTTTGTCAATGGCACAGCAATGCGATTAACATTTTATGTGGTTAGAGAACGCGATATAGCTTATTCAGCGATTTTAGGACGAAACATTTTAAAAGAAGTTGACGTTATGTTCACCAAAGAAGGTGTAGAATTCAAAAAAAGAAAAATTACTGAAAAGCCAGAAATCGCAAATGATGATTTGTTCAGTGAATTCGAGGTGTTATGTTTAGCTCCAGATGATGAGTTTATTTGTGAGCAAAAACCCACCGAAATTGATGTGTCACATTTAGACGAAAATAATGCCAAAGAAATAGAGATGCTCGTTACAGACTATAGGCCAGTTAAACCAATAAACTCTCCAATAGAAATGAGAATAATATTGAAAGATGATGTTCCCGTATTTTCACTCCCACGCAGAAGTTCTTATTCTGATAGATGTTTTGTCGAGCAACAGGTGAAAGAGTGGTTAGACGAAAAAATTATTGTTCCAAGCAGATCAGAATATGCTTCCCCTGTTGTTTTAGTTGGCAAGAAAGATGGGTCTAAGCGTTTGTGCTGCGACTATAGAAAGTTGAACGAGAAAATTGTCAGAGATAATTTTCCTATGACATTAATGGATGAAGTTTTAGAAAGGCTGCAAGGTGCAAATGTTTTTATTACACTGGATTTGAGAAATGGGTTTTTCCACGTACCAGTGGAGCCTCTTTCTAGAAAATATACGTCTTTTGTAACCCATAATGGGCAATACGAGTTCTGTTTCGTACCATTCGGTATTTCCAATTCCCCTGCTGTGTTTTGTAGATACCTTCATGCTGTTTTTCAGACTTTACTGAATGATGGTACTCTAGTTTTATACATGGATGACATTGTGATTCCCGCTAAGGATGAGGTCGAAGCCATGGTGAAATTTAAACGGGTTTTGAAAGCATCTGAAGAAAATGGGTTACACTTTAAATGGTCGAAATGCCAATTCCTTAAAAGGAAAATAAATTTTTTGGGATATATAATTGAAATGGGAACAATTTTGCCGTCCGAAGAAAAAACAAGAGCAATTAGTAAGTTTCCGGTACCGACAACTAAAAAGGAATTGCAACGTTTTCTAGGTTTGACTTCATATTTCCGTAGGTTCGTCGATAATCATGCAAGGGTCGCTAAGCCACTTTCAGATTTACTGCGGAAAAACGAAATATTTAAATTAAATGAAGATCACTTAGTAGCTATCCATGAATTGAAGCGTGCATTAGTAAATGCTCCTGCGTTAAAGCTTTACAATCCAAAAGCCGAAACAGAGACTCACGCAGATGCGTCTAAGTATGGTTATGGGGCGGTATTATTACAAAAAGATTCTGAAGATCAAGCGTTCCATCCTGTAGAATTTATGAGTCGTAAAACTACTCCAGCTGAAGAAAAGTATAGTTCATACGAATTAGAAGTTTTAGCTATTATTCATGCATTGAAGAAATGGCGAGTTTATCTGAAGGATAAGAAGTTTAAAATCATAAGTGACTGCAATGCGTTTGCTATGACTGTTAAAAAACGTGACGTTCCTGATAGAGTACTGAGATGGGCAATGTATCTGCAAGAGTTTGACTATGTTGTTGAGCATAGGTCAGGTTCTCGTATGAGACACGTAGACGCGCTCAGTCGAGTGTACTGTCTTTTAATCGAAGATTCGATAAAATATCGGTTAAAGGATGCTCAAGCAGAAGACTGTTGGATTAAAGCAGTGAAAAAAGTTTTGGAGCATGACACCTATGAAGACTACTTTTTGAAATACGGATTACTATACAAAGATCCCTTCAATGAACTTTTGGTAGTGCCGACTGTTCTAGAGGATGAAATTATAAAAATAGCTCATAGACAAGGACATTTCGCGATTAAGAAAACGCAAGAGTTAGTTGAGAAATACTATTATATTCCGAATTTAAAGACAAAAGTTAGTAGGGTAGTGAAAGGTTGCATTGAATGCATAGTAACGGACGCAAAATTGGGGAAAAGGGAGGGCTTGTTGACGCCAATCGACAAGGCGAATGAACCTTTAGGAACCTATCATGTCGATCATGTAGGACCGTTAACTGAAACAAGCAAATGGTACAATCACATACTCGTTGTAGTGGATGGTTTTTCCAAATTTGTTTGGCTGTACCCAACTCGATCTACAGGGTCAGAAGAGGTTATAGATAGGCTCCGCAAACAATCTGAAATTTTTGGTAATCCTAAGCGAATAGTCTCGGATAGAGGAACTGCATTCACTTCAAATAAATTTAAAGAATATTGCGAGCATGAAAACATACAACATTTATTAATCGCTACGGGTGTACCTCGTGGGAATGGCCAAGTTGAGCGTATGCATCGGACGGTTATTCCCATGTTGTCAAAGTTGTGTCGTGACAATCCTACCCAATGGTATAGACGTATGGGTAAAGTCCAGCAAATTCTGAATAATACTAGTCCACGTAGTACTAACGTTAGTCCTTTTAAAATTTTAACTGGTTTAAATATGCGCACTCCAGACAATCCCGATTTGCGAGAGATGCTAGATGATTTTAGCATTAATGAGTTAGATGTAGAGCGAGAACAACTTCGAAGAGAAGCTCAAGAGAATATTCATAAACTTCAGGAGGAAAATATTAAAACATTTAACGCCAAGAGAAAACCAGAACGCGAGTATAAAATAAATGACTTAGTAGCCATTAAAAGAACCCAATATGGGAATGTTATGAAACTTAAGGCCAAGTATTTTGGGCCATACAAGATAGTCGCTAAACTTAACCACGGAAGGTACGAGGTACAAAAGGTAGGAGAGACTGAGGGACCGAATAAAACAACGACGGTGGCGGAATATATGAAGCCATGGGATTCGGCATCCGGGTCGAATGCCCTGTCAGGACAGCCGATTGTAGGAGCTCATTCAGATGGGCAAAGACATTTGAGAAGCGGGCGGGAACATTAATAAACAGTAAATGCCTACGATTTAGGTAAAAAACGCAACAAGGACAACACTTGTAAAATTTGATAAGCAAACAACACTGACTGGACGAAATACGACGAAGCGTCAGCTAATTTAAAAAACGGAAAAACAGAATAGTTAGTTGGCGACAAACACTAGAAGCAGACGGACAAACACTAGAAGCAGAGTGATCGAACGAGATAAAATTTGAAATAACCAAAATGTTAAACTAAATGTTAAACTTTATTCTTTATTTAATTAACTTTTAAAATAAACTAAACGTAATTGAATTAAAAGTGTTTTAATTAAAAAAGGATAATCCTACATATCTATTATATCAAATTCAGTTTTTTGTCTGTCTGTCTATCTTTTATGGACGCGGAAACTATCCAGCCGATTTTGATGAAATTTTTACAGTATGTTAGTATCGATCAGGCGGGTATCATAGGCTATGAGACTTTTATTTAGGGTGGCCCTCATACAAAAATATTTTAAAAATAGTATTTTCTCAAAAACGGCTTAATCGATTCTCATGGAATTTGCACCACATGTTTTTTATATTAAGACATATATTAACCCTCTAGTGCGCCGTGATGCATATTTGAATCACACTGAATTTCGTTCTCTAGGTCAAAACTTTGAGTTCGATGATATGAAACGTCTCTTCACATCATTTTTACGATATTGTGTGAATATGTTTTTCAACCGCTGAGGTCCCATTATAATTGAAAATAAATATTATACATATTTGAAGTTGCTTCACATAAGTTTGATATTTTCAGTGAAAACCGTGCTCATAAAGTTAAGTCAAAAGTCGTGATTTTTACATAAAAATACTCTTTTTTATCGAAATAAAGTAGTACACATTGTTTTTATCCGGTAAGTAGCTCGTTGTGAATAAAAAAAGTGTTTGATGCAAATTTGCATTTAGGATAAACGTGTAATGATGCAAATATGCATTAAAGGATATTTTGTCTTCTCCACCCTCCACCCCGAAAAATTAGCCAAATTGCTAGAGCAAAACTTTGTTTTCTAGACGATTCCGAAGCAATTTGTTGAGTTTCGTTTTCTTGCGCACTAGAGGGTTAAATTGTAAAAATTTTATTTAGAGTGCATACTTAGGGTGGCCCTCATACAAAAATATTTTTAAATATCATTTTCACGAAGGTAGATTAATCGATTTACACCACATAGCTCTTATGTTAAGAGGCATAGCTTAGGCTACAAAAATTTTATTTATAGTGGCCCTCATACAAAAATATTTTTTAAATATCATTCTTATAGATCGCTCAATCGATTCTCATGGAATTTACCCCACATGGCTTTTATATTAAGATGCACAGGTTAGGTCGTAAAAATTGTATTTAGTGTATTTAGGGTGCAGACTTAAGGTGGCCCTCATGCACAAATATTTTTGAATATCATTTTCACGAAGACAAGTTAGTCGATTCACACCGAATTTACACCACATAGCTCTTATATTAAGAGGCACAGCTCAGGCTACAAAACCTTTATTTAGAGTGCATATTTAAGGTAGCACTTATATAAAAATATACACCACGTGGCTTTTATATTAAGAGGCACAGCTAAGGTTGTAAAAGTTTTATTTTGGGTGCATATCAAGGGTGGCCCTTATACAAAAGTATTTTTAGAATAGAATTTTTACGAAGACTGCACATCGAATCTACACCGCGTGGTCCTTATATTAAGAGGCATAGCTTTTGCAAGATTCTTCCTTATGTTGTATTTTTTTTTCTTGCGTAAAATTTTTAAAATAATTCCGCTCCTTATACTAGCAAAAGCAAAAAAATATTGAATTCCCCCCTTAGCATGCATTCGTAATACTTGAACGCCCCCAAAAACAAAAACATTGTATGCCAAAAAGCATTGAACTGAATTAAACTTACATAAAAGTAAAAATAACTTTTTCATTATAAAAATATTTGATTTTATTTTTTTTATAGAATCATTTTATTTGCAATCTATTCTATGAATAATAAGCAAATATAATAACAATATTCATCTTAACTTAATTTATTGATCTCCAACGAAATCAATACAAATATACATTGAATTGACTTATACGTATTTTTTTAGATATAAAAATATTTCTTAATACTGTCTGTAATTATTGCCTAAAAGGGAGATCAAGAACATGCAATCTTTTCAGTCTTCTAATTTTGTCTGTGTCATCGAGAAGAGTTATTGCTAAAGGGTTCACATGGTTGCTTAGTCTATCGAGATATTTTGTACTAAATTTTTTAACTTCTTTTATAAATGGAATGTCAAGATCATTATGTATTGAGTTGTTAGTTACAAACCATGGTGCATTAGTTATTGATCTTAAAGTTTTTGACTGAAACCGCTGTAAAATCTCTAAGTTTGAATTATAGGTTGTACCCCAAAGTTGAATCCCATATGTCCAAACTGGTTTTTACAAAACTTTATACAATAAAAGTTTGTTTTCAAGGCTTAGTTCTGATTTTGGTCCCATTAACCAATTAAGTTTTTTCAATTTTATATTCAAATGTTGTCGTTTGGCATTTATTTGTTCTTTCCACGTTAATCTTCTATAGAGATGCATACCAAGATATTTTACACATCTAAATTTTGGAATTTCATTCCCGTCAAGCATCACTGGTGGACATTCTCCCCTTTTTAAAGTGAAAGTGACATGAGCAGACTTTTCTGTATTAACTTTAATTTTCCAACGACTTAGCCAATTCTGAATTTTGTCAAGTTCTATTTGGACAAGGTTGGAAGCCTCAATTGAGGACTCATGACAAGCCAACAGAGCGGTGTCGTCTGCATATGTGGCCATTAATACACCTTCAGTTTCTGGCATATCAGAGGTGTATACTGTGAAGAGAACTGGTGCTAAAACACTTCCTTGTGGCACACCTGCATTTATTTCACGGATGCTGGATATTTCGTGTTTTATTTTAACATAAAACGTACGCTGATGCAAGTAAGATCTTAATACAAGAAAAAGTGGTGTAGGTAACAGCTTTTTTAATTTAAATAGCAAACCTGAGTGTCAAACCTTGTCGAAAGCTTGTTGTACGTCAAGAAATACTGCTGAGCAATGCTTTTTGCTCTCCAAGGTATGTGTAATAGACTTAACAATGCGATGACATTGTTCAGGCGTGCCGTGTTTGTGACGAAATCCGAATTGATGGTCAGGAACTATATTTTCTTTTTCTAATATTATCTGCATTCTGTTCAGAAATATTCTCTCAAATAATTTGGAGAATGTTGATAATAAGCTGATAGGTCTATAGGAGCGTATTTCATTTTCTGGCTTATTCGGCTTGGGAATCATTATTACTTCAGTGCATTTCCACTGTGTAGGAAAGTAACTGAGTCTTAAAATAGAATTGAATATTAACGTTAGAAAAAGTATACACTTTTTTGGCAAAGATTTTGCCACTTTTGCATCAATGTTGTCGTACCCAGGCGAGGTCTTGCTACTTAACTTTGTTATTTTATTTAGTACTTCCTTTGGAGTTATATGTTTGATTGGCCTTTCCATTTGACAAGCCACGTCAAGAAACCGCAGAGTTTCAGTGTCATCGGTGTTACTAAAAACATATGGCGTAAATGTATTTTCAAGATGATTTGCATAGGCCGTTGCTTTACTGTTGTCTGGTCTGCACCAAGTAGAGTCCAAGTTTTTCGTATTTCTTTGAGTTGGTCTTTTTAAGTATTTTACAGCTTTCCAAAGTTGGTGGTCATTATTTTGTTCAAAGTTAAGACTATTAATATAACTTGCAACAGATTTGTTTTTGAATAATTTAATCTTTTCTTTCAGTTCAGCTGTTGCTTATCAGCAGGATTTCTACTCACTTGCCACACTTTCCGTAATCTTCGTTTTAGCAATAGAAGTGCTCTTATTTCACCTGATACGTGAACGCTATTTTGTGCTGTTTGACTAGAAGATTCAGGTGGGGTTGAGTGAAATACAGCTGCATGAACTAGATTTGTAAAATTTTCCACAGCATCATCTAAATCAGGTCCAGACTTAATTGGTATATTGAGGTTTACATTTGAATTTAGCCAGTTTTGAAATGATGTGATGTTTGTTTTTTTCCCAATATTTTGTGGTTCTGAGGAATCATTTTAGTGGAGTCAATGAATACATAAAACAGGCAATATTTGGAAGTCCTCAGAAACAGCCCCGATTTTGATGATTTTTTTTAAAAAATTTTGTTTTTTTATATTCATCAAAATCAGAAACCTTATGGACGGCGGAAATAAGTTTTTATATTATTTAAAAAATGTTTATGATATTTATTTTTTTATTATTTTTTTTATAAGGTGTTCGTTGAAAACTGTAAGAAAAATGAGATATTTATGTTTCTTATTTATATTAGTATCATAAATAGCTTAAAATTATATAACAATGTGACAAAAATGCTTTAAAGAACTACTTTTATGTATTTACTCACATAAACAAAAAAAAAATTAATTTTCATTGATATTTTGTATATCGGATATTTCTTCTTCTTCAAATGGTGGGTGGTTATCGCAGTCACTTCCACTGCAAAAAATGCAGGCAGGTGAGCAATGAAGGCCACTTTTTCTGCAGCCACACGCTGAACCACATCCTGTTTTGCAAGAGCAAAATATTATTTTTAAAATGTTTTCAGGTGCTGCTGGCTGCGTCATTTTGACTGGTTTCAAATATATATCTTTCTGCCAACCCCACTCTTCAGGAGGTATTGGAGAGTCATTTTTCCATTGCAGAACTTGTAAGTAAACTCTTTTAATATGTTGCTTTGCTGCATCGTCTGTTGGAGGAAGTGAATAAAGTTGTACACTTTTATCCTTTGAAGCTAATGCTATGAAAAGTTTGTATCGGAGTTCATTTAGGTTTTTGACAATTTTAGCACTATACATTGTGAGAATACAACTAATCCCTTCATTAAAAAGTACTTCATTACTTTGCTCTTCAACCATAAAAGTTTCAGCTGCTGCACGTAATTTCTGATCATAATTAAGAAATTTAATAAAACTATTTTACCTTTGTTATAAAAGGCAGATGTAGTATCACATCCAGTGAATGCATGAATAAATAATAGATGCTCTTTTTTAATATTTACATATTTCATTAGCATAGTTTTTGTTTAATAAACTCGTTTTAAGGAATTATTTTTGTGTGGTTTCAAAAAAACATTTCTTTATCATCAGGTGCTAAAACCATCAATAACACTAACACATCAATGTCCTCTGCTACAACAACTACTTGAAGAAAAGTACAATCTAGAACTGATTGTATAATTAATTGATCAGCATCACTTTCAGCTTGACTCCATTCAATATTATTTTTCTCAAAAAACATAAACGTTGAAAAATTAAATTTGAATCCACAAAAATTTCAGTGTTATTAACTTTAATTTTACTGCTCATGCTCAATAAAGACTTAACGGTATCTTTTATTGTCATTTTTATATCTTTAAAGTTCGAACCTCTCATTTTATTTCTTAAATTAATTCCAACAATTGCTTTATAACAATTAATAGTTTTATTACCTACAACTCCTGCGGAAATTGCCATGACTTGCTGTACATCAGGAAAGGGGTTGTGAGTTTTAAAGAATTTGACTATTTTATCTGCTGCTTTAGAATCATTTATTTTATTAAATTACTTAATTATGATCAGAAATAACGTGCAGCAGCTGAAACTTTTATGGTTGAAGAGCAAAGTAATGAAGTACTTTTTAATGAAGGGATTAGTTGTATTCTCACAATGTATAGTGCTAAAATTGTCAAAAACCTAAATGAACTCCGATACAAACTTTTCATAGCATTAGCTTCAAAGGATAAAAGTGTACAACTTTATTCACTTCCTCCAACAGACGATGCAGCAAAGCAACATATTAAAAGAGTTTACTTACAAGTTCTGCAATGGAAAAATGACTCTCCAATACCTCCTGAAGAGTGGGGTTGGCAGAAAGATATATATTTGAAACCAGTCAAAATGACGCAGCCAGCAGCACCTGAAAACATTTTAAAAATAATATTTTGCTCTTGCAAAACAGGATGTGGTTCAGCGTGTGGCTGCAGAAAAAGTGGCCTTCATTGCTCACCTGCCTGAATTTTTGCAGTGGAAGTGACTGCGATAACCACCCACCATTTGAAGAAGAAGAAATATCCGATGTACAAAATATCAATGAAAATTAAACTTTTTTTTGTATATGTGAGTAAATACATAAAAGTAGTTCTTTAAAGCATTTTTGTTTCATTGTTATATAATTATAAGCAATTTATGATACTAATATAAATAAGAAACATAAATATCTCATTTTTCTTACAGTTTTCAACGAACACCGTATAAAAAAAAATAATAAAAAAATAAATATTATAAACATTGTTTAAATAATATAAAAACTTATTTCCGCCGGCCAAAAGGTTTCTGATTTTAAATAATATAAAAAAACAGAATTTTTAAAAAAAAAAATCATCAAAATCGGAGCTGTTTCTGAGGACTTCCAACGAAAATGCTTTATTGACGCTACTATTTGTGGATAAAAAAAAATTACGACGAAATTTTCTATTTAAGGTGAAGCGATGCGCACAGGGTAATGCTAGTGTTTATTAAAGTTGCAGTACATTTTTTTTTAAGCAAAACGGGTCGAGCGAAACGTTACTCAAAAGAGCAACGAAACTTAATAAAAATTAAATAAAATAAAACGGGCAATGGGTGAACGAACTAACCGTAAAACTATTCAGTTAGACAAAAAATAAGCCCACTGACAGCTCTAGAGAAATCAGGAAAGACCTAAATTTATCTGTAAGTACAGTTACAATCAGAATACTTATTCGCCAAAAGTCCGCAAAAAGTTCCATTGTTGACCGAACAACATGTTGGAAACAGCTTTGTATTTGCCAAGGAGCACGTTAATTGGTTCACAGAAAAATGGACGAACATTTAATTAAGCGATAAAAGTAAAATCGTTCTTTTTGTGTACAAAGGTCGCCGGCAGTACGTGAAAAGATCACCACTGACAGCGAAGAAGCCACAATACACAACTAAAATGATCAAGCACAATGTTGGCAAAATGATGGTTTGGGCCTAATTCTCATATCATGGCATCGGGTCGATTAATCTATCCATGGTATCATGGATTAATTTGAATATATACGTTAAAATACTCGACAAAATATAGTTGCCTTATGCTGAGTACGAAATGCCTCTCAGATGGTTGTTTCAACAGGATAATCTTGAGCCAACCAAGGTAACCGTAGAAAATTTAAGGGAAGAAATTTCTAATATTTGCAAAGTAAAAGAAATGGAAAAGGCAAGTGGGTGTTGTAAAGCATCAACTGAAGACATTCGGCATTTGTTGGATATATCTGAATTAGAATTAATTAGTTTAACTAATGAAGAGGATATGATTGATTTTGTTGATTTGGGATTGTTGACATGCGCAATCACCACCGAGAGTAAGAATGATGTAATTATTTTAGATAAGAATTTGACTGCAATTCAAAATATTATTTAGATTCTAACGTGCAGTCTAAGCATATGAAGACTCAGTTAAATTTACGGCTTTCGTAAGACCGTTTGGCCAATATGAATACACTCGTATGCCCTTTGGCCTTAAAAATGCACCTGCTGTTTTCCAAAGGTACATACACCAAAAATTGAAACCGTTTATTGAAAAAGGCATGATAGTGATTTACTTAGATGATATATGGATTGCAACGGAATAATTAAGTTCACACTATAGAATTTTAACAGAAGTCTTGCAACTTTTAAAAGAATCTGGTCTTGAGTTAAATCTAAAAAAAATGCAGGTTTGCCTTCCGTGAGCTCGACTATTTAGGGCCAAGCAATAATCACGTAGAAGCGATTCGTCACTATCCGATGACGAAAAACACTAAAGACGTCCAAAGATGTCATGGGCTATTTTCATATTTCCGACGTTTTGTGCCAAATTTTGCAAGTAACGTAAAGTGCCATATTACCGTCCACTTTTGGCGATTTTTTTAGTTTGTGCAATACTAAGCTATTGACAGATCATATAAAAGTTTTAAATGTCATATGCAAGGATTGAAACTACCCTAATTGAATATAATAAAGAATATTTTTATAAATAAACAATTATTTTTGAATTAACAAAAATATGACGCCACATCAAAATTTTTTTTTGTTCCAAATCCGTCCACAAAAATTGCAAGGTCCTAATTCCGTCCACACATTTGTGTCTTTACAAAGATAAAAATAAAAAAGAACTCAAAATTAAATTTGTTTTTATCAAGCAATTGTTTAATTATTTAAATATTAATATAAAGTGTTTTATTAATTTAAGGACTTCAAATACTATTTTGTTAAAAAAAGGATTGCCATTAAAAAAAAACAAATTAAAATAAAATAATTTCATAAACACATAATTATAATTAAGATATTTGCTATTTCAATAGTTGTTGAGATCAATTATCCTTATCTATTATATAAAATTCATTTTTTGTCTGTCTGTCTATATGTCTGTCTGTCAGTCTCTTATGCACGCGGAAACTATCAAGCCGATTTTTATGAAATTTTTACAGTGTGTGAGCATCAATCTGGCGGGTGTCATAGGCTATAAAAATTTTATTTAGGGTGCATATTTAGGGTGGCCCTCATACAGAAATATTTTAAAAATAGCGATTTTTCAAAGACAGGTAAATCGATTTTCATGAAATTTACACAGTATGGCTTTTATGTTAAGGGGCACAGATTGGATGGCAAAAATTTTATCTAGGGTGCATACTTTGGGTGGTCGTCATACAAATATATTTTTAAATATCATTTTCACGAAGAAAAATAAATCGATTCACACCGAATTTACACTAAATACGTTTTAGGTAAATGTACGTTTTAGGTAAATGTACGTTTTAGTTAATCTAAACAAAATGAGAACTAACAAAGTTGCTTAAAACTTTTCCTATTCTATGTAATATTAGCATTATACCACGTGGTCGGAATTAGGAAACATTGCAAAAACAAGTGCCTAAGTCCCGACCACTTTTAAATAATGAATATCTCGGAAGCATCGCAAACATTTTGAAATATTTTTAAGTAATATCAATATTTACATAATGCTTGATAAAAACTTAATTTTAAATTAATTTTCAACAAATGTTATTTATTAAAATACACTTAAGAACCATAGTACTTTTCTTTAAAAAACATAGCGAATAACAAATTTTGCAGACACAAAAACCATTTTTTTATTAATTTTTATTTCGTTAAAGGTAGGACGAAATTAGGTCTTAAGGTAATGACACATGTAATTTAATAGTTTAAAATGTTTTAAAGCCTAATTTATAGTAAAATATATTCTTTTTATCAATTAAATTGCATGTCTGATTATACACTAATACCGTCCGTTGGCCGGGATTAGGACTTCTTTCATTTTTCAATGTTCCTAATTCCCTCCACATCATTTACTTGATTTTTTCCCGTATTTATTAAAAACTATGACTAATATTATATTTAAACCATGGTTGAATAATACATACATAAATAGAACAACTTATACTCACCCTTAACCGAAACTGTTTTTTAAAAAAAACAATTTTCTAAAATCGTGATTTTGACGATTTCTCTGTGAAAAAAACGTATTTTCACGTCACTTCGCGTTGAATGAGAAATTGCTGCTTAATAAAGGTCAAAAATCGTTTAAATTGTTAACAATTTAAAAAAAAGACGAGTACAGCTATATATTTTGAAAAGATTTGGTTTGAAATTGTTAGTTGCAATTTAAATATTTGGCATAAAAGCTACTGGACGGAATTAGGAAGTGGACGGTAATAGGGCACTTTACGTTATTGCCAAACCACTTACAAACCTTTTGAGAAAGGAAACAAAGTTTTATTGGACGGAGGAATGCTCTAAAGCTTTTGAATTTTTAAAAGATAGTTTCACTTCATCGCCAGTTTTGTTCATTTATGACCCGCAGAAAGAAACAGAGCTACATTGCGATGCCAGCTCCTATGGCTTTGGTGCAGCACTTATGCAAAAACAAAGTGATGTCAAATTCCATTCAGTTGCTTATTATTCCAGAAAAACGACGGCCGACGAATCTAAACTAATAAGTTTTGAGTAAGAAACTTTAGCCATTGTGTACGCTCTAGAGCGGCTCCATACATTTGTTGACCGATTACCATTCACGGTAGTGACTGATTGTGAGACATTGTCACAAACACTAAAGAAAAAAGATGTGAATAAACGTATCGCTAGGTGGGCTTTAGCATTAGAGTGCTATAATTATAAAGTAGAGCATCGTAGAGGTAACTGTATGTCGCATGTAGACGCGTTAAGTCGTATCGAAATGGTAGGTGCCATAGAAACGGAAAATTCAGAATTAGATGCGAATATTCAGATTTCACAAGCTCGAGATACGAGCATACAGAAAATAAGAAGTGGATTAGAAACCGGTGATGTACCTGGCTATGTCTTAGAAAATGGTTTAGTTTTTCGAATTGGATCCCAAAAACAACGTCAGCTGTATGTGCCCAGGCAGTTAGAAGAAAATATCATGAGGGTTGTACACGAAAAATGTGGTCACTTGGGGGTAAATAAGTGTATGAATCAAATACAGAAGCACTACTGGTTTGAGAATATGCAAGAGAAACTTAATTTGTTCATAAGAAATTGCTTAAAATGTATATATTATTCGGCGCCATTGCGGAAAAACGAAAGAAATTTGTACAACATTCTAAAGATATCGGAGCCATTTGACACATTATATATCAACCATTTTGGCCCATTGCCTTCGGTAAATTCTAGACACAAATATGTATTTGCAGTCATCGATTCTTTTACGAAATTTGTAAAGTTGAACCCAGTAAATACACCAGGCACTAAGGAGGCTTCTCAAGCATTAGAAAAGTATTTTGAATATTATAGCCGACCACGTCGAATAGTTAGTGACCGCGGTACATCTTTTACTTCTACGGACTTTTTGAACTTTGTGACATATAGAAATATAGAACACGTTAAGGTGGCAACTGCATCACCTCAGTCGATTGGACAAGTCGAACGCATGAATAGGGACTTAAAAGCAATGTTGGCAAAATTGGCAGAATCAGCCACACATGCTGACTGGAAGCAAAAATTGGTACAGGCAGAATATGCAATGAATAACACAAACCATACGACGACGAAAGTTGCACCAAGTAGACTTTTATTCGTTATTGAACAAAGGGGCAAGGTAATTGACGAGATAACCGACTACAAATTACGCAGATAAGCAGAGGGTTGATTTTGTTAAACTTAGGTACGAGGCTTCTGATGCAATCCTAAAATCTCAATCATATAATCTTGACTATTTCAATAAACATAATAAGCCGGCAAAAAAGTTTGAAATTGGAGACTTTGTCGTTATAAAAAATGTCGATACTTCAGTTGTAACGAATAAAAAATTAATACCAAAATTTTGCGGCCCATATGAAATCAAAGCTAAATTAAACCATGATAGATACGTTGTTGAAGATATCGAGGGTTTTCAGATTACACAAATGCCCTATCATTGAATTTTGGATTCTAGTAGGTTGCAAAGGTGGTCAGATTTCCATATACACCCCACTCCTTGCCATTCAAGCAGTGATTCCGTTCTTTATGAATCGGATCCCGACGGTAACCTGGTTGGATTTAAGTGAAATTTCAACACACTTGGATTAAGGTAACACTTAGTAAAAAAAAAAATTTAATTAATAACAATCGAGGTCGATTGTATTGTCAGAATGGCCGAATTGTAATAATTACTATTAATTGTTATATAATATAAGTATGTAACACAGCCTTAGGTTGTGAGCATCTATAATACAGCCCTAAGCTGCAACGCTAATATCATTTTCATTTCCTTTTGTTTTTTTGTTATATTGTCTCTCTTTCTTTGCGTAGTTGGTTTTTTGAAATATTTTAACAGAAAACTATTCATTCGATTGGATATGATTGCTGTTTAAATAAAAAGTATTTAAAAAATATAACACTTATTTCAATACAAAAAATTTAGAACAGATGCTACTTCATTTTAAAGGGGAATGAATTGAGGTTTCTTAATATAATACAACTATAGGTCAATAACGCATTTTTTGTAAAAACAAAAAAGTTTTTTGAAAGAAAAAAAAATCGGTAAAAATTTCATAAAACTGAGTTAAAAGATGTTTTAAAAATGTTTACACCAATATTGTAGCTTATTGAATTACCTTTCATATGAAACCCATATTTTGGAAATCAATATAGAGGTACAGAGCATATAGCGATTTTAAGAAAATACATCCACATCTTCCGATGGCTATGTCTCCGAAACCAGTAGCGGAATTCCCAAACTTGTTAACGACGATTGTTGTTATCGTTAACTGCTCATAACAACATTGTCGTTAAATGGTATTCTCAACAACTAGGTTAGTGAAACTTGTTGTTAAATTTGACACTTCCTTATCGTTACTGAACAACATTTGTAGTTAAGTTAAAGACGTTTAATTTGGTGTCGTTAGTTGTGAAAAAAACGTTTTTAACTGTAATAAAAGCAAAAATAATAATAAAATTGGCATGTATTATCTAGTTATGGACTTATCCACTTTTGGCGATGAGATTGCCTTGCGGGGCAATGCAGCGGAGTGGGCTGTGCCACGTCATGTCGATAGCCCTTTTGATTTAAATGAAAGCAAGTTTTGCAAACTATTCCGCTTGACGCCCGACTTGGTCCATTATTTAATAGTCAGTTGGTAGCTGCTTAAAAAAAAAAGAATTATCGGCCAAAAATCAAGTAAGAAGTTCAAGCAATGTAATAACGCACAAAATTGTCATAAGCATCTTGTTTCAGGTGCTTGCAGCGCACAATGGTCCCAAATCATGTTTTTTTGTGCAAAAATCGCTAGAGAGCGCAAATCTTGTCACAAATGAACAATTTTTTCTATAACTAAAGCTTCTTAAGATTCCAAAAAATCCTTGGATCCCGAATATGGAATACAAAATAATATTTTTTTCGATGTCTATATCTCCGAAACTAGATCCGAGCGACACTTATTTTTTATTTTTTTTTCTCGAAGAGCCTTTGTTAAGTGAGGAAACGGATATAATTCAATATATACAAATTATGATGCATTAAAAAGAGTGGCCTTGCGATATCTGTTTATTGCGGCTTCATTTACATCATCGGAGAGGGTCAATTCAACAGCGGACAGTATTATATCCAAAAAGAGAGCTTCACTCTGCCCGAGATGGCTGAAAAACTGTTTTTTTTTTTCATTTCGATGTTTTCGATGATAATCGATTTTGTTACCAAAAAACATCGAAAACATCGATGTTTTTTTAACGATTTTTCCCAGCTCTATTTGGAATCATCTGCCACCGCAGCTAAAAATTTTTTCATTACCTCCTAGAGACTTCAAGAAGCTTGCCTTAGTACATTTGCCGCGTTCTGAATCATAATTTTTTGCTTTTTATAAGTAAAATACATAAAGTGTAATCCCAATATCTTTCCTATTTCTATTTTCCAGAAGACTGTGCGTAAGGTTTTTCATTTTTTTTCGTTTTTATTTAAGTTTGCTAAATTTTGAAATTTATAAAGCGTTTTAAACTCCTATCAATATAAGGCCCTTGCATGGGCATTTACATAATTGATTAATTGAATAAATAAATAAATAAATAAAAAAAAAGAAGTTTTTTAAATAAAAGAACTAAGGGAAAACATAGAACGCGAATTTCTAACATTTCCTTGAGAAGTGCGAAAAACGGTGATATGTGTATGGGTTTTTTTATAGCACGTGAACTACCATCTGGAAAAATTTGAGGCAAATCGTTGTCTTTGTTAAATTTGTATTCAAAAGCATTAAATTTTTCTACGGCTGTTTATTTTTTGGTTGTCAAATGACTGTTGCCATGTTTTCAAAATTTTTTAACGATGTTTGCGTTAGCATCATTAACGATAAGCTTGTCGTTAGCTATTACTTTGGGAATACGACATTCGTTACCGCAAACGAAAAAATTGTTAACTAACGATGTCGTTACTTAACAACAATTTTAATTTGTGTTTTTGGGAATTTCGCTACAGGTCTGAGCAACAATTTTTGATAAAACATATATCCTTAAAATTAAAAAGCACATAAGAAAAGGGAGCAGGTTTACTTTAGCTCCCATTCTCCAATCCTTTTGTTTTTTTGGGTCATAGGGGTTAAAATGCAAAAAAAAATAGTGAAAAAAGTGTCGCTCGGATCTGGTTTCGGATATATAGCCATCGGAAGTTGCGGATATAGCTTATGTAAAAATCTTTATAAGCTGGGAACCCCTAAATGAATATCAAAAATATGGGAGTCATAAGGAGAATAATTTAATGGCATACAATAATGGTGAGTAAAACTTTGAAATTTAACCTATAATTTTGGAGAAATTACGATTTTTTTGAAATTTTGATCAAATTTTTATTAAAAAAACCGTTATTTTTAGATATAAATGGTATATAGTTATATATATAGTATCTATAAGTATGTATATTATAATTATAGTCGCAAAATATAGTTAAAACCTGGTTTTTACCCAAAATCGAAGATACAGAGTGACCCCATATAAAAAAGAAAAACTTGCATTAAATTATGAGAAAATTTTAAAAAAATTTATTGACACGAAGTTTTATAGACACAGAAAACAAAAGGAATAATAAACAAGTTAAGGTGTTATCTTCGGCCAGGCCGAAACTCACATACCCTACACTGCACTGAAATAACCTTTTAAATAAATGTTGAAAAGACATTGAAGAGGTTGAGTAAGTCGAAAAAAATGTGAAATGTTAGAAAGATTGGCAGAGGTTGGAAAATGTCGAAAATATATGCAAAATGTTGAAAAAAGTTGAGAGGTTGAAAAACTCAAAAAAAGTTGAAAAAGGTTGAAAAATTTTTAAACAATTCAAAGTTGATGAAAAAATCGAAAAAATAAAGAAACTTATGAAGGAAGTTGAAAGAGGTTGAAAATGTCGAACAAATACATATAGGATATATTGGAAAAAGTTGAAAGGTTGAAAAAGTCGAAAGAATGTAGAAAATGTTGGAAAAAATCGAATAGAAGTGAAAATTTTGAAATATGCCACGCCCACTTCTCCAGTTCCGCCTACTTTTGGTACAATAAATTATATTCGCGATCGACATCCTCATATTAAATTTTAGCTCAATAGCTTGTATAGTTTGCGATATATGCTGCAACAAAAATTCAAAATTTAGGGCGGTGGCACACCCACTGGTACAATCCAGCACAGTTTTGATCCAGAAATAGCTTTCCATAATCAAACCCCTAACACCAAATTTTAGTATGATTGCTCACATATTTCGATAAATATGCCACTTACCGTATTTTATTTGTATGGGAGGTGCCACGCCTACTGATGCTATTTCAGCCACTTTTGATTCAGATATGCCCTATAGCGACAGAAATACATACATTAAATTTCATACCAATTGCAGCAATAGTTCACTTAAAACAGCGCTAACAAATGTTAATATGGGAGGTGCCACGCCCACTGATGCAATCCTGTCAAAATTAATTTATTTTTAAAGCTTATAGTAACTGACATCTATACACCAAATTTTATGAAGATTACTCTCATAGCACACTATCTATAACAATAAACGTTTTTTGCTTATATGGGAGAAGCCACGCCCACAGGTACTATTGGACCAAATTTTTGTAGTAAGAGACCTTATAGCAAGTATATCTGCCTCATCAAATTTTAAAACGATTACGTTGTTAGTTCTTTAAATATAACGTTTATAAATATTGTGGGCTGTGCCACGCCCTTCAACGAGTTTTTTCGGTCCAGTAGCTGAGCTTGTATTGATGACTGCTTTCAGCGGCATCATCTCCAAAATTTTTATGGAAATCGTTTGTGCGAATTTTGAGATATACGGAATCAAAATTTTTAACAGTTGAAAAGTGCCACGCCCACTTTTTCGATTCCGCCCACTTTTATCACAATTCAAGATATATTTTATATGTATCCGTTTACCAAATTTAATCGCAATATCTTGAACGGCTTACAAGATATGGTAGTATTAATGATAAAATTTAGGGCTGTGCCACGCCCCTGTACGACGCTTTGGAAACTTGAAACCCAGCCTAATCCTAATTTGGTTCACATGTGCACCAAATCACCAAGTTTCATCAAAATCGCTGCAACTTTTTTCAAAATTGGCCGGGGTAAATATACAGAGTATGGGCGGTAGGCGTGTCTGTCAACCGATTTTGCCCATATTCAATAGCAAGATGCCTGCAAGAAGATGTGACCTGTGTGTGATAGTTTCATTCAATTAGCTTTCTTGGTTTTCCCATAAAACTGATTTCAACAGACAGACAGACAGACAGACGGACATCGCTAAATCGACTCAGGTGGTGACGCTGATCAAGAATATATATACTTTTCCACACCTGCCACGCCCCCTTCGATGTGTTACAAACGGAGAGACAAAGTGAATATACCCACGGTGTAGGGTATAAAAACTCGAAAATACAAGGCAGAGTGGTGAAATGGTTAGGACTGTGAACTCATAGCACACAGTACGTGTGTTCGATTCTAGTAAATATAAAAAATTTTTTTTTATTGATATCAATGAAAATAAATGTTACTTTAAAGCCTGGTTGTAAATATTTAAAAGCACGTTGTCCTGCTTTTAAATTTAAAACGTGCTTATAGAAAAAAAGCATCTTTTCTGATGAGAATCGAACCCACGTACTGTGGACTATGAGTTGACAGTGCTAACCATTACGCCACGCTGCCTCATATATTCGATTTTTTTATTATTCCTTTTGTTCACTGTGTCTACAATATTTTGTGTCAATAACGCAGGGAAAACTATTTTTCAAAATTTTCTCATAATTTAATGCAAGTTTTCCTTTTTTTTATGGGGTCACTTCTTTGATTTTGGGTAAAAACCAGGTTTTAACTTTATTTTGCGACCATAATTATGGGCCATAGTTTCCATGTCATTAAATAAATTTTCGTGTTTTTCGGTCAAAAAGTGGGTAAATATTAAGACATTAACAACAAACTACATACCATTTTAAAGAGAATAAAATAAGCTTACTTAACTTGCTAAAAAAGTTATAGGTTGTTAACACATTTTTTGGAAACAAATAACGCTTTTTAAAATAAAAATTGGTTAAATTTCAGAAAAATCGTAATACGTATCTCCAAAATTGGGGAGATTACGATAACCGTGGCGCCGCGATTTGACGATGTTTTTCGATAAGACACGTCAAAATAAATCGAAAATGTTAAATAAAAAAATCGATATTTCGTTTAGTTTTCGAGTTATTATGTAAAATTACTGTGGCTAGTAGAGTAGGTGTTGGATAAACATATTATAGACTCATCCGCGGCCATTGATATCTTAATTCTAATGATACTATCATAATCAGATTTTAAAGTATCGATAACTCCAAAACTAAACGAGATATCGATTTTTTTATTTAACTTTTCAATTTATTTTGACGTGTTTTATCGAAAAACATCGTCAAATCATGGCGCCACGGATAACGTAATCGAGCCCCAAAATTATAGGTTAAATTTCAAAGTTTTGCTCACCATATTGTAGGCCGTCAATATATCTTCCTTATGACACCCATATTTTTAATATTCACTTAGGAATTCCCAATTTATGACTTTTACAAAAGCTATATCCGCAACTTCCGGTGGCTATATATGCGAAACCAGATCCGAGCGACACTTTTTGATTACATATTTATGCTTAGATTAAAAGAGCCCATAAGAAAAGTTTGGTTCAATCAAAATTGGAGAATGGAAGCTTAACTTAAGCCACTTATTTTGACGTAAACTTTTAATAAACTGCAACTTCTGGTAGTTATTCTCCTCTGTTGTTAGCAGACCATTAAAATGTTTGCAAGTTATTGCAGCGCTGTTTTTCGTTTACTCGTTGCTGCTACTGCCGTGTATTTATACTTTAGAAATGCGGTTATATACTCAACATCAGTATATAAGGCCAGCCGTTATTGTACATAAAGCGTAACGAAACCAAAAAATCTTTTTCTGGACAACGATACGAAAACGAAGTGAGTCGATGTGGCTCTTGAGCTTTTTTTTTTCCTTTTACCTACCACTTCAGTACACTGAAACTGCAATGAACAATATTGTTTTCAGGATTGACTCTTATGAAGTTTAATCCATCACATCAGAAAACTTTATCGCTATACATACATACATTATTAGCAGAGTATTGCGTACGTTATATTTACCTAATTAAATTCAATGCTTAGTCACATTTTCACTTGGAATTCTTTAATTTTCTGAAGCACTTATTTTTCTCTCACTGAAACGGAAACGTATTCTCGGTATTCAAAAATACTTTTTTTAATATATAGACTTTAATATATACATTATTTTCAATTCAAAACTCGAAATAGCGAGAACGTCGCACAAAAAACAAGCTACAAACAGGGCGAGCCAACGACCAGATCCGAACCGACTCGGTAGCCGATTTCCACAAAACGATATAAAAACTTGAATTGCACTCGTTCTTTCTCTGAAACCAGGGCTAAGCAACCAGAGAGTTTGTTTGGAAAAACAGCTTTCCTATAAAATTAATTACATTCGTTTCAAAACGAATACCGCAACTTAACTGTTCAACCTAAATCAGAGCGTTGGGCGTACACTTTGTCAGCGCTACGCTTTTTAGTAGAGCGCTGAACCTAAATAAGAGCCTAACGTTAAATGTCACGTAGAGTTTATTTTTTTACTGTTTGTGGCAGAAAAAAAAAATCAACACAATAAAATAAAAAATTAGATGCCAACAATCTGTCAAAATTGGAAAATCGAATACGCTGGCGTTAGAGCGATGCTTATATCGGTTGGCTTCATATAAAATGTATGTGCATGAGAGTTTTGACAGCTAAACGCCGCTGGCGCTTCAATTTAGGTTGAACAGTAAGCAATAGTTCCTAGTTTTTAAAGATTGAATAATTCTGTACAGACCACGCGTCGTCGCTTTAAAGCACTATTACTTACTCGTCAAACATTTTCTTATGAAATAAGCTTGTTGATTTTGTAAACAAATCTTTTCAATAAGTGAAACAGATGATCAACTATATTCACGAAAAGAAAGTAGAAAAAAATGAGTTAAGGGCCAAATAGACGTTCATGCGTGCATGATCAATAAAATGACGACGCCATCATGATTTCGACACACACCATTCATGCACGCATGATGGATATCATTTTTGGTTGAACTTTTAACGTGTTGACATTATGACGTCAGAAGCATGTGCGGCAATTCAAATTGCATTTAATATTAAAAAAAAAGCTAAAAAAATGTATTTTAAAAAACAAAGTTCATACAAAAGTTTAATTATTTCATCTAATTATCTTAAGTGCATAATATTTCTTATATCTTTTCCGCACTCATTGCCACCTTCTTCGTCAAAAAATCGAGTAAACTGAGCTAAGTTCAGCACACACTATCATGCATGCATGATCAACCAAAATAATATCAAAAGATTTTAATATTGCTCATGCGCAAGACCAATCAGTCAATCAGCCACCTACACGGTCAGTTTGCATGAGCAATCACTTGATTCATCATGCACGCATGAACGTCTATTTGGCCCTTTACTCAAATTTTTGCGTTATACTTAATTAAAAAATTACGCTTGAACGCTTCAGCGCGTCATGGCTTTGTATGCGTCACATTCATAAAATAACACAGCCATTTTACATTTTGTGAACTTATTTTGTTTAATCAGAATAATTGAACTACCTGTTATTTCGACGTGAAAAGCCTAAGAAAGATAAGTTTGTCAACTTTTCGCGTTACATGCTTCTTGACTTTCTTCAACATTTTCTGATAAAAGCGCGTGTCGCGAAGCAGCGAATACGCGTGGTATTAAATTCCACTTTATTTACGTACGTACATCGATGTGCAATAATAAAGGTGAAGAAATTAGAAAAATTTGTTAATATTATTATAATAGTAATTTATTAGTATTTCCATACTTTGTAATACAACAGTATCATTACATTACACATTATAAATTTTTACTTTCACAACTCTCTAGATTTGATCCATTTCGTACATTCTCTTTTAAAAATAACTATAAATATTCGTTTTCAACTTTATCACATTTGGTCATTCATTAAATAATTTGAGTCCTTTATAAAATAAATTATTTTGTGCTGCTGCAGAATCATGATGTCTAAGTCTGAAATTATTGATGTTTCTCAGGCCGGATGGTTGTGCCTCTCCTACTTAACAAATTTAATCTTAGTTGTATTTTGGGGTCCTCTGATCTACTGCTTTAAATATAAACATTAGCGTGTTTAACTCCAATCACTTATGTACTATAAGCCATATTAACGTTTCGTGAATAAATCTTCGGAGCCGTGACATAATCCCCACGGACATAATCCCCATTTTTGAAATGGGGATTATGTCCGAAAATTTTCGGACATAATCCCCATTTTTGCTGTGGGGGTTATGTCCACAAAATTTTCGGACATAATCCCCATAAAAAAGCGGACATAGTCCCCAAATCCATGGGGATTATGTCCGCATCAGTTTCGGACATAGCCCCCATATTAACAATAATTTTGTCTAGCTACAGTAATTCCACATAAAAGTCAAGGTAAGTGGGCGGCCTTCGGCCGCAGCTCAGGATTTAAAACTCCCAAAAATTCAACACCGGCTTCGCGGCGGCCTTCGGCCGCGGATCAGTCTATAAAATATCCAACACCTTGTTTGCTAGTCACAGTAATTCCACATAAAAGTCAAGGCAAGTGGGCGGCCTTCGGCCGCAGCTCAGGATTTAAAACTCCCAAAAATCCAACACCGGCTTCGCGGCGGCCTTCGGCCGCGGATCAGTTTATAAAAGATCCAAGACCTAGTTTGCTAGCCACAGTAATTCCACATAAAAGTCAAGGTATGTGGGCGGCCTTCGGCCGCAGCTCAAGATTTAAATTCCCAAAAATCCAACACCGGCTTCGCGGCGGCCTTCGGCCGCGGATCAGTCTATAAAAGATCCAACACCAACGGCCTTCGGCGGCCTTTTATGATCCCACTTACCTTAACTTTTATGTGGAATAACTGTGGCTAGCAAACTAGGTGTTGGATATTTTATAGACTGATCCGCGGCCGAAGGCCGCCGCGAAGCCAATGTTGGATTTTTGGGAGTTTTAAATTCTGAGCTGCGGCCGAAGGCCGCCCACTTGCCTAGACTTTTATGTGGAATTACTGTGACTAACAAACAAGGTGTTGGATATTTTATAGACTGATCCGCGGCCGAAGGCCGCCGCGAAGCCGGTGTTGAATTTTTGGGAGTTTTAAATCCTGAGCTGCGGCCGAAGGCCACCCACTTACCTTGACTTTTATGTGGAATTACTGTAGCTAGCGAAGCCGGTGTTGAACATGCGGAAATAATTCCAATGTTGGCTTCTGAGGACTTACATCCTCCAAAATATGCAACTCCGGCTATGTCCATTCTTAGAAGTTGTTATAAGCCCAACACGAAGTGGGGATTATGACCGAAAAAAAAACGGACATAACCCCCATAATTTAATATATTTTTTCGGACATAATCCCCATGGGGATTATGTCCGAAAATTTTGTGGACATAAACCCCACAGCAAAAATGGGGATTGTGTCCGAAAATTTTCGGACATAATCCCCATTTCAAAAATGGGGATTATGTCCGTGGGGATTATGTCACGGCTCCTAAATCTTCTAGAGATACTATACAGCAAAATGATCCTCATTGCTTAATTTTATTTTTTTGCAATCTTTACAATTGGGATACAGTCGCGCAGTAATCAAAATAAGGTTTAATTAGGTGCCGTGACATAATCCCCACGGACATAATCCCCATTTTTGCTGTGGGGGTTATGTCCGCAAAATTTTCGGACATAATCCCCATTTTTGCTGTGGGGGTTATGTCCGCAAAATTTTCGGACATAATCCCCATGGGGATTATGTCCGAAAAATAAATTAAATTATGGGGGTTATGTCCGTTTTTTTTTTCGGTCATAATCCCCACTTCGTGTTGGGTTTATAACAACTTCTAAGAATGGACATAGCCGGAGTTGCATATTTTGGAGGATGTAAGTCCTCAGAAGCCACCATTGGAATTATGTCCGTATGTTCAACACCGGCTTCGCTAGCTACAGTAATTCCACATAAAAGTCAAGGTAAGTGGGCGGCCTTCGGCCGCAGCTCAGGATTTAAAACTCCCAAAAATCCAACACCGGCTTCGCGGCGGCCTTCGGCCGCGGATCAGTTTATAAAAGATCCAAGACCTAGTTTGCTAGCCACAGTAATTCCACATAAAAGTCAAGGTAAGTGGGCGGCCTTCGGCCGCAGCTCAGGATTTAAAACTCCCAAAAATCCAACACCGGCTTCGCGGCGGCCTTCGGCCGCGGATCAGTCTATAAAAGATCCAACACCTAGTTTGCTAGCCACAGTAATTCCACATAAAAGTCAAGGTAAGTGGGCGGCCTTCGGCCGCAGCTCAGGATTTAAAACTCCCAAAAATCCAACACCGGCTTCGCGGCGGCCTTCGGCCGCGGATCAGTCTATAAAAGATCCAACACCTAGTTTGCTAGCCACAGTAATTCCACATAAAAGTCAAGGTAAGTGGGCGGCCTTCGGCCGCAGCTCAGGATTTAAAACTCCCAAAAATTCAACACCGGCTTCGCGGCGGCCTTCGGCCGCGGATCAGTCTATAAAATATCCAGCACCTAGTTTGCTAGCCACAGTTATTCCACATAAAAGTTAAGGTAAGTGGGATCACAAAAGGCCGCTTTTATGTGGAATTACTGTGGCTAGCAAACTAGGTCTTGGATCTTTTATAAACTGATCCGCGGCCGAAGGCCGCCGCGAAGCCGGTGTTGAATTTTTGGGAGTTTTAAATCCTGAGCTGCGGCCGAAGGCCGCCCACTTACCTTGACTTTTATGTGGAATTACTGTGGCTAGCAAACTAGGTGTTGGATCTTTTATAGACTGATCCGCGGCCGAAGGCCGCCGCGAAGCCGGTGTTGGATTTTTGGGAGTTTTAAATCCTGAGCTGCGGCCGAAGGCCGCCCACTTACCTTGACTTTTATGTGGAATTACTGTGGCTAGCAAACTACGTGTTGGATCTTTTATAGACTGATCCGCGGCCGAAGGCCGCCGCGAAGCCGGTGTTGGATTTTTGGGAGTTTTAAATCCTGAGCTGCGGCCGAAGGCCGCCCACTTACCTTGACTTTTATGTGGAATTACTGTGGCTAGCAAACTACGTGTTGGATCTTTTATAGACTGATCCGCGGCCGAAGGCCGCCGCGAAGCCGGTGTTGGATTTTTGGGAGTTTTAAATCCTGAGCTGCGGCCGAAGGCCGCCCACTTACCTTGACTTTTATGTGGAATTACTGTGGCTAGCAAACTAGGTCTTGGATCTTTTATAAACTGATCCGCGGCCGAAGGCCGCCGCGAAGCCGGTGTTGGATTTTTGGGAGTTTTAAATCCTGAGCTGCGGCCGAAGGCCGCCCACTTACCTTGACTTTTATGTGGAATTACTGTAGCTAGCGAAGCCGGTGTTGAACATACGGACATAATTCCAATGTTGACTTTATTCAAAAAATTTAATTAAAGATGAAAAAAGCTGGCAATTATCCATTTATTTAACTCAAGTAATTCAAAAATTATTAACAAAACTAACTTAAAGAAAAATTCAATTTAACAAAAAACATATTGAGAATTAAATAAAATATTCCTCCACACTTTCCACAATTTGTCGACAAATTGGACATAATATTAAAGTATTATTTTCTAAATGAGATTTCTTTATTGTGTCATAGCATTGGCGACACAATTTGCCGTGTCTGCATGGCTTCAAAATTATATTTTTCTTATTTATGAAACAAATTTCACATAAAGTGTTATCAGAACATGGCTTATCGTCTTCTGATTCTGTGTTTTCCTCATCTTGGTTGCATTCAAACAATATCAAGTTTTCATCTTTCGGCAATATATTCGTGTTTTTGTTTACCATGCATTGCAAAAACTCAGAAACATTTATACGATTGGACCTTAGTTTTTCCGTTAGATCCGCGATCAGGTGGTTTCGACTTCGCACACGTTTCTTGGGTCTTTCAAAAACATCATAAACTCCTTCAAATATGTTTGTTAGCTCATTAAAATTTTGAAGTTCATCCTGCCGAATGATTTTTAAAAATTCCCAAAAGTTTCCATGGGTTGGAATCCGG